>CM052551.1:22324611-22417485 GCA_028533065.1 Trachops cirrhosus
AGAATGGAAGGGCAGATAAAGTGCTTCTCAGATAAGGTCAAGTTAAAGGAGTTCATCATCACCAAGCCCTTATTATATGAAATGTTAAAGAGACTTATCTAAGAAAAAGAAGATGAAAAGTGTGAACAGTAAAAAGACAGCAAACTCACAGTTATTAACAACCACACCTAAAACAAAAGCAAACTAAGCAAACAACTAGAACAGGAACAGAAATGGAGATCACATGGAGGGTTAGCAACAGGGGAGTGGGAGGAGGAGAGAGGGGGGAAAGGTATGGAGAATAAGAAGCATGAATGGTAGGTAGAAAATAGGGGGAGGGCAAGAATAATATAGGAAATGTAGAAGCTAAAGAACTGACACATGGACATTAACTAAAGGGGGGTAATGTGGGTAGGAGGGGGTGTGCAGCAGGGAGGGGAATGAAGGGGAGGAAATGGGACAACTGTAACAGCATAATCAATAAAATATATTTTAATAATAAATAATAAAAATAAATAAAATCTTTTAAAAAAGAGAGAGAGAGAGAGAAGGGGGAGGTATGAGTTGCCATCCGGGAGAGCAGACAAGGGGAGATGCACTGATTGTCACATGCCGTTAAGGGACCACGTGAGAGAGCTGAGCACGAATGGGGAGGGAGGCCCTACCGCGTGGGGGCATGCCTTCCCCAGCCACGTCCAGCTGCACGCGTGCAAACGCAGAGAAGGTAGAGGTTGAATTTAACTGGAGTTGTGGGTTTGACCAACCGAGTATGAGGAATGGAGAAGATCCTTCTCCCATCACGTTGCTAAAGTCCTGGAGGACCAGGGCCCTGCCTTTGCTTCAGAGATTTCACAGCTAATTTGACTGGCTTATTCCTCAGTCCACTCACATGTTTTGACTAAATACAGTGCTCTATCACAAGTACCTGCAAAGAGGGGAATGGGGGTTGATTGTTTAATGCATACAGTTTCAGCTGGGTTTGATGAAAAAGTTCTTTGAATGGATGATGATGGCTACACAATAATGTGAATGTACTTAATTCCACAGAACTGTACACTTAAAATGGTTAGAATGGTAAATTTTGTGTAATGTATGTTTTACCACAATTTTAAGAAAAAATATTTATTTGGTTGTATCTATGAGAGAAAGAAAACGGTGGCTATAGAAGTGGTTCGAACCACCTGTGTCCTGTGCCCCTCCCCTCCAGTCCTGAGCAGGGGCACCTTGGTTTGAGTGTTCTCTCCCCAGGTGCGTGCAGCTGGGAAGGTATGATATTCCGCCTCACTGAACAACGGCTGCCACATCACACCCCCTTCTCACCGGGTAGCTTGCCCAGTGGAGGAAGTCACTGAGACGCAGTTGGGAGTCCAAGCAACAGCTAAAGATGCAAGTGTCTCCCACATCCCCGATTATAGTTCAGCCTTTGTAGAGTGCTCCCCTCGGCCCCTCCTGTGTCTGTCAGTGTGTGGTCTTTCGGATGTCCCCCTGAAACAGGAGTCTGTCTTTCATTGGATCATTTCTTTCTGGGTCCTAGTCACAGAATGGGGGTCCTGCCGCTTTAAGAAGAGACATTTCATAAACAAAAGCTTTTCTCTCACTGGGTCATGTTACCAGTACCAATCTGTGCCTGATTCATAGTGTATTGTAAACCCAGCATTGAATATATAAACTAAGTATAGTTGCACCTTTTCCCCCTTGGGAATAATAACAATTTTCTGAGATAATTACAAAGCGACGTTTTAAAGAAATCCCTTGTGTAGTTTGCTAATCTTTGTATCTTCCACAGGGCCTTTGGCAAGGTAGTAGTTGGTATTTTGCTGCATTGCTGTCAGCTAGGTTCCCATATGGCATGAAAAGGAGTGTGGGCCGTGGGGACCAGCCTGGGTTTGAGTTTGGCTCTGCCACTCACTCACTGCAAAGTCCCAGGCAAGGTGCTTGACATCACTGTACTTCAGATTTCTCATGTGTAAAGTCAGGATAGTCATGACTTCCTCACAGAAATGTAAGCTTTGAAAGGAATGGTTAGTCAGAAATGGGTGTCTCTCCTTAACTCTCCCTCCTCGCTGCTGCTGTTTTAACAAACGTGGCTAGAAAGGGTTAGAATTTGTTGTGTGACTTTAAAGAGGCCATTGAACGTACATCTCAGAGCTGCATCCGTATTTCTCACCTGTCTGCATCCCTTTTCTTATCACATCGAGTGATGGAGTTCCATTAGAGAATTATGAGATCCCTTTTATATAACATCATCTAGAATCCGATTGTTGGAACATATTTTGTTTTATTTTGGGACCTCAGGCGAACGGCATCGGGGTAGTATTACAATCCTCGGCTCGTGACTCATTCTCATTGGTGCCTGCACCCCTTCCTCCTCCCACTTAACCTTTTTCCTTTTCTCCCTCTTAACTGACTTCCTGCCTTCCTATTCATCCACCCATTTATCTCTTTACTTATTAATTTATAATAATATAAGTGCCTGCCAATCCACCACCCACGACAAAAGATAAAACTTTGATAACTAGCAAGTGTCTCATCTTACGGTCCCACTACCACCTCTCTACCTCCCCACTACAGGAAGTAACTATTTTTTAAAAAATTTTTATTTTTAATTGTGATAAAATATACATGATATAAAATTTACCATCTTAACCATTTTCATATACACAGCTCAGTAGTAGTGTCAAGAACACTCACATTGTTTTGCAACCAATCTTCAGAACTCCTTTCGTCTTGCAAAACAGCAATGCTGTGCCTGTTAAACAACGATGCCCTGTCCCTGGACTCCCCCGGTCCTGAGCACGCCCATCCTGCTTTCTGTCTCCGTCAGTGTGACTGTGCCAGGTACCTCTTAAAAGTGGAATCCTAGAGTAGTTGTCCTTTGTGGCAAGCTTATTTCACTTAGTACGAGGTCCTTAGTATTTCTCCGTATTGTAACCTGTGTTAGTTTCCTTTCTTTTAAAGGCTGACTAATACTCAGATGTATGTTTATACCACATTCCATTTACTCATTCATCCATCCATGGGCACTTGGGTTGTTTCTACTTTTTGGCTATTGTGAATATGTTTCTGCGAACAGACGTGTACAGATATCTCTTGGAGGCTCTACTTTCAGTTCTTTTGGTTATATACCCAGAAGTGGAACTGCAGGATTATATGGAAATTCTATTTTTAATATTTTGAGTAACTGTCATGCTGTTTTCCATAGAGGCTGTACCATTTTATATTCCCTTCAGCACTGCAGGAGGGTTCCAATTCTGTACATACTCAACCAACACTTGTTGTTTTCCATGTTTTTTTAAATGTATTTTATTGATTATGCTATTACAGTTGTCCCATTTCCCCTGCTTCATTCCCTTCCACCCTGCACACCCTCTCCCACCCACATTCCCCCCTTTAGTTCATGTCCATGTGTCATAAGTTCTTTGGCTTCTACATTTCCCATGCAATTATTGCCCTCCCCCTGTCTATTTTCTACCTACCATCGATGCTACTTATTCTCTGTACCTTTCTCCCTCTCCTCTACCCATGTTTTTGATAACATCCATCCTGATGGGTGTGAGGTGGTAATCTCATTTTAGTTTTAATTGCATGTCCCTAATGATCAGTGGTATTCAGCATCTTTTCATGTGCTTGTTGGCCATTTGTATGTCTATTAAAGTTCTTTGCCCATTTTTGAATTGGGTTGTTTTGTTGCTGTTGAGTTGTAGTAACAGTTTCCCGAATCCTGTTTCCTTTTATTCCCTCTGCTTATTGTGCAGTTTTCTTGCATAGCACTCTAATTCACTTATTTTGCCTGCTGTGTAATATAGCATTTCATTGTTTGACTCTCACGCAATTTAATTATCAATTTCCCTGTTGATGAACTTCGGGGCTTTCTCTAGGTTTTCGCTGCGGTGACTAGTGCTGGAAGGGACAGAATGGGCACTTGCACGAGTGGCTCGGGGGTCTGTGTCTGGGAGTAGATTTGCTCAATGATAGTTTGTGAATGTTCAACTTTATTTTTTTAAATATATAATCTTTGTTATATTTTTTCCATTGCCATTTGGTGCCCTTATACCCCCCCACCCACCATCAACACCCTGTTGTCCACTTTATTTTTTTATTTTTTAATATATTTTCTTGAATATGCTATTACAGTTGTCTCATTTCCCTGCTTTTATTCCCCTCCACCCTGCACACCCTCTCCCACCCACATTCCTCCCCTTTAGTTCATGTCCATGGGTCGTACATATAAGTTCTTTGGCTTCTACATTTCCTATACTGTTCTTACCCTCCCCCTGTCTATTTTCTACCTACTATCCATGCTACTTATTCTCTGTACCTTTTCCCCCTCTCTCCCCTTCCCACTCCCCTGTTAAAAACCCTCTATATGATCTCCATTTCTGTGGTTCTGTTCCTGTTCTAACTGTTTGCTTAGTTTGGTTTCGTTTTTAGGTTCACTTGTTGATAGTTGTGAGTTTGTTGTCATTTTACTGTTCATAGTTTTGGTCATCTTCTTTTTCTTAGATAAGTCTCTTTAACATTTCATATAATAAGGGCTTGGTGATGATGAATTCCTGTAACTTGACCTTATCTGGGAAGCACTTTATCTGCCCTTCCATTCTAAATGAAAGCTTTGCTGACTATTAGAGTAATCCTGGATGTAGGTCCTTGCCTTTCATGACTTGGAATACTTCCTTCCAGCCCCTTCTTGCCTGCAAGGTCTCTTTTGAGAAATCAGCTGATAGTCTGATGGGAACTCCTTTGTAGGTTACTATCCCCTTATCTCTTGCTGCTTCTAGAATTCTCTCCTTATTTTTAATCTTGGGTAATGTAATTATGATGTGCCTTGGTGTGTTCCTCCTTGGGTCCAACTTCTTTGGGACTCTCTGAGCTTCCTGGACTTCCTGGAAGTCTATTTCCTTTGCCAGAATGGGGAAGTTCTCCTTCATTATTTGTTCAAATAAGTTTTCAATTTCTTGCTCTTCCTCTTCTCCTTCTGGTACCCCTATGATTCAGATGTTGGAACATTTAAAGATGTCCTGGAGGTTCCTAAGCCTCTCCTCATTTTTTTGAATTCTTGTTTCTTCATTTTGTTCTGTTGGATGTTTTTTTCTTCCTTCTGGTCCACTCCATTGATTTGAGACCCATCTTTTTTTTCCATCACTATTGGTTCCCTGTGCATTTTTCTTCATTTCACTTAGTGTAGCCTTCATTTTTTCATCTAATTTGTGACCAAAATCAACCAATTCTGTGAGCATCCTGATCACCAGTGCTTTGAACTGTGCATCTGATAGGTTGGCTATCTCTTGGTCACTTAAAGGTATTGGCTCTGGGGCTTTGATTTGTTCTTCTGTTTGAGCCACTGTTTTGGGGGGGTCTGGTCACATCTGTTATGTAGTGAGGGGCGGAGCCTTAGGTGTTCACCCGGGCAGGGCAACCCAGTGGGTGGGTTGTGACGCTGTATGTGGGGGCAGGGTCAGAGAGGGAACGATAGTGCTTGCTCTACCCCTCTGCCACTTCCCACAAGCAAATTGGACCCTTCTGGTGCTGGTTCCCGGGTGGGTGGGCTTGTGGACATTCTAGGTCCCTGTGGGTCTCTCCAATGAACTCTCCTGGGAGGCTGGGAGTCTCTCCTGGCACCTCAACCTCCACAAGTGTTTTCAGTCAGTGCTTTTAGGCTTATTTTTTGGCGCTGGGGCCCTGGGTTGTGTGGTCTGTCTCGCTGCCTGTTTTCACCTGGTTTATCTGCACACAAATGTGTGACTGCAGATAGCCAGCTGCCTTGCACGCCTCACTGGGTCTGCTCGTTGCCTCCCCGCGCCCGCACCCGGGGTCTGCCACCAGGGTCTGCTAGCTGCCACCTGCACCCTGCGTGCCCAGGTCTGCCCACCACTGCTTTTTCCTGCCACAACCCCTCTTGCCGGCCACCGACTCCGCCTCTCTTACTGGTCTGGATGAATGGTTGTTGGGACTTCCATACGGTTCAATTTTCTGTCTGTTCTGGTTGTTTTTTTGTTTCTAAATTTTTGTTGTCCTTAATTTTGGTTGTGCAAGGAGGCACAGTGTGTTCACCTATGCCTCCATCTTGGCCGGAAGTCCTCCCCTCGCTCTTCTCTTAAACCCCCAACATCTTTCCCCATTCTTTTCATCCTTTGTTTACTTTTTTTTATGAAGTAGGAAGAGAGCATAATGAATCTCCGCGTGCACATCAGCCAACACCAACAATGATGACCCGGCCCGGCACACATCATCCAGCCCTGCCCCCACTTCTCCTTGCCCTTCCACCGGGTTATTCTGAAGCAATACCTGCCATGGTATAATTTCATCCATAGACATTTCAGCATTTCTCTCTAAAAGACAATGGCCCCCTTGTAAAACAACCTCAGTAAGATCACACCTCCAAAATTAACAATAATTTTCATCAAATTTCCAAGGATATCACAAATGTCTTTTCTCACTATTTGTTTGAATCAGAATCCACATAAAGTCCACACATTATATATGTATTGTCTCTTTTAATCTGTAAGTTCCATCTCTCTTTTTTCTCTTACACTTTATTTTTTAAAGAAACGTGTTCCCCCATCCCTTTGTTCTCATCTGATGGTCATGGTTATTCTTCGATGGGAAATAGAAGCAACCAAAGAGAATCTCCAGAGGCCTCACCGGCCCGTTAACCACCTGCTGCACCTGTGCTCGAATGCCCCGCCTTCCCTCCTGCTCCCGTGGATGAACTGTCTGCTCCAGACCCCGTTCCCTCCTCTCATCCCACCTCACCAAGTCCTCCTGCTTTACTGGATCGTTCCCACCAGCTTACAAACCTCCTAAGATCTAGCCAAACCTCAAGAGCCTTCCCTTGCCCCTACTCTCCCCTCTGGCTACTGCCCTATTTCTCTTCACCCTTCAAGAAAGCTGCTTACAAGACCTGCCCACACTGAAGTCCTCCAATTTCTTTTCTCCAAATTTCTTTCAAGCCCATTCCAATTCAGATTCTGCTCCCATCCCATCCCACCCCCACACAGCACTCAGCAAACACTAGTCTTATCAAGGTCACCTCAAGTGTAAATAAATTCCTGGTTCTCCTCTTTCTTGATCTAGCAGAAGTGAGCGCTCCGTCCTCCTGAAAACACTTCACTTGGCATCTGAAACAACACACTTAGTTTTCTCCCTTCCTTTTTTGCTGCCCCTTCTCAATCTCTTCTGCTGCTTCTCTAACCCTAACCCTAGCTCTTCTCTGCAACTTCGAGTGTTGTCCTTGGTCCTAGAATTTCTTCTCTACTTGCACTTTCTGCCACGGTAGTCTTGCCTAGTCTCACAGCATTAAGTAGCATCTATATGCTGAAAACACCCAGTTTTAAATCTCTAGCTCAGACCTTTCCTCTGAACTTCAGACCCATATATCCGATTGCCGACTTGGCATCTCTGGTTGTATTTCTTTTCTTTCTTTCTTTCTTTTTTTTTTAATTCTCACCTGAGGACATGCCTACTGATTTTAGAGAGCGCGAATGGGAGGAAAAGAAAGGGAGAGAAACATAGATGTGAAAAGAGAAATGTCGATCAGTTGCCTCTTGTATGCACCCTGACCAGGGGCCAAACCCACAGCCTAGGCATATGCCCTGACAGGGAACTGAACCCACACCCCTTCAGCTTATGGGATGATGCTCCAACCAACTGAAACAGGTGTCTCAGTCTGAAACTCAGCTCCTACTCTCACCTTCTTCCCCCTACACACAGCTTCCCAGCCTGCCAACACACAGCCCTTCCCATTTTACTTAATGATAACTGTCCTTCCAGGTGTTCACAACAAAGCTTTAGAGTTTTCTCTGGCTCTTCCCTCTCCCTTCCTCCCTTTTTCTTACTTTATGCTGGAGTCTTCAGCAAATCCTATTGCCTCCACCTTCGAAGTCTGTTCTCCCCTCACTTCTCTGCTGTTCTTCTGACCCACACCACCATTCTTGCCTACTACCGTTTTTCGTCCCTCGGGCCTTGGTTCCCACGTCCCCTTCTCAGTTAGGAATTCCCTGGCCGCCCAGTCTAGAACTGCATCCCCGCCAACACTGCTTATCTGCCTTACCTGCTTCATTTTCTAACTCCTTAACACCTATTACCTCCTTATGTACCACATGTCTTACTTGTTTTCCTTGTTTATTGCCAGTCTTTTCCCATTAAAGTATAAGCTCCTTGGAAGACAGGAATTTTACCAGTTTACTGCTGTATCTCTGACATCTAGAACAGCACCCAGCCCAAGCAAGTGGCAAAAAAAATATGTGTAGAAAAATTAATATGTATATATGCAGCCGTAATAAAAAGTGTTTCCTCCAAGCAGACTTCCCTCATCGCTTCAAGCCTCCCCCACACTCAGAGTCTGAAATGCAGCAGTCAGTATTACGTATTACTACCACAATTCTTAGTCTACTTCTCCCATTGGACTCTGAGTTCCATTTATCCTTTATCCTCCTCTCTTATTCCTACTGCTCAGGTTCTCAAGCCTGAGTGGACTCGACACTTATTTTGGCTCATATTAATTTCTTATACTTTAATAAACTTTTTGTTTTCGTATATGATCTATCCCCCCAGTATTACCAACACCACACTGTGTGAGGAGAAAAGGGACGGGTAGCTATCTATGGCCCCTGCGAACGCGGCAAGAGCGACACCTCAGCCTCACGGCAGAGTGAGAAGTGCCCTCGGCATCTTCTTTTACATCGATAACTGGTCAGACATCCGTAACCCAACAAAGGCTCCTGTGCTTAACCCACGGGCACACCTGGGAGACCCCCCCAGTGCGTCTGAGGGTGAGCACCCTGGAACACGCGGGGGAGGCGGGATGAGGGGAAGGGCGGGAGTGGTGCCTGCAGATGTAGCTCCCCACTCACTGGGGCCGAGCTGTGGCCCCAGCTACTGCAGTAGTAGAGGAGGATTTGGGGTGTGGCTCCCACACTTCAGCCCAGCAGAGGGTGAGAGGGGTGGGAGCAGTGCCAGCGCCTGAGACTCGGGCTCCCTCCCCCAACTGCTAGCAGCTGAGCCAGGTGTCAGGAATAGCCACATGTCCACGGCCTCCCAGCTACAGCACGGCAACGGCACACAGAGAATAAAGTAGCGGGGCTTATGAAGCAGCTTCCCCTCACCTGCCACATCCCCCCACCGAGGTGGTGATGACTCAAGACGGAGGCAACCCAGACACAGCAAGGACACTCACCACCCCAATCACCCAAGCAACGGGCTCCGGCTCCGGTTCCGGTGACCAGAGACGGTGTCCCCACCCCACACCCCAGGAGGTGCAAGTAGCACAGGTAACAGAAAACAGAAACTTGCACTATAGCACCATCTCCTGGAAAACAAAAGGAAGACATCTGAATTGTTAAAATCAAAACAGTACCTATATAAGAAAAGTGTTCACTACTTCACATATGCTGGCATATGAACAATCCATCAACCACCACGAATAACCAAAGCCAAAGTCATGGAAGACCATGATCTAAATGACAGAAAATTCAAAATAGCATTCATTAAAAAAACCTCAGCGAAATACAAAAGAACTGTAAAAGGCAGTTCAATGAGATCAGGAATAAAATTAATGAACAGAAGATATTGAAACAATAAAAAAGAACCAACCAGAAATGCTGGAACTGAAGAACTCAGTAAACGAGAAAGAATGCATCAGAAAGCCCTGGAAATAGAGTAGGATATATGAAAGAGAGACTTAGAGAGCTTGAAGACAGAAACCTAAAAATGATTAAGATAGAAGAAGAGAGAGAACTAAGATTTTTTTTTAAATGAAAGAACTCTGTGAGAACTGCCTGGCTCCACTAGAAAGGGTAATGTAAGGATCCCGTGCATTCCAGAAACAGCCTATTCAAAGAAATACTTGACAAGAACTTCCTAACCCAGCGAAGGAACTGAGCATTCAACTACAAGAAGCTAACAGAACACCTAACTATCTCAATGCAAAAAAAGACCTTTTCCAAGACACTGTCAAAAGTCAATGATAATTCTCAAGGCAGCAAGGAGAAAAAAAGACCCTAATCTACAAAGGAAACCCCATCAAGTTATCATCAGATTTCTCACCAGGATTCTATAGGCCAAGAGGATTAGAATGACATATTCAAAACATTTAAAGACAGAAACTACCAGCCAAGAATAATATATCCCACAAAGCTATCCTTTATATATGAAGGAGAAATAAAGGCTTTCCTAGACAAACAAAAGCTGAGGGGATTTACTACCACACGACCTGCACTACAAAAAATGTCAGAATGCACTCTTCTACTGAAACAAAAGACAAAAATACACAAAACATGAGTAAGGGGACGGTCATACAGAAGCAGGGCATTAAACACTTAATTATAACATTAAGGGTAAAGGGATAAAAGCACTAAATATAACTATAGTTGCTGCTTTTGATAATGAATGCAGATATAAAAAGGGACAATTTGTGACAACAAAACATAAAAAGGAAGGAAGAAGAGACAGAATTTGTATAGGTGAATAAAGATAAAATGCTATCAGAAGAAAAAGAACTATTTTATCTACGAGACATTTTATACAAACCTCATGGTAACCACAAAACAAAAATCCAGAGCTGAAATACAAAACATATAAAAGGAGAAAGAAATGGAGAAAACCATAAAAGAAAACCACAAAACTAAAATAGCAGACAGAAACACAAAAGAAAATAAGCAGTGGAGACACAGAACAATCAGAAAACAAAAGAGAATGGCTGTGATAAGTCCTTATATATCAATAATCACCCTAATTGTTAATGGACCGAACTCACCAATCAAAAGGCACAGAGTAGCTAGATGGACTAAAAAATATGGCCAACTGTATGTTGCCTGAAGGCAACTCATCTCAGCTCCAAAGATGAACACAGGCTCAAAATGACAGGGTAGAAGATGATACTCCCAGCAAATAACGTCCAGAAAACAACGGGCATAGTCGTACTTCTGCCAGAAAAAACTGGCTTCAAGACAAAAAAGGTAACAAGAGAGAGACAATTATGGACATTTTATAATTATAAAGGAGACAATTCATCAGAAAATGTAACATTTATTAATATATATGCGTCCAATTTGGGAGCACCAAAATATGTAAAGCCACCGTGAACAGATCTAAAGGGAGAGACAGACAGCAACACAGTAATAGTAGGAGACGTTAACACCCACTTACACCAATGGATAGATCATCCAGACAAAAAGTCGACAGGGAAACATTGGCCTTAAATGACACATTAGACCAGATGGACTTAATAGATATACATACAGAACTTTCCACCCCAAAGGGACAGGATACGCATTCTTCTCAAGTGCACATGGAACAGTCTCGAGGATAAAGCATATGCTGGGGCACAAAACAAGTCTCAATAAAGTTAAGAAGACTGAAATCCTAACAAGTATCATCCCAACCACAATGGGATGAAATTAGAAATCAAGTGCAAGAAGAAAGCTAAAAACAATCTCAAATGTGTGGACATTAAACTACATGCTACTGAATAACTACTGAGTCAATACAGAAATAAAAAGACACATAGAGACAAATGAAAATGAAAATATGACACACCCAAACCTTGGGGATGCAGCAAAAGCAGTACTAAGAGGGGAGTTTATAGCAACACAGGCCTATCTCGAGAAGCAAGAAAAATCTTAAATAAATAATCTAACATTACACATTAAAGAACTAGAAAAAGAAGAACAAACAAAGCCCAAAGTCAGCAGAAGAGAAGAACTAATAAAAATCGGAGTGGAAATAAATGAATAAAGAATAAAAAAAAGACATTACAGGAACAAATATAAAGGACATATGGACAAAAACTAGGGGGGTTGGAAATGGGAGGGAGGAGAGGAGGGGTGGGTGGGTTGGCTAATGGGAGTAAAGGATAGAAACTGTACTTGAATGATGATTAAAAAATATAATTTTAAAAAATCCTGAAAAAAAGAATAAAGAGACATTAGAAAAATAAAAATGAAGAGCCGGTTCTTTGAGAACATAAACAAATTAATAAACATTTAGCTACACTCACTAAGGAAGACAAAGAGTCAAATAAGTAAAATCAGAAATGAAAGGGGAGAAGTCATAATATATATAATAGAAATACAACGGATTATAAAAGAATACTGTGAAAGGCCATATGCCACCAAATTGGACAACCTGGAAGAAATGGAAAAATCCTTAGAAGCATAGAATCTTCCTAGACTGAATCACAAAGAATTAGAAAAACTGAACAGACTGATCACTAGTAAGGAAACTAATCAAAACCTCTCCCAAATCCCAGAAGTCCAGGGACTAATGGCTTCACTGGTGAATTCTACAAAACTGAAGTGAATGTTTGCTAACTCACTTTATGAGGCCACCATTTCCTTGATACCAAAATCAGGCAAGGACACCCCCCGCAAAACCAAAATTACAGGCCAATATCTTTCCTAAACACAGATGCCAAAATCCTCAACAAAATACTAGCAAATTGATTATGATACATTAAAAGGATCACACACCACAATCAAGTGGGGTTCATTTCCAAGATACAAGGATGACTCAACATGCACTAATCGGTCAACACGAATCACCACATTAACAAAATCAAAATCATATGATCATCTCAATAGATGCAGGAAAAGCATTTGACAAGATATAATATTCATTTATGATTGTAAAAAACTCTCAGTGAATGGGTATAGAAGGAAAGTACCTCAACATAATATAGACCATTTTTGACAAACCCACAGCAAGCATCATAGTTAGTGATGGAAAACTGAAAGATCAAGAAAAAGACAAGGATACCCACTCGTATCACTTTCTTTCAACACAGTACTGGAAGTCCTAGCTAGAGCAATTAGGCAAGAAAAATAAATATCCAGGAAAAAGTAAAACTGTCACTCTTTGTGGACAATATGGTTTAATATAAAGAAAACCCTAAAGATTCCACCAGAAAACTATAGAAGATAATAAACGAATATGGTAAAGTTGCAGGATACAAAATCAATACACAAAAATCTGTTGTATATCTTTATACTAACAACAAACTATCAGAAAGAGAAATGAAAAAACAATTCCATTTGCAATCACAACAAAAAGAATAAAATACCCAAGAACAAATTAAGGCAGTGAAAGACTTGAACACTGAAAACTACGAGACACTGTTGAAAGAAATGGAAGACACAAAGAAGTGGAAAGATATTCCATGTTCATGAATTGGATGAATTAGCATTGTTAAGTTGTTCATAATATCTAAAGCAATCTACAGATTCAATGCAATTCTTGTCAAAACCCCAATGGCATTTTTCACAGAAGTAGAACAAAAAAATTCTAAGCTGTATATGGAACCACAGAAGACCCTGAATAGCCTAAGTACTCCTGAGAAAAAAGAACAAAGCCGGAGGTAACACAGTTCCTGATTTCAAACTATGCTACAAAGTTATATTAATCAAAACAGTATGATTGTCAGAAAAACAGACACATGGATCAATGAAACAGAATTGATAGCCTGGAAATAAATCCACACACTTATGGGCGACTAATTTATAACAAAACAAAGTAGCCAAAATAATACAATGGGGAAAGGAAAGTCAATATAAGTGGTGTTGGTAAACCTGGACAGCCATCTGCAAAAGAATGAAACTAGAACACTATCTTCCACCATACATAAAAATTAACTCAAAACAAATCAACAACTTGACTGTAAGACCCGAAACACTAATACATAGAAGAAAACATAGGTACTAAGTTTCTGGACATTGGCATTATTGGTGTTTTGGGGAACTTGACTCCAAAGGCAAAGGAAACAAAGCAAAAATAAACAAATAGGATACATCAAACTAAAAAGCTTCCACACAGAGAAGGGAACCATGACCAATAACAACGAAAAAAGGAAACCAACTGAATGGGAGAAAATATTTGCAAGTGATACTTCTGATAAGGAATTAATATAGAGAATATACTTTAAAAACTCATACAACTGCACTGGCTGGTGTGGCTCAGTTGGTTGAGCGTCATCCTGTAACCAAAAGGTTGCAGGTTCAATTCCTGGTCAAGGCACACCCCTAGATTGCAGGCTCCATCCAGGGTCTAGAAGCATACGATCCCTGGTCCAGGTGTGTATGGGAGGTAACCAATCAACGCTTCTGTCTTGCACTGATGTTTCTATCCCTTCCTCTCTCTCTAGAAACGATGAAAAAATGCCCTCTGCTGAGCATAAAATTTTTTTTTAAAACCTCATATAATTGAACAACATAAAAAACAAACAATCTGATTTTAACATGGGCAGAGGATCTATATAGACATTTGCCCAAGGAAGACATATAGATGGCCAACAGGCATATAAGATGTTTGACATCACTAATTAGTAGGGAAATGCAAATCAAAACTACAATGAGGTATCACCTCACACCTATAAGAATGCTTACTCTCAAAAAGACAAGAAATAACAAGTTTGGAGAGAATGCGAAGAAAAGGGAACCCTCATATACTGTTGGTGGGACAGTCAATTGGTGCAGACACTATGGAAAAAAAGTATGGAGATTCCTTAAAAAATTAAAAATGAACTACCCTAGGATCCCTCATGCCTCTCCTGGGTATTTATTTAAATAATATAAAAACACTAATCTGAAAAGATATATGTACCCCTATTTTCACTGCAGCATTATTTACAATAGCCCAGCTGCAGAAGAAATATAGGTGTCCATCGATGGACAAGTGGGTAAGAAGAGGTGGTATGCATCTATAATGGAATATTACTCGGCCTTGAAGATGAAAACTGCCATTTGCGACAACATGGATAGATCTTCAGGGTATCAGCTAAGTGAAATAAGTTAGATGACAGAGGACAAAACCTTTTGATTTCACTTGACAAAGGACAAAAACAAAGTCATAGACACTAGCAACAGAAGGGTGATGGCCAGGAGGGAGAAAACTAGAGGAGGGCAAACTGTGAAGACAGTCAAACACATGGTGACAGATGGAAAGCAGACTTTTGGCGCTGAGCACACAACAGAGTATACAGATACTGAATTACGATTTTGTGCCCCTGAAATTTGTGTAATGGCATTAACCAATGTTACCTCAATTGAAAAAACCACATTGGTTATTAAATGTTTTCAAAGTTTCAAACCTTTTCAATATATTCACTGCCGTTGATCTTCATAATGACCCAGTGAGGCAGGTATTATCATCATTCTTATCTTACAGGTATGAAAACTAAAGCTCAAGTAATTTAAAAAATCCTTTATCTGAGGAAAAAAGAACCCCCTTAACCAAGGTCATGCAGCTAGGAGCAGTAGAACCAGGAATTGGACCTGGGTGTCATGATTTGAGATCACATGGTCTCCCTGTCAGCCACGCTTCCTTAGTTTAATGCTGATGGGAGCCTGGTGGTCCTGGTGGCAGAGTAAAGGAATGGAGGAGAATTTGATCAGGGTCAGTCATTTGTGGGACAAAAGCAAGGATGTTCTATAAGCTGACGTCCCTTTCAGTAGACCTCAAGTTTTCTTTCTTGGCCAACATCAGCAGTCACGGGTCTCCAGGGGAGGTGCTGGGGAGGAAGGGCTGGCAGACAGGACTCCATCTTTGCCAGGGCCAGGCAAGCACAGCACATGCTGGACAGTGCTCTGGAACACAAGCTGGAAGGGCCTGGCAAGTGTGTCACCCCCACCCATGCCACCGGCCTCGGCTGTGCAGCAGAGTGTGAGCTATGGGTAAAGTTGGGGTTTGGATGAGGGGGAAGGGAAGAGGTGGCCTGAGTCGTGCCCAGCTACCTGCGTCGGCCTCAGGAGCTTCTCCTTTCAGGGCCATAAGTAGCAACGTAAAATCAACTCTGAGCAGAAAAACCCCTTAATTCAGAGTAGCACCATCTGGGATATCACACTCTTCACTGGCTTCTAATTTTGCAGATGTGATGAGCACTTGTTGCTTTTGCAGCTGGTCAAAAAAAGGTAGGAAGAAGCAAACTGTCATATTGCAATGTCCTCTGGTGGCAGTGAGGAGCCAGGAGTGCTGTGACCTTTTTTATAGCTTCAGTAACTTGGATCATTGTGCACTTTTTTATTCTCCTATGTCTGTGTTCTGTCTCTCCATTGGGCAGGTGTGTTTCTCCCGTTCTGTCTGGACTTCATGAAGACAGGAGCTGTGGATCCCCCATCATACTCAGAGCTGTCTGAAGGCAGGGGCTGTGCCTCTCCTATTAGACTGGAAGCCCCCCAAGGTTCAAGGTCATATCCCCAACAGCTTTAGAATCCCCGGAGCCCACAGGGTTCCCATCTCCTCTTTTAACCTCCCCCAGCACCAAGGACAGGGTCTGCTTTCCCCTCTCCCTGGCGTGGTTGGCCTGGCCAGTCTGACCTCTTAGATATCGGTGCACCACACAGGACCTGGACTCTCTTGGGAGGAGACTGGGCATCTCAGTTGACCATCTGAGCTGGTGCCAAGGCCAAGATCTCACATGTGGACTGAGATGTGGAGCCCACAGGCTGCACTTGGCCTCTCCCCTCCCTGCCCCTTCCTCCTGCCTTCTGGCCTATGAGCACTGCTGCCCACACTGGAGCAGCAAGAAAGGACGGTACTAGGGCTCGCTCAGCCTAGTCACAGGAGGGAAGGAAACAACACTAGCTTAATCAGAGTGCTTATTCTCACAATTAATTGTTTAATGCTTCCTCTTACAGTTTAATGACAAGAAAAAGATTATTTCTGAGAAGAAAGTCTACTTCATTTTTTCAGATAACAAGAATCAAATTAACTTACAGTGTCTCCTTTTATACTGTATCTCCTAAGAAACTTAGGTGGGGAAATCTGTGCTCAGATGGAATATATGTCTCCTCTTGGTTCATGTGTTTTATTGCTTTATTGCAAATTTAATCCTCTTATTTTATTTAAGCCATTATAAGATTCTTCAGGTCCTAAATTATAGAGATGCATTAAAATTATATTATGCATATATTTTGTCTTCTTAATGTCCTGAGAGGACAAAATTATGTAGTGGTTGAGAAAATGGGATTTGGAATTAGACACCTGGATATACATTCCAGCTCTTATTAGTTTACCAGTGAGTTACTAGTCAACTATCTAGCCTGAACTTTAGTTTCCTCAGCTATACATGGGGGACAGTACTTCTCTTCAGTCCATTCTCACTGGGCCTAAATTCTTCATCCTGGTCTACAAGGCCTCCCCCAGCTGCCCCGCCTCCCCCTCTGCTCTGCCGTCACACTGGACTCACAGTCCCAGAATGCCCACAGACTGCCACCCCAACCCATAATTTCCTTTCCTCCTGGGTCCTCATCACAGCTAAGATTAAAAGTCACTGCTTTGGAGAGATCTTTCTTCATCTTCTACTTCAGACCAAACTAAACCCCAAACTTCAGTGTGCATAGAAATAAATTACCCAATGATCTTGTTAAAATGCAGCACATCTGGGTGGGGCTCTACATTTGTTATTTCTACGAAGCTCCAGGTGATTTGCTGAAAAGAGCACCCCTGAGTGTGGCAAGGCACCCCGGCACACCAGCAATTACTTGTTTAATGTTATCTGTCTTTCCCGCTAGAACTAGCTCCCTACCCTAGCTCCCAGCACTGTGCCTAGACATGAAGCACTCAAAAAATGTGTGGTGATGCCCTAGCTGGGTGGCTCAGTTGGTTGGAGTGTTGTTCCATGCATCAAAATGTCACAGGTTCGATTCCTGGTCAGGGCCCATACCTAGATTGTGGGTTCAATCCCCGGTTGGGGTGCATACAGGAGGCAACCAATAGATGTTTCTCTTGCACATCAATGTTTCTCTCCCTTTCTCTCTCTCCATTCCTCTCTCGCTAAAAATCAATAAACATATTCTCAGGTGAGGATTAATTTTTTTAAAAAGATCTCCCTCCCAAAAAAAGGAATGTTTGATGATTAAACTGAGCAATATCTATAACATCTCTAGCCTGGGTTCTTGGTCAGAGTAAAAGGGATTAAATAAAGTGTCAGCCATTTTTATTAATAATATTATCATATGCTGACTAGAGATTCTTGAGGCAAGAACCATGTCTTTTACTTCTTTTCCATCCCAAATAGTTCCTAGAATGGTCCTGGACACAAAACCAAGGCCTGGAACGTGTTTGTTGAATGGATGCCTGAAGGAACATGTGAATGAGACACGCTTGTTTGTGGCCCTTTATGAGTCCAACATAAGTAGAACGGCACCATTAATACATCGCTGGCCTTTCACATAAACCCAGAGTCTCCCTTCCACCAGTTCCCACATGTGGCTAGGGGCAGAGTTTAAACACAACAGAGACCAAAGAGTTACTGCGAAATCCTCAGAGCAAACAAACAAGTGACAGCCCAGGAGGGAGGGTACTGTTTTAAAATTTATTTCCTTAGTCCTCAAAGAACTGGAACAAGGCTGGATTGTGCTGGCTGCCTCCCCTGCAAGAATTCACATTCTAGGCCTGTCTAAATGCCAGTTTAAATGCTGCTCAGAATACAATGACTAAACCCAAGGAGCAGCAGCCGCAGGCGGGGGCCGCAATGTTCCCCCTCCCACTAATTTCGCAGCGATCAGGCAATGGGCCTCAGTTCTCTGCACTCAGCGTTTGTGATCGCCCCTCTCTGGCTCTGCTGCCTCCATCTCATTCCTTTTGGCCCACTCTGTGCTCTCTCCTTCCGACCAAAGAGTGGGCAGAGATATGTGCAGTTCAGAAGCTTCTCGACAAAATAATCGCAAGGAAACCAGTGATGGGGCCACTTCCAGGTGACCTATCCCCTTTGCAGAACCGACTCCCTTCATTCTGAACCTCCTACAGATCAGAGAGGGAAACAGACGCCTGCACAAGGCTCTTGAAGACTGTGCCTCCAAGAAGGTGATTATGGGGTCAGCAGTCACTTACATAAAAGGAGGTTGAAAACATAAACCCTGAAATTCAAAGACGGGGTCTTAAGTATTTAAAAAAAGAGAAGGTCTGTGAGTGCTGTTTTGAAATTATAGCAACGAAGGAAATATAAGGAAACAGTTTTAAAATCAAACCACCAAATACTTACTGAGAAAGATATGATACTGTCCCTTTATGACCTTGTTATGAGGGTATGGTAAATAGGAAGTAGCAGCAATGTGGCATTTAAGTAGTGCTTCAAGCTACAACATCAGAGACATTATCAGGAAGTAAACATCTGAAAGCCAAAAGAAGGAACAGTTCAGGTGTACCAGTTCAAAGGCAACGCATTTCTGACATCTTAAAGCCCACTTCTGTAAGTGAAATCCTGTCTCAGTCACTCCAGCCACATTTAGTGCCATCAGCATGAATCAGAGAGTGAAGGAATAAAGGCGGCGAGAATGGATGCCCCGTTCAGCAGCACAAAGAGCAAGGCTGGGCGACACACAGATGTGTTCGGAGCCCTGATGGACAACAGCAAAGTGCATCCGGAGTTCAGGGAAGGGGAGACTGGGAAGCTTGTGCGGTGATGTGGAGGCTGCAGGAGGCGGAATGGGTTGTTGGCAAGCTCTTGCAAGTTTAGGTCTTGGAAGCTTTAAAAAGGGGGCGAAATTAAATACTGTATTTTTCGGACTATAAGATGCACCCTCCCACCCCGCAATTTGGGAGGAATAATGGTTATTAATGCTGCTGTTGAATTCTGTTTACATTTACATTGGTGAAATATTATGTTATTTATGTTATTAAATATTTTACGACATTTTTGCTTCAAAAATTATTTTTCTTATTTTCCTCCTCTAAAACCTAGGTGCATCTTATGGTCCAAAAAATATGGTAAGTCAGGACGGAAAGGCATAGGTCATTTCATATGTTGTGTTTTGAGCAACAATTCAAGGCTCGAGGGCAAGAAGGACGTCGGTTGGAACAGAGAGGGAAATTCATGTAGAATAGCAGGAGAGGAACTGGAATGCGGAAAGCTCAGTATGCTAGGCTACAAGGTTTTGGTTTTTTTAAACTGTGTAAGCAACACAATACGTTCTTGCAGTAAAAGACTCAAGGAATACAGATGACATCATTGAATCCCGCGACACCCCCTCGCACCCAAGTCTCCTCTCCAGAGGCAACACTGATAATGGCTGGGAAGGCATCCTGCTGTCAGGCTAGACTTCCTGTGTCAGGCAAGGGGCACTCACTGCAACTTTCTGAGCCAGGGTCCGTGCCCAAATCGGGGACAGTCAGCAGAGGTGAGCAGATGACTCCTGAAGAATGGAATAATGCAAATTACAAGGTGGGAAAGAGTGAACGGGGTCGGGGGAAATTAAAAAAGTGAACCAACAAGCTTATAGGTGACATCGAGATTGACTTATGGAAACTGAGACCAAGGGGATGGAGACTGAGCAAAGACAGAAAGGAGACTAGGTGATCAAATACTTTCCGAGGGAGGAATTGAAGATGGGTGCAGAGGACAAGGTCCACCATGAGCAGAACAAAGGTGATGGGAATACAGGATTTTCAAAGTCAGGGGTAGATACACCCACCAATATGGGAGGAAATTGGTCCCAAGATTGGTTTAGAACTGAGAAGATCCTAGAGGGTCAGTTCAGTTTTCAAGCAGGAAAGACCTCCAAGGATAACAGAGGCCAACAGGGGGTAGTAGGAAGGGCATCTACTCGGTAATTTAAAATCTGACCAGTGGTGAAATAACTGCCCTTGATACATAGTAAGTACCCAATAAAGGAGGAATTAGAAGACACCATTGGTTTTCTACCCTACAGCCATTCCCTCTTCCTTCCCTAGTTTATGAGACCCCAGTTTGCTTGTTTTTTGGTGGTACCACGTTCAGGGAAGATGGATCTTCCTCTAGCTCCACAGGATGACCATGACTTGGCTATGCCGGCACGGTAATACCGTTCCCCTTTGCTAGCGGTTGGTTTAGGGATGAGCATTATGGCCAAGCTGGCCAATTAAGCATAAGAGAAAGTCAGCTGGAGAAACTTCTGACAAAGATTATTTTCTCTGTCAAAAATACAGTGCAGGCCTGACACGTATTCCTGCCAAGAGCTTGGCTACTTTAGAACACGATCCTTGGAAATATGGCTGCCATCTCAGAACCGTGAGGTGATAACCCTCAGGACTAAGAGTTGACCAACTAGATACCAAAGTGAAAAAACAAACAAACCAGAGGCCTGGGTCCTTTGTAACTGAAGTCCTGCTGCAAACCTGAAACCACCTACCTTCGGAATGTTTATTATGAGAGGTGATTAAATGTCATTTGAAGCCTCTGTTATTTGGGCATTCTGTGCAATCACCTGAAGGCAGGCAAATGGTGATTGGTGAGGTAATCTGTATTGGCTTTCACTAAGGCCCTGAAATGTTTCATCGGACAACAGAGTTCCTGCTGCCTCCTTGACTTAGTGAACAAGAGGAAGGAATGGGGCAGCAGCCGGATGGGGCAGGTGCCTAAAACTGCAGGAGCAACTCAGGTAGCAGTAACTCGATTCAGCTCAAATCAGTGCAGTGCAACCCAGTGCAACTTAATCTAAGTTAATAAACATTAACTGCATGTCCTCTATGTACAAAGTCCTTTGGGGAATAAAAGGATAAACTGGCCCACTATGTTCTAGGAAAATTTCTCCTTTTCTTTAGGAGAAAAATTCTCATGTTTTCCTTCTCTCACACAACTAAATCCTTATTTCCAGCTGTTTACTCACCATCTCCACTTAGATCTCCCACTGGTACCTTAGAAACACGAGACCCAGGATCTTGTCTACCAAACGCCCCCTCCTCCTTCTAGTCACATTATCAGTGGATGGCACCATCACTCAGCAGGTTCACCTGGCTAGACCTGAGACCCAGACTCTTCTCTCTCTCCAAGCCTCCCCATCTAATTCCTATGTCTTTTGGCTTCTGAGTGCCTCATTACTCTGTTCCTTACTATCCATGCTTCCTGCTGTGCTTTAGTTCAAGTCTCGTCTGGATCACCACAAAACTGATCATTATTTTCCTACTGCCTAACAATATTTATCGTTGAGCTTCTTTCTGCAAGGTGCATGATACAGTTCTGCTTTATGGCCACAGGAGCTGCAGTCTTCCTTCAGGACCTCGGAGCATTTGGGTCTGAAGGCTGGGAGGGTGTGCTTTAGCCCAGCCCAGTGACTGTCAGTAACAATGGTCTCTGCTTCTCGCTCTTGGTTCCAGGCTGGGTAGGAGCCCTGCTGCCAGTCTATCCCGCCTGGTCAGGTCAGGTGAGAGAACATCAACTGCAGAATGCCGAAGTGCAGGACTCGGAGCTGCAGCATCTGCTCCTGGTGCTGGGACTTGAGAAGAAAATGTATGACTGCCTGTGGCGTGAAGGCATGAGCTGTGAGAGGGGTAGAGAAGGGGTTTGGGGTGCCCAGAAAGAGGGAAGTACAGATGGTCCTTGGGATTCAATCAGCATCAGCAAAGGGCACAAGCAGCATGGCCAGGCCCTGGGCAGCAGGAGTCCTGGCTTCTCGTCCTCACCAAGTCACTTAACCCGCTGAGCTTAAATCATCCTTCAGTGATTCTAGATTCTTCCACCAGAGTGAAATGAATGGGCCAGTGTTGAGAGGTAGGGCCATACATCTACTTCATTATTTGTATGTGTAAACTGTGAAATATAAGCCATAGTTCCATTTGTAATGCAACTATACATTTCATTCAAATGGTACAACACTGTCCAACAGAAATACAATAATGCAAGCCATATATATAATTTTCAATTTTCTGGCTGTCATATTAAAAAACTAAAAAGCAGGTGAAATTCATTTTAATATATTTTGTTTAACCCAAATTCAAAATATTATATCAACATGTAATCAACATATAAAAATTATTAAGTGATAATTTACATTAGATATAGTGACTAAGTCTTCAAAATCAGAAATAAAATATGTATTTTATGTTTACGACACATCTCAAATCAGGCTGCCACACTGCAAGTGCTCAGCGGCCACCTGTGGCTGGGTGCTACCATGTCGGATGGACAGCACGGCCCAGACGGACCAGGTGACAGCAGCTCGCGCCAGACATCTGAGGCCGTCTGAAATCATCCAGCCCCATTTGGGCCACCAGGTGACTGCAACCCCATAAGTGGTGTAGGCATGACACCAGAAGAATGCCCCAGCCAGGCCTGGCTTAAATTACTGACTCATAGCATTATGAAAAAATGACATGGTTGTGTTAAGCTCCTAAATTTGGGGTAGCTTGTTGTGTAGCAATAGATAACTGATACAGAAGTAGACAGTGGCACTACTTTTACTAAAGAATGGGAGTCTTAGGAGTCCAAGGAAGGAAGGGATTAATTATTCAAGAGCGTAAAGAAGGGTGAATGTCAACTAGCAAAAACAATGTTCAAACCTGTAGCCAGTGTCAGAGAATTCACGTTTATTCAACACGTGCCATTTTACCAACCCTGAGCCGTCCTGTTACACTTACATGTGGTTTGTCATGGGGATCATTTATTTATTCAAATTTTCAGAAAGTATCACATGCCTACACCAACATGAGACATATCCTTGGTGCTCAGTATTAACAGAGGAGCCCTAAGAACCTTCTTCCCTGGGCTGGGTTAGGTGCAGAGCTGAGGCCAGGATTGCAAAAGATAATGGTTTCTTTGTGGACCAGGTTAGTTTGACCAGAGGTTTGGCCGCAGCAGACTAAGTGGCAGCTGCTGTTGCCTACCTGGGCATCTTTCCCCTTCACCTCCACTGCCCAGAGAAAACCAGTAATGCTTCCTAGCCCACCCCACCCCAGCCCCACTCTAGGCCCCGCACTCCTCCAGGTAGTAGAAAACCTCTCTTGCCTCCTGTCCACTGTGGTGCATGCAGGGGTGTAGTCAAGTGCCCCTCACCCACACCTGTCTCTGCAGCCTTTGGCTTTTCCTCCCAGCCCCAGACACTGCCATAGGGGCCAGCTCTGTGAGAGCTGCCCTTTCACACAGGCACCACCCTACAGTGCCCAGTGACCTCTGCCTACTTCCTGTACCTCTTGCTTTCAGCCCTGGGAATTCCAGTTGACACTGAGGGGTGAGACAAAGCAGACCTATCCATGTGCAAGCCAGAACTGCAGGGGATTTAATGCCCAGTGGGACGAATTTTTGACTGATGGGAGAGGGAAACCCTTCCTCTCCTGACCAGCTTTCCTGAGGAGTAGTCATTTCCTACAGCCCAAACCATTGGTTGGGCTTGATACCAAGTGGTGGCCAGATCGCTAACAGAGCCTCGCCTTGGCTCACTCTCTTTCCCTGCCTCTCTGGCCTCTTCCTCACTGTTCTCTGGGGTTGCACTCTCTAGTGAAGGTATAGCACATAAGCCCCTGCACTCTGGGGACTCCAGGCCAAGATGTCAAGTAATCTAACATCCCATCAGAGAGGAGAACTTTACATTATATCCTCAAATATGACTTCAGACACCTTGTGTCTAGCTGCTTTGATGGAGACCCAAATTTCTTTTGTTCTCAATTGAGGCAATACCTTCTGTGCCCATCCCACTATGCTTGCCCAAGAAGGCCTGGCCCACCACTGGGCACCAGACCAGCTGGCCCACCACTGGGTGAGCACCAGCAGATGCCTGCACTGTTACTCCTTCTAATACCCCCCTAAGAAAAGAATCTTGCTTTCCAAAGACACAGACACTGTTTTCTTTAAGTATCTTTACTTAGGAAGCTTCAAATGCTTCATCTCTCCCCTCTCCTATATGCCTAGTTAAGAAGCAAGAGCTTGGGTTCTACCCATTCCCTTTCCTGCCTATAAAGTACGAGGCCGGTTGCCCTAAGGCCTGCCTTGTGCTGCTGCCTAGACTTTCGGGTAGAGCAGTCTGGTTTCCTCCAGCACACTGGAAGCTCTGCGAAGGCCCACACCAGGCCTCACGCAGACCCCAGGCCTGCTGCCACCACAAGCACATGCTCAGCAAACACTACCTGGATGAATGGATGGAAGGAGAGATGGGTATTACCAAGGAGACATCTCACAGCCTCCATCTCAGACCACCTGAAGAACTGAATAATGAACTCTTCCTGCAGGTCCAACAGCTGTGCGTCAGCCAAATCTGCCTCATTGTTCTACCACAGAGGTGGAGGACAGCCCTCTGACAAGGGAGCCCACCAGGACCTGGCTGGTCTATTTGATGGCTCCGTTACAGCCTCAAGGAAAGAAACTGGCTCTCGTTTTCACACACGGAGCAGCAGGAAAGGGTAGCCAGCTGCTAGAGGGGAACTGCCTTTTTAACAGCAGAATGATGCTGAGATACGGTGGGGTCTGGTTACAATCAGCCGCAAGCATGGGCGTTAACAGATTCCACACATTTGTTCTCAGAAGACCTGATGACCACTCCCAGCAGCCAGAGAGATAGCACCAATTACCACCCAGGGACTTACCTTCCCTGATGGTTCCTGGGACCTGGGACCTCTTGAATGCCTCTATTCTAACTGAAGGAAAGGAAACAAGGGTAATACACCTTGGAGAGGACCTACCCGCTCCTGGAAAAACGGCCCGGAGAAAGAGAAACACACACCCCCTGGATCTGACAAGACAGTCATTACTGTGTAAAAGCACATGTGTAAAAGTGAATCGTAAACCATAAAACTCGATACAGAAAGGTGGTATCATCTGCTGAGAAAAAATAAATAAAAATGTTGCGATTCTGAGTCAACAGGGATTCTGTGGATTAACTACCATCTGCTCCATTTCTCTCCTCTGTTAACCTGGATAATGGACCTCTGAAACATGACCAAAAGAGTAATTTCAGATGACATCAATAATGGGCATCTTAATGCTTTAAAGTTAAAAAAAAAAAAAAAAAAAATTAAGTACCTGGCCACTCAGTTAACTGCCTCAGGGAAGAAGGGTGGAAAAGTGATTGGATACACGCCTTTTGGGAGTTCCACACCTGGCTGCGATTGATTTAACTTCATTGATAGGAGGAATGTGTAAATCAATCAGGAAGAGAATGCTGTGTCATCCTAGTTTTCCTTCAGCTTAAAAATATCATAATTTTGGTTATGAAGTATCACAATATCCTCAGGTCAGCCAAAGAGACCCTGGAGTTTTGCAGACTTGAGCTGGGATGGTGAGCTGACAAATCTAGAGCCTGTTCTTTCTTCTCCTTCAGCTCCCAACATGTTGCTGATTCTGGGAGTCGCTACTCTAGCTCCCTCCAAATGAGAGCAGACCCCAAGAAAGGCACATGCTCCAACCCTCAAGCTGGAGCCTATTTAGAAGCAGAAAGCACTAGGCTTCCGAGTGGGTCCCTCTAACTCCAGGGCAGCCCAAGATTCCCTGGAGGTGGTGCAGCCCCCGAGACCGTTGGGCAGTGGTAAAAACCAACCCAAGTAGTTGGTTATTTCTTGTGAGATGCCCAGCCCTAGAACCCAGCCTAACAGCATTCTAGCCCCCTTGTGACACTCATTCATTCATTCGATAAGTATTTCTCATCTCTGTTACATGTGAGGTCTTCCCACCCACTCCTGGCACGCTGCCTCCCCGACCACAGTGATGCTCCACCTAGAAGACTAAAGATGCAGTGTAATGGGTTTGGCCCCAGCAGTTTTGGACTTCGTTCTGCAGTGTAGTAGGCCGGTTTGGGGGCTGGCAAGATTCGGTAGGCAGGATTACAGATAGAGGCCCAAAGGCAAAGTGGGAGACAAGTCTGAACAAAGACTGGTGACAGTGCTGTCAGAGCACAGCCAAGGAGCAGAAGAGAGAAAACCAGGGAGTCCATCTGCAACCTCTGGCACTGAATATGTGGCAGGGCCACTTTACCACACAGCCTCAGGGCAGTGACTCATCTTCTACCTTGAGCGCCAGATGGGTAGGTGCCAGGGACTGTCTGGGCTCCGGTCCCCAACTCGACTTACGTGACTGACTTAAGATTTTTTGGCTTTATGATGGTATGAAAGTGGTGCTTATTCAGTGGAAACCAGCCAGGAAGACCTATGATGTTCAGTATTTAGATGCATTAAATGCACTTTCAACTTAAGATATTTTCAACCCACATTGGGTTTTCTGGGCCTTAACTTCATCATAAGTCAAGGAGCATCTGTGTTCACTAATGGCAGATCCATATTTCTTAAACTTTCAGAATCAAAAGCAAATCAGGTTCCTGAAAAAAAATTAAAAATAGCCCTGGACAGTGTGGCTCAGTTGGCTGTAACATTGTCTTGTAAACCAAAAGGTTGCAGAGTCGATTCCCCATCAGGGCATGAACTTAGGTTGTGGATTCGATGTACAGGTGGGGCGTGTGCAAGAGGCAACCCATCAATGTTTCTCTTCCTCTTTTTCTCCCCCCCTTCCCCTTTCTCTATGTCCTTGGACAAAAACAAAAAAAAAATTAAACAGAATTGCCATATAATCCAGCAATCTCTCTTCTGGGTATTTACCACAAGAACTGAAAGCAGGAAAAACAACCTTAATAAAAGAATTGAAAGCAGGGACTCAAACAGACATTGGCATACCCATATTCACGGCAGCATTATTTGCAATAACCAGGAGGTGGAAGCAACGCAAGTGCCCATCAGCAGATGAATGGGTAAACAATATGTGGTAAATTCATACAGTGGAATATTATTTAGCTTTCAAAAGAAAGTAAATTCTGACATGTGGTACAACATGGATGAACCCTGAAGACATTATGCTAAGTGAAATAAACCAGTTGTAAAAGGACAAATATGGTATGAATCCACTTATATGAGGGACCTAGAGTACTTAAATTCATAGAGACAGAAAGTAGAACGGAGGTTATGGGAGGTGGGGGGAGTGGGAAGTTGTTGTTTAGTGGGTACAAAATTTCAGTTTGGGAAGATGGAAAAGTTCTGGAGATGAATGTGGTGGTGGCTGCACAGCAATGAGTTGCGCTTAATGCCACAGACTGTAGGTACCTTTAAAATGGTTAAATTTGGGTTGTATATATTTTATCACAATTTAAAAAAATAGTTTATTATTTATCACAATTTTTTACGAGGCAATCAGGCATAAGCTATTCCCATGGTGAAGTAAAAATCATGACACAACTGTACTGATGGGGTTGAGAGACCAGGTTATTTGAAATCAGGAAGGACCAGCAAAACCCTGAAAAGGTCTAGTCTAGTTAACTTGTCTCCAACTGGACTGGACATATTGAGTGCCTGGGTTCCAGTCCTAGCTTTGTCACTAAACTAGTCATATAACACTTGGCATGGGAGTCGCTTCTCTGGGCTTCAGTTCACCGATATGCAGGATAAAAGGGTCAAGTCAGATTGCCAAGGCCCCTTTGTCTGCACCAGGGGCTCTCCAAACACGATCCTGGAGCAGCAGCACCACTGGGAGCATATTAAAATGCAAGTTACTAAGCCCCACCCCAGACTCACTGAGTAATACGGTGCAAGAACCCAGCCATCTAGGTTTGAAAACCACTGAGACAGGGTTGAGTGCTGACCTGCAAACTAAAGGGTCGCAGGTTCGATTCCCAGTCAGGGCACATGCCTGGGTTGCAGGCCAGGTCTCCAGTAGGGAGTACCCCAGAGGCAACCACACATTGATATTTCTCTCCTTCTCCTTCTCCCTCCTTTCTCCTCTCTCTAAAAATAAATAAATAAAATCTTCAAAAATAAAAAGAAAACCACTGAGACAGGATATTTCATGGTTTTTTTTAAATCCTCACCCAAGGATATGTTTATTGATTTTAGAGAGAGAGGAAGGGAGAGAGAGAGAAACATCAATCAGTTGCCCCCTGCCTGCACCATGAGCAGGAACTGAACCCGCAACCCAGGTATGCGCCCTGACCGGGGACTGAACCCATAAACTTTGGGCATACAGGATGATGCTTCAACCAACTGAACCACCTGGCCAGGGCCATTTTATGTTTTTATAACTGACAATGTCCTGGGTAGGTCACACTTTTAAGAAAACAAAAAACACATATATCCAAACACATAAAACAAATGCATTAGAAAATGACCAGAAATGAATAGGATAATTACTTTTTAAAAATGTGAGGTGTAAACATAAAGTAGCAAATTCATTTTTAAAAAATCAGAATTACTGTATCCAACTGAGTGCCATCCTTAAAATTTTAAGCACCTACCACTTGTGTTCTACGGGATGCAGATCTTGCTCAAAACATTTTTGAAATTTTATTTGGAACCAACTTCTGAGTCAGTTTAGAAGCCAAATGAAATCAGCTTCATTTGTTAGAACTAAAACTATCTCCATTCAGCCTGATCACATACCTACTGTCCCAATAAGGTTGCTTCCAGAAATCAAATTACCCCTGAAAGGAAAAAGACTGTCCATCACCGAGGATAGGAAAAAAAAGTGCCTTTGGGCAAATTCTGAATCGAATGACAGAATTCCATGCTTGGCACCCCGGGCGCCCAGTGTGGAAGGGGCAACACTCACTCACCCGGCCTCAGACTGAGAGCTGGAGGGGGAGCAAGGGACCCTTCTGTCCACATTTGCCGTTCGGAGGGAGTGGGACTGTCACTGCCATTTCACAGGGAAAGCAGCGAGGGCCAGAGGGGCTGAAGGTCTGTCGAAGGTGAGGAGACTAGCTGGTGGAACCAGACACACTCCAGAACAGGCTAATCACCTTTGAACCCAGCAGTGGACAAGAATGGAAGCCAGGCCGTGATGTCAGATCAGAAGAGGAGGCTCCAGCCCAGCCACTTTCTTCACCCAACAAAGGGCTCTTTTGAATTAACTGAATATTTTGGCACCAGTCCTGGTCGATTCTTTCTCCTTTGGTGGGTTGAAAAATATTTCTAGCATCCTACAGAGTTCGTGAAAGCAAAGAGGGTGGAAGATTCTTTCCCCATCTAGCCATGTAGACCTTCTGGTCCTTGGGAAGGAGGCACCCAGTGGGCTGCTACCCGCTAGAACTTCTGCCTGGCCCCTTGGCCGGAGGCCTCCCTCTGCTCCACCCTGTATTATTCTGAAGTGTTCACTTCAGGGGAGAGGCGAAGGGGAGATACTGAAAGTGGAATATTAGTCGTGGCTGCTGTGGCCTGCAAACTGAGAGGTCACCAGTTCAATTCCCAGTCCGGGCACATGGCTGGGTTGTGGGCCAGGTCCCCAGTTGGGGGACAAACTAGAGGCAACTGATTGATGTTTCTCTCACACATCGATGTTTTTGTCCCTCTCCTTCTCTCTCTGTTCCCCTCACTGTAGAAATAAATAAATAAAATCTTTAAAAAAATAAAAGTAGAATGTTATTTTGAATATATGTCAACCTTTTCCTAATCCCACCTTCAATTCCTCAAAAGACCTTTAAAACCATCTTCCCTATGGCTCTCTCCCCAACGCCCTGTGGTCGAAGCTCCAAATTTTAGTTTTATTTATATGTATGTTTTGCACCGTCCTCTCTTTTGTGTGTGATCCTCTCTCTGGCCGAACGCCCTGCTCAATGGCTGATGTGTGAAGTTCTCTCGGTTTTCTGTAACACCCAGCACAGTGCTGGGCACAGAGCAGACAGCTGCTATGTGGGGATGGCGCCCATGCTGGGTTCCGGGGCCGTGCCTCCCCACAGGATGGGGCTCTTGCCTAAGTGCTCTGCTGATGGGTATCATCTCAGGGAATCCTCATCACAATGCAATGTGTGAGGTGATGTTACCTCCACTTTTCAGGAGACTGAGGCTCAAAAAGGTTAAGCCACCTAGTCCAGGTCAAGGGGAGGAGCGTGGTGCAAACCTAACTCTCCTGAACTCCAAAAGCAGAGCTCTTAACACTTAGTCACTGCTCCCTCCTCCAGATCTCAGACTAAGGAGGGAGAACACCCCCTCCTTGCCTCAACTCATGTGCCCTCCATGCCCCAGCCAGGCTCTCTTGCCCTCCAGGCTGGGGGAAGGGCAGGAGGTAGGAACCTCTTAACCCGGAACCGCTGACACTGGAAGAACTGGGGAGGTGCGGAGGGAAGCTGCCGCCGGAGAAGGGCAGTGCCTTGCTGGGCACAGACCTCGTCTTGCTTAGGCCTGGCTGCCTTTCCATCGTGGGGCCACTGCACACACAGCCATCACCTACAGGGCTGAAAGTCCCCAAACACAGTCTTGCTTGAAGCCTAACGCCTTCCATCACGCCTGACAGACTGGGAAGCCACATCACAGTCACGTGTCCAAAAATAACTGCCACTCCAGCAGAGAGTAGGATACATTTATTTTAACCTCCCAAAGCAGAACTGAATGCTTCTGAGGGAGGAGAGTGTGCAGAGACTGAAGTGCTGAAGTGTTGTCGCACAGATCCCACTGCCCACCTGGGATCCTGTCCCAACGGGACGTGGCCGAAGAACACTGAAGTGGGCTTTAGACATCCAGGTTTGGGTCCCAGCTCTTCAGTAACTCTCTGGTCCTTAGGCACCTCGGCCCTACAACATGGGGGTCACTGCATAGCTTTAAAGGGCTCCCAGCTGCCCAGGTCTACAGTCCTGTGACCAGGCTGCGGAAGCCGCCTTGCCAGCCACCCGCCGCTGGCACCAGCCAGGCTGCAGACAGTGGAGAGCTGATGCAGGAGATAGGCCCTTATCCCGGCCCACTCTGCGGGAATTTGACCCTGCTCCTCCTCAGCCACAGGCCAGCACTGACAACCTTCCAAGGAAAATGCTGACCTCTGGCCTGGTTGACTCCCAGGCAAACAAAGGACCACAAGCTGGTGAGCTGGGAGCATCCTCCCCGAGGGCTGGGTCATCCTCCACTTGCCAGCTGACTTGCACACATTCCACGTCCCAGCTGCACAGGCCACATGAGGAGGCCCAGAGCTCCCAGGAGGGGCCACCATGCCAACGTGACTTCACTGAGGTGTGAGTGATGGGGTAGGAGGGGCCAGAGAGCAAAGTTTATGGGTCACCGCACCAGTGCGTCCCGCCCGGCACAACTGTCACTCCAATCAGGCTTCCAGGGCCGGAAGTGCCCTCACTGCTCCACCCTGTTCTGGCCAAGCTCAGACTCCATTTCAGCCAGGCGGACATAACTACCCGATGGCCCACAGGGGCTCTCAAGCATCAAAAAGCAAGTCACCCAAAGCTCTTTCGTACCTGCTCTTTCTTCCCAACTACTGCTCAAGATCTGCTTTCCAGAAAGTCCTCTCCGTCCACCCTCAATGCGCCCTACCTCATTAGGCCTTATGTACATGATTTCCAACAGCAACATGCGAGTTTCCTAAACTTGACAATATACAGACGTCTTCCAAAGGAAAAAAATATCCCCAAACTCTCATGACTGTGTCTAGGAACCCCCAGAGGTCTGTATACCCCAGTGTGAGAGATACTGTCTTAAAAAAACAAAATCTAATTTTAGAAAAATTGTCTTTCAATTGCAAATTAGAATGGCAAACAAGAAGTTTCATCTTCACAACTAGTAGAGAGCACGTTGTAAACATTCTCACGGAGTTCAATGTTCTCCATCAGCTGCACGGTTGTCACTCATTCATCTAATATTTATTGAGCTCCCACATGTGCCAGGCAACGCTCTTGGCAGTGGGACTTGGTGGTAAACAAGACACTGTCCCAGCACTGGAGCAGCTGACCTTCCAGTAGGGGAGGCAGTAAACGGAACAGTAAACAAGTAATGTAAGTGAAAAGTACCGTGAAAAAAAGTAAAGCAGGGAGAGGGCAAGTGAGGACGTGGGAAGGACAGAGGGCTGGTTTGACAGAGGATGGTCAGAAAATGATATCACAACAAGGACCTGAATAAATAAGGTGAAAAGTGAGAGTGAGCTGGGAAGCGCAGGGAAGGGCCCCAGGCAGGCAGGAGCCAGTGGAAAGGTGGGCAAGAGCCCAGAGCCTTCTGTTGCTCTGGCAGAGCCTGGGGAAGAGTGGCAGTAAGGGCCACAGAGGCGAGTCTGACTTTGTGGGAAGTGTGGAGGGAGGCCGCTGGGGGGTCTGAAACCAGAAAGTGCTGGGTTCTTCCTCCTGTCTCTGACCACCTCCCACGCCACTTGTGTGTCTGGCTGTCCCATTGGACTGGGAGCTACTGGGAGCTCACTGATGGCAGGAACCATGTTCCCCTACCTTCTGACACAGGGCCCCACACACAGCAGAGCTGTGCTGGGTAGCCTCCAACCCAGAAATGCACTCCTGGGGCAGGAACGCTAGTAGCGTTAGTTCTGGCCGGCTCCAAAATGAGAAGAGAGGAGAACTGAGCACCTGTCCTGGAAGGATGGGCTTCCTACCAGGAGCTGTCACCCAGCAGCCACCTAAAGCACAGCAGCTCCACACAGGTGTGGCCTACCTCAGATGCACACACCCACAGGGATGGGCCCACTGGGGGCCTGGGCGGCCCAGGTGGAGGCTCAGGCAAGGCTGGTCCCCGCTCCCCACTCTCCGTGCTGGGGCTCTATCGTGGGTAACCACTGACTCCAGGCCCCGTCAGCATCACGCAACAAACAGCCTCTCCCTCCACTGCAGCCACTACCCCAGGGGAACCTCAGTTGCCTGTATCCATAGCAACTGGTCTATGAGAGTTGCAGTCCCCAGAGGGAGGGAGGGCAGCCGCACTCTGTGCTGCTCCTTCTGAGGAGAAGCGTTTCTGCTGAGGGTTTGGGAAGCCCCCACCCCCGCCCGGTTCCCACAGGAGGTGTCCTCATCCACGTTCATCTGTCCCCTCTCTCCGGCAGCGAGGCGCAAACAGAGACCATGCAGTGCTGTGAGGACAGGGTTTTCTCCTGGGTTCTACCTGAAGCTGATCCTGCACTAAAGCTTGCTTTTAAATTAAAGCCCAGGAAGTCAGAGTCAGGAAACCAGAAAATAAAACAAAATCACACAGCTGGGAAGAACTTCAGATGTTCCGTTCCCCCGTGTCTCAGATGGCACCTCTCCTCACTCACGGAGAAAACCCAGGCCTTTACTTTTTTAAACATGTTTTTTTTTTAATCCTCACCTGAAGATATTTTTTTAGTATTGATTTGAGAGAGAGAGGAAGGAAGGAAGGAAGGGAAGGAGAGAGGGAGGGAGGAAGGGAGAGGGGGAGTGTGAGAGACAGACACAGACTAGCTGCTATTTCGGTGTACACTCCAACCACCTGAGCCCCCAGTCAGGGCCCAGGCTTTTTTTTTTAAATGAATTAAAAATTAAAATACCAACAATAAACACCTTGCTTTTCTCTCAGTTCCTTAAAAGAGATCCCAGCCTGGGACCCTCATTTCAATGCTCATACCCTTTTTCGTGGGGCCAGCAGAGTCTTCTAACTCGACCTTCACCCTCCAGGTTATGGTTTAAGCATGGGCAGGGATGAGGGGCTGCCTGAGGCGAGTGGAAGAGAGGTTCACAGGTTTTCTTTTAAAATAAATCATTCACTGCCCCTGCTACAGAGATGCTAGCTGAGTCTATTTTCCAGCCCTAGAACAACATGTTCAAATTCACAAGGCAGGCCTGGTTCAGAAACGGGGCACACCGAGCCAGCTTCCCCCAGGAGCAGACGGCACCGCCAGCTGCTCCTTCGACCAGGGCCCACCTGTCCTGAGAACCCCAAACCACCTGACCACCAACCAGAAAACGCCCCTTCCTTATACTTGAAGCGAAGTCATTCTTGCAACTTCTCTCTCGAAAGATGCCAAATCTTTAAAAAAAAAAAAAAAGGGGCAGAACAAACAAACCAATTCAATTGTCTTCTCTCTATCCCTTTCTGCAGACTAAGGAAATAACTCTCTCAAGTTCCGGTCTTCACTCTTCCTCTCTTGCCAAAGAACTGCCCTGTCTTCGGAAGAAAAACAAATGCCATAGTCCTCCATAAAGGAGAGAGGGACAACTGTTCCATTTGGCTGCCACCAATCCTGTGCGAAAGCACGCCCAGTGGGACTTGCAGAGGCAGGCCCCTGCAGCCTAGGAGGGGGTCCCCTCCCCGCTCCACACTCCCCTCCTCTGTCCTTCCTCCCCACACTCCTCATTCTGCACAGACAGGTGGGGTGCAGTGAGCCCCAGCTTCCTGCCTGTAGAATGGATATAAGTGAACCCATCCGATTGTCCTGGGGGATAAAGGGTCAGTGTGCGTGACACACTGACAGGGTGCGACACGCAAATGCTGGTTGCTATTAGCTCTTCTTCAGGGGGACCGCAGATTTCCTGAGAGCAGATACCAATGTGCCTTAGCTGAATTCCCACATTTAGCTCACTACCTGGCACATGGTCAGTATTTTAAAAAATACAAATGAAAATGTTCGAGCTTGTTGAAGAGGCCCTGACAATCTTTTCTGCTGGTCCCTGCTCTATCCTCAGAATGCCTTGGCTTGTTCCCCTAAAGGGACAGTTATCCTCACATAACCTTCTCTCTTCCAATTCAGAAGAATTCCAATAAAATCAACCAGTAAAGTGCTCTAAGAAAGGGAAGTCTCTCTGCATCCCACCCCACCAGGTCTTGCCAGGCCTCTCTAAAGGTGTGCCCCCTCCCTCTGCCTCCTGGACGGAGCTCAGTAACCAGCAGAATAATAAACCATCAGAGGGGATTCCAACCGGTGGCAATTGACACTCTTCCAGCCGGGAAGAGAGGGAGCTCCAGGGCGCCCCGATCTGCAGATTCCCTTCCCTCTTCCGGAGAACACCCACTGCCACTACACCCCGTGGGAGGCCCCCGCAGACCAGACGGAGGCACCCGATGGACCAATGAAACAAGACTGGCCAAGCGGTAATGACTGTAGCTGAGTGATACGATCATAGGGATTCACGTCCCTATTCTCTTCATGTTTGTATATTTTGAAAAATAAAACAAAGCATTAAATAATTAATAATTCAATATTTTACCAGAACTACAGCAAGAAAACCCAAAGGGTATTCTTTTCAAATCATAAGGGTAACTCGAGGCCTAGACTTCAATTTGAAAGAAAAGGCCCAGGCAATTTCTCTGGCTTGTTTGCATTTGAAGGACCAGGGAGGCATTTAGGTGGTGTATAGAAATAACATCAGCCCCTGTGAGCTTGGGCAATAACTTATCCACTCTGAGCCTCTTCTCAGCTTCCTTACCCTTGAACTCAGATTCTGTTCCTGCCTTACCAGGCTGCCTTGTAAATGTGACAACCCTTGAAGTGTACCTAGTAACACACAGTGCATGCTTGATAAAATTTAGGTTCTTTCCTTTATGAAAGAAAGATGTTCTGTTGTATTCTTGTATTAAGAAGTTTAATGAAATCAAACTCCAGAAGTCAGCTGGTGGCCAAGAGTAACTAAGGTATACTGAAGAAAAAAAAAACTTGTAGAGAAAGGAACTCAAAACTCCACTGCCCAGGAAACTTAAGTCCCAACCCCCACCGAAGACTGAGGTGTTTGAAGCACACCGTTTGCACAGGCACCGAAGCAGAGGATACAGAGTAGCAGGCTGGGGAAGAGAAACGCCCACCACTCTGGCGGCAGTAGGTGTAACAGGTGGCATTGCTCGGAAGGGATGCTGAGCATTTAAATACCGTAATGACTTGAAGAGATATCTGTACACAAATGTTCATAATAGCAGCACTGTTCACAACAGCCAAAAGATAGAAACAACCCAGATGTCCATTGCCAGATGAATGGATAAACAAAATGTGGTCTACCTGTAAATGAAGGATTATTCAGCTTTTGAAAGGAATGGAATTCTGATACTTGCTACATCATGGGTGAACCTGGAAGACATTATGTTAAGTGAAATAAACCAGACACACAAATACTGTGTGATTCTACTTATCCGAGCTTCGCAGAGTAGTCGAATGCATAGACACAGAAAGTAGAACAGGGGGAAGAGTTATTGTTCACGGAGCAGAGGACTTCCGCTGAGGAGGACGGGAAGTTCTAGAGACGGATGGTGGTGATGGTTGTACAACATGTGAATGTACTTAGTGCCACCAAGCTGTGCACTTACAAATGGTTAAAGTGGTAAATTATATACTGTGTATATTCTACCACAGTGAAATAATAATAATAATAGGAAAAAATACCATCATGACAACATCTTGATTTAGTTCGTATCCTTTTCCCAAGGGCTGAAAGCATCCTAAAATATACCCACTTGTAAAAGTGGGCCAGCTGGATCCCAGAAAGGCAAAGGGCAGCCAATACTCAGCACTGTGTCCTCCTCTAAAAGGAGCCTCCTAGGATCGCCGCCACCATGGGAGAACCAGGCTTGGCTGCTGCCCTTCCGCTTGCCCAAGGAGAGGAAGAGCTGCAGGCCTGGGCACAAGCAGGGCAGCAGGGCAGGACAGGACAGGACAGGATGGTAGCAAGCTCAGCGAGCAAGCTGAAGGCCCTGCTCCTCGTCCCCCAGCACCTCCCTGCTAGGCAGGACACACAGCCTTTCTGCCAGACCCTTCTCTCTGGCACCCAGCTGGAGCTGCCCTCTGAAGTCTGTTGTCACCTCCCTGTCCCTCTATTCCCTCAGAAGGACCCGGAACTCCAAGGTAAACGGTCCCCAGGGAAGCAGCCTTCACACCCACCTGGATGCAAAGAATGGCAGTGAGAGTGGACACTGGGGGCAAAGCCCATGGCAGGAAATGACATCCTAGCTGCCCCCCACCCCCACATTACCTAGGCTTCCCTTCCGGAACCATCCATTCCACATTCCCTTCCACATCCATTCCTGGTTGAGAGTCACCCCCTGCATCTTGAGGTCCTCAGCTATAGGCCAAAACCCACACAAGTCTCCCCTCTCTGCTACTTCCCTGGACTGGGTGCTGGCGCAGGGGTAGGGACATTTTCCAGCCGCAGAGCCTGGTACACCATGCCCACAAACCAGGGAGAGAGACGGCTGGGGGCTCAGGGCAAGGTGAAGAGGGTGCAGAGACCAGAGGTGTGAGTATTAAGTAACTCCTACTCTCCCCTGAGGCTTGTCAAACGCTGCAAGAGGCTCCGGGAGACCACACTGCACACCCAGGTATCTGGAAAAGGCAAAACCGATCTCCGTGGCAGCCGGGGCCAGGGGCCGGGGGAGACAGACCGCGAACGAGATGTGGGGATTTTTAAGGGTGATGAAACATTCTACATCTTGATCGGAGTAGGGCGGGTGGGGGGGTGGTTACAGGGGTGTATACATTTGTCAAAACTCAGCTGACTATACTCTTAAGATGAGTACATTTTATTGAATATAAACTGTACACCAGTACGGTGGATTTTGAAAGTTAAAGAACAAAAACCCCAAGAGCTCAGGTACGAGAGTCACACCCTTTAGCAGTGATTTAGAAGGCAGACCTTACAGGCTCAGGAAGGATGACACATCCCAAAGGACTGGGTTTAGCCCATGATTCTGTGCTGCATCCAAGAGGCCTCAGGCTCCTCCTGCCTCCACCTCTCCCACCAAGCCCAGAATTTCCGAGTCAGGCAAACAAAGACCCCATCAGACCTCTACTCAGCCTGATGGAGGTTAGAGCTCTGAATGCTCCTTGAGAACTAGTTAATAACATCCTGCCTGAGCTGGGGATTTGTGGAGGGGGCACCAGAGTGGCAGACCTACCACTGGCTCTTGGTGTGTGCTTAGGTCCATTACCCTGTCACTTTTGTTCTGACAAAATGAGCCCCGCAGCGAGCTGAGGGCCCCGGGGAGGGGGAAGCTCTGAGAAGGGCCCAGGCCTGGAGACTGAAGAAGTTATATCTATGGCCTGTGCAGATTTCAGCCCTTGGGTCTCCCAGACAATCTACAAAAATTTTGCAGAACAGTCCCTCACAGCTTGTTTTTAGGGAAGGGAAGTACTCTGACTTTATAATCCTTTACTATTCTGGCACCTCCAGATTCCTTATTCCGTTTTTCTTTCCCCTCTTCCAGCAAAATATAGTCTATTCTCAGGCACTCGGACTTCTGGGAAGCTGGTGGCTTCGGCAGGGTCGCACACTCCTGGTCTAACCTGGAGGCTACGGAGAGCGGTGAAGGTGGGGTCTCCTCTCTTCCCAGCAGAGAGGTTCGAAGCCCAGGGATGGACACTTAGGGAGAAGTGACAACGGCAGGATGCGTGGATTTGCTCAGAGTCAGAAACCCAGCTCCAGGGTAATCAGCACTCAGGTGCCTGCATCAACACCCTCTCCAACCACCTTCTTCTGGAGGCCACGTGGTTCCAGGGGAAACAAAGACCCCACTCGAATTCTGGCTGTCCCACTTAATCACGGTGTGACCTCAGGGAAGTCACTTACCCTCACCGTTTCACCTTCTACAGACAGACTGGGGATTGTGGTACCTGCCTTACCATAGAGGGGACTGAATGAGGGCACATATCCAAGGCACAGGGCAGTGACTGGGGTGACTGGGGACAGCTACAAAGCACATGCCTCCCTCCACCTGACCCTCTCACTCTGATCCTGTACCCTAGAGCAAAGCGGGAAGTTACCTCGACTTTTCAAAAGTGAGTACACGTGTGGGCTGACCTCATTGCTGGCTGTCCTCTTAGTTTCCAGCACCGGAAGGAGAATATGCTGTGTTCACACAGAAATGAAAATGTGAGCCTTTAAGTATTTCTAAATGTCAACAGATGTTTGCTCAGGCATGCAAAGTGTCCTGGCATTTCCAAGATGTGTGAACTGGATGGTGCACAGACCAGGGACAAGGCCTGGGTGGGAAGAGGAGCAGGGCGCTGGCAGAGGAAGGGAAGGCTCTGAGGCGGATGCAACCACGAAGAGGAGCCAAAGGCAGGGACAGGCAGGTGAACGCAGGATGGTGGGAGCCTGTCGAAGGCCAGGCAGGAGGTGGAATAAGCCATGATTTGATCCTCAGGCCCCAAATAGCTGGACACCAGCTGGGCTGTGAGGAAGGCCTGTGAAGTCAGAAATGAGAAATCTCACCTCCAGAAACCAGAAACAAGTGGGCTGCAGGCAGCCAGGGAGCAAAGGCCTGGACCTGGAGCACCTCCTTCCCACTGGCTAATGGGGGTGGCAGCAGGAAGTAGGAGGGACCGAAACGACCACACGGCCTTGGACAGAAGAACCTTCCTCTCTTCCTCCTGTGCTAAATGATCTCATGGAGGGGCTTATTTACCTTCAAAAGTCTAAGAAGCAGGTGCTATTAATATCACATTCGACAGACAAGGAGACCGGGAGTCACCCAGCTAGGGGTGGAACTGGCACTGGAGCCCAGGCAACCTGGTACCATGCCCCCACGCCTGACACTCCACCACCGCCTCCGGGTGCTGGCTGCACCCACTTGTCACTGCAGCAAGTCCAGGGAGGAGAGACCGCTAGAGCGCGAGCCTGTGCATGCACACACACACAGACACACACACACACACACACACCCGTCCCCCGAGACTGAAGACTTCTTTATGGGTGAAGGAGACACATCAGACAGGAGGGAGGAAAGAAAACGTCATTAATCCAAAGGCTGCTCCAGAGCTCCCGGGTGGTTTCTCTCTTGGCTTCCTCTCTCTCTCATCCGGGGCAATTCACGGGCCTCCCGGGCCTTTTCCCACATCCAAAATCTGGTCATGTGGTGCACCCAGAAGCTGCTGGTGGTTACCCCCTAGGTTACTCTTCCATGGACGGGCCACTGAGACAAAGTCCCCTAAGTGGCATCCATGCAGAGTGCAGCCTGCAGGAAGAGCTAGATGCCTTGCGGGGATCCCTATTGGAAGACGGACCTTCTCACTCCCGGGATGTCTCTCCTTGCATCTGACCTCACTCCTTGTGGCCGCTAGAACAATACGCGTTGTTGCCTTCTACTGGGAGGCAACAGTCACTGACAGTGTGCTGTGTAACTTCTCTGGGTCTCAGTTTTGTGGGTTCTAGGAGGACAGCATAGGTTGTCAGGAGGTTTACACGAGAGGACCGGCATGGAGTGCTGGTAACAGTGCCTACCCCCGAGTAAGCCCTGCACGAACAGTCACCACTGTGACTGTCGCTGATGGTGTTCCCATCGCTGGGGAAGGCGGCCTTCCTCCTGGTACACCATGAGCAGACAGTCTCAGAGAGGGCGGTGCCCACAGCGTGACTCAGCCTGCCTACCCCTGTGGCTGTTCCTGGACCTTCCAGGGACTTCCCACAGCAACTGACAACCACAGCCAGCAGGAGCCCCAAAAGCTTGGTGGAGGACGCTGGGCCGTTCCTCCAGGCCAGCTCTGCAGGGCTGAGACAGGTGGGCTGACCACAAGCACCCCCACTCCCACCTCCAGCGGTTTCACCAGCTTGCTTACCCTCTCTAAGTAGAAGGGCATCCAGCCTGGCACATACACTGAAGACAAAGTGCTCTCAGGAGCATGCAGATGCTTCTAAGAATAGTCACTGCTTCTTCAGACTGTAGGAGGGAGAAGGGAAACGAGTGTCCACAGCATCTGCAGCAGTTCAGGGCCCAAACAGGAGCCACACAGTCTGCAGAGCTTCCTCCTCATGCCACAGCTGAGGCCAGGCCAGGCCAGGGCGGCCAATGCCAGGATGCTTGTACCCAAGGAAGCTGCACTGTTTGCTCGGGTCACAGGGGTGAAGGAGCAGCCTGCAGAGCCCGGAGTCCCTGACACTCTGTCCTTGGGGTGGGGGGCGTTCCGGCCTGTCCTCTTCTGGTGTGAGCCAGGAATGCAGTGTTCCTCCAATAACCTAGAACCAGCCCATTCTGTCTCTGATGCAGCCTCAAGCCCTCCAGGGTTAAGCAGGGTAACTGAATCTTCAATCCAAACAAAAATTTAAAGCCACTGGGTCCAAACCCCTGTGACAGGAAGCCCTACACATAAGGAGGGCAGGACAGACTGTCCTAACCACTGGCCTCCTTTCCCTTCGCAAGTCACAGCCAAACCAACATACCTCTCAGCAGAGCTGTCTCGAGATGAAAGAGTTTCCTACCTCTGGGGAGCTCTGGGCCACAGCTACTTGCAAAGGTCAAAGGGAGCAGCATCAGCTCCTAGTGGAGCTGGGTGACCCAGGCTACCTGGGCCCTGGCTTTCTCCTTACTTTGGTTCAGCACTAAGTGACAGAGAACCAAGACTCCCCTGAACCAGCACCTGCTCTGCACCCCTAGGAGACAGCTGAGAGCAAAATGACCTTTTCTTATTTCCTCCCAACCAGTAGCTCTACATTCCTAGCCTCAGATCCAAAGATAGACGGAATGAGAGGGTCAGGCTGGCTGGAGAGAGAGGGCTGGTTTGGGATGCTGGAGACCACAGTGGAGGGCTGAAGGAGAGAAAGGGAGGGGCTCAGCGTGCACATGGACAAGTCAGAATTAACACAGCCTTTGCAACTAGACACACAGCCCTGGATTTCGCCTCTGCCCAAATGCTCTTCAGCACCTCCCTTCCCAGACACCTTTACTCCTCAGACCAAAGCTCCCCTGCCCACGCCTGGGCTTGGGAGCCTTGTCCCTTGCTTCTCTTTTCTTAAATTTCAGCTGATTGACTATAATTGCTTCTCTGCCTTCTAGCCTTCTTGTTTTACATTCCAGATCCTAACAGCAAACTGACCCACTTATTGACTATGAAGCTTCCTGTGGCCCTTGTACACACACACACAGTTCCAGCATCATCAGGAAATTATGCACAACTTAATACATGACACTTAGCAGCCTTTGAAAGCCAAACCAGAAAGACTCACCCAGAAGGAGGAATGGGTGGGGACAGAAGGCCAAGAAATAGGAGAGAGCTGACCATCCTACCTCCCTCCTGATGGAGTTGTGGTCCAGTTCATCCAGCGTCTTCTCAGTCTCCCTCCAAGGGGACAAGTGTGGATGGAAAGCTAGGCATTTCCTAGACCCTGGGCCATCCAGCGGGCAGGTGCAGCCCTGAATCAAACTCCGCTAGACCTTCCCTTGGATGCTGGCCTCAAAGCAAACACAGCAGCCCTGCCAGAAGTGGAATCAAAATAGCCTCTAGCTCCCCAGCGCCGTGCCACGCCCACCTGCCACCTCCCCAGCCCTCTGCGGCATAAACAGGGCTTTATTATCTCAAGCCCACCACGTCCTCTGAGAGTGCGGTGAATGGAACTCCACACAATACACTTGTTTATTAATAACCACTCACCCCACCACCACTCCAGCTTGCTCACTCGCTCACCGCTGGGTCCCCCTCATGCATAATGGAGGAGTTGAATGGGCTATGACACAAGCCAGGCTGTGCTGTTCGGGCTCCAAGGGGACAGACGGACAGAGGTACCAGGCTGGGCCAGGCTCCCCGAGGTGGGGGTAGAAAGGGAAGCAGAGTCCTCAGCTAAGATTCAGAGACGTAATGCTTTGTGGGGAAGCAGTGTGGCATGGGTGGTACCAGCCCCCCCAAGTGCACACCCTGCACAAGCCCAAGCCAGGGATGGGAGCAGGATGTGTAACATTAACAACACCGCCCCCCGTCCGACCATGGCCATGTGCGGGCCCCCGAACAGGACGACGGCTCTCCACCACTTCAAATGCAGCCCACTGGTCCGCCTCTGCTCTTGGGGCTTGGGACTCTTCCACTCTGCAGCCTTTGCATGTTCAATTACAGCCACGAGTGCGGCCCTCACCCCCTCCAACACTCCGAGTCTCCCCCAGGATAAATAACTCCAGTCCCTTTAGCTGCACCTCAGGAAACTACTTCCGTCCACTACACCGTCCTGTCTCCCCTACGATGGTCAGACTCGGTCAGACTTCGGTGGTCAGGCTTCCTCTGAATGTGCCAGGCCCAGCTGGTGAGAGTGTACTTTGATACACATTCTTCTGAAGGGAAGTTGGAAATACACTGAAAAATGTTCATGCCATTTGTTCCATAAATTCCAGTTCTGGGAGAAGATGTTAAGGAAATAATCGAGGATAATTAGAATATTGAAGTCACACAAATGTTCATCAGAATACTGTTTATAATGGTAAAAAATTAGAAACAGCCTAAACAGCCATCACTATAAATAAACTATGGTATGTCTGTGGTTTGACAGGCAAGAGTGTGGAAATAAGGGTCCTAGAGACAGATGAACTGTGTTCAAAGTTTGGCTCTGCCATTTATTGCTGTGTTACCTTGTACAAGTTACTCAGCCTCTCTGTGCCTCACTCTCCTTATCTGTATAATTGGGATAATAATACGAGTATCGATCTCAATTTACAAAGAATCAATGAATGTGCCTGATACATATGGTAAATGCAAAGAAAGAAATCTTCAATTACTACCATTATGTAAAATGATGAAATACTATATAAGAATATTTTAGTAATATGAAAAATTAGTAAGTGGAAAGATAGGTTATAATAATAGGATAAAAATGGGAGTGAAATTATTGATAATTTGTATTCTTTTCCTTGTACTTATTTATATTGTCTAAAGTTTCTGCGAAGAACATAAATTGCTTTTGCTAATGAGAAAAAGTGTTTGTAATGTATGGTGCCCTGAGCAGAGTACAATCCCCAGCGACGAGCACAGGGTGGCCCTGGCCCTACCCTTCCCTGGGGAAGCTCACCTGACTCGCCGTTTTGAACACCACATCACATTGCTGCTTCATACTGAACTTCCAGTCAACAACCCGGCGCCTGGCCCTGGCCCCCTCTGGCCCCTCGCCTTGCCCTCGCCTGGCCTTTTCTCAGCGGCTGCTGTTCAGCCATTTCTCCTGCCTACAATGGGCATGGGGTCATGGAGTCTGTGAAGGCACGATCAGAGCAGAAAGGGCTGGCCCGGCGGTTCAGCTAAAAGGGAGGGATGCATCACAGGTGGAGGGTGGAGGCAGCCCCTTTCCCACATGACAGGGTATAGAGAGGTTCACTGAGAGACCAAATTTATTCCACTTTGAAGAGGAACACGTGGAAGTAAGGTTCTGAGAAAATCAGGCGTGCCAGAGGTGCCAGAGGATAGTTGCCTTCCCACCTCCCTGCCCCCCCAACCCCATTGCTTCCATGGTTCCCTGGCTCTTCTCCTCACAGAGGCAGCCATGCTGGCCAACCCCGCAGCACCACCTGCAGATAACAGCCGCTTTCTCAACGGGGGAACCGCCCCGGTGGTATCAGGGAGTGGGGAGCGGTGGGCAGCCAGAGGGGAGGAACCAGTGGGGCAGAGAACTGCCAGGGCTGTGGATGGCCTGAAAGTGGGTCACGTGTGCAAAGGACAGCCCGCAGCAGCACCAACGGCTGCAGCAGCAACTGGCGAGCCCGGGGGAGCTCCGTGCAGCCCTAGCAGGCCCCAAGTAGTGCTCCTCACACCGGTCGGCAGGATCACGCCCCTGCCAGCCACTGCCCCTCCTGAGAGGACTGGTGGGCCATGCCCAGCCCTCCCAACTCTTCCACACGAGGACATATCGGCAATAAAATGATCAGGGGATTGGGGGCTCGGCCACAGTGTGGCCAGGGACGACACACACGAATGAGGGGCCAGGTAGGGCTGGGAGGGCCTGAGGTCCTCAAACTGTGTTTGTTAACTGTTAACTGCCGGGGCTAAGGGCCCAGTTTCATCTCTGGGTACACAATCCTCACTTCCCAGAATGGGAAGCAAATCCTATTCCAACAGGAAACTTGCTGCTGTGAAGGATTCTGTCTGAAGTGTTTAAACAGAGGCAGGGGAACCCTGTCAGAGGAGCCATGGAAATCCCAGTACTGAGTGGGCGGTTGGGTAAGGGCACCTCTGGGGCGTGTCTGCCGAGCACTGGGAGCCCAGGGTCACACAGGTTGGGAGCAATGGGCAAGAAGCAAGTACTCAGAGCGAGCCTGTGAGGAGACCATGAGGGCCCCCGGAGCAGCGTGGCCTGAGTCTGTGAGAGGCTCTGCGAAGCCAAAACCATCTTGAAAAAAGAACAAATCAGAGACTCATATTTCCCAGTTTCAAAGCTAATATAAACCACAGTAGTCAAATGGCTGTGGTGTGGCACTGACATAAGAATAGGTAAGAACAATGGCATAGAACTGAGAGTCCAGAAATTAACTCATCCATCTATGGCCAACTGATTTTTTAAGTATATTTTATTGATTACAATATTATAGTTGTCCCATTTTTTTCTCCCCTTTATTCCCCTCCATCCTGCATCTCCCCTCCCACCAGCATTCCTGCCCCCCCTTACTTCATTTCCATAGGTCGTACATATAAGTTCCTTGGCTTCTACATTTCCTGTACTATGCTTAACCTTCCCCAGTCTATTTTGTATCTACCATTTATGCTTCTTATTCTCTGTACCTTTTCCCATTCTCTCCTCCTCCCACTCCCCCACTGATAACCCTCCATGTGATGTGCATTTCTGTGGTTCTGTTCCTGTTCTAGCTGTTTGCTTAATTTATTTTTGTTTTTGTTTTTTAGGTTCAGTTGTTGAGAGTTGTGAGTTTGTTGTCATTTTACTGTTCATAGTTTTGATCTTCTTTTTCTTAGATAAGGCCCTTTAACATTTCATATAATAAGGGTTTGGTGAAGATGAACTCCTTTAACTTGACCTTATCTGAGAAACACTTTATCTGCCCTTCCATTCTAAATGAAATCTTTGCTGGATAGACCAATCTTGGATGTAGGTCCTTGCCTTTCATAAATTTCAGTACTTCTTTCCAGCTCCGTCTTGCCTGCAAGGTTTCTTTTGAGAAATTAGCTGACAGTCTTATGGGAACTCCTTTGTAGGTGGCTGTCTCCTTTCCTCTTGCTGCTTTTAAGATTCTCTCCTTGTCTTTAATCTTGGATAATGTAATTATGATGTGCCTTGGTGTGTTCCTCCTTGGGTCCAACTTCTTTGGGACTCTCTGAGCTTCCTGGACTTCCTGGAAGTCTATTTCTTTTGCCAGACTGGGGAAGTTCTCCTTCATTATTTGTTCAAGTAAGTTTTCAATTTCTTGCTCTTCCTCTTCTCTTTCTGGCACTCCTATGATTCAGATATTGGAACTTTAATGTTATACCTGAGGTTCCTAATCCTCTCCTCATTTTTTTGAATTCTTGTTTCTTCATTACATTCCAGTTGAATGTTTATTTCTTCCTTCTGCTGTAAACCGCTGATTTGAGTCCTGGTTTCCTTCCTGTCACTGTTGGTTCCCTGTATATTTTTCTTTAAAAAGAAAACTTTATTTATTTTTAGAGAGAGGGAGAGGGAAAGAAACATCCGGCACAGTGCATGTGCCGGACCAAGACCGAACCTGCAACCCAGGCATGTGCCCTGATTGGAAATTGAACCACCGACTCTTCGATTTGCTATATGATGCCCAACAAGCTGAGTCACACTGGTTAGGGCTATATATTTTTCTTTATTTCACTCTGCATAGTCTTCACTTTTTCTTCTATTTTGCGACCATACTCAGCCATTTCTGTGAGCATCCTGATTACCAGTGTTTTGAACTCTGCATCTGATAGGTTGGCTCTCTCTTCATCCCTTAGTTCCCTTTTTGGAGTTTTGATCTGTTCTTTCATTTAGGCCATATTTTTTGGTGAAGCGGGGGCGCCTGTTACGTCCTAAGGGGTGGAGCCTCAGGTATTCACCAGGGCGGGGCAACCCACCTTGCTGCACTGTGGTGCTGTATATGGGGGGAGGGGTCAGAGAGGGAACAGTGCTGCTTGCTCGGCTTTCAGCAGGCTCTCAGTCACTTCCCCCACTACCCACAAGCAAACTGGGCCCTTCTGGTGCTGATTGCCTGGGTCAGTGGGTTTGTGTACGTTCTAGGATCCTGAGGGTCTCTCCAACGAACCTTCCTGTGAGGCTGGGAGTTTCTCCCTCCCCTGCAACCCCCACAGGTTTTTACAGCCAGAGGTTTGAGGCTTTATTTCCCCACACCGGAACCCAGGGTTGCGTGGTCTGTCTCGCTCCCCAGTTGTTCCGCACAGTTTATCTGCACACAAACGTGGGACTGCCTGGTCCTCCAGCAGCCGCCTTGCCGTGTGTCCTCTCCACCCCAGCTGCCCGTCTCTGCCCCTCCCAGCAGTCTGAATGAATGTTTCTTCTTTAACTCTTTGGTTGTGGGACTTCTATACAGTTCAATTTCTGTCAGTTCTGGTTGTTTTTTGTTTTTAAATTTGTTGTTTTCCTTTTGGTTGTGCAAGGAGGCAAAGTGTATCTACCTACACCTCAATCTTAGTTGTAAGCGGCCAATTGGTTTTTGAAAAGATACAAAGTCCACTCCATGGGAAAGAGCAATTCATTAAAAAAATGATGCTGAGATAACTGGACTTATACATACAGAAGCGTTGGCCTCCTACCTCACACCCCATATAGAAATGAACTCAAAATGGATCAATCAGCAGTCTAAGTATAAGAGCTGAAACCATAAAGTTCGTAGAAGAAAACGAGAGGTAAATCTTTACGGCCTTGGCTTTGGCAACAGGTTCCTAGATGTGACACCAAAAGCACAAGCAACAACAACAAAATAGGTAAAATGGGTTACATTAAAGTTTAAAGCTTCTGTGCATCAAAGGGCATTGTCAAGAAAGTAAAATGACAACCTGCAGAATGGGAAAAATATTTCTGAATCACACACCTGGTAAGGACACACAGAACACACAGAACATAAAAACAACCCCCAAAACTTCACAACAAAAAAACTGTGCAACCCAATTTAAAAATGGGCAAAGGAGACATGTCTCCAAAGAAGACATACAGGTGATTAACAGCAAATAAAACAGTGCTCAATATCACTAGTCATTAGGAAAATGCAAATCAAACCATAATGAGATGTTACTTCATAATTACTAGGATAGTTATAATCAGTAAAATGGAAAAACAGCAAGCACTGATGAGGGTGCTGAGACACTGGAACCCTCCTACACTGCAGCTGGGGAGGCAAAGCACGATCGCTGTGGAAAACAACGTGCAGGGCCTCAGAAGTCACACATAACACTGCCATATGACCCACAAATTCCTGCCCAAAATAATTAAATACAGGGATTCAGACACATGTATACCAGTGTTCACCCAAGCATTTTCCACAACAGCCAGAAGGCAGAAACAACACGAGTGTCCGTCATCCCATGAGTGGATAAACAAAATGTGGTCTCTCCACAAAGCGGAATGTTATTCGGCCATAAGAGAGGAATGAAGTTCTAACACATGCTGCATCGATGAACCTCCAAAACATTGTGCTAAGTGAAATGACCCAGAAACAACGGGGCACATACTGTATGATTCCACTTAGTGTGAATGATCTAGAATAGAATTCACAGACAGAAAGTGGAAGACAGTTTACCAGGGGTTACGGGAATAGGGAAGGAGGCGTTATTGCTTAATGATCATGGAGTTTTGGACTGGTGTGGTGAAAAGGTTTGGAAACAGACTAACAATGGCTGCTCAACTCTATGAATATACTAAATGCCACTGAACTGTACACCTAACATGGTTGAAATGGCACATTTTACGATATATATCATTGTAGTGGCCTTCTCTGCTTTGCTGTTAAACCCATAGATATCTGACCCCAAACAAATCATCGCTGAGACAAGGGAGAAAAAGACACGACCTGCGTTCAGAAGCAGCACTTCCCTGGGGAAGACATTCTTCAGACCCCGGAGTGAGTTTCCGTGGTGACGGCACTGCAAGGGATCTACCCTTGGCTCTGAGATTCTGCCGACCTTGTCATCCACCTCTTGGGCCTCGTTATAAAATGGGGGCAGTGTCACCAGCCTTCAACCTGTCTCTGAAATCTCAGAAGAACCAGACTACACTTCTCTGACCCTTCACTGCTGACTTCAGCTTTCTGAGCCACGAGGAAAAACACCACCATCCAGCAGGTCAAAGACGCCCAGCACATCGGTCCAGTGGCTTTGCCCAATGCTTCTTTGCAGGACTTCCAAAGCTGGCTAAGTACGTAACCTTCAAGGACAGTCCTGGGTTGTCCAGGCTATCTTGCTATAGATAGCAAGACCACCAAGGAAAGCTCTCTGCAGACCATTCTCAGGCTATAGCAAGAGACACGCTATTTTAAAATTTTTTGAACTCAATTCACCAAGGTCCCAGTTCACCTGTACTTCTCAGCAGCCTCCCTTCTCCCCACACTGCTCCCCCAAATGGAGAAAATCAAAATGCGAAGTCTGTACACAGTCCTTTTCCCAGCCAGCCTGATGGCTGGAATAACTGAACTGCCCCACTAACCCTCAAAGAGACGGAGATGCCTGCTCTAAGCCTATGGGCTCCTGCCAGACCTGTCTGCCCTCACAGTTGGGCAATACTACTTTGCGTTAACCATCCCGACACATTCCCACGTTGTATTTCGGACTTCATCTCCCTAAAACTCCTAAAATGCATGCTTTTCTTGGGTTTCCTGAAGGTGTACATAATTCAATAACCATCCACACTGTCTTTCTGTTGTACGTGTAAAAACCTTCTGACTGACCTTGTACATGAACACACCAGAATTTATACATTGGAACGAGTGCTGTCTCTTCAAAGAAGTCCCCTCGGGGGGCTACATGCCTATTCCAACAATGCACTGCTTGCGCTTAGAACGTTTCTGAAGCTTCCTTTGGAACTGCTTTCAAAGCTGGTAGCATATTCTTTTGATGGGCCCTGTGGTGGCACGTTTTTATCCTACGAGAGTAGACTTGTTTTTTTTCTTTGCCTAAACTGAAAAATAGAGCCAAGAACAGGAAAGATGGTGGGCGATGCAGTTGTGAATACTGGTCAGAGTCAAAGTCAAAGAACGACCACCAAGGAAAGCTCTCTGCAGACCATTCTCAGGGAGGACGAAGCGAGGTTCTGAGCGCTGGCTCCACCCCACCCAAACGGCGCAGCTGCGGAGGACAGCACACGTGGGGGTATAGCTGGTAACACCATTAAGCACAATTAGAAATCACGCTGGCCGGGTGTTTCAGATGGTTGTAGCATCATCCTGTACACCGAAAGGTGGCAGGTTTGATCCCTGGTCAGGGCACACACCTAGGTTACAGGTTTGATCCCCAGTCGGGATGTACGTGTACAGGAAGGCAACTGATCAATGTTTCTCTCTTACTTTCTCTCTCTGTCGTCCTCTATCCTCTCGCTCTAAAATCAATAAACATATCCTTACATATCCTTGGGTGAGGATTTAAAAAATACAATTAGAAATCACTCCACTGTCACCTCTAGATTCCTTCAATTTGTCCACTCATGCCATGTCTGGACCAGGGGCTAAGAACTAGAAAATTTCCAAAAGTAGCTGCCAAAGGTGAGAGTCTGGAGTGGGGATCGGGAACAGGCTGCTCTTCTCTCAAAGGAAAACAGAGACTGGCCTGTGTAAAGAAGCAGACAGAGTCTGGTGATTGCTCTATAAATTAAACGTTAAATTACCATGTGATCCAGAAATTCACTCCCAGGTATAAACCCAAAAGAACTGAAAATGGGTGCTTAAACAAAACCTTGTACAGAAACTTTCATAACAGGACTATTCACAAGAACAACTCGAATATCAGAATATCCGCCAGATGAATGGGTACACAACATGTGCTGTAACAGACAGTGGAATATTACACAGCCACAAAGTGAAGTGAAGTAGTGACACGTGCTACACTGTAGCCAAACCTTGAGGAAGAGGCCAGACACAAGAGGCCACATATTGTATGGAACGTGAAATACGCAGCATAGGCAAGTGGGTAGAGACGAGAACAGAGGAGTGGTTGCTAGGGACAGGGGGCAGGGAGAAGAGGGGACTGCTTAGTTGGTGGGGAGTTTCCTTTTGGGGTGAAGATAGCGTTCTGGAACTTGATAGTGATGATGGCACACAGTGTTGTGAATGTACAAAATGCCACTGAATGGTATGCTTTAAAAAAGTTAAGTGGTACACTTTACATTGTGTATTTTACCAGAAAAAAGAAAAGAAAAAATCGGGGCAGAATTTCCATGCTCATTTCTGGCAGGAGAGTGCTGAGGGCAGCGGCAAGGGCGGGCCCTGGTGGGCGGAGCTCACGGGCAGCAACGCTGAGACCTTTACAGGTGGAAGAGAAGACAGAGAGGAGCAGGGACGCAGGCCCACAGACCAGTGACAATCAGCCGTGTGCCCTGGCCCTTCATCATAGCAGAACTACGGAACTCACAATAAACACTTTCAGTGTAGAGCCATGTATGGAAAACACCCTCCCCTCCGGGGAGAAGCAGGGACATTTCTTGAGATAAACCCAGAGCAAGACATTTTTAACACAGTGGGTGTTCCTGTGGACTCTAATCAGGGCCTGCAGCATCGGGACCATCTGATCAGGACATCACTGCTGTCTCCTCTGGGCCAGCAGGGCCCTGAGCCTGTGGGCTGAGCAGGGGCAGGGTCGGAGCTGTCCTTTCCCCGGAGCCAAGGCTCCTCCTCCAGCAGCTGCTTGTCAGGGGGGAACCCAGGCGGTGCTCCTCTGCAGGACAGGGTCCCTTCCCTCCCTCCCCGACGAGGGCTCACACTAGCTCCCAGGGCAGGTCTGCACTCCCAGCTCCAGGCTCTGTCAAGAAGCTTGCACACCAGCCAGACAGCTGAGGCTGGTCTCCAAACCCCCCAGCCCCCTGGGCAGCCTCCAGCTTAGGGGCATGTTTTCTTAATCTTTGTGCATGAGGGTTTACAAATTCAGAGAACAGACAAGACCCTTAACAGCAATTACAAGACTAATAACATTAAGTTTTAAATGGTTATTACAGAGCCAGAACCCTTATTAGTTGTGACAGCCAGTGAATCAGGGGAGCAGTGAATTGTAATGTGTATGAAAAATAACTTTAAAAATGCAACAGTCTCAGTGGCTGAGGCTCAGCGCAGCTGTAGGCTGTAAGGCCCCGCCTCCAGGAAAGACTGGGAGAGAGGCCCGTGAGAGAGCCTGCATGGCACAAGGGGTGCTTCTGACTCTGGCGCAGTCCGAGGCCTTGTTCAGCCCTCCCTTCCATGTACTGCACACCACAGCCCAAATGTCCTCCGGGTCCCTCTGTGCAGTCCTGTGGCACTTACAGCACGCTGGGAAGTATAAACTTTCTGGTTAGCTGCACACTCCTGGCATTCTCCTGTCCACAAAGGCCAGAGGGAAGAAACGAAGGGCCCGCTGCTGTGGCCAGGGATGGGCAGCGCTGAGCTGACTCACCCGGGGGCTGAGGCAGGGAAAGGTCCTGCCCAGCTGCCCCGCTTGAGCGGATCTCTCCGAGGACAAAGGCACCTAACAGTGAATGTGGTCACAGGGCAATGCATCCACCCTATTAAAAGATGTCGAGAAAAAGCAGCCTTCTGAGCCCTGGTACTAAGGCAAAAAGCCTAGAAGCTAGAACCAGTGAGATGACTTTGGAGGGTCTTTCCAAAGAAAGGAGTCAGGCTATGACCCTGGTCTCCTTCCTGGGGTCACACAGGGGTGGGGAAGGGACTGCTGCAGCTCTTGTGAACCACCCTACACTGAGGGCAGGCAGGCAGGTTCCACTCCACAAAAAGGCTCCCGAGACACACAAGAGAAATGAGGGGGCAGGGGAGGGAGGGAGGAGGGAATCGAGTGAGGAGCAGCCTCTGAGAGGCAACTGCCAGGCCATCCGCTCAGAACTGGCCTGTTGCCATGACAACACCCTCCTGTGTGGTATCCAGGAATAAATTATTGATCATGGACACTGCTTTCCCACCTCCTCAAAGCCCCCAGTGCCCTCTTCGCTGCCACCATTACTCTCCCCTCCTCCCCACATTCCACATCCACCTGAGTGTCACTATGAAACAAACAGGAGCCCAGATGAATCCCAAACCCCGCCCCCACCCTCCCAGCTCTGCATCCCTCACGATTATGCGTCCTTGCTGCTCTGTCCACATGTTAGGGGCTAAAATGAGTCCCCCACAACTCATACATTGAAGTCCTAACCCCCAGAACAGCACTGAATATAGATCGAATTTTGGCCTTTTATAAAGAGGTAATTAAGAGAATAAGCAAATGGGATTATATCAAATTAAAAAGTTGCTGCTCGGCTAAGGAAAATATCAGCAAAATGAAAAAGGAACCAACCGTATGGAAAAATATATTTGCCAATAATACCTTGGAGAAGTGTTTGATCTCCAAAATATATAAAGAACTCACGTGACTCCACACCAGGAAGACAGACAATCCAATTAAAAAATAGTCAAAGGACCTGAACAGACACTTCTCCAAGGAGGACATACAGAGGGCCCAGAGACAGATGAAAAGATGCTCAGCATCACTAGCCATCAGAGAGATGCAAATTAAAACCACAATGAGATACTACCTCACACCATTGAGAATGGCCATCATAAACAAATCAACAAACAAGTGTTGGAGAGGCTGTGGAGAAAAGGGAACCCAAGTGCAGTGTTGGTGGGAATGCAGACTGGTGCAGCCACTGTGGAAAACAGTATGGAATTTCCTCAAAAAACTAAAAATGGAACTGCCTTTTGATCTGGTAGTACACTTTTGGGATTATAGCCTAAGAACCCTGAAACACAAATTCAAAAAAACCTATGCACCCCAATGTTCATAGCAGCCCAATTCACAATAGTCCAGTGCTGGAAACAGCCTAAGTACCCATCAGTAAATGAGTGGATCAAAAAACTGTGGTTCACTTACATAATGGAATCCTACACAGCAGAAAGAAAGAAGGAACCCCTACCCTTTGCAACAGCATGGATGGAACTGGAGAGCATTATGCTAAGCGAAATAAGCCAGGCGGTGAAAGACAAACACCGTATGATCTCACCTATACATGGAACCTAATCAACAAAACAAACAAGTGAGCAAAACAGAACCAGAGACATGGAAACAAAGAACAAACTGACAAGGACCAGTGGGGAGGAGGGAGGGAATAATGGGGAAAAGAAGGGGAAGGGTCAAGTCAAGGAACATGTATAAAGGACCCGTGGTAGGGGGGAGGATTGAATGTGGGAGGTGGGTGGTAGGTAGGGCAGGGGAAGAGTAATGGGGAGGAAATGGGGACAACTGTAATTGAACAACAATAAAAAAATTAAAAAAAAAAACAAATAAAAAAGAGATAATCAAGTTTAAATGAGGTCTTTGTGGGGGTTCAAATCCTATATGACTGGTGTCCTTATAAAGAGAGAAGATCAGGTCACAGACACATCCAGAGGAAAGTCCATGCAGAGCACAGGGAAATGACTGTGTACAAGCCCAGGAGAGAGGCCACAGAAGAAACCAACCCAGACAGCACCTGGCCCGGCCTTTCAGCCTCCAGAACCGTGAGGACGTAAGCTTCTGGTGTCTGAGCCTCCCAACCTGTGGTAGCTCTAGAAAACCAACACACTGCCACCTGCGCTGGACACCCTGAAAGCTGGCTGTTGTTTTGGGGTACCGAAGCAGATTGAATGCATCATTTTAGCAGCAGAGTGAAAAACTGTGAGACCCCACACCTTCACATAATGGGGTTCCGGAGTTGGGGCTGGGAGGCAGAAGGCATGTGAGAGGGAGGACAGCCCAGCCCCGAAACCAGCACCACAGCTGTCCTGAGTTCCTCCGCTCGCTGTGACCACACAGAGGCCACCAGCTTTTTGAGGCCCAGTTCCCTAACCTAGGGGAACCAAAGATGATGAAGGCAGAGGCAGTCAGTGTGAGACATGGAGTGACAAGCACTAGAATCAGCTAAGGTGCCTGGGTGGGCTTAAGAATCTATTTTGATGATGGTTTCCTTTGATATGCAAAATTTTTTTTGTTTCATGAAGTCCCAGTTGTTTACTTTTCTTTTTGCCTCCCTTGCCTGAGGAGATACATGACAAAAAATATTGCTATGAGCAATGTCTGAGATTTTGCTGCCTATGTTTTCTTCTATGATTTTCATGGTTTCGAGGCTAATGTTTAAGTCTTTAATCCATTTTGAATTTATTCTTGTGTGTGGTGTAAGAAAGTGGTCTAGTTTCATTTTTCTGCACATATCTAATTTTCCCAACACCATTTATTGAATAAACTATCTTTAGCCCATTATATGCACTTGTCCTCTGTCAAGTATTAATTGACTATAAAAGTGTGGGTTTATTTCTGGGCTCTCTATTCTGGCCTATGTGTTTTTATGCCAGTACCATGCTGTTTTGATTACTATGGCCTTAAAGTATAGTTTGATATTAGGTAGTATAATTCCTCCAACTTTGTTCTTCTTTCTCAAGATCACTGTTGCTATTTGGGGCCTTTTGTGGTTCCAATAAATTTTTGAAATATCTGGTCTAGTTCTGTGAAATATGTCATTGGTATCTTGATAGGAATTGCATTGAATCTATGGATTGCTTTGGGTAGTAAAATAAAAAGACAATTCACCGAATGGGAGAACATATTCGCTGATCCATCTGATGAAGGGTTAATATCCAAAATTTATAAAGAATTTATAAAGCTCAACACAAAAAAATAAACAATCAAATTAAAAAATGGGCAAAAGACCTGAATAGACACTTCTCCAAAGAGGATATACAGATTGCCAATAGACATGAAAAGATGCTCAACATCACTAATCATCAGAGAAATGCAAATTAAAATCACAATGAAATACCATCTCACGCCTGTCAGGATGGATATCATCAACAAATCAACAAACAACAAGTGCTGGTGAGGATGTGGAGAAAGGGGAACCTATTTTGCATGTTGGTGGGAATGCAGACTGGTGCAACCACAGTGGAAAACAGTATGGAGATACCTCAAAAAATTAAAATTGGAACTGCCTTTTGACCCAGCGATTCCACTTCCAGGAACTTATTTATCTGAAGAAACCCAAAACACTAATTTGAAAGACTATAAGCACCCCTGTGTTTACTGTAGCATTATTTACAATCACCAAGATATTGAAACAGCCCAAGTGTCCATCAGTAGATGAGTGGAGGAAACAACTGTGGGATATTTACACAATGGAATAGTACTTGGCCGTAAAGAAGGAAAATTTTACCCTTTGGGGCAGCACAGATGGACCTGAAGAACACTATGCTAAGTGAAATAAGCCAGTCAGAGAAAGACAAATACCATATGATTCCAATCATATGTGGAATCTAATGAAATAAACCTATAAGCAAAACAGAGGCAGATTCATAGATAGAGACCAGGCTGACAGCTCTGAAGGGGCAGGGTAGGGGGTGGAGGGATCCAGCAAAAAGGGAAAAGGACTCATGGACACGGACAACAGTGTGGTGAATGCAGCAGGGAGGAGGGTATAAGGGGGATAAATGGTGATGGAAAAAACACAATTAACAAAAAAAAAAAAAAAGAATGTATTCTGAGAGCCCCTCCTGTACTAAGTCTAGTGTGTGAAACTGTGACGGGTGATCTTCGAATCCAAAGATAACCACTAGTGCGGACTGGCGTGGCTCGGCTGGTTGGGCATCATCCCACAAACTGAAAGGTCACCAATTTGAGTCCTAGTCAGGGCACACGCCTGGGTTGCAGGTTCAGTCCTCTGGAGTGGATACTGAAGGCAACCAATCGAAGTTTCTCTCTCACAATGATGTTTCTCGCACTTTCTCCCTCCCTTCCCCCTTCTCTCTCTGGGAAAAAAAAAAAAGAAAAGCACTAGGGGGAGGATGTGGAGACCGGAACCCCAGCGCATTGCTGGTAGGAAGGTAAAACGGTGGAGCCGCTGGGAAAAACAGCTGGGCGGCTCCTCTGCAAGTTAAACACAGGATTGCCACGGCTCCACAATTCCACTCCTAGGTATGGGCCCAACGAGATCGAAATCGGCTACTTAAACAAGTACGTGTACATACATTTTCGTAGCAACACTATTCTCAATAGCAAAAATGTGGCAACAACGCACAAGCACACGGATGGACGGATGAACAGAAAACTGCGTTGCACACACAGTGGGCTGTGCCTCCACCATGAAGGAGCGCAGCCCTGACGCACGCTGCGACACGGACAAGTGAAACCGGCGAAAGAAACCAGGCGCAAAGTCGACAGATTGTGCGGCTTCTTGAATGTCAAATGTCCAGAACAGGCACATCCGTACAGAGAGAAAGCAGATCGGCGGTAGCCAGGGAATGGGGAGGGGGACATGCGGAGTGACTGCTTGATGGCCACGGGGTAATTTTCTGGGGTGACAAAAAAGTTTTGTGGGGAAACTATGGGGAGGTGGTGGCTCGCAACATTGTGAATCTACAAAATGTTACTGAATTGTTCATTTTAAATTTGTTAACTTCTTGTCGTGCTAATTTCACCTCAATAAATCGAGCACTAAATACATGAAGGATCATTCTAGTCTCTCCACCTTTGTGTCTGACAGACATTCACACACACACCCTCCTGTATCACTCATTGGTACTTTTTTAAAAAAGACTTTATTTATTTATTTTTAGAGAGAAGGGAAGAGAGGGAGAAAGAAAGGGAGAGAAACATCAATGTGTCGTTGCCTCTGGTGCGCCACCCCCACCAGGGACCTGGCCCACAACGCAGGCATGTGCCCTGACGGGAATCAAACCTGCAACCTTTCAGTATGCAGGGCGGCACTCAAACCGCTGAGCTCCACCAGCCAGGGCACTCACTGGCACTTTTGCAACCATCTCCATCAGGACTGGCAGCCTCCCTGCCTGCCCCTCACTCCTGTCCCTGAAGCCCATCTTCCCCCGTGAAGCTTTGTGTATGACAGCCTGTCCCTCCCCAGTGACCTGTCAACGTGACCTGCCTTTCTCCATCCTAATTCGGTTGCTGTCTGCCAGGCCCCAGGGAGTCAGTTATGTTCAAGCATGCAGCGGGGTTTTTGAGCCTTTTTCTACACGCGTTAGCCTTGCTCCACATTAAGATTATGAACTTGAAGGAGGGACTGAGTCTCACACTCTACCTGTGGAGCACTAGTGCTGCAGCTGTGGCAGTGGGGAAGACCATTCCTGGAGCCGAGCAGGCTAAGAGCAGCTCCTGGCTCGAGCCCTCCCTCGCTGACAGCCCGAGTCCCAGGGGCCCTCACCCAGGCTCCTAGTCAGAGTTCCCGCTGTGCTGCAAGAGCTCAAATGAGGCTCTGCGGGTAAAAGAGCACCGCATAGCACAGAGCGTGAGACGACGTGAGACACGACTTTTTTAATCCTCGCCTGAGGATATGTTTTTTGTTGATTTGAGAGAGAGACAGATCAAATGTGGGAAACATTGATCAGTTGCCTCCCGTACGTGCCCAGACCAGGGATTGAACCCACCACCTTTTGGCGTATGGTGTCCCATACAACTGAGCTACCTGGACAGGGCAACATAAGGCACAATTCTAAAGCACACGCCTGATTATGGTTTAAAGAACTGTGTGAATGTGACTTGCACACCACCCTCCAGGATTCCAGCTTCCTTGAAGGGGATTGGTCTGGAAGAGAGGCAGTCAGCCCAGTGAGGGTTCAGTGGAAAACTGCTTCTCACCAAGGACTCCCCAAGAGTCCAAACGGCTCTGCCTGGACAGGGTTCAGAGGGGACCCTGGGGAAGCAAAGACTAGGGTTTCTATCTAAATACACCATCTCCTGATGATCCCAGCTAGACAGGGAAACAGTTGCCAGGCAAGGCAGATCTATGCGAAGCTGAGGCTATGATTCCGTGTGTCCCAGAGATGACCAAATACCTCAGGGACGGCTGACCAGCCCGGAAGAACTCCATCAGGGCTCACTCCCACTGGATGGCAATGTGAAGGGAATTACTGGGAAGGTAGGAACCAAAGTGTTAATCCTGGAGTAGCACACACAGCCCTGTCCAAGGATCCTCTCCCTCCTCAAAGTGCAGCCTCCGCTGGGAATCAGCAGCCAATAGCTCTCCCTCACTCAGGTAATTAGGTCAGCTTAGAGGATTTCCCAGGTCAGAGGGTGGGAGGAGGCAGCCGAATTGGCTCTCTCTCAAGCCAGGCTCCCAGGTGCCGAGCCAGGCTCTGCCCCAGGACAGGCACTCACCTACTGGGCAAAGTGTTGGCCGCAAAATTAAGGGGCCTAGGTGGGGAAAACGGAAGGAGGTGAAGTTACCTACATGAAACCTGCACTCATAGGTCCCCTGAATAAGCCCACTGCCCAGGGACGGGACAAGCAAGAGAGCTTGCGAGGATTCTGGCTCTGGCTGAGCACCCGTGAGCAGGTCAAATGAGGGCTGGGGGGTGGCAGTGGGGCGCACAGTCTAAGGCAGTCAGTGAACAGCCCAGCTGCACAACCAGCTCACGGTTAAGTCCAGGTGAGAGCCAGCCAGGAAGGCAGACCACTTGGAAGGCAGGGCAGATGTCAAGCTGCAGTCCCATGGCCGGCTCTCCCCTGCCCCTGCCCCTGCCCCTCCCCAGGGTGGGTTCCCCCTGCCAGCAGCAATCCAGGACTGTGCCTAGCTGACAGAGTGGCAGGCAGGAAGGCTGGTGTGTCCTGAGAAGCCAGGCTGAGAAACTCATTCACACCCTCACCAGGGGACTCCCTTCTCCCTAAGTGGGCAAGCCCAGGGCACCAGAGACTTCTCTCAACTTGTCGGTGAGACATGGAGGGGCTGGCACAGGTTCAACAGGATTCCAGCAGGTGTGGGCCATGTGAACAGCTGTGTTCAGGACACACACATTCACAGCAAATGTCTCCCCAGACAGGACTAGAACACCAAGAACTGGCTCGGGGTTATGAACCCTCTGCTTTAGTTGGCTTCATTTTAACTGCACCTCAGAAGAATATGGGAGCCAATTATGAGCTCTGGTATAGAAAGGTGCAGAAGGAAGGCTCTAGGCTGGGGCTCCAGGGCGCCAGTCAAGTCTACATGGGGTATGTGGGACCTGCACACACTCAAGCACGGGGAGTAACCACAGCTGAAAGGATTAACATACAAAAATATCAAGCAGTGAGATCACGGAGAACTAAAAGCAGTTCTCAGTTATCTTCAGGACAGCTTATTTCTGAGCATGAACACATTCTGGGTTACCCACTTCTAATGCAGACTCCAAGTGTATAAAAGGGTTTGTTTTCAGCCTCAACAAAAGAAAAATTAGGAAGGATAATCAGAGTAAAAATGACATCTAGGAGATCATCCCTAAACCAAACGTGGGCTGCAGATTATCTGGGGTTTGGGCCCTCCATGGCATCGCTTCCCATCTGTCAATGTGTTCGAAAAAGCAGCCAGCCAGGACGGGAGGGGGTGGCATGCAGACAGGAGATGCTCTGGGCTGGGTGACCCCTTAGCTATGTCCAAGGGCCTTTCCCCTAGGCCAGGCCATTAACATCTCTTTCAAGGGCTGCTGCTTCCTCCCCTCCAAACACTTAACTAAAATTCTGATGCCACTGAAGACACACCAGCCAGCTCACCCAGAAGATAGTGGGAGCTCAGGGCGCCGCAGCAGTGCCACCAGGGATCCCAGCCCTAGGCCTGAGCTCATCTGTCCACGGACTGGCCTTTACCAAAGACGAGTTTTAGCTTCTGGGAAAGAGGGGAGAGAGCACTATCCCGTTGGCCACCCTTGGTGGTGAGCCCCAGTGCAGGCTCTAGCTATGGAGGCCAACAGACAGGTCATCATCCCTGGCCTGGGGTCAACCAGCCTCTGCCTGACCACCTAACACAGACCTCACTCCTCACCAGGCTCCTTGCTCCACCTGCTATTTGGGGGGCAGCTATAATAGCATCAGATGATGTCTAATGTCCCTTCCAACTCCACCGTCCAGTGATTTTCATGGTTGGAAAGGTCTTGGGTAATTTGGACAGAAAGCTGCTCTCTGATCCTAGTTCTGACATCTGGACTTTGAAGTACGTGTCTAATTCCCTTTCCAACAACAATCTGGGGTGGAGGGACACACTGTGCTCCCCACCCCCAGCCAGACCGTTACACTCTCCTGTTCTGCAAGTGTTTCCAACCCTGAACCACCCCAGCATCCGAGCATGTCAGAGCCAGAAAGAATCTTAAAGATTGCTAAACTCCCCATTTTTCTAACTTGTCATCACCCCCAAGGAAATGTTAATGTAATTTTTTGCATATTTTTAAGTTTAAAAATATGTTATTTTAGGTCATCTCATTAAATTGTTTATAAAGTATAGTTTAATAATACAATCTTTAACAGTGGGTATTATGTGCATAAATTCAACCCCCCACAATTAACAAATGGTACATACTGTCCAATGTGGTTAATTAATGAGATAAGAAAAAACATGATTTGTTAACACATTTTTAGGCAACCTGTATCATGTTGGGCCTGAGGATCGAATTTACATTGTAACAATTTAATCAGATGTCAAGGTATAAAAATAGTCAAAGGGTGCTCTCACAACCTCAAGTTGGAAATTCTTATCTTTGATGCTCTGTAAATTTAAAATGTTGCTTCTAAAAGAGAGGAGCTGTCAGGCTGATTGGTACGCACTTCTCTGTTGGGTGTGGACAGTGCTTATTCCCGGTGAACGAGAGCCCACCTGGATATAACTGTCACTTTCTGTTTTGAGTACCAGAAACATCTTGAAGTGCTATATAAAAATTCTGGTGAAATGAATACAATCTGGTAACCATCATCTTCAGGCAAATTTGTAGAATTATTATTGTTATTATTATTTTAATTATCATGTTCCTCACTAACTTTACCATATGTCTCCGGTCTCCAGTCCTGATTCATTATGGATAAACTGAACAACAGATAGATGACTAAGAAAAGCAAATTGAAGCCACGAGGGAAAAACCACCCCCGCATCAGCAGCGTGCAGAGATAACACACCTCCCGCCTGCTCACACTCCTCACACCTTGCAACCTTGCACACCAGGAGACCACCGGTCTGTGTCATGTGGAGGAGGAAAAATGGAATAAAGGTATTTATTGATCGAGTAAAACGGAGATGAAGTCAGATGCCATTCTAGCCATTTGAGAACCCCCAGAGTTTTATTGTAGAATCACAGGCTGGGAGAGGAGTCTTGCTCAACCACCGAGTGCCTCACTGAACTTTCTAGTGACAACACTCAGGCCCACAGAGGAGAAGGATTTGCTGAGGTCACCTGGTCAGAGCAGAGCAAGGGCCGGTACCCAGCCTGCTGACTGAGTCCTCTCTCCTCACTGCACGCCCGGCGGTGCTGGGCCAGCTCCAGAGCTCACTGGAGGGTGCGGTGGGTCTCAGGCAAGAAGAGATGGGAAATAGCTGCCACCCAACCAGACTTTGTCGTGTTCGCCTGGTCAACCTGCACAGCTCTCTTCCCACAGGAGGTCCTTGGTGAATGTCCCTCGGAGGGATAAATGGACGACATGGTAGCAGGGTCAGGATTTGTGCCGCTGGCAGCTGACAGTTTGCATCCCAGCCTGAGCAAGGGGATGGTGATGATGGTACAAGCGGACATCTGCAGGGTCTCAGCGCCAAGGGCTCTTCTGAGCACTTTGGGAAAAACAATTTGATGGCCAGCAGAAGCCAAGTAAGGTAGACGACCTCAGACACAAACGGTTGAGGCCAACACGCCCAAGAACGGGGCCACATCCTCCCACTTCGTGGCCCCTGCCCTTAAAACCTTGTTCATAAGCCCCAAAGGGAAGCCTGTGAAGCGGGCTAGAAGCAGACACCAACTCAGACAAGTGTAAACACAGCATTTACCCAGGCCAACTGGTCTCCCTGGGGACATGCCTGCCCCGAAGGGCTCCCTGACTCTCATCCCAACCTGTCAAACCTGACTTTTGTATTTTGAACAATGCAGGCTGCTCAATAAATAATGGCCTGCCAGTGTTATCGCTGATTATTTGACTTCTTGACAGTTGGGGCAGGAGAGATAGAGTTTCTAAGTTGCAGGTGAACATCGGAAGGCAGGCTGTAGCCGGGACCAGCAGCAAAACACCCTGACCAGGGGCAACAGACCCTCCGTGACCCTGTCCTTACCCTTTCTGCCCTCAAAGCTAGTTTCTAGCAACAACTCTCAAATCAAAATAAGATGGACTGAAAACATACACAGCAAATATTAAGTTATTTCCAAAGGCTCGGAGCAGGGAGGTTCTGTGGGGAATTTTTTCCTTCAGATTTTACGCCTTTATCACCAGGAAACCAATGTTTAAAAAATAAGCCCTGGCTGACTACTTCAAATGGTTAGAGCATTGTCCCAATACACCAAGGTTGTAGGTTCGATCCCCGGTCAATGCACATACAAGAAACAACCAATGAATGAATAAATAAGTTTGTCTCCCTCTCTTTTTTTCTCTCAAATCAATAAAATTTTTAAAAGAAATAAGAAGTATAGATTTATATATCTTACTGTATGCTTTACCTTGATAAAATTTACCCAAAAAGTAGTAACAAGGGAGACTGCATCCAACCCACTGCCGCCCCTCAAACCCCGCCAAGAGGCACTGTCAGTTCCTGGGCAGAGAGGGGATGAGAGGGAGGGGATGCACCCTCTAGGCCCCCCGGGGGTGGGGGTTCAGACTCTCTGAGTCCAGTGTGCCCCTCTGAGAAATGGGGAAGTTACCACTACTTCCAGTGGGCTGCTGGGCAGACAAAGGCAGAGCAGAGGTGGGTCCCCCAGATCCCGCACCGCCCTCCACCTTGTCTTTGTCGTCATGTCATCAACATCACAGCTCTGATTAATGCACTTGAATTCCTCCATCCTCCACCCCTGGCCACGGGACTGCGTCAGCGTCCACCTCAGAAAGGGATGGGCAAACCTGATAACTGCCGCTGCCACCCCTCCCTCCCTAGGCCTGCTGCTCACAGGGACAGTGGCCCGCCTTCAGATGGAGGTGGAGGCACATCCAACATGGGGCTGGGGGAGCCACTCACACCTGCGGAATTTTCTGGTTCATGGCATTTTCTGGAGACAAAAGGGAGAAGGGGATAAGAGTGGTGGGAGGGAGTCCAGTGCTCCACAACCCCTGGACTTCCCAAGTACACCAGTGGCTGAGGGGCACAAAGGAAAAGAGGCTGGTGGACCTTTGGGGAAAGATCCAGCTGCAACTGTCCACTGCCCAAGCACGCAGTGAGTCACAGCCCGGTGGTAAAGGACCATTAGGCCTGGCCCTCCTTCCTCCCTCTGGTCTCAGGCAGGTGTCTTGGGCAGGTGGGCAGAGTGGTGTGGGCAGCAAAGGCACTCTACAAACAGACAGTGGGGGAGAACCTGGCACAGCTGGGAGGCGGGGTTCCCCGCCTGGCTTGGCCATCAGGCTGCTGCACAGCTCTGAGAGAGGCCCTTTCCTGGGTTTCATTTTCTCCTGTGCAAATGAGGGACTTGATGTGGCCAAACCCCAAGGCTTCCCAAGTTCACACTTCTAAGACTCTCATGAGATATTAAGGGCTCCTTGTAACCAAGGAATCCATCAGCTGGTAAGACTGGTCCTACTCAAGCAGGAGGGCACAGGTGGGAGGCTGGATCACAGTGGACTCTGTGGCTGGGAAGGAAGGCTCTGCTCAGCATTCAGGACAGCACAAAGGTCAGGAGCTCAATCGGACAGAATCAGATTGGGATCCGAAGATCTGAACCGGAGTCCCCAATGCACAGCTTACAGGCTGCAAGACCTCTGGAAAAGGCAGACAGGTCCCAGTGCTTTACTTTCCTGTAAAACAGGCGACTGGAAACACATCCTAAGTGGACGATGGAGTGAGATGGCATCTATTAAAAGCCCTTAGCACACTTCCAAGCACATAGTAAGCTATGAATGTCTGCTAGCTGCCATCATTCTAACCTCACTCTAACTACTGCTGCTGCTGTTGCTATGGCAATAAGCAGGAACAGGGGAGGCATGGACCACTCACACCTACAGCCCCTGACCATAGCACACCTCCTGTCCTCCCCACTGGCGGTCAGACTGAAAACCATGGTCATCCACACACATCTGCAAGAAGACAACAGGGGTTTCCAAAAGACAGCCACATATCTGTCTGGAGTCCCCTCAACCCAGAGCCAGCCCCCACTGGACAAAAAGGTCTACAATTTCAGGAAGGTTTTTTTTTACAGTTATCCCACTTTCCCCCCTTTATTCCCCTCCACACTGCACACCCCCTCCCACCCACATTTATCCCCTGCCTCCTTAGTTCATATACAAGGGTCGTACATATAAGTTCTTTGTCTTCTCCATTTCCTATACTATTCTTAACCTCCCCCTATTTTCTGCCTACTTATTCTCTGTACCTTTCCCCCCCTCTCTCCCTCCCAGTCCCCCACTGATAAGCCTCCATGGGATCTCCATTTCTGTGATTCTGTTCCTGTTTAAGCTGTTTGCTTAGTTTGTTTTTGTTTTGTTTTGTTTTGTTTTTAGGTTCAGTTGTTAATAGCTGTGAGTATATTGTCATTTTATGGTTCATGTTTTTGATATTCTTTTTCTTAGATAAGTTCCTTTAACATTCCATATAATAAGGGCTGGGTGATGATGAACTCCTTTAACTTGACCTTATCTGGGAAGCACTTTATCTGCCCTCCCACTGTAAATGATAGCTTTGCTGGATAGAGCAATCTTAGATGTAGGTCCTTGTCTTTCAGGACTTGGAATACTTCTTTCCAGCCCCTTTTTGCCTGCAAGGTTTCTTTTGAGAAATCAGCTGATAGTCTTATGGGAACTCCTTTGTAGGTTACTGTCTCCTTTTCTCTTGCTGCTTTTAAGATTCTCTCCTTATCTTTAATCTTGTTGATGTAATTATGATGTGCCTTGGGTGTGCTTCCTTGGGTCCAAGTTCTTTGGGACTCTCTGAGCTTCCTGGACTTCCTGGAAGTCTATTTCCTTTGCCAGATTGGGGAAGTTCTCCTTCATTATTTGTTCAAATAAGTTTTCAATTTCTTGCTCTTCCTCTTCTTCTTCTGGTACCCCTATGATTTGGATGTTGGAACGTTTAAAGATGTCCTGGAGGTTCCTAAGCCTCTCCTCATATTTTTTGAATTCTTGTTTCATTTTGTTCTGATTGAATGTTTATTTCTTCCTTCTGTTCCAAACTGTTAATTTGAGTCCTGTTTCCTTCTTATCACTGTTGGTTCCCTGTAGATTTTTCTTTATTTCACATAATGCCACCTTCATTACTGCCTGGGTTTTTCCATGTTGTTGAAGTACCCAGTGAGTTCCTGGAGCATCCTGATCACCAGTGTTTTGAACTGTGTATCTGATAGATTGGCTAGCTCTTTGTCGCTTAGTTGTATTTTTTCTGGAGCTTTGATCTGTTCTTTCATTTGGGTCATTTTTTTTTTGTCTTGGCGCTTCTGTTACATATAAGGGGCGGAGCCTTAGGTGTTCACCAGGGCGGGGTAACCCAAGTCACTGCAGCATTTTGGCTCTGTGTGTGGGGGAGTGGTTTGAGAGGGAACAGTGCTGCTTGCTCCGCTCTCTGCTGGTTTTCAGTCACTTCCCCTGGTACCCATAATCAAATCAGGCCTTTCTGGAGCTGATTCTCCAGGTGGGTGGGTTTGTGTACATTCTAGGACACTGTGGGTCTCTCCAATGAAGTTTCCTGTGAGGCTGGGAGTTTCTCCTGCTGCCGCCTCAACTCCCACAGGTGTTTTCAGTCAGAGGATTTGAGGCTCTTGGTCTTGGGACCCTGGGTTGTGCGGTCCGTCTCGATCCCTAGTTGTTTCTCCCGAATTATCTGCATGCAAATGTGGGACAACCCAGTTGGCCAGCCGCTGCCTTGCCATGAGTCCTCTCTGCCCCTCCTAGCAGTCTGGATGAATGTTTCTTCTTTAACTCCTTGGTTGTCGGACTTCCATACAGTTCAATTTCTGTCAGTTCTGGTTGTTTTTTGTTTTTAAATTTGTTGTTGTCCTTGTTTTGGTTGTGCGAGGAGGCACAGTATGTCTACCTATGCCTCCATCTTGTCCAGAAGCCAAATCAGGAAATTTGTACCTTCCTCTCCCTTCCTTTCTCTCTCTCAGAGGCATGCATGCACACACATGCACGAATGCACACACATGCACACACAAGCCAGCAGTCTTCCATCTGCACCACAGAGACGTCTAGGGCTGACTGGGGCAAAGGTTGAGCAGGTGCCAGCTGCCCAGCTGCAGCTGAATATAGGGCTCAGAGCAACCTACACAAAACAAATAAAAAATGAACAAGCAAGCTAACCAGCAGCCACACAGCCAGTGGTGATGAAGGAAGACAATGGCTCTTCCCAGGCCTGGCCACCAAATCCTGTGGCTGCTGAGACCAGGACTTGGAACCTTGCCCGGGCTGGGAGGGTGCAGTGACGGTCCCATAGCGTTCTGGGCCAGGGCTGCTTGACCTAAACGAGGTCTTGCACACGGTAGATTGCTCTCCATTCCCCACCTAGGGATCCAGGGCTGCCTTATCCTAGACACCAGCTAATACCTGAGTCATAGAAGCCCAGAGGGGAGCTAGACTAGGAATCAATGGTCAAGAGTCAGCAGGTAGATACTCGACTTCGCTGCCCCCCGATTCATGCTGCCTCCTCGCTGGCTACCAACTCTCTGTGCTTTGGGTTCCCTGCCTCTCCAGTGGCAATGCTACCCTGCTTTGGTGTGTATGATGCACACCCACTTTTTCAGCCCAAACTTTTAGGGAAAAAATCTTTTGTTTCAATTTTTATTTATTTATATTTAGAAACAAAGCCAATTATTGTATTCCAAGGCATTAATTTGCACATGTATATCATTATTGCTTGCTACAGTTATACTTTTAATGTGTAAGCATAAATAAAAGAATTAAAAACACTTATATAGGTACGGAATTAGTACTCCCATATATAATGTGCATCCTTATTTTTCCCTTAAAAATTTGGGCAAAAAAGTGCTCATTATACACGGCAAAATACAGTATATTAGCTTCGTATATTCACTCAGTGTGGTCAGGGGTATGATAAGGATGTGACTAGATCAAGGAAGACAAAGGGAACCAAAACTGCTTTCTGTGAAAAACGGACTCTCATTCCTTGGTCTGGGATGTTCACCTCACTTCTGCCTCTGTTTTGCTGACTAACCTTCTTGTGTTGGTTTCCTCAGCCTCAGAAAAGCTGTCCCTTCTTCTCCACCATCCTCTTCCCCTTGTGACCAACATGAAATTAGGGCCTGAGGATAACTGGGTTGTCCATTTCTGCTAAATTCCCACCCATTCCTTTTGGAGACCCTTCCTAACGTGCTTGCTCAGAACAAGAGCTCCATCTGTCAAGGTTCCGCTCTCAGTCTCCTGCCTGAAGCCTTTCCAGGGTACCGCAGATTAAACGGACTCTCTCCCCACTAAACTCCAAGAGCTCTGTGATCTGAACCATCATCTGCATTTCTCCTTGATCACGTTGTGTAGTTAGCTCTCTTTACCACCCATGGACACCTGGTACATTTCCTCAACTCGCGTGCAAAGTATTTGAGGGCACAAACTGTTTCTTCTCGTCCACTGTAATTCTCACAGTACTTAACATGAAACTGAGCACCTACCTGGAGCCCCAAAATAGTTTATTTATGATTGCTCACCAAAGTCACCAGGTGTACCTGAATAAGGCAGTGCAGGAAGCTGTTAAGAGGAAAGGAAGTAACAGCCACTCACTGTCGAGGGACCCTTCACAGATGCCCAGGACCGTGCAGCGGGGTTCACTGCACCACCTCATTTGATCCTGACAACTCCACGCAAGGTAAGCACTATTTAACTCCCCAGTTTACAAATGAAAATTAGAGACAATTTAAGTCATTTGCTAAAGATCACGCAACTAGTGAACAGAGGGCCCATCTGAGCCCAGGCGGTCTGATCCTGGGACCTAGCTTTGCACTGTGTCCTACTTCCGAGACCAAATGCAGACACTCCATTACGTGAACTGAGACCAACAAACCTGGGGAGGGAAGAAATGGGAGAAAGCGAGTTATCTGAGGACAAATGAAGGGGCCCAACCAACAGAACATCTTTCATGACCAGTGAGTAGTCCTTGGCCTGTTTTGTTCCGTCCCCGACACATCAGCATCTGGGCAGACCCACATGCCATCACCAGCCTGCCGAGAAACAATGCATCCTTGCTCTTAGAAGCCCCAGCTGCAACATTTTATGGCGCCATCTAAAAGCCCCCTGTCTATTTTCCAAGGTTGCAGGAACAGAGGAGAGCCATAGGATGTGTTCGGAGAGGGTTTCCCAGTCTGACTCAGCATGGGGCCAGCTACTGACTCAGGCCCTGACACCACTCCTGCACCAGACTTCCAAAACCTTCTCGCAGGGCCCAACACAGAGCATTCACAGTCTTTTGCCATATCTCCTTTAACCTCAGCCTCCCCCTAGACTCCCAACTGTCAGTTTAGCAAAGCAGCCGACTGAAGGCCCTGCTGCGGAGGGCAGCCAGCCACCCACAGAAGACAAAGGGCCAGAGACCTGGGGGCTTGGGGGCACCAGGGAAACCCATCCAAATCCCAGAAGCCCACTGGGCCTCATGCTGATTCCTCACATACTCAGGATGGGCTGTGCTGGAGTTGCCACGGTGTCTGTGGAGCAGAAAGATCAGGCTAGGGCCCGAGACCTCTCCAGTCAGATGCGGGGTTGCATGGCGTCACACAGACAGGCCGCGGCAGCCAGGCTTCCGGGCGACAGGGCCTGCCCGGGAGTCTTTCTTCCTATCGGAGGGCACCACACTGACCACGCAGACGCAGAGAAGGGGAACGGTTCTCAGAAACAGAAAACCCTAGGGATACTCAAAGAGAAAGAAAGAGAGGGCAAAGAGCCAAAATATAAACTGGGGTTTAGCAGAGAAAATATTGAGTAAACCCTCTTCACTTAAAAGTAAACTTTGAACAATCCATAAACAAAGCTGAGGAAAGTTCTGGATGTTGAAACCCTGGCCCTGATACAAGAAAGCAATGTCCCGGCACAGAATCTCATGGAATACAAGGCAGAAAGTTCTCCAAGGAAGAACACAGCAAGAGGAGGAAAGTGGCCCAGACGAGGCCGGACGTAGCCACGGCTTGGCGGGGCGCTGGAGGTGGCATGAGAGGCGCGCCCTGCGTGTCCACAGTCAGGCCCGCGCATCCTGTCTGGTGAACTGCACATCCTTCTCCTCAGTGTGGACTCGGTCAGCCTCAGCCAATAGCTGACGAGGTCTGGGGCCACAGAGCTCTTCTACGCACAGACAGATTGGCACCCGGACCATGCAACCCAGTCCTCCCTGCTCTTTTAGTGACCAGTTTGGCCAGACTGACTTCTGCCAGAATGTCCCTTGCAACAATGGCAGCATTGCTGGAGCTGGAGAGGTGGGCAGAGGGCTGCAGACACTGGGGCCCCCTCAGTGCCAGCCCTCTCAGGGGGAGAACGTGGGCCCCCACCAGGATGGGAGCACAAGCATGACCGTGTGCTGTTGACATCACGTCTGGATGAGGGGAGGCTTGTGGGATCGTTTCCCTTTTATGTTCCCAGTTTCTTTTAGCAGGAGAATGAAAAGGAAACCTATGGAGACAAGACAAATAAGAGCTGGGTCCTGTGTCTCAGTCAGCACAGGGGATCGTAGGGATGGACGGTGGTTCTTCTGTGGGGAGGGTGTCCTTGCCTCTGCCTTGGGGATAGAGGCTTTACAGTGCAGTGTCAGCCAAGGCTCAAAAGCTTTGGTGCCCTAAGTCCCTAACATTCCTGTGGAAGACTAGAGTTACCATGAGAGCCAGACTCTTCTGTCACTCTTCAGTACAAGTCACTCACAGACAAAGGAGCTTCTCACACAAAGGAGCCGTCGGCCTGTGCTGGAACCCAGAGCCGCCTGTTGGGCAGGGAGCCAGGGTTAGACCCGGGAATCAGACCCCGTCCCAGCTCTGCCACTGAGCTGTCCCACTTTGGGCAAGTTGGTTCCCATTCTGAGTCCCTTTTCTCAGTGTGATGTGAATAACGTCCAACTCAGTGAGATGACAAAGCCAAGCATCTAGCACAGTTTCCAACATTCGGTAGGCATCCAGTGAAGGGCGCCCTGAGCCCCCTTGGTCTATAGACTGAGGCACATGTGGTGGGAGGGGCCTGGGAGGCTCTGTTAGACCTGGGCTGGAGGACTGATAGCCATGACTGAGCCCCGCCACTCTTTGTAAAAGGAATTCTTACACAGTTGCTCACATACACATCAGTAGCACTGACAGAGCCCTTTCTCCTATATTATTACTACTATTTAAATAGCCCTGTTAGGTAGACATCATGATCTCTATTTTACAACTGGGAAAATCAAAACTAAGGAAGGTTAAACAACTTACCTTTAGATCCCTAACCCCTCTGGCCTTCTGTTCCCTAACACAGGGCCCTTTCTGCCCCCACACTGGAATAATCAGCCATGGAATACATACTTCCCAAAAGTTGCCCAGGTTCCAGGCACTGGAAGCCCACTCTGACTTGTTCTGAGAGAACTGGCCTGTTCCAAGCCAGCCACATTCTTGGATCCCTCATGGTTCGTGGAGCATCCACAAGACAGGGCCCCTGGGCATCACACTGTCACCAGCACATGCTGACCGAGAACTACTGAGGGCCAGCACTGGTCATATGGTGTAAGGCACCGTCTGTCTGCCAGGCCCTTATAGTCTCTTGGGGTAGAGAAGGTAAAGTCAGGGGAAACATCTGAGGGAGGAGGAAAGCCATCCAGAGAGCCAGCGGTTCTCCGCCTGGCTGTATATCAGAGCCACCCGGAGGGCCTTTATAACATTCCGGCGCCTGGACTCGCCTCTCAGAGATGGTGATGTACTTGGTGTAGAGTGGTCCCAACATCAGAGTGTTTTACAAATCCAGGTCGAGACCCCACATGGACAGCCCTGACAATCAGGGTGTGGTTGCCGATGGGCAGTTATCCGGCATGTTTTCAGAAATGCAGAATCCCAGGCCTTATCTGGACCTACTGGTTCTGCATCTGCACAAGGCCCCAGGTGATTCCAGCACACATGGAGGATGGAAAAAGACGCCAGAGTCAGTCAAAGAATTCCCTCCCCAGCCCCAGGTGGGAGACGCAGACCACCTGCCACGCAGTGCTCATTCCTTGAGAGGACAGCAGGGGGCTCAGGTGACTGTGGGGAACCAGGTTGCCACGGTCTGCTTCTCGTGTCCTTCAGAGCTGCACCTGGGCACCATGAACAAGAATTGCTGGAGTCCCAACAAGCCTGTTCTGTGACTTCTAGGAGGAAGTCTGAGAGCTAGACCCTGCCACCATTTAAGGGACAAGAAGAAAAAGGAGTTTCTTTCCCTTCCACCCAGTCCGCTGACTCCCCAACCCGTGCTCCTCACCACAGAAAAGGCGAGCCCAGGGCAGTGCCACCTCAGCAACCCCCCGCAGTGTGGCAGTGAGCTGCCTGACCCACCATAAAGGCCGCACTGTCCCTGCCGGCATGGAGGTGGCTGGTACCAGCTGAGCATCATGGAGGAGGGAATCCTCGGGAGGCCAGACAGAGACACACACATAATCTGGCCCCTCAAGCACGCTGCACCCCACCCCCGCTCCGTATCCCAGCTACCACCTCTTTGTTTCTATAAGTCATGAATGTGTGTGTGTCATTCTTCACACACGCCTGCCTTGGCTCTCCCATTAGATGGGCAGCAAGCGTCCTTGGCTTCTCCTTTGTCACTGTCCTAGTGCCAAGTGGGGAGGCTCACACCCAGCAGGGGCTCCATAAGCGTCCCTTGTATTCACGTGCACACACTTTCCGGGAGTCAAAGCCGTGGCTCCAGGCTAACAAAGAGCTACTCACAAGCAGGTGTTTGTTAAGGATTACTATCAGCACATTGAGATTCTACAGGAGAAAACAAAAAAACTATAAGACATGGCTTCAAAAAGCACACACTCTAGTTTAGGAAATCAGATTTATACATGGGAAGCCGCAACCAGAGACCAAGGAAATCAAGCATGTTTATGACAAGGTCAGGCAGGTCTACGGACACTGGCATGTGCCAGCACAATGGACGCTTCCTGCTCCAGTCTTTTGACAGGTTGTTATTACTTACTTATTGATTGTCATTTTAAAGCACCCCCCAAGCACCTCTACTACTTACCCAACCCCCATCCTGGGACATGTCCACTACACCAAGTATATAGGACATAAAGACGCCTAGTGTTAGAAGGGGACATGTGTGAAGACCAGACCGGATACCCACCCAACACCACTTCACCCCAGAGCCACACTTCCTGGGCCATTTACACTGCATTTCTCACCCATTCAAGGCTCCAAAACGTCTTGGCTCAGGTCCTGGGACTGCAGCCGGAACTCAAGGAGCCTGCTCTCTGCCCTTGAAAAGAAAACTGCAGTGTGTCATGGATGGCTGTTTTCACTGTGGTGATTAAAAATAAAAGTCTCGGCAAAACTCACAGCCACACACAGATTTTCAGTTCAGAGTTAGCATGGGGTTCCTCCGCAATGCTCCAACTCACCGCCTTTCCAAAGTCCCCTTACTCTGCACCACAGAGTGCTTGCTGGGTGTGAGGCACGAAAGAGCAAGGGCAAATGGCAACAGTCGATATTCTGACTGTGAAGCTGTACAGCACAATACAGCATCCACTAGCCGCACATGGCTATTTAAATTAAATTTAAATAGAAATTCAACTCTCAGTCACATTAGCTACATTTCAAGTGCTCAGTGGCCACAGGTGTGGCTAGTGCTACCACGTTGTATGGCACAGGGACAGAACGTGTCCACCATCACAGAATGCCCTACTGGACAACACTAATACTGAACATCCACATGTGTTATTTGAAGTAGTTAGTAGGGTCTTCTGGGAACTTCCGTACTCTCTCCATGTTTGCCGGAGAGGTTTCAAGTACTCTGAAATGTCGAGTAGGAGTGCATTTTTCACCATGAAAGACTCCATGTGCTAAGATTCTCATGGAAATAGAAAGACTCTCAGACAAAATTTGCAGGGCTGCAGACGGGGCCGTTTTGCAGGGACAGGTGCACACACGCCTCCCCCAGCCCGCACTTTTGCCTCCATCACAAGGACTATGAAGTCAGATGCTGTAAACCAGCTTGTGCCAGAAAGGGCACATGCAACGTAGTCCTTGACAGAACTGTTTTCCGGATCCCTTTGGGTGGTTCTAAACCTTCCCTGGCTTTACCTTCTAGCTTGGCTTTACTTTCTAGCCTGGGAGAAAAATGTTTCACAGGGCAGGTCAGCACCCTGGACAGCAACAAGCTCCCTACCAGGGCCCCTAAAAAAGTTCCAGCAGTCCCCTTTTCCCCAAACTCCCTGCAGAAGGAACGATCCCTAGGCACCACCAGGTGCCTGCGAAGGAATTTCCCATTCACGTCTCCTAACACCACAACCAGTGCGAGAGCAAGCTCAGCTAAGAAGCTTTAAGTACTCCTCACCAACTCCGTGAAAAAGACCAGCATCTCTGTCAGTCAGGATCCTCTGCAGTTCCTGCCCCTGCCAGTCCCTCCAGCCACACCTCCCACTGCTCCAGCCCGGCCTATCCAATGGCTGGCCACAGCTTCCCTCCTCTAAACCATCCATTAGGCTCTCTTACCCCACCAGAACTACCTAACTCCACACCATTACCTATTCAAATCCTACCCGTTCCTAGAGACCCAAACCAGCCCCTGTTTTCTTCTGAATCTTCCCAAAGGACTTTACATTGATTTCCTCTCTTCTCTGACACCCCAAAGCACTTCTAGTTTAATCATGCTTTAGGGAACTTCATTACATATTACCTTGTGTAATTACTAGGTTCAGATGTAGTTTTCTAAAGTTTCTGGTGGTCCAGGGTGTGGAAGGACTAGTTCTGCCACCACCAGCCATGCAGCCCACAAGCAGGTCACATCACCCTTCGGAGTCTGTTTCTTGATCAGTAAAATAATGATCTTGGACTAAACCAACTCTAACAATCTAGGAGCCAAGGATTCTCTCAAAACAAGCTGCCTAGACGAGTGCTGTGCACGGAGTAGAGGCATCAAAGACTAACCGCAGGTGAAAGGAACAGTAGGTAAAAACGACCCTCAGCACAGCCCAGGGCTGGAGCCCGCCGGAACCTGGGTCACCTCCCGGCATGAGTCACCACGGCTTCCATTCCACCATGTGCTGATGAGAGAGATCCAGTTTCTGTCCTCACCTGCGTCAGCACAGGAAAACTGCCTCTGGCCTCAGAGGCATTTTCCTTCACAAAGAACGTGTCACCTCCAGCACGTTGAAAAACACCACACAGTGGGTGTTAGAGCAGTGGCATCGTGACCGCGTCTCTCATGCAAACACAGGAACAGGCCGACCGAGCCCTGGCAGCAGTGCACGGACTTCACTGCTAACGATGCAGAAGCCCAGGTAGACTATGGAGGGTTACAAAAAGTATAACCTTTGGTGGTGCCCTGAAATAAAATTCTGACTAGTCTCATAGGCCAAGAAGTTACCAAGCACAGGGATCGGTGACTTAAATATCAGCTTAATATTACACTTCTTGTCAACAATGATAGTTATAATACCTCTTCATGTTTAAAATCCTACCCTCAAACCATTCAGCTTATGAATATACATACAATAAGGAGCAAATTGAGACCTAGGAATGTTTGATAACTTTTGTGTTATAAAGATCAAATTAGCACCAGAGTCTAGTCAGAATAATTCGACACACAAACCTGCGCACGTAGCCCTGGCTGGTGTGGCTCGGTGGACTGAGTTCCGGCCTGTGGACCAAAAGGTGGCCAGTTCCGTTACCAGTCAGGGCACCTGCCTGGGTTGTGGGCCAGTTCCCCAGGTGGGGGCAAGAAGCAACCAATCAGTGTTTCTCTCCCTCTCTTTCTCCTTCCCTTCTGTGTCTAAAAAGAAATAAAATCTTTTTTAAAAACCCTACACATGCATGCACACAGTGCACACCAGAGAACTCTTAGCAATGTAAAGAGATGAGTTAAGAAACTCACTGACCCTGGGCCTGTAAGATTCCACTGATCACTTACTTGCACAAAACGCTACTGCCAGAGCAAAGTGGTCAACATCCATAAAGAAGGGGCAAGTCCTTGGAATTGCTCTGCTATCCATTCACTCTCATCCCACAGAGTCACAAGATCTAAGGACAGAACATAGCATCTGGTCAACCCACCCCAAGTGGCCTAACTGGGTCCAGGACAGTGAGCTCAGCATGAAGGCCAGAACCGTCCTGTCCGAGGCCCTTCACCAAGCTGGCCACCCTAAGTGCTCAAAGAAGGAAAGCAGGGAGACCCCAGTACAACCGGGGTAGAAAAGTAAAGACTCCAGTGTCCAGGTGCCTCTATGATTATGTCTGAATATACTGCCTACAGTCCTATCTGCACTTACTAAATTACATGCACCCACCCCACAAGCCATATTTATTCATCGAAATTCAAAGATCCCCTGCACATTCCTGCCTTTGCATCTGCTCTTCCTCCAGCCATTCTGATGATTAAATCTTCAAGGCTGCATGTCTCAAGACCCACTTCAAGTACTTTCTCTTGCAAGAATCTTCCAGATCGTCCAAACCCAACATAATCTGTCGATCCTCTGGCATTTACTGTCTGGAATTAGCAAATGTTTCTTATATTTGAACATATGTCACTCACCTCCTTTAGGGCAGAGACAGGGTCCCACAGCCTCCACATAACTCCAGACAGTACCCCTTACTCACACAGCAGGTACTCAATGAATGTTTGGTGATGATGGTGGGAATGATAACACCTTCTCCAAAGGGTCAGCTGCCACCCAAGAGCAGAACTAGGTACGAAACTAAGTGCACGGGCTGGATGGGACAGACAGAAACACCCCCAAAGAGCACCCACCAGGGGCGACAATAGCTGACACAGCCTTCTTCCAGCTCTGAGTTGGAAATCCTCTCTTCCTACCCCTGAGCTGCGGATCCCGGGCTGTTTATCTTGTTAACTCTGTGTATTGTGATCCCGGTAAGAGGTTAAGAAGCCCTCCAAGCCCCTCTCTAATTAAATTCATTAAAACAGATTGGGGTTTTCCTTCTGCACCTCAGAAAAATTAACAACACGATTAGCATCATAATGATGGGGAGAAGGGCTGCCGGGGAGGCCTTTCAGGAGGGGCTGGCCCAGCCAGGCAGGGGAAGAGTGAGGAGGAGCAGGTGAAGGAGGAGAAAGCAGATGCTCAAACAGCTGCTTCCCAGAGGAGGGGAGCTGCAGGAGTCAGAGGGGATGAGAACAGCCCCAGGGGACGACCCCACCAGGCTCCAGGCACTGCAACTTTCTCACGGCTTGGCGTTAGGGAGAGGGAAGATGGGACAAGAAATTAACCAATGATATCACTTCCAGAGACATGGGCTTCTGGGACAAGAGGCTTCCAGCAATCTTTTAGTTTTCTAGAGAAACACATTCCAGCTGTTCACGATGGGGCCGGAAGTAGAACACAGGCCCTCATGTTCTGAGGGATCCTCAGAAGATGGGGCTGGGCGTCTCTGTCCTCAGGCCCTTTCCCAGTTCAGCTAGGGGTGTTAGTCACACCTCCACTCAGGCATATGCCTTCCAAGGACCTCCCCCACACACTGTTAACCACCCCCATCTGGACTTTCCTAATGACCCCCACCTGACTCAGACCTCCCCAGGACACGGGGAGAGCAGATATGGTAGGTCACTTCTTTCCCAGAGCACCTGAACCCACCAAAATTTTGCTTAGACATGTGGTGGGTTCCCTCATCCAGAACACCCTCCTCTTCCCTCCATATCAAAATTCTACCGGCCTGCAAGGCATAGCTCCATTCCCACCTCCTCTGTGAACAGCAGCTAGCCTGGGATGAGCATTTCCTACTTGCGAGGTTCTGTGCTGGGACCTTCACCACCTTGTCACATGCAATTCTCGTATCTCTGCAAGGTTCAAATTAATATCCCTGCTTTACAGACTGGGAAATTACAGCTAGTGAGTAGAAGAACCAAAGTTTGAATATAGGTCTGTCTGACCTCAAAGGTAAGTAGTTTCTTTGAGGCCCTGTCACCTCCCTGACTCCCACAGCCACGCTGAGGGATTATTCCTTCCTTTGAAATTCTACTGTCCAGGGTCTGAAGACTTAATTAGACAATGTCTTGTATTATGCCCAAGGGGTTGCACACGTTTCTGTCTTCTCTCCCCTATCTGAAAGCACAAACCACATTTCTGTATCCCTCACAAGGACATAGTAGCTCTTCGAAAATGCATGCTAACTGAGCCCTTCCAACAGTTTTCCAGAGAGTCTTGTGCAAGTAGATAAAGAGCATTCCAGTTCTCACTTTTCCACCAAGGAGAGAAGCTCAGTACAATACATTAGGGGAGGAGCTTTGACGTCAAACCAATATAGGTTCAAGTCTAGCATCACAACTCACCTGTTCTATACTCTTAAACAAATAACATCTGCCCTGAGTCCGTTTCTTTATCTGTAAAACCAGTGCCCTAACAGTATCTCTTCATGTAGGGTTAACCCCTATGAACATTAAATGAGATGATGTATACAAAGCACAGTAGGGTGCCTAGCATATACAACAGTAAGCACTCTTTAATGATAACTATTGTACTATGCCACTTTATTTTTCCTGGCTTGCCTCAAGACCTAATAAAACGAGGATGGCTCAAGAGTTCTGTAGCTGGCTGGCACAATCTGACCAAAGCGCCCGGTCAGAAAAGCTGCAGAAGTGCCTGCTCAAGCACCCACCCAACACAGCCTTTAGGTCCCGGAGCCGTCCCCTGCGGCCACAAGGACCAGGCCATAAGCATCTGGTATCGGCCCTTGCAGCCAGGTCTCAGTCCTAGCAGGGTGTTTTGAGTAAATGCTGAAAACTTTAACATCAAGCTAGCCAAGGCCGGGTTTATCTGAAGAGTTTGGGGTAAATGCTCCAGTCCCACTGTCCACCGAGACCCCTCGGTCAGGCTCCTCCAGTGACAGGAACCACCTGACCTCGGTTATTTTGGGCCCTTTATCATGTCTGTTATCACATATTGACTTAATTTGTCATTTCTGTATCTCCAACTTGGCTTACATGCCCGACATCCTGGGATGTTCCTGGGATGTTCCCAAAGGTCCAGGACACACTAATGAAATGAACTAACTTAGAGGGGGGGGGTCCTCAGAAGATGGGGCCAGGTGTCTCTGTCCACAGGCCCTTTCCCAGTTCCACTAGGGGTGCTAGTGGTGGCCTCTGCTCAGGCGTACGCCTTCCAATGATCTCCCCTGCGCACTGTGAACCCATCTGGACTTCTCTGATGACCCCGCCTGACTCTGACTGCCCAGATTCCAAGACCCTTCCACCCACATCAGAGCTCGAGATATTTCCATCCACCTTGTTTCTGAGCACCTACCTGCCTGCCCTTGACTTGCTATTTCTCCATCAGACAGGTGCTTCCCTAAGGCAGACACTGGGACTCTTTCCTCTGACTTACTGACATGCTAAGCATATCCTGACCACACTTTGCCCTTCAAATACAAGCTTAGGAAACAGGAATGGGCTAGTCGAACAGCCTCAGTCTCATCCTAGAGTTCCCTGTGGGTGTCCCCAGCAGGGTGCAGCTACACCAAGAACACCCCCTTTCTTCCCCCTAATGTCTTTCGTCTCACCTCCTCCATTGCCCTTTTTCTCACAGTCCACTTCAGAGCCAGCCGTGACCCCACCACTCAGGAAGGCACCAACCCAGCCCTCCTCATAGCTGTGGGAGAGAGGGCTGTCCACCAGTCCACAGCCCTGTCCACCCCGGTCGGACATCCTCACTCAAGCTTATCTAGGTTACTTGTCTGAGGACTCGTCTCTCTTTCCATTGCACTGGAAGCTCTGAGAGATCAAACCCATTTTGCTTTTTTTGCCTCTAGGATCCCAGCACCCAGCAGAGCAGCACATTGTAGGGGTTAATTAGTGTTTGTTAAAGGAATAAGTGTGTAACCAGCCCTGAGTTCCTCTCACTTCCTTCTCCCCTCCTCCCAGAGGACAGACAGAAGACTGGACTTCTCTGCCGCTTCCTTTCTGGTTTTCTAAGGATTTCTATTCCTAAAGACTAAGTGATGATCCACCCACCCCAGATCTCGGATGGTCTTGGAAGAGAGAGGTGATGGGGAAGGAAACAAGCAGCAACGCCAGGGCGTCGGGAGCCTTGGAAGCCTGCCCTCCAGCACTGCAGGAGCAGGGCCTCTTCTGTGCCTCCTCCCCCTCAGCCATCCAAAGCAGACCCCACCCCCCAAATACCAGCCACCTCCTCAATGTGTCCCCGAAAGAATCAGCACTGCGACCCATCCTGTCGGCCCACAGGGAGCTCTCTGGGGAGCTGGCTCCTCTTGTGTGCCTCCATGCGTCTCTGTGTAGCCTTCCTGAGGTCAAACAAGGCATGTGGGCTGGGAGTCATTTCACAAAACTAGGAAATGTGTACATTGTTATCAGAATCCCCCACTTAACCTGAGCCTCAATCAGACATTTCAATGGCAGAACCTTAATCCAATCAGTGCTTGAGGATGGCTCCAGGTGATGCCTCCTCCCAGACCAGCTTCCTGCCCCACCCCCATTCTGATGGCAGGGGGCACAGAAGGGCGACAAAGAGGGGGGAGCAGCTAGTCCCCCAGCCGAATGCCCCTCTGCCAGGTACTGCCTGAGTCCCCTTCGGAGCCGCGGCACAGGAGTAGGACTCAGATTTGTGACGTGAGGGAGCCTGGCTGAGAAGGGACCGCAATTTGCTCCTAACCTCTGATTTAAGCCTCAGGGTTTTAACTAAGGTCCCTAAGACGGGAATTGGGCTGTTTCACAGGACAAACACAATTTGTGGGGGTAAGTGCAGTTGTCCCTTTCCTTATTTGTGCTATTCTCATCCCCTCTCTATACACACACACACACACACACACACACACACACACACACACCCTTCAACTGAATCCAAAGACAAGAGGGAGAAATTACTCTCAAAGAAGTGCCAGCTCAGTCAAAACAAAGGATAGAAAGTACTAGATGTGTAGCAGACCCCCCTCCCACCCCCAACTCATCTCCTTCAATTCTTCCTGCAAAGCAATTCCACCAGATCCATGCATCCCCAACCCAGGGGGAGGACGTTTCTCCGTTCCTTCTCCCTGCCCCTCACTCCCACAGCTGGTTCGGTCCCTCTCCCCAGGGGATCCCCCTTCCACACATATTTTCCCTGGGCTTCTCCCACTTAAGTCTCAAGTTTGGCGGGTGAACTTGCCAGTCTCTGGCCCCGTTCAAACAATCCAACCCCTACCCTGCAAGTCTGCCCTTGCTGGAGATTTGATTGAGGCCAGCAGGGCTCACCACAGCTCACCACAGCTCACCACAGCTCACCACAGCTCCAAGGGTAGAGAAGACGAAGCAGGCCCTCATCCCAGGGAGAGGACAGGCAGCAAAGAGGCACTGTCATGCGCCCCTCCAGACTGAGGGAGAAGGCATCTCTGCCCAACACACTTGCACACCGCTGCCAAATGCCCAGGAGGAACCAGGAGCCGGACCTGGCCTAGGGAGGCAGCAGAGGGGCTGCCGGGGGGCCAGAGTCCCGGTGATTCAGCACTCTGCCCACTCTCAGCCCAGCCCGCTGGCCACACTCATGGCAGCTCTTAATGCCGAAGTGCTGACTTGGAAGCTGAGGAAGAATCTTCCTAAAACCCCAAATTCTCCAAACCTCCAGTGGGGCTCCTCATCCATGCCTGTGCACCCCAGGCTTCAGAACAACACCAGGAAGTGGCTACTCAGCCGTTCCTCAGACCCCAGCTCTTCCCCATCCTAGTTTCCCTATGCCAAGCACCCCCTCCTCCAGTCCCTCTAGAACACAAACCTCAACCGCTAAGGGACGGGGAACAGAAGAGGGGCCTACCAACCCCGTGCACCCTTAGCTCCCAAACCATGATCAGGACCAAACATGTAGAAAGGGGTTATAAGTGGCGACAGTGAGTACATGGGGCCTGCAGAGCTGGAGGCCTCCCAAAGCAAGGGCTCAGTACAAGCCCTGTGGCTACAGGCATCACCAAGAAGGGCAGATGGGGAAGGTGATGGAGGGCAGGCCAGGTAACAGCCAAGGAGGAGAAGAGGGGGCTCTTGAGAGGGGCTATGAGGCAGCTGGGAAGGGGCTGGGACAGGGTGTGCAGAGGGGACCTAGAGAGGACTGTGAGGGAGCTGATGGAGGGACGAGCACAGAGTATCGGGGGAGGGAGGTATGGGGTTGGGGGGAGAGCAGGGGAAGGCAGGCAGAGGGGCTGGTGATGTACAGGGTAGGAAAAACAGAAGGGACAGGGTGATACAAAGTGGATGTGGAAGTAAACCGAGGTATCAGGGCAGGGATCGTGGAGACAGGGGCAGAAGGAAAGGGGAAAGAGGGTGAGGACTCGGAAAGGGGGGAGGGATGCAGCCAATGAGATAGAAAGGGTGTGGGGTGTGCAGAGGGGTCGGCAGCTGGATGGGAGTGGGGTACACATATACACAGAACAGAATGGGTTCAGAGCAGGTGACAGTGTGGAGAGATAGGTCGGGATGTGGACGGAGGGGGATGGGGACAGGACCGGGGACTGAAAGGGGAGGGCGGGAAAAAGGGGATAGTCGGTAATTAGGTTTCCGTGATCCCCTAGTGCCCCCACCTCCATCTTTCCGGTGCCCGAGCTCACCTACCTCCAAGGGCTCAGTTCCGACCCTGAGCGCAGTCCGTGCTGTCGGCTGCCGGCGCTGCCACTACCCCGGCTTCCCCTGCAGCGCCTCTTGCCGCCAGCCGCCGCATTAGGGCAGAGACCAGCCGGTGCGCGTCACCGGCAGCGGCGCCCCCCCAACACCTTGCGTGCGCGCCCTCGTGCCACTCCCTTCGCGAGCAGAGCGGGGACCCGGACGCAGCCGGAGGAGGGAGGGATGCTCCAGCGCCGCCCCGCCCAGCGTTGGGTACGGTTCGCAGGTCCTGGACCGGAAAAGGCTCCATCTTTCTCTTCTCACAGACCCACGACCTCCCTGCGGACTGGCTTTAAGAATGATGTTAATTGGCGGCCGTTTCCGTTCGCTGAGCGCCTACTACGTGCCAAGCGCATGGGAGGAAACATGCTGAAGCCCCAGCGTATCACAAGATTGTCCTTTGTATGCGCCACCGTCAGATTGTGACTTCTTGGGGGCAGAAATTTGTCTTCTGAGGGTGACCTGCTTGTGATAGACTCTCCAGGAATGGTTGTTGAAGAGTTACTGGATCCCACCTGGAGATGTGAGGGAGGTTGTGACACCTGCGGGGGCAGAGTGTCTTTTAAAAATGGGAAGTGCCCTCTGCCCTAAGGGGGTTCAGGTCTTGTCCTTCCCTGAACTTGGGTTAGTTGGAAGAAGCCAAGGCCTGAGAAACAGACAGGAGAACCGTGTGCTTCTCCTGGCTGGGTGACTGACCTCTCACATGGGCAAGATGCTTCTCTGTGAGCCTCAGTTTCCTCAACTGAGCAATACAGAGTTGATTGGGTTATCTCTTATGGTCCCTTCTAGCTCAGACATGGAGAATGCACTAGGACCTGGCTAATGTGCACAGGCCAAGACCTGAGCTCACTTATGACCTGAATCAGTGAAAAAACCTGGATTGGAGTAACTCTTAGGCTTGGAAGAGCACTTGGAAGTCCACCTCCCTATCCCAAACCAGTTTCCTCAGCAGCCTCCCTCTGAGGTCCCATTCAAGGCTTCCTTCTCAGCTCACACAGCTCCTGCCCTGCCTGACTCCGCCTTTGCTGAGCTGTACCCCCTGCCTTCCTCTCTGTCTCCACTCCAGCCTGTGAGCCCTCCCCAGTCCTTGAACATAGTAGGTGCTCAATGAATACTGGCAAAATGTTCCTCTCTTCAGTTAGGTGCTCTGAGACCAACAATTGTAACTATTGGGCAAAGACTATGCCATGGGAAAGGGGGAAAGGTGGCTATGGCAGGTACAGGAATGTAGTCTGCAGCCATACCACCCTGAATGCGCCCGATGGCGTCTGATCTCGGAAGCTAAGCAAGGTTGGGCCCTGTTAGGATTTGGATGGGAAACCAAAATGTAGCTGCCCATAGGTGCCAGGGACTGCGGGCAAACATTTTTGCAGGGTCCCTATCTGTACAATTAGATTTCACTCAGAATCTTGTCTCAGCACCACTCTGGCAGCCCAATTGTGCACAATTTGGTGGTTGTTAAAGCACACTGTGAACAAAATAGTGCGCCCTCGTGGAGCCAGTCCTGGCCACGAGGCCCTGGCATGACCTCATCAGCCAGCCCAGGGGTGCTTCTGGGATGCCTGGAGAGAGACAAAGGCATGTAAAGGACTGAAAACTTCTCCAAAGGGCAGAATCTGGAAACTGGGAGCCCTGTCCAGATGGCGCCACTGGCCTCGCCCAGTCCCCAGCACCAGGGTAAGAGAAAAGGGGGACACTTAGAGAATGTAGAGGAAGGTACACCAAAGCACTAGGGCTCCTCGGGCCTGGACCCATTACTTCCCCCTACTTTCCTTACTGGGAGTGTGCGGCTGTGGCTGGCTCCATGGGATAAAGAACACAGCTTTCCTTTTGTCAGCATGTCAGCCGCAGGTTTTCTTGTATAAGTTATTCCCTTGCTTTTTACAGCACTAGGAGGTAGCTATTTTATAGGCAGTATTGCTAAGGTTCTGTGCCACCAGCTCTAGAGGCAGTCTGCTGGGGTTCAAATCCCACCTCCACCACATCAATCTGGGAGAACTTGGGAAATTTATTTATTGATTTTCCTTTTACTTCTTTTCTTAAAATTACCATTAAAGCTTTATAAGTATGTAGTTGAATCTTTCTATAAGATTTCTCATAAAATACATTTCTCTCATGCTTTCCCTTGTGTAAAAGTTAAACTTTGAGCTGTTTCTCTGGTTATTTACCTTCATATTTCTAAATAACATGCCCTATTGCTACTTCTTGCTTCTGGTTCAGGCACTGTCTTTTGATTGCACCCTATGAAAGATTCTTTTACCCCTGTAGGTCTTCTTTGGAAAGATGTCTTTTCATATCTTCTGCCCATTTTTTTAAGAGCTAAGAAAATGGAGATCTGGAGGGATAAAAGACTACACAGTGATTTGACGGTTAAAACTGAACTGGAACTCAAGTGTGAAGAAATTAAGTCTGAGCCTTAGGGAATGCAGAGCCTCCAGGGGCCTGGAGGGTGGAGAGGCAGGAAGGTGGAGCTGCCGGCCTGTCCTGATCAGGGGAGGGGCACCACCTGCTGGTGATGGACTGGGGTGAAGTGGCTTTGACTTGAGCGCACCGACCTGCAAGCCTATCAGGAAAAGACTCAGCGCCAAGAGCACACAGTGGTTGTTTGTTTCTCTCCAGACATTGGTCAGGCCTTCCTGCTTCCTTTTCTTCTCTGAGTTTGTATCTGTAGTTCTGGCTGAGACCCCAGCCGGCAAGGACTCCGCTGACCCTAGACCTGAAATCTCAGTCACTGTGTCCCCTTATCATGGCAAATGACAAGTCTCAGGTGACTTTTACATTCCCTGGCAATTCTTAGCTCCCAACCAAATGTCACAAGCCCTGCTTGCCTTGTGTTGAGCTCAGGCCAAGCAACAGCCCCCAGGCCCTGAGCCTCGGGTGTTTGCGTGTACAAGGATGGTGGAAGCTGAGGAACAGGGCTGGGCCCCCAGCGTCCGTTACACCTTCCAAGCCACCCTCCGCCACACGGTCACCAGAAACAGAACGTGCAGGGAACTAGGCAGTTGCATACATTTTTGGTGGCGGTTTAACTTGTTATAGCCTTTTGAGAGAGCAATTTGGAAATACCATCAAGACTTGGGATGTACCTTTTGACCCGTCAATGCCACCTCTAAGAATCCAGCCTGCAGAAACACTGGCACGAGTCACGAAGGTGTGTGCACACAGGATGTTCCGTGTGGCCCATCCAGAGGACAGTGACCAAATACATTGTGATAATCTCTGCAGAGCAGAAGTGTGGATGTGCTGGGTTTTTAAACCAAACAGAGGGATGAGCAATACCCCTCCCCAGCCGGGAATCCTGGCATTTAGAAACCTTTGTCAAAGAGCTTTTTCTTTCAAACACATTTGTACGAACAGCCTTGAGAGTGAGTGTGCACTGCTAACCACAAAGACATCCATATCGCCATAATCAAATAGCTGAGACATATTAAACAATCTCTTTTCCTGAAACCTCTCATTCACTTTATCGTTGTGGTGCAGGGTATTCCTATTTTAAGACTCAGCTTAAATGTCTGTGTAAAAACCTCTCACTCAGCCAGACCCAGCCTCTCTGGGTAGCTGAGCACACAGTAAATGCCCCCTCAGCACTTAACCACTTTGTGTTTCTTTACAGGCATGTCTCCCCCACTCGACTGGAAGTTTCCCGAGAGCAGGGAATCCTGCATCCACAGAGCATGGCGCAGCACGCTGCTCACAGCTGAAGCTCTGGGAACATTTGTCCAAGAAGTGAATGAATGTGGGAACGAAAGCAGAGCTGTTAGGAACATAGACTGTACTGTTTGAAGACGGTAGCTAATAGGCTATTTAACTTAACAAAAATTACAAATGCCATTCTTCAGTTATGCCAACCGTATTTCAAGTGGGTAACACAGATCATAGGATATTTCCATCACGGCTGAAAGTTTGTTGACCAGCACTGAACTGCATTGTGGCTAGCGCCTCGTGGAGCTGCGCAGGGTCCGACCTGCCCGGCGGTCCGGAGCGGGCCTGTGCGCGCAGGGCTCCACCTGTGTGCTGCTGTGCTGGAGGCCAGTCAGAGCAGCACACAGGCATCTGTGGTCTAACACAGGCACAAGACACCTAAAAGTGCACTGAAGGGTGCCCCCTTGATGAACAGATGCAGGCCGAATATAAAAAATGAACAGACCAAAGGAAGGAATAAAAAGAGGTTTGGTGTCCTTCTAGCCTGAAAAGTAGTTTCACTTCTTACGTTTAAAATGGATGTGACTTTGCCAGAATTATTTCTTGGAGAAATAAACATATCAGACGGGAATAATCATGCTGGCTATTGAAATACAGCCAAAGAAAATATTTGTCTTCTTCTGGCAACCACAGAAGATCTGTCACTCGGCAGCCACTGGTTTCTGGGTAAGAGTTCCTGTCGTTTTCCATAAACCGCTGAAATGCCCTGTCCGTTGCCACATTGCAGCCTCCAGACTTCCACCGCCTCTTGCACATAGCCAACATACAAATATTTTCTGACTAGGAATATGGGTTTTCTATCAGGAAAATATACCTGGCTAGTCCTTTCCATTCCTGTCAAAAGAACTGTCAGGGCTGAGGACGCCTCCTTCTGCACCGGACCAAGCCTGCCAGGCTGGGGCCGAAGGAGAGACATCACTACACTTTGCAACACCCCGGGGGCCCTGTGCTCCAGACCCCAGGCCCCAGCCTCTTCTGTTTCTGCCTCATCCCCTGCCCACTCCCGCCTACCCCCTCCATCCCCTTCCCCAAGTAATTCCCAGTGGCTGCCAGGATCAGCATGAGCTGGGAGTTGGGGGGTAGCAGCTGAGGACGCAGCCTCAGTGGGCCTGGCTACTCCCAATTATTGTATCTTATTAATGCCAATTATTAGCATACAACCCCTGGGAGGTGAGCAGGAGGTATCTGTTTTAAATATGTATCTATACTTCATGTCTGTAAGCTTTACACCTGAGTTCAGTGGGAGAGGTCAGGCCCGAGATGGGTGCCCTCCTGCCTCCAACGTCCTCTGGGTGGGCGGGTCCAGGAGAGTGGATGTGACCTGGCAGATGGGATGGAGAGCACTTCTTTTTTTTAACTGATTCTAGAGAGAAGGGAAGGGAGAGAATCATCAATGAAAGACAAACATTGATCGGTTGCCTCTTGCACTTGCCACAACTGAAACTGCAACCCAGGCATGTGCCCTACTCAGGATTTGAACCCAAGACCTTTCTGTCTGCAGGTCCATGCCCAACCAGCTGAACCACACCATCCAGGGCTGGTGAGCCTTCTAAACACAAGATTTGTCACAATTTCATGAATGTTTGTACAAGCTTCCTATTAAAAGTCCTCTAAGAGTTTGTTTACAACAAAGAATTTGTCTATGAAATAACAATAGTTTTATAACAATAGTATTAATAATTAAAGTTTGTTCCCTCTCAGGCTTCAAAGATACTAACTCCTTCGGTTCTGAAGTGTTAGGAGCTAGGGCAAAGGCTATCTCCCTGCTACAGAGTTCCTGGTTTGTAACGAGTCCTCCTCATTCTCGCCCTCGGTGGAACTGGGGCTGAAGGAAGTCATGCCACGCCCTCTTGGACACCAGGCCATGTTTTAAGTGAGTTGATGAACAGCCATTATTTGAGATTGTTCAAGCACCTGAGAAACTTTCATGGGTCATAAGCTGCTTCTGCTTCCTAGGGGCCAAGTGCCAGGACCAGGTGGGTCCTACCTGCAATGGTGTGTGGGGGCAGGGGACAGAACCCCCCACCCCAGGTAGCGTTTCTTCTTTACCAACACCAAGCTTGAAAATGTCCAAGAACAAACAAAGCTTCCCATCTACTCCCCACCTTGCCCAGGGAGAACCTTCTCTTGGACAGGCATCTGATCGTTGCGTGGGGGTTTTGTGTGTGAGGAGGCGGAGAATGGATCTGTCTGAACCAGAGATGTGCTGGTTAATATTTAACAGTTGATTCACTAGGAAAAGAGAGATGCCCTTTGTGCAGGGTTTTTCAGTTTCTGTGGTTTGAACTCTCCCACCGTGGTCAATTTCAAGGTCCTTGAACGTGGAGTTGGGAAGAGACACACAGCAGCTCACCATTACATAATATTTCCACTGTACCAATACAAGAGATGTAAATCAGCTCAAGGAAGTACAGTGTAGTAGAATAATTAGGAAATGATGAGTTTTGGATTATTTTATACTCTTGTTTTTAATATAATTATTTAATTGTAAGCTTATATAATTTGATTTTTAATAATGGCTGTGATTCACAACCAGTTTACAAGCTCCCGAAAGTGGAGCAGTCGGCACTGTGAGCCGACACAAGCTGGCTGCGGCACACTGCCACCCTGCAGCCACTCCGTCCCACGTCCGAGGCCCTGTCGCTGCCATGTCTCAGCTGAGAATGTGTTTCGGGGCTCCCACAGCAACCTCGGCGTGGGCAGTGTGCTAAACCTGTGTTAAAGAAGTGGCCACCACATTTTTGTACACCAACGATGAACTATCAGAAAGAGAAACTAGGAAAAAAGTCCCACTTACTATAGCAACAAGAAAAATAAAGTACCTAGGAATAAATTTAACCAAGGAGGTAAAAGACCTGTACTCAGAAAACTATACAACACCGAAGAAAGAAATTGAGGAAGATACAGATAAATGGAAGCATGTACTCTGTTTATGGATTGGAAGAACTAACATTATTAAAATGTCCAGCTCTGGCTGGTGTTGCTCAGTGGACTGAACACTGGCCTGAGAACCAAAAGATCACAGGTTTGATTCCTGGTCAGGACACATGACTGGGGTGCTGGCCAGGTCCCCAGTTGGGGACATACAAGAGGCAACCAATTGATGTTTCTCTCCTTGTCTCTCGCCCTCCCTTCCCCTCTCTCTGAAAATAAATAAGTAAAATCTTTTTTTAAAAAAGCCATACTACCCAAAGCAATCTACAGATTCAACACAATCCCATTAAAATACCAATGACATATTTCACTGATCTAGAGCAAATATTCCAAAAATTTGTATGGAACAAAAAAGACCCCAAATAGCCTCAGCAATCTTGAGAAAGATGAACAAAGCTGGAGGGATCACAATACCTGATATCAAACTGTATTACAGGGTCACTGTAATCAAAACAGCCTGGTACTGGCATAAGAACAGACACATAGATCAATGGAACACAACAGAGAGCCCAGAAATAAACCCATGTCTCTGTGGTCAGTTAATATTTGACAAAGGGGGCACGAGTATACAACGGGGTAAAAATAGTCTCTTCAACAAATGGTGTTGGGAGAACTGGACAGCCACATGCAAAAAAAATGAAACTAGGCCACCAATTTACACAATACACCAGAATAATCTCAAAATGGATAAGCCGTGTAAGTCAGTGATGCTGAACAGCAAGCGGGGTCTGGCTGTCTGCAGCCACACTCTAGGAAAAATTCCAGAGGCAAGATTTGGTAATAAAGGAAAGGAGTCTTTATTCAAAAGCTACACAATTTTGGAATAACAGCTTTCCACATGCATTAGACACTTACAGTTTTAATCACTTAATTAAGTCTATCAATTAAAGCCAAAATCTTTAGTACCTGAGTTCTCCTATTGTTCCCTGTTAGTTGTTAATTCTCTTATTTCTATAGGGTTAGTTTACAAACTAAAACAACATAAGATACAAAAGCTACACAGTGGAAGAAAGGCAGGCTTCTGGCTCAGAGCTCATCCCCTTGAACACCCATGGAAGAATCATCCTGCCACCCTCTGCCAGGCCAGCAGGATCCTAGGCTGTGCCTGGAGTTCCGTCCCATCCAAAATACTGTCTGTTGGGAAAGGCAGGCAGCTGCAGCACCGCTGTTACAGAACAGACCTGGGAGTGGGGAGTGAATGATATACTATTACCGAAAGGATCCCCCCTTTTTCTCCGGGGATTCCTCTCTGTACTACGTTTGGCTTGCCCATTGCCAGAGGAAAGACGTCTCTCAATGCCAGAGATTGGTGAAAAGGAAAGGAATTATTTATTTAAAAGTTATACAGACTTAGAGTAATGACAATGTCTTTATTAAAATACTTAATTTCTTTAGAATACCCACAAACGCACAGTCCTTTCTTCTCCCCTTTGTCCAGTCTGCGGTACCGTATCTCAGGAAAAGAAGTAGAAGTCCGTGATTCAGGCTCCCAGCACCATCAGCTGTGTCGATGGCACAATGCAAAGCCATGTGTCACTTTCTCATGGCCCACCAGCAAGAGTCCTTTCACCCCTTTTCTTCCAGACAATGTTTCTCCTGCTTCCTAAGCCATGTGGCAAAAAGGAGCACCCCAAGGCCATGTGGTCCCAACTCCTCCAAAGCTGTGTGGTCCTGACCTGGTGTGGTTGCTGTGCCAGAGTTTTAAATATTCACTCCAAACTTCCTTGGCAGCACCATTTCCAACTCCTCCCACAGTCACACCTGCCAGCATTCCTGTAGCCTTCCAGCTTTACTGGGCTGCCATTGTAAGTCTGGGCAGGCATTGCCCCATGGCATGGAGCCCATCATCTGCAAACTGTCACGCAAGTGCTGTGACCAGGGGGAGTTGCTTCCTAATTGCATCCTGGATTGAAGTCACTCCCATCCCCCTGGCTCAAAGCCTGGCCACAGCTATTTAACATATCTATGAAACCAGTTAAAGACTATAGATATATTAAGTGACCATGCCAGAGGTTAGCTGCAAAGCTGTTGCTGTGCAAAACAGCTCTCAATGACCCTGTTCCATGTGTCCCATCCCCCAGCTTAGACTGGTGGGGGTGAGGACATCATGTATATATTTTCCTCTAATATTTCCTAGACACCCTGAGTTCTGGACCACATCACAAATCCCTATTTGGGGGCCCCCCTTGGCTGTACCCTGTTACACCACCATCCAGGCATCCTTGAGGAAGAAGAGCCCAAGAGCCAGTCTCTGCCCTCTTTTTATTTTAAATTTTCTGGCCCATAACTCCATGTGCTCTGGAGGCATTCGGCTTCTCAGCCAATCCTGTCCTAGACTGTTTACCATTGCCCCAGGCAACCTATTCCTATGGCGCCTCCCTACTCCTCCCCGGATATGCAGAAAACAGAGGCAGTAACATTTCAGATATCCCACAAAGCAATATTTTTGCTGATATACTTCCTAGGGCAAAAGAAATAAGGGAAAAAACAAACATGTGGGACTACATCAGATTAAAAACCTTCTGCACCGTTAAAGAAAACATCATCACAATGAAAAGGGAACTGACCTTATGGGAGAACATATTTGCCAATGATACATCAGTCAAGGGTTTAATCTCCTAAATATATAAAGAACGCATGCGGAACTTCCGGCCAAGATGGAGGCATAGGTAGATGCACTGTGCCTCCTCGTACAACCAAGATAGGGACAACAACAATATAGAAACAAAGTAAAAACCAGAACTGACAGAAAATTGAAGTGTATGGAAGTCAGACAACCAAGGAGTTAAAAATAGACATGTTCATCCAGACTGGTAGGAGGGGCGGAGTCGGGACGGGCGAGGGACGCGGGGGCGAGGGACGCGGGGGCGAGGGACGCGGGGGCGAGGGACGCGGAGCCGAGAGCTGAGCAACCAGGGCAGCGTGCAAGTCAGCAGCAGGCAGACCCTGGGCACACAAGCAGCGGTGGCTGGCGGGCCAGGCTGGGGGATGGCGATTAGCAGACCTAGCGAGGTGGCCATTGTGAAGCAAGGCACTGCCCGCAGCTCAGGCTCCCAGCACCGGGAAGTGGAGCTTTGGGGCACTGACTGAAGAGGAGGGTCCTGCAGGGTGCACAGGCCCACCCACACCAGAATTGGTGCCAGAGGGGCCCAGTTGGCTTGTGGAAAGTGGCGGAAGTGTCTGGGGTCCTGCAGAGAGCAGAGCAAGCGCCATTGCCCCTTCTCGGACCCCGCCCCCACATACAGCGTCACTACCCTGCGACTGGGGTGCCCCGCCCTGGTGAAAACCTAAGGCCCCGCCCCTCACTACAGGAGCTCAACAAAACCAAACAAAAACAAAAACCCCAGCAAAAAGATGGCTCAAACAGAAGATTTGAAAGTCCCAGAACCCATCCTTTTAAGCGACCAAGAGATAGCCAACCTATCAGATGC
>CM052551.1:22417985-22451837 GCA_028533065.1 Trachops cirrhosus
GATAGTAACCTACAAAGGAGTTCCCATCAGACTGTCAGCTGACAGTCTTTCTTAAAAGAGACCTTACAGGCAAGAAGGGGCTGGAAGGAAGTATTCCAAGTCATGAAAGGCATCCCAGATTGCTCTATCCAGCAAAGCTTTCATTTAGAATGGAAGGGCAGATCAAGTGCTTCTCAGATAAGGTCAAGTTCAAGGAGTTCATCGTCACCAAGCCCTTATATGAAATGTTAAAAGGACTTATCTAAGAAAAAGAAGATAAAAAACGTGTAGTAAAAGGACAGCAAACTCACAATTATTAACAACCACACCTAAAACAAAACCAAACTAAGCAGACAACTAGAACAGGAATAGAACCACAGAAATGGAGATCACATGGAGGGTTATCAACAGGGGAGTGGGAGGAGGAGAGAGGCAGAAAAGGTACAGAGAATAAGTAGCATGGATGGTAGGTAGAAAATAGACAGGGGGAGGGCAAGAATAGTATGGGAAATGTAGAAGCTAAAGAACTTATGACACATGGACATGAACTAGAGGGGGTAATGTGGGTAGGAGAAAGTGTGCAGAGTGGAGGGGGATGGAGGGGAGCAATGGGACAGCTGTAACAGCATTATTATGAGAATAAAGCTGGCTCTTTGTCCCAGACCCCAGATAACTGCTGGCTCTTGTTCCAGGCCCCAGATAACCTCCTCATTCTGCTTCTGTACCTTTAGCTTCCGCATTCCACCTCTGTGCCCCTTGCTTGCACTGTGTAGCCCCTCCTTGCCTTTTCCCACCTTGCTACGAGAGTATTTAACCACCCACCCAACCTGAATCGTGTAAAAGTCCGTTTTTCTGCAACAGCATAACCAATAAAATATTAAAAAATAATAAAAATAAAAATTGGCAAAAGAACTAAATAGACACTTCTCCAAGGAGGACATACAAATGGCCCATAGACATGTTGTGGGAGGCTCAGTTCTTCTTGCCAACACAATAAAGAATTACAGATGAGCAAGCCTACTAGTATGTAAGAAAAGTTTATTAATGATATATCCTTATGGAAGAGAATGGGTCTAGCTGAGGTGGGTGGGAAAGGCATAGAGGCTAGTCTGTTTGTCCTGAGAATTTATACAATTCGTGGGGTGGGGTGAGGGAATACATACTGATTTGGTGAAAGAAGGCGGTGCATGGTCCTCTAAGGGTGGGCGTGACCTCCTAAGCATAAGTATGGGTGGAGGTCTGTTAACTCAAATTTTTATCTTGCTCCAGACCAAGGTCTTGTTTTCGCGTGCACTGAAGACAGATATGTGGCCAGAGGCAGTTAATCAAAGTTAATTATGAGTTTTTCCTGCAAGTACTATGGACCCCCTTCCATCCATCCTCCTCCTAAACTTCTACCTGACAAATGAAAAGATGCTGAGAGCCATTAGACAAATGCCATTCACTGGCCATTAGAGAGATGCAAATTAAAACCACACTGGTCAGAATGGCTCTCATTAATAAATCAACAAACAACAAGCACTGGAGAGGTTGTGGAGAAAAGGGAACCCTAGTGCACTGTTAGTGGGAATGCAGACTGGTGCAGCCACTGTGGAAAACAGTATGGGATTTCTTTAAAAAATTAGAAATGGAACTGTCTTTTGACCCAGTGATTCCACTGCGAGGAAGATAACCTAAGAATCCCGAAACACCAATTCAAAAGAACTTATGACCCCCAATTTCATAGCAATGCTATTTATAATAGCCAAGTGCTAGAAACAACCTAAGTGCCCATCAGTAGATGAGTAGGTCAAAAAGCTGTGGTACATTTATGCAATGGAATACTACTCAGCCATAAAAAGAAGGAAATCTTACCTTTTGTGACAGCATGAGTGGAACTGGAGAATATTATGCTAAGTGAAATAAGCTAGTCAGTGAAAGACAGTACTGTATGATCTCATTTATAAGATGAAAATAATGAAGAAAATAAACTAATGAGCACAATAGAACCAGAGACAAAGAAATATGGAACAGACAGTGGCCAGAGGGGAAGTGGAAGGGGCATAGTGGTGGAAAGAAGAGGAAGGGACTAGTCAAAGACCATGTATGAATGACCTGTGGACATGGACAACAGTGTGGGGATTGAGTGTTGGAGTGGGCAGCGGGCCTGGTGAAGGAGGGAAAAGGGGAAATTGGGACAACTATAATATAATAATAATAATAATAATAAAAAGAAGAGGACACTGGTCCTGGCCAGGTGGCTCAGTTGGTTGGAGTGTCATCTCGTATACAAAAAGGTTGTGGGTTCAATCCCTAGTCAGGGCACATACCTAAGTTGCAGGTTTGATCCCTGGTTGGGGTATGGGAGGCAACCACTCGATGTTTTTCTCTCTCTCTCTCTCTCTCTCTCTCTCTTTCTCTCTCTAAAATCCATACTCATATTCTCAGGTGAGGATTTATTAAAAAAATTTTTTTAAGTGGACACCAGATACAGGAGATACTGTGCAAGTCCACTTTAGTGGTGGGCACTCCCAACCCTGTCTGCAGAGATGGCAAAGGCCCCACCTGTGCTCTTTCCTGGAGGCCCACTCTGGCTAACAGGAGCAGCCTCTTCCTCTCCCTGAGATGCCTGCAGGTTGCAGTGGCCAATGATAACTCGTGCAGAGTACAAAGCCTGGCCCCGTGCCTCAAGGACGACTATGCTGTGGAGGGCATTACACCTAGAGTGTCTGGGGGCTTGGCGACTTCCTCTGCAACCAGCTTCCCACATTCCCACATTGTCTGAGAGTCCTACCTCAGTGAGTCATATACACCCAGTCCCTGCTTCAGGCTCCACTCCTAGGGAACTTGACCAAAGACACAAAGCTTCAGAGGGACTTCCTGATGTCCCACAGTGACCAAGGCAAATTTGAACCCAGATCTTCTGATTTCCAAGTGTTCTTGCCATCATCTCACAGCTGCTCCTTCTACTCCAGACTCCTTATGATGGGGGAACTCAATAGTTAAACATTCTTAACTTTAGTTATATGGTTAATAGCCTAGTGATTAATGCATGTAGGAAGCTGTTGTCCCAAGAACTGGAACGCATGACCAGACCTACCCTGACTCCAGGAGGCCCGTAGGCAATTCAACCTTGTGCTCCAGAAGGAGGACTACAAGCTGTCAAGATGGTATCTGAGCCATTGTGCTCCAGGGAGAGATGTCCACCAACCAGGACACAGATAAAGAATCACTGGTCAGCAGACAAAGGGATGCTAGGAAAATCACAGGACTGCAGCTTTTATCTGATTAACCTTTTCCCTGAACTCCAAACCCCTTACCTACCCATTTCTTGTTATAAAAAAGGTTGGTTTGAGATGAGATGTTAAGATGGTTTTTAGGGTACAGAGCTCACTGTCTTCTCAGATAGCTGGCATCTGAATAAAGTGCCCATAAAGATTCAATCCTTGATTCTACTTATCGGTTCTGGTAGTGACAGGCCGACGAATGCTGACTTTCGGTTTCACTTGGTCACTGTGGAATGAAGCTGAAGCCCAAACACCTGAGTGTGGTGTTCAAGCCTCCAATGCTTTGAGCTCAGCCTTCCTTTCTGCCTTGCTTCTAGGGTTCCCTCTGCTTACACCTTGGACTTCAGCCAGAGCAGACTGCCTTCTGTCCCTCAAACCTGTCCTGGGTTTCTTGCCTCCATGCTTTTGGTCCTGTTGTTTCTTTTTCATGATAAATAAATTTAAATGTAGTACTACTGCATTCGAGGCATTGTGCTCTAGAAGCACAGTCTTCGAATGGGGTCTATCTGTCCTTGCAGATAGCAGAAGACTTTCCATGAAGTAGGTGCACAAGACTGGTTTTAAGGGAACTGGTTCCTAGTGTTTCCTGGACAGGAGTTGGGCCTGGAGCGAGTCTGCCTAGACCAGCCTAGAGTGTGTGGATTCTTGACTTCATGCAGGAATATTTCACAGCACGTGTCCAGGTGATTTTGAGAGTATGCTTATTAAGGCCGGGGACAGTGAAACAAGGAAGGGCTTAGGACAGAAGAAGCGACAGGAGAGAGCAGGGGTCAGGCTTTGGCTCCTAGAAATGTTATAGGAAGGAAGTGAGCCGACGTGGGGCTGCCTTGGCTCACTGGAAAGTCAGAGAAAAGGGGGCCCTGGAGATGGGTTCAGGAGATTAGCCTGGAGTGAGCTGTGCAGGGTAAGTGGAGGCAGTCTGGGTGACTAAGGGAAGCAGAGCTCCTATAGCCTTGGAGGGGCCTGACAACCAGTGTCCTCACAGCCTTGAGACTGGGTCTCATAAACTGTTTCCATGACAGGAAGTGGGCTCGCATGTGCAGAATTATGTCATGTTATGTATGTTCTGGCAGTTTTCTGGCTTTGTTCCCCTCCAGTACTTAAACAGGTAGAGACTCCCTGGTGGGGGCAATGATGATGAGACACATGCAAGGGGACAGGGGCCATGATGGGTGCCATGCTGGGGAGCAAGGCCATGACAGGACACATGCAGATAGAAATGAAGCTTGCAGCGTGCGTGGCTCGCCCACCCATGAGTAAAGGCAAGCCCGACATCCCAACTGCTCTGTGAATATTATGCTTGTCTAGCCTTAAAGGGCCGAAACACAACTGGCGTAGCTGTCAGGATTATCCACAGAATGCTCTGAAGCCAGCACCCCCAGAGGGGGGCTTGGATTGGCTGGTCGCCCGCAGGCAGTATTCAGTGGCTGGGCTCATGACAGCTTGGCCTCCCACCCCATGACTGTCCCCATGTCAGTGGTGCACGGACACAGTGGAGAAAGCCCTATGGGTGGTGGGGAAGACCCTAGAAAAGCCCAGTGACCAGGCAGCTGTGGGGGCCATGGGCTGGATGGTTTTTTTAGCTTTGTGAGCTGAGACAGAGACTATGCTTTGAGACACAGTGAAGTTCCAAGAGCCCTGAGAGGGAGCAGAAGTCCTGAAGGCTGACGAAGAAGAGACTGCACTTCCCTGATGTGGCAAAGTTACGTGAACATGGAGGCAGAGAAAAAAATCCTTCAAGGTTTCACTCTGGGCCCTGGTAAAAAGCTTCAGAGCAGCTGAGCTGCTGCAATCCCCCTCCCCGCTCATAGTAAGCTATCCAGGGAAAAAGGATTGGGGGGCAGGAAGGAACTGAGTTCCCTGAGGGCAGCAGCCTATGGCTCCTGGAGGTAGTTTGGGTGTGGGAATACCCTTCCCTCCCCTGCCCCACACAGACATGGAACACAGTTGCTGAGAGTAACCCGCCAGAGGGCCAGCCAAGGCTGGGCGCTCTGGCTGTGGTTCCAGTACCTAGAAAGCTCTGCTCCCAGCATGCTGATCAGAAGAGGCAGGGACCCCTGCGGGTGAGCAGGTGTGCTGCTGTGCCTCTGGGTCAAGGATGAGCTCTAGGAGCTGAGCTTTGCAGCAGTGTTCCAGGAGGTGGGCGGCCGTGGGAGTTGTTACAACTGGCGGGGCTACCTGGGAGGCTTTGAGAAAGCAGGCTGGAGCTGGTACTGGGAAAGCCCACTGATAGGGAGGGGGCCAGAGAGCTGCAGTGGCAGTGGTGGCGGCTGCAGGTGAGTGCGGTGCCTGTCAGAGAGGCCCCAGAAGATGACTGTGGCACCTGGAGTTGCAGAAACAGCGGCCCGGTGACCCGAGGGGATGCAGTGGAGGCGCCAACAACTGGAACCCACAGGATTGGTGTGCACTGGCGCTGCACAAGTGCAGCTCCTGGTGCCCGCACACCAGCATCCTGTGCGGGCCTAAATTATCTGTCCACACCCCAGAGGTGTGTCCCAGAAAGGCTCATCCTGTGCCTCGAAAGGACCATTTGGCTGTGCCAACCTCCCAACAACAGGGAGGAAATACCCTGCAGGACCCTGTGAGCTACATGTGCGTGTGGCACAGGAAGGCTTTGGGTGGGGTCTGTGGCAGTGATCTGAATGGGTATGTCAACACTTGCGTTTCTGGTCCCGACTAAGGAAGGAGCAGAGGTACTTTACTCCTTAATTGAAAAGCAGTTGGCTGCAGTATATGCTGTCCTGTTGGCCACAGAGGATGTATGAGGAACTGCCCCCATAACAGTTAGGACCATGTATCCCATTGCAGGGTGGGTGGGGGACTGGATGGCCAAGCCTGGAAGTGGGATCACTCAGACGCCCACATTAGCTGGTGGGGGGCTTCTCTGCAACAAAGCACTAATCCGTCCCCTCGCCCTTTGCAGTTTGAGCTACAGGAAGTGTCAGGCCCATTTATTTATGTAGATGAAAAATCCACTATTCCCATCCCTGTAGAAGATATGGAAGCTAGCCCCTTCCAGGAAGGGCAGGCACCTATTCCCTCAGAGGCATTGTACACTCATGGGTCCAGCAGGGGCCAGCCTACTGTGTGGACCACCATAGCAATTCCACCAGAGACAGACACAATCTGGTTTGAGGCTGGCCTGGAACAGAGCAGCCAGTGGGAAGAACTGCGAGCCACATGGCTCCTGGCAGTCAATGAAGGCCTGCCCCTGACTATTTGCACAGATAGCTGGGTGGAGTTCCAGCAGCTAACATTATGGATCTCCACATGGTGTACAAATAAGGAGGTGGTTATGCAGAGACCATGTGGGGACAGGCTGTGTGGCAAGACGTATGGGGGTTAGACCACCAGGAACAAATCACTGTATATTATGTTATAGGACATTAACCTCTTGCTTCCTCTGGGAATGATGAGGCTGATACTGTAATGAAGATATGATGTCTAGAAATGGCACCTGCCAGTCCCTCAGGGAGGGAAGTAGCCAAGTGGCTACACCATTGCCTCCTACATGCTGGGCCAAAGACTACGTGGTCTACCATCAAAATTTGGGGGTTACCTGTTACATTGGCAGAGGTACAAGAAGCTTGAGAGACCTGTGTTATCTGCTCAAGAGATCATTGAAGGCTTATGGGAACTTTTGGACAAGTAGTGCAGGGACAGGTACGGCTGGCCTGGTGGCAAGTGGAGGTAACTGGTCCCCTACCTAGTAGAGGGATACGATAATCCTATTACAGGTGTGGACAGGACCACAGGACTTTTAGCTGCCTGTCCCACACAGAACCCAGATCAGGAAGCCGTGATTGCTGGGTGGGAGCAGTTAGGTGCTGCTTATGGGGGACCCTTAATCATTGAAACCCATGAGGGGACAGTGTTACTGCAGCCTTCATACAATAATGGGCTCAGGATTTGCTGACTGACTGGAAATTTAATGTGGCCTATTATCCCCAAGCTCTGGAAAGACTGAATAGTAGAATGGTCTCCTAAAGCAAGGCCTGCAAGCTGCAGCTCCCACTCCTACACTGAGGGGTTAGACAAAACGTTTATGGACTGTCCTCCTGATTCTAAATGAGAGGAGTCAGAGCGGGGCCCAGCTCTGCTAGAAGCACTGCTCCACCAGACTGCAGCTCCAATTCAGATGCAGGTACAGACTAGGTGCTTTGCTGAAACCAGGCATGGGAAACCAGGGGAATATTCTCTTGCCTGCTCTGGAGGGCCTGAGCTTTCTGTGAACTGCTTCCTTTCCTAGTGGTGGTGGGGGTAGGGGTGTTTTGGGGGGAGTGTGGGGCGAGATTTGATCACTCTGCTATGTAGTTGGTGGAAAGACGTTTTCATCCTCTGGTCTCTATTTATTCTTTTGGGTGGGGATAAGATGGGAGCAAATGGAGAAGAGATGGAAGATGTTGCAGGAAGAAGAGATGCAGGTAGGCACCAGTCCTGGGGAATGCCACCTGCATGTTCATGAAGTTCATTTCCTCTGTCATCCAGTCCATGGGGACATTGGAAGGGGCAGGCGGGAAAACCTGCCTGAATCGGGAGGGCAGGGACACCCACGTCACCACCTGGCCTGCAGCCGTTCTTGAGAAACTCTCCACCGAGAGGAGCGCTGTGTCTGTGCCCTGCTGGAATCAGCTGGGGAGGCCAGGGGAGGGAGCAGAGGGGCCGGACAGGGTCACAGTGGAAGTGGGACCTATGGCCAAGGCCGACTAGCCTTGGTGAAAGGAGAGAAGAGGATTATGGTAACATGTGAAGGGACAAGAGTGTTCCTCTATGTCTCAGTCAATTGAAAACATGCTCATAAAGAAATAGGGTGGGGAGTTCACGAAAGCACGAGTGAATGTGTGGCCTTGCCCTAAATTCTGTTTTTCTCAATCAAGACTTTATTTTTTAAAGAATTTTTAGGTTCAAAATTGAGAGGAAGAGACATAGATGCCCCATATCTTCCCACCCCCCGCATGCACAGCCTGCCCCATTGTCGCCATCCCCCACAGAGCCTGCGCTGGCCCGCCGTCAGGACCCCAAGTCCCCAGTGCGCACTAGGGCTGGCTCCCCGGGTTGCACCCTCTGGGCTTAGACGAACACACCACGGCCTCCATCTGTCCGCCACTGCAGTGGCACGCAGAGTAGTCTCGCTGCTCTGGGAGTCCCCTGTGACCCGCCTGGTCATCCCAGCCACCATCCCAGCTCCCGGCAACCACTGGCGTGTCTGCTGTCTCCACAGTTCTGCCTTTTCCAGAATGACATGCTGCCAGAACCGTACTGGGTACAGCCTTTTCATATTGGCTTCTTTTCTCTTAGTAATAAGCATTTAGTAGTCTTCCATGTCTTTTCATGGATTGTTAGTTCATTTTAGTGTTGAATATTATTCCATTGTCTGGAATACCACAGTTCATTTACCCATTTATCTACTGAAGGACATCTTGGTTGCTTCCATGTTTTGGCAATTGCAAATAAGGCTGCTATAAACACCTGCGTGCAAGTTTTTGCACAGACGTAAGTTTTCAGCTCCTTCGGGTAAACACCCAGGAGCACAATTACTGTATCATGTGATTAGAGTGCGTTTAGCTCTGTAAGAAACTGCCGAGCTGTCTTCCAAAGCGGCCGCCCCGCTCTGCACCCCCATTGGCTGTTCGGGGGTTTGGCGTCAGTGTCCCGCGTCGCGGCCGCTCTGTCAGGCGTGTGCTGCTGCGACCCCATCGTTGCTCTCGTCTGTGCCGCCTGCTGACACACGAGGTGGAGCATAGCACTCTATTATTTTTCAAATGTTCTTGAAGTTTTCTTTTTCTGGTTAGTAATAAAAGAAAATATTTCTTTTCTAAGGAAAGGGGGAACATAGGAAACAGACAAAATTTTTTACTTCTGTCCAGAACCCTGGGTGTTCTCTGGAAACATTTTCTCCTGCAGTTTTCAGATCGCCGTGCAGCAGGTTAGAAGCAGTCTGCCCAAAGGAGCTAGGGAACCGAAGCCCGCAGGAGGGAAGGGCTGGGAGGCCTCACTGGGCCCACGGGGCTTCTCCACTGGTGGGGCTCCGGGCAAGTTACCACACAGGATTTCACGAACTCATTGCTGGTAAACTGTCATGTCCAAACCATCCTCTTCATTCCAAAACGGGACTTGTGGTTGGGAAGTGGCCCAGAAGCCAGAGAGGGAGGGTGACGAATGGAAATGGGACCTCTGACTGGGTGCCACTGGGAAGCTTAGGGAGTCACTCTTGCTCCCATGCCTGTGGCCCTCGACCTTGGAGAGGAAGAGAGACCGGCAGCCACAGCACACTCGTCTGCACAGCACATGCAGCTGGCCGTGGAGGCACGTGAGACATGGGACACGCGGAGGAGTGAGGATGGCGCGGGGGGCTGGGCATTCCAGGTCCCTGTGGGGTCTGACTTAGGGAGGAAGCTGGGCTGCAGATCCCCAAGACTACCTGCAGGTTCGGTGGCTGCCTGGAGGGACTCAGACTCAGACGGTTACACTCGCGGTTACGGTTTATTACGGTGAAAGGAAATATTACAATGAGCAGCACACGGGCAGGGCCCAGCAGACACCGCAGCAAACCTCCAGTTGCTCCCTCCCAGTGGAGACGTGGACAGTGCTGGCTTTTCCCAGCAGTGGTACATGGTACCTCATAGTGCAGAACACTGCCGGCCGCGGAAACTCCCCCGGCCTCGGTGTCCAGGGTGATTTTTACTGGGGGTCAGTCGTGTAGGTGTGGCTGACTGCACCCATGCTGACCTTGGTGTTCGGCCCCTCCAGAGGTCAAGTGGGTACTGTATGGCCCAAGGCCCCACCACACACCTCATTGTTAGCACGGACTGTCTGGCATGGTCCAAGGCTCCCCCCACCCCCGTCAATGAAGACACTCTTGTCAGGCTGAATATTCCAAGGGCTTAGAGGTTGCCTCCCAGGAGCTGGGCAAAGGCCAAACCTTCCCTTGGGCAAGGTTAGTAGTTTTTTGCCCAGCGACCAACCCAAGTCCCTAGGGTGTCTAGAACCAGAGGGTTTCCTCATCTCTCGTCCCTGTGGCCCTGCCTGCAGGATGGACTTTTCTAGAATCTTGTTCAGGTTCAGGTTCAGTCTCGAGGCCACGCTGGACCTCAGTGAGGAGAGACTCAGGTGCCCCGGCTTCCGAGTCTGCAACTCAGCCAGTGGGCAGCCTCGCTCCTGAGACCCAGTGTCTGCCTTCATCCCAGGCAGGAAGCTGGTCTTCGATGCTGCCACCACAGACTGAGCTCTCGTCCTGGCAGCTTCTCAGCCCGAGGCCCTTGCTGCTTTGCCTGTGCCCCTCTCTGGGACCCCAGCCCTGCCCGCGCTGCCTGTCTGGGGCTTAGACCTTGCTGCCCTTCTCTTGGGCTGGGCTCTGTGTGTCCTCCCCCTGGGTGTCCCACTCCTGGGCTGGTGCCCAGTGCTGGGAGGACTGCTGCCTGCGGCCAGACCTGGACCTGACACAGGCGCTGACTGCTGGGCAGGGGCTCAGCACCTGCAGCAGGGACTGTCCCACCTTTGCGGGCTAGGGTGGCTTTGTCATGCCCTTTGATTGACACTGTCAACACTGGTCACACCATATCCCAAGTTATGTCATGGTGTTCTGGAAGGTTCCCCAGGCAAGCTTGGTCCAGTGCTCTGCAGCAGGGGAAGTTCAAAGGGCCACAGCTGACTGACCACACAGAAGTGCTGGGCCTCTTACATTTGTATCTCAGTGGTCATTTGGAGGCTCTTTTATGGGCAGTTCCAGCTTTCCTGTGGATGTGCACCTCAGAGCTCTGGGACTCCTTTAGACCAAAAGGACTTAAGGAGATACAGGTGTCCCATCCCTTATCGGAAGCCCTTGGGAGAATAAAAACCCTTAGACCGGATGTATTTACAATTACAATGACCAGATTTGTGTTCTCATTACAATTCAGAAAAGTTCGGATGTTGGGAGATAATTTGGCGTGGACGCTGTGCACCGCACCCCAGTGAAGTCTGGGGTAGCACTCTGTAGGTCAGCACATTGGTGCTTCTGCAGCGAGGCCTATGAATGGCCACACTAAACGCAATGGATGAAGTTATAAGTCATAGCCTTGTGTCGGTTCAGGTCAGGTTTTGCTATGAAATGATTTCAGGTTAAATTCGGTTGCGTTCCTATGTTATGAAAAATTTCAGTTCATAGAATTTTGTGGGAAGGTTAAGTATTTTCTGTGTATACTTTGTATAATTCACAAGCATCTTGAGAGAGGAATTGTGTCTTACCTTTTCATTCCTAATGCCTACTCCAGCTCCTGGCACACCCTAGACACTTAACAAGCGCTGCGTGGACAGGTGGATCATTCTTCAGTGTACCAGGCTATTTTCTCACAGGGAACAGGAGGGGCGGCCCGCCGGCCCTTCCTGCCAGGGGTGGTGCCCAGTTCCTGGGCGGCCGTCGGGAAGAAAGCTGTGCAGGGTTCCCAGCCTCCCCTCGGGTCTCCATGGGGTCTCAACAGTCCACAAAGCATTTCACTCCCCTCTTTTTCTCAGGAGCGAGCAGGGGCCAGGGCACCGATGGAGACACAGAGGTCCGAGGGGAGCAGCGGAGCAGGAGGGGGAGACGGGGCTCTGCGCACAGGCTCCTCATCCCCAGGTGTGCGCCGTTCTCGCACCGGGGCCTCGGTTTCTTCATCTGCTGGGTAAGTGACCCCCAAAGTCATCAGTTATCGTAGCCACCTGCAGAGCTTTAACAACGCAGATTCTGACTTTGTAGGTCTGAGTAAAAGCTGTGCTTTTAAAAAGCTCCTTGCGGTAACAATGATACCGCAACGAGGAGGGGGAGGGGAAGAAAACATCTAGGAAACTATCACTGGAATCAAGCCAGTATAAAGTGGAAGCTAGTTCTGAAACTGTAACTAAGAAAAGTTAAAAATCATTAAAGAAGCTGAAATGCTACATTAAAAGATCCACTTACTGCAAAAGAAGGCAGTTAGGGAGGAGCAGAGTCATGTGAGATGTGAGACAGAGAAAAACAAAAAGTGAAACACAGGTGTAAAGCCATCGATCAGTCAGACACTGAATGCGACTAGATCAAACAGCCCAATCAAACGACAGATTTTCAGAGTAAATAAAAGTGACATGAGCATATTCGGTCTACAGGAGACACATTTTATATTGCGAGAGAGAAACAAAGTAGAACGGAAAAACATCTATCATGCAGCCGCGGGAAAGCCGGAATGTCTGTCTCACTGATACGAGGTAAAACAGGCTTTCAAACAAAAATGTTACTAGAGTTAAAGAGGTATGTTTCAGAGTGACAAAAGAGTCAATCCATCAGAAATACAGAAATTATAAACATACACACACCTAATGGCAGAGCACCAAGATGCATGAAACAAAACCGGACAGAAACGGAGAAATAGACAACTCAACAGTAATAGTGGAAGACTTCAATATCCACCTTTCAAAACCAGATAGGAAAACTAGACAGAAGATCAACAAGGAAGCAGCAAACGTTGCCAGCCCTGTAGCCAGCTGGATCTGACGGACGTCCGCTCTGCGCGGCCACAGAACGGCCTTCTCAGCCGGCTCACTCCCCAGGACAGACCATCTGCCCGGCCCTAAACCCAGCCTCCACTGTGCTCTGGGGCAGTTGTGTCAGAGAAAGGAGAACTTACGCTCACACAAAAACCTGCATGGGGACGCTCATAAACCTGAAACGGCCCAGGTGTTCTTGAATAGGGGGGTTAGACTGTATTTTCATCACAATTAAAAGTACTATTATTATTGAAAACCCGGAAATCTCACCAGCCAGAGAGGACTGCAGCCACTGCTCTGGTGACATCCCAGCGCCCCACTGGCCGGTGGGTCCGTGCACACCCCCAGCAAGCCCCTACTCTGCTCCCTCCCCGCAAAAAAAAATGATCAGAGGGAAGCTGGTCTCCCAGAGGCACGTGCCAGTTCCCTGGGGCGAGGGGTCCGGGGAGGCTGTGTCCCGGCAACGCCACGGAAACGAGGTCATTGCACACAGGCTATTTTTGTAAACTACTTTTTGCATTCTACATCATTATATCTAATGGCTACATAAAATACTTTTTTTGTTGTGGTGGTAGCAGAATTTTAAAATTAATTCCTTGTTGATATAACTTAGATTTTTTTCATTAAGAGTACAGGTTTTGTAGTGAACATCTCTGTATATATAATTAGCACCTTATATTAAATTCTTAATAGTTGAATTTCTGGGTCAGTGGTTTTGAACATTAACATTTTTTGAAACATAATGACAAAATATGGATTTATATTCCCATCGACACTCATTCAACAAATACTGCATCGGGCATTGTTCAGTCATAAGAATACCCCCTACCTTGAATCTCTGAAAGTAAGTTCTAAAGATATCTGGTAAAATACGGCCTCTAGGCTTCTTACCTCAAGTGAAGATGCTAATACTATTCATTTACCTCTAAAGTTAAGGCACCTGCCAGGAGCCTACCGCGCCCTTTTTCCTTACAAGCAAGGCCATTTGCTTCTCTTTACTGCCTCCTTGTGGTGAAATGGAAGAAGTTCACTATGGAAGGACCTGAGAGAGGACAGCTGACAACCCCTGACTTCCGGGCTTGAAGGGGCCTGCTGTCAGATACTGATAACCTGTCCTACACTGATCACAGCGACCGACGGTGAGACCTCTCTGGGCGTCAGTGCAGGCGCCTTGGGACAGAGCCTGGAGGACGCGTTGGAGTGAGGGCAGAGTCCTAATTCTAGGTCCGGATCTACCTCTGATTTGCTATTGGGCAAGTTTGTTCTTTCTTTGCTGTTTCTTCTCAGTGAAGTAAAGCGTCTCCCTAGGTCAGTGGCTGGTAGACTGCAGGTGGTGACCCGTTAAAGAGCATTGAATTCTACTTATTAAGTTGTGGCATTTTTTTAATGAAAAGGACAGGATAGAAAATAATGGAAATGTCAAAATGCGAAGTGCACAGTGAAGCTCAGTGTTGCTTCCTGAACCCTCTCCACACAGGTGGAAGGCCACTGCCTCAGGAGATCCAGGGTCCTCTCAGCTGGAGCGTCCAGCTCTGGCTGGGCCAGGATGATCAGGAGGAGGCCCCGCCACCACAGGGCGCTTTGGTGCTGTGCGGACAAGGTGTTTACTCTTTCTCCCCTCTCTCAGCTGGCCTGCGATGACAGTACAGCTCTGATGCCCGGCTCTGATGCAGACGACTGGTGAGGGTTTCCAATGGGGCCCCAACGCAGAAACCATGCGCTACAACTCTGGTGTCAGAATCCCCTCGGCGCAACTTTCTCGCAGGGGTTACTCGGTGTGGGGCCGACAATGCAGGTGCACATGCCACTGATCTAGCAGGGGCACTAGGTAGGGCCACCGTGCCAGGGAAGGACCCGTTTGCCTTGCTCATCACCACCCCGTGGGAACTGCAGAGGGCAGTGAGAACCCATGAATCCGGGAGGTGGAGGGAGCAGCAGGGCCAGAGGCCTGGACACTCTGACCTGCCCCCACCCCCCATCCCCGGGTTCCAGAAGGGTGTAGTAGGGGGAGATTGTTTAGCCCCGGAGCCTCTCTGGCCGGCCGCGGAGCTCCGGGCCCTGTGGTGGATAAAACACTCAGGCAGCCGCAGAGGGCAGGAGCCACCACCAGGGGGCAGAAGAACACTGATGCTGGAAGAGTAGGGTCTGGCTTGGGGTGGGAAACCGAGGAAAGGGGACTCAAAGGCACCCGGCAGCAAAGGGACTGACTGCCAAGAAGAGCAACCTTGGGTGCTCTTTCCCAGAGGGCTGAGCGGGGTGGGGGTGGGGGGTGGTACAGATTCTGACTTGCAAGATAAGCACCCACCAGGGGTGTGCTGGAGCTGGCTCAGCCATCCTTAAAAATTACAATGAAATTAATGAAAATAAAAATCACAAACACAAAATTCATCACTTGTGTCATCATCATCTGTGTTCTTGAGGCGTTTATGCTTGTTCTGTCTGTGCAGTGGCGATGCTACGGAACGGTGCTATGGCACTGTCACCTCGCACCGCGAGCCTGAAACGGATCACGGTGCGAGAAGTGACACCATGGAAATCAGCAAACACTACGAATCCGGACAGCTTCCTTTGGAAAGCTTGTTGTTAAGCACTTACCAGCTCCAGTTCTGGGGCCTCTACCCCAACCAGGCAGTCAGAGAAAGTCCTTTTCAGAGCGAGGGAGATGCAAGACGCAACTCTGACTCTCGGCACTGAGATTAATGCCCTAACCTGGACAAGCAGAGGTGGAACCTTACAAGACTGGAGTTCAGAAGGAGGAGGCTGGGGCAGAGCAGCACGCTTCCGCTCTCCCTCCCTGCCCAGACAACCCCAGCCACGTGGGAGCCAGCGAGGAGGAGACTTTCAGTCTGAAGAACAGACACATGAAAGGCAACTGTCTAGCAAGGATCTGGAGGCACGTGGCTGACGGTTCAGACCTGATCCATTGAGGTCCAGGGCCATGAAGAACCTCAAGGGGAGCCACTTGAAGATGGAGTGAGATGGTCTGTAGGACCTACTTCCTCCCCAACAGATAGGCTGTTTAAAGAGAATTTAAGAATGATACAAGAGGTCTGCTAAACTCTTGGTGCTCAAAATGTGGTCCCCTCACAAGCACCTGGGAACTTGCTAGAAAGGCAGGCCATGAGGCCCCACCCGGACCGATGAAATGGGACCTGTGTCTGCATACCTAAGATCCCCATGTGACTCGTAAGCACTCGATCGTTTCAGGAGCTTTAAACTAAATTACCTTTTAGCTGTCTTTGAGGGGTCACTGTTCACATCACTGTTTATGATGGCACATCATATGGAAATAATATCTAATGCTGGGAACCAGTTATTAAAGGACCACAAATTCATATGATAGAACTATAGACACAGTAGAAAGAGTGAGATGACTTTCATATACTGGTAAGACTGAGATCCAAGTTACACTGTTACATGAGAAAGGCAAAGTCATTCCTAAAATCAAAATTTGTTCTAGATCATCTGTCAAATACTTGAAAATAAGATGGAAACTCTACAAGCGCCAGAAGAAAATGTGAGAGCATATTTTTATAATCTTAAAGTATGCAAGATCTAACCACGTCCCAAACTTAGAAGTCATAAAAGGCTGATAACTATTTACAGTTTTAAAATGCTTTAATTTTAAACTTCTAAAAAATTCAATCAGAAGGAGAAAGTTCTCCATGGTGAAAACCAAGCAACCTAGTACTGTTGGGGCATGAGTGGAAGGTGTGTCCTTGGGTCTGCTTGCTCTGCTCTTCTCTCCCTAATTAAATACCCTCTTTTCTTCAAGGTTCATTCAAGCCTCTGACTCCCTCTCTCAAGCTGCACTAGGAGCTCCGAGAAGGTGGGGGCCTAGGCCCACTCATCTCTGTGTCCCCTCAATGCCAAGAGCAGAGTGGGTGCTCCAGAAAGATGTCTTAAGTTCTCAGGTGACGGATGACCATTCAACGTAGAATACAACACTGCTGGCTTTACTGGTCACCCAGCTTACCCTGGCACTTGGTCCTGGGGGACTGGAGGCATAGCCACTTTCTACACTGCAAGGACTGTGGTGTTCTCCTGTCGTGGCAATAGCAAACCAGCAGAGAGGGGAGCCTGCAGCTGGCCTCGCCCCACGGGCTCTGAGTCCCACACCTCCTCCCACGGTGGCAGCCCCTGTTCCTCGGCCGCACCCTCCCAGCCCCCAGAAAACATGTGCAAATGCAGGCAGGTCTCTGTAGGCTCTGACTGCACCTAGCCCCCGCCCCCAACTGTTACTACACGTATACTGAGACTTACAACTTCTCTTGAGATTTCACAGGCTCAGGGGAGCATCCACCAACTCTTTATGGAGAGCCTGTTACATATCAGATGCTGCAGTGGGTGCTCCGACTTCAAAAATAGAGAAACAATGCAGATCCTGTTCTCAAGGAGTTGACAATCTTTTGGGGAAAACAGTCATGTGACCAAAATTAGTAGAATGTTGTTAGCACAACAACAGGGACATGCCCAGGGTGTTACAAGATCACAGAGGAGGAGGTACCCTGGACTTGGGGTGAGTGGAATGTGGGGCATTTTCCTGGAGGAGAAGCTTCCATGGCCCGGAATTAATGACAAGTGAGCATCCGGGGCTCCCAGCCCAGCTTTCACAACTAGTTGTCTTTTTCAGCCTTGATGGTCTTGATCCCCCTGCTGCTCCCTTTCTTCCTGAGCAGAGGAGCTGTTTGAGTCGGGAAAGGAAACTGGATTGGCCAAAGGAACAAAGGAACGAAATTAAGTGCTGGTAGAACAGCTGTGCAGTCCACGGCCTTGCAGGTGGTGCAGGTAGTGGCCTAGGGTGCAGGGCTGGGGAGTTACATCTTGCCTCGTCAAGAGTCCAGCTAGAAGTCATCCCACCCCCTCCCGGAAGCACTTGCCCCTCCAGTTCAGGCTTTGCCCTGTGTGCACTCCCAGGAGAGGGCTCCCTGGGCAGGCGCACTCCAGGCTGGAGGCCCAGGCACACAGGACGACTCTCTCACCCCTCTCTCTCACTCCTGTGCCCACGCCCCCTCAGCACCCCTGTGAGAGTCCAGACGACGATATTCCTCCTGTCGTCAGGCACTCAGAAGAATGGTCACACCAAGGGCGCTGGCTGCCTGGCAGCAAGGGGAGCTAATCCCATGTATGTGCAACGCCATTTGAAGTTTTTGGAAATATCTGCATTTTCTGAATCGTGCGCTAAGTGCTGGGGGTGTGGTGGGCTGACTGTATCCGGGGCTACTTTGGAGGCTGGAGGAAGCATCTAGGACTTCCTCTCTGGACTCAGCCCTGGAGGAAACCTAGACACCAGGGTTGGTAGGAGTAAGAACCCTCTGGTCTATCCTCTCAAAGGGCTCAGCTTCAGGGCAGCCGGGTGAGGTGCACTTTAGCCCCTCTGATTGCAGACCCTTCATCTTGCAGCCAGGCCCTGCAGAGCTGGGGAAGGACTTCTCGAGTAAAAGCCTCCAGAGGCTGATTGATTCTCAATTCCAGAGCCCAAGGGCAGCTTCCAGCCTACCTCTGTTCAAGTTCAGACACTCGGCTGCTGCAGTGAAGGGCAGGCTTCCAGAACACTCAGAGAGGCCAAGAGGCTCCTCTCCTGTACTCACATTCACAGCTGCCTATCCAGGACCCCTCCTCAGATAAAAGCCTTCTTATGCAAAATGCTCCCGTCTGAACTACAAGCCGACTGCACTAGCTACATGTCATAAATATTTACGCGCCCGCTGATGTGTGTCAGAGTGTGTGTGCAGCAGGGGAACGCCTGCTGACAGACACAGAGAAGGCGGGTTGCAGGACATGGAAGGGAAGGATGCTCTGACTCTGCACTCTGTCTGAGGCTCCATCATCTGGTGAACCTGAGCCCCTAGACTGGATCAAGCAGAGGCAGGGTGGCCATCCTCAGGGGTGCTGTAACGGGAGTTCTTAACAGCGTGGGAGGAGAAATCGACACCCCTCAGCCCTCTCTGGCCCCAGATGCTGTGGTTCTGCAGAATGTAACTGGTCACTGTGGTTCACGCTCAAGTGCACACAGAGGCCCGGGACTCAGGCATCATGGGCCCAGCACTGGACAGGGCTTTCACAGAGGTCATCTCCTTCTGCCCTGCATACGCCCAGAGCTGCTCCCAACCATTTGCACAGCTCTCAGAGAAAAAGGAGGCTCAGAACGGTGACATCGTTTGTCTGTAGGCAGCAGAACTCGATTCAAATTCAAGTTCTTGGCTCCAAGACCAGCGCTCATTTCTCTATGATGGGAATGCCTGCGCAGTCAACCCTGCATACTGCAGTGTCATGCTGCTGCCTGTAGGGGGCGTGTCACCCATCCTGAGGACTTGCAGGCATGCTCTGAAGATGGGATGGGGCCACTGTGAGTTGGGGTTCAGCGCTGAGACCTGGAAGGAGTCTCACCTGATCTGACACCCTGATTGGAAGAGCAGAGTGGGGAGGGTAGCAAGGCTTTACTCTGCTCACCTGTAGGGGTTAGCTGGTGATCCACAGGGCAATCCCCAAACATGGCTCAGGCACAAGACCAGGAACAATCCTCTCCTGTCCCTCAGGGCAGGATAGCCCAGGGCAGCATGAAGGGGGGCTTGGGGGAGTGCTTTAGAGCCCCATCATCTCCATCTGTTCCTTCACAGCTCTCACCCACCCAATGAGATAATTCAGTGGTGCCGGGGAGAGCTGACCGCGTGCATGTGTCCTTAGCTCTGCCTCCTGTGCCTTCACGCCAGCCCGTGAAGCTGGTCACGGGGGGCACGTTTGCACTGAGGACATTGCATCCCACGGCCGGTTGTCGGCTGTTTACCACGGACCACTGCACATAAAAACAAAGCCCAGCAAAGCTCCGAAAGAAGTCCCCTAGGCCCCTCCAGTGACCATCCCTGAGAACCTCCCACATAGAAATCTGGGCCCACGGGTGCACTGCTACTTGCTCTCATAGTGCCCTGTACTTTTTTTTTCAAAATTCATATGCAAGTATTAAAAGTGAGGTTTATGTTTAAAATAAAATGCGTATTTTAATTATGTGCATATAAGTATTTGCATAATTTTTTATTGAACGGCTGTCCTGCACTAGACTGCAGGCTCCACGAAGGCAGGTGCCTGCCTGCCTTGTCCGCTGGCACAGTCCAGCACCAGGCTGTTAGCAGCCACAAACGCTTGTTGCATGAATGAGTGAATGAGTGCCCAACGCCCATCACGCCACAGCTGCCACCTCTGAGTGTGCTGCTGTGGAACCAGAGGTCTGGGTTTAGAGTGACTCTGCCCTTTGTCTTTTGACCTTGAACATTTGCTGAACCTCTCAGAGCTTCCACAGAGCTAGAAGCTGTCCTGCCTTCCCCATAGAGCTGTTGTAAGGAATGAGTCACTGCACGCATCTGAGGTGCCTCAGACAGTGTGTGGCACATAGTAGGCACTCAGCAAGCAGGGACTGAACAGGAGCGGGTTTCACATCCTCCCCCACCTCTCCCCAGGGCCGACCCTCTGATCTGGCCAGGGCTGCCTCCTCCGCAGACCCCATCCCCTCCTGCCCTTCCCTTTCCCCACCTGGAAGAGCCTCCCTTCCTCTCTGCCTTCACCAACCCCTCTCCACACGTCCTTTGGCATCCCACCGGTTTCTTGGCAATGTCTCTGATAGCCTCAGTCCTCACTTCTCTCCTCCTCCCAGAAAGTTGTGAGAGCAGTCTTGAGGTCCCTGTACAACCCTTGCTTGATTGTGGAATGTCTCAATCTCCTCTGGTTTGCCCAGGAGCCTTGAAGGCAGGGACAGAGTCTCTTGGGGCACTGAGCCCAGAGCCGGCCCAGGGTAGGCGGTGCGTACCCCTGTGGAAAGAAGCAAGCGGAGGCACAGGCTCCTCCCAAGGGCCCTTTGTCTGGGGCCCTCAGCCTGCCAGGCATTGGGCCATAGCAGGGGTGTGAGCTCAGAGGCTCACCCTCTCTGAGGAGAAGAGCAGTGGGAAGCAATCACAGGCCAGGTGACAAGGCCATGCTCAGGGCTGCAGTGCACTCTGGGGCACAGAGGGAGTTGGGAACCAGTCTGTGTTGGCAGAGGGGGAAGGATGTGGATGGGGCAGAAAGGGAAAGTGAGGGGGAGGGATTCCCCATCCCAGCCAAGAAAAGAAGTTTGGTGAAGGGAAAGGGCATTTCTCATCTTTGCTTCTTGCAGATTCAAAAGAGAAAAGAGGCCTTGTCCCTGGCTGGTAGGTCGGCAAAACTCCTTTCCTATTATTGCCGGGGCCAGGTTGAGGCCAGGCTGGTGGGGGATGCCCCCTACCCTGACCCCTGTGGCCTTTCTGTCTGCCTGCTGGAAGGTGTCAAAAGAAGATGCCCTATGGGGCCTAATCTGCCCGGCAGTGGGTGGGGTGGGCTGGAGCCAGAAATCTATGTGTCGAGGGGCAGCAGCTCAGGGGTCTTGCTGTCTTGGAGTGGTCCCCCATCCTGGAGCCTCTTGAAATAACTGGTTTGCAGGTCCCTGAGAGCCTGGAGAGCCCCAACAGGCCAGATGCTGGCAACTGGCAGCTCCCACTTAAGTCTGCCTTTGTCCATGGGGCTGAGGAGTGAGGTTGGGGACCAGGCCCTGCAGGGGGTGAGGGGAGAGGCTTTGGGGAGGGTAGTCTCTGTAAGGGGGCAAGTGTGTGGTGTCACAGGAAGCTCTCAAGGGCTAGAACCCAGGTCTCCCGTTCTGCTAGCTGTGCGAGCCTGGTAAAGCCATCTGCCTTCTCTAAGCCCAGAGTCTTGGTCAGGAAAGGGCTGTACAGTGGCCCACGTCACCGAGGAGCTGTGAGGTTATATCTCTGTGCAGGTGCCTGGCATGGAACACCTCGGGCCACGCAGACTCAGCCAGCATCTGCTTGTGTGTGCCAGACGTGGGCCCTGCTCACTGCCCAGGGCCCCTTGCTCATCCTGCTGTCTCCACAGACTTTCTGAAGTGAGGTTGCTGGGGTCTAGCCCTGAAGATCCATCCAGAGCAGGAGAGACGCCGGCGAGTCTAGGCTGGTGGAGGCACCATTGCCCCGAGTCACAGGAGGTCCCTGCCAGCTGGTGGCATCCGGAAAGCTTTGTACATATGTTTGCCTAGGAAGCTGCCCAGGGCCTGCCAGCTGGCACCAGCTGGGCCACTCTGGGTGTGCTAAGGGGACCAGAACTTCCTGGTTTGCAGTGCCTGGACCTAGGAGAATGCATATAGCTCCCAGTGAAGGTATTGTTAGCAGGGGAGGGTGGGAAGGCGTCAGGAGGGCTCGGAGGACCCAGAGGAGCTCACCCCACCTCCACAGCCCAGAAGATCAGCAGGGCAGCCAACAGCAGGCCCTGAAGGTCCCAGGCCCCTCCTGCCCTCACCAGGGCTCCTACCAGAAGGCTTCGCATGTGGACAGAATGCCAGCTTCTGCTCCCTCCAAGCCAGGATTTGGGCAGCAACCCAGGCTGGGAAATTTTAATCCCAAATACTGAAAACCTGCAAGTTGGTTATCTATGCCAACAAATGCAAGGAGAGGCTGAGTGACATGCCCAGGCATGCAGAGGTGGCTAGAGGCAGAACAGGGGTGGTCAGGGGACAGCCCGCTGCCTCTTGCCTGGGGATGTAGCCTCAGGAAGCTGCCTGGCCTCCCTGAGGGCAGCGCTCACTCAGGCTTTGCACAGACACAAAGCTGGGCGGACACCATCCAACTGGGAGCAAGGCAGGAAGGTGAGAGGGCAGTGAGTGGGGACCTTCGCTGTGTTTGCCTGTGCAGCCCCGGGTCTAGACGTGTGCCTCTGTGTATGGCGGGTGCTCAGGGCACTCAGTGAGCAAATGTGTGAAGGTGTGACAGCTACGATTCTGAAGAAAACGGCTGACACGCTCCAGTTGGGAGAATCTGAAGAAGACTTAGTAAGGGGACGATTGCAGAGGTTGGGGAAACCACAGGCATAACACAGGGGTCCGCTCCTCTGTCAGTGCTCCCGACCCAGCAGGCTGTAAGGCGGGGAGCCCCAGACGGCTGGCGGAACCTGTAAGGAGAGACAGGTGGAGAGCCCAGCTCGAGAGGACCTGCAACAGCAGTTGAGGATGCAGCCAGCCTGAGCCAGAGACAGCCTGGGGTCAGGGCCCCTTCCTTGTACTTCTCACCCCCTGACCCTCTGCTGGGGCTTTCCTTGGCTGGAAGCTTGGGGCGGTGGAGTGGGGGCAGGCAGTGGAGGGGCAACTGGAAGATACTTGGCGCTGAATGCAAGTTGCCCCCATCCTGAAGTCTAACCCCTCCTGGGGACACTGGAAACATCCCTTCTTCCACACATTTCTCTTGCTTCTCCTGTGGCTTGAGTGGGAGTCCCAGGCCCTCCTGGCAGTTGAGGAGATGGGTCCTCTCACATCTCCTTCCTGGCCAGGTAAGAAGGCTGCCACCCTTGGTACCTGTGAGCCTCTGCTCATCCTCCCTTCTAAAACTAGCCTACCCTTAAGTCTCAGCCTCGGCACTGTTGACATTTGGGACCAGATCATTCTTGTGTGGGGGCTGTGTTGTTGGCTGTTTATCGGCACGCCTGACCCCTACCCACTAGGTGCCAGTAATGATGCCAGACGCTCCCCTCCCTGCCTGAGTTAGGACAACCAAAAAATGTCTTCAGATATTGCGAGTGCCCTCTGGGCAGCAAAAGCTGGTCCCGGTTGAGAGCCTCTGCCGAAAATGGACTCTTCCAAGGGCGGACACCTGGGCCAACTCTGCCCTTTCCACTGAAACCAAAACACACTATTTCCTTGCTTTCTGGGTGCTCCTCAGATCTCTCAGTTTGAAATCCAGTCAGCCACACAATTAGAGCACGAAAACACAGCCATTTGTAGGCATCAGCAGGCAGTAATTTTTGGAAAAGAGAAACACAAGAATATATACATACACAATGGGAAGCTGTTTAAATACAGATAGGATGAATTTATTTATTTATTTTCCATCTTGTTCCAAAATGGATTTAAGGCAACTTTAAGTAAATTAAAACCAGTGTGTGGAATGAGACCAAGGGAAAAATAAGACTGAACATTTAGCTGGAGTTTCGTATGAAATGGATTATGTGCTTGCTAAAGATGGGTCATAAATTTAGCTCCATGCTCTTAGTATCCATCTCAAAATGGGAAGCAAGACTAGCCACTAAGACCCTTAGGGCTCACTGTCCTGACATCTCTTTCCCAGCGCAGACTCACTGTGGCAGGTGGTCCGCAGGTCAGGGTCCAGCAGGTCAGGGTCCATTCTTGAACTTCCCGTGGAAGGGGCCTGCTGAGATGCCCTTCTTTTAGAAGCCGGAGGGATGGGCAGATAGCACCATCTCCTTGTGGCTCTAGGCGTGTGGAACAGGGCACTGCGTCCTTTTTCCTTCCTCCTAGGTATTGTTGTGCTTCTGGCATACAGTTCGTCTCACTTGGGGACTGAGCATACGACACCTACTTTACAGACCAAAATAATAACTAAGGTTTATTGAGCACTTAATATGGACCAGGCCCCTTATTAAATGCTTTATTCACCTAATTTTCACCATAACCCAATGAGGCAGCTACAAATGAGAAAATTGAGGCTTACAAAATGTTAAGCCTTGCCCTGACTGGGTGGCTTGGTTGGTTGGAGCATTGTCCTGTGCACCAAAAAGTTGCAATGCATACAGGAGGCAACCGACTGGTGTTTCTCTCTTTTTTCTTCCTCTCTCTTTAAAAGCACACATATCCTTGGGTGAGGATTAAAATGAATAAAGTAAGTAAGTAAGGAAATAAATAAAACGTTAAGCCCCTATCCCCAAATCCCATAGCTAGTAAGTAATGGAGCAGAGACTGAAATCCAACCGTGCCTTACTCTGGAGCCCCTGAGCAGGCTGCCTGGCGCTCCTGCCCCTAGTGGGAAAGATGGAGGTCAGAGAGAAAAGGAGTTCTTTCCCTGGCTGGTGTAGCGCAGTGGATTGAGCGCCAGCCTGTGAATCAAAGGGTCACCAGTTCAATTCCCAGACAGGGCACACGCCTGGGCTGTAGATCAGGTCCCCAGCTGGGGATGTATAAGAGGCAACCACACATTGATGTTTCTCTCCCTCTCTTCCCCTCTCTCTAAAAATAAATAAATAAAATCTTAACAGAAAAAGAAAAGGAGTTCTTCCCAAAGCTGAGCGGCCAAGACGGGCAAAGTCCCCATAGGAAGTCCTAGGAAGTCTCTTCCTTCTGACTGACTGATGCTGTCTTTATTCAAAAATTAGATATTTTGTTCATTATGGGTTTTTTAAGTTAAATTTTATTTTTAAAAGTAGTTCACTAAAATATCATTCATTTTGGCTACTGAGATTTCTGGCACCCTCTTAAATTTTGCACGCCAGAGGAGAGTGCCTCACTCGCCTCACCGTAGTCTCCACTCCAGGAGAGGCTGACACTGACCCTCCCCCCGCACCCCTCCCCCCACCCCGCAACCCACTCCCAGCCCCGCTCCTCCCCCACACAACCGTTTTCCTTGTAATGTGAGAGGAAATAGCCATCTCTCCTCTGCCTGACAGGGCTGATAGAGAACCAAGGGGAGAGGAGGCTGGGAAAACAAACCCCGTGGGGCCGTTTCTTCCCCGAACACTCACGCTCCACCCTGCCGCACCAGCGGCATTACCGCCCGTTTTACAAGTGGGAAACTGAGACCCAGGGCCAAAGTGCCTCCCTCAAGGCCACACGCTCCGGGTGGTGCTCCTGGTCCAAGGCCTTCCCCACCACCCCACCCTGCTCCCAGTGCCGGGCTCCGCGGTTCCAGCGGGAGCGCAGGGCTGGGGTGGCTCTTGTCCTTGACTCCTCCTCTCCAGGAGTCTGAAGGCTGCCTCCTTGTACTGGCTCTGCGGCCGCAAGGCCAGTCCGATCCAATCTGGCGGGAAAGCGAATGGGCTTTATGGAGAACACAGAGGACGTCGTCTGAGTTAATAAGATAACAGTTTAATGTTCTCTGCCTTACCCCAGCCTCCATTTTAAACAAACTAGCAAGTGTTCACAGTTTGCCTTTAAATGATTTAGAAAGAAAAGGCATTTGAAATTCCCATCTGCCCTACTCCCCAACCAGCCATGTTTCTTGTCACCAGCTAACTGCATTTAAAATATTTACAGCCCTTTCTTTGCCCTGGGGATGTATCAGAATAAATCATTGCTACCAACAATAAATCAAAAATTAATCTTCAGAAAGCTTGATGCCTGTCCTATCCCTCAAATTACAAGTAGCAGAATCTGTCCTAGAGACTTGGCATCAGCTGATCCCGTGTTTCCCCAGCATCTCCAGGGAGCGGGTGAATGACAGGCCAGGGCTCCACACTGCCCCCTGGTGGAGCTGCGCCAGAGCCGTGACCCAGCCCTGGGAATGGACCCCCTGCCAGCAGTGCCTCACAGACATTGACCCCTGGCTTGCAGCCCTAATTATACCACATCCTCCCAAACACCACAGTCCCCTTTCATCCTGACAGAGCGAGCCTCTTCCATCCTGGGAAGTACCTCTTCCTTTGTCATTGTTTTTTTCTCATTTATTTTCCCCTCCATTTAGATGTCCCTCCTTTCATCTCCAGTTCTTCTCTTTTCCCTCTTATCCACCTTGTTCCCTAAACTCTTTTTTCCTTTTCCTTTTTCTCTCCCCTTCCTTTGAAAGTTCCCTGCTCCCACCCCCAACACGCACTTCTTCTCACCTTTCTTTCTTGCCTTGAAATAGCAGGGTAGAAGAGTTAGAAATCTAACATGTGTAGTACATTCCAGGTACAGTGCTAAGACTCAGAAGGGCAGCAATGGAAGTGTCACAGGTGGGCACAGGTAACCAGGTTCTTGGTGATCGCAGATAAAGAACTGAACTGAACACATGGAGTTTATAGCAGATAGGGAGAGAGCAGATTTATTAAGCAATAGTACACTCCACAGAACATGGGAGCGGGCCAACTCTGAGCAGAGACTGACCTCAGGGGGTGGAGGGATTCTATTCTTACAGGGCAGATATTTCCTGGCTAGTGTTGGTGGGCTTTTATTGAGCATGTACAAGTAGTTATATTACTTTAAAACTACTGTGCATGTGGTCTCCCATGGTTTTCCTTGATTGGTCATGGGGGAAGGGGGTTGCACAATATTAATTTATTATAATGCTATTATAATGAAGCAGGGATCATGTAGCATCTTCTGCACAGGTGCATTCCTGATTCACCATGATTCAGCGCTGTTCCAGAAAGCGGGAACAACTGGTCTTAGAACAGGGGCTCTGTCCTGTATCAACGTCCTTTATCCTAGCCCTGGGGAGCCTCTGGAGTTTCCTCCTTCCTGACTATCTCCTGCCTTAGAAGAATTTAAGAAAGATCACCAAGAACAAAGACTGTCATTAAAGACCAAGGCTAGGATCATCCACACACTTGTATTCCCAATTCCTTGCATGAATGCCAAAGTTGGACAGTGAAGAAGGTGGCTGATAGGAAAAAATTGATTCATTGGAAATGTGGTGTTGGAGGAAAGCTGTAGGGACACCCTGGGCCACCAGGAAAAGGAACAGGTGGGTCCCAGAGCAAACGAAGCCTGAAACATCGCTGGGAGCAAAGCTGGAGAAACTGCAGCCGTCCTGCTCCAGGCACAGCACGAGAAGGCAGGGCTCTTCTGGAAAGGCCAAGACAGTGGAAAACAAATAGAAGGCAGTGGGAAAAGAGGAAGAGCAAATATGAGATGGATTGACCCCACCAAAGAAGCCACAGGCATGTGTCTTCAGGAGCCGAGTGAGCAGGGCTGCTAAGAACAGGATGCTGTGGACGTCACTCGCTCACAGGGTCACCAGGAGCCAGAGCCGACTCGATGGCACATAACCAAAACGAATTGTGCCAGACAATTTGTACATCTCAGTTAATCCCAAACAGGTCCTCAGTGTTGTCCTCACCTCACAGATGAGGAAACGGGGCTCAGAGAGATGAAGTGACTAGTGAGCCACTTAGATAAGTCGATAGTGTGTGCTCCAGAGCCCACGCTCTTGACCATCGCAGCACCACAGATGGCCGTCAAAGGCAGGTCAAGAAGTTTGGAAGTTATGTTGAGCACAGTTTAGGTCCACTGAGACTTTTTAATAAAAAAAGTAACATGTTAAAATCTGTGTTTCAGTAATATTTATATGTGAGAAAAAGGTAGAAAATGTTTTCATTGGTTAATCCTAGATGGGTGGTTTACAGATATTTATTGTATTATTTATTCTCAATGTCATTTTTTGTATACAAGAAGAATTTCATAATTTTTTAAAATAGAGAAAAATATATTCTTGGGGTTTTGTGGAAGTGGAGTGTGTGGACTGTTATGGAACTCCGAGAGAGCTACAGAGACCAGGGCAGTGGGGATGAGGAGAGCTAGATGCATTCAGAAGATGAGACTAACACCCAGGTTTTTTCTGGCTGGATGGTGGGGATAGAGGGTCTGTGGGATAAAGCGGGAAGTAGAATTATCCTATCAAGATACATCAGAGGCAGTTGTCCCTCTGGATTTGAAGCTCACTAAGCTGAGGGGTAGATTTGGGGAGACACTGGAGAGGAAGGGAGTGTGTTGCCAGAAGAAGCCTAACAGTAGACCCTCGAGGAATTGAAAAGATGGGCAGAGATAAAGTAACCTGGGGACAGAGAGGCCAGAGGGGCAGTGAGGCAATCAGGAGTTTCTGTTCTCGTGGAAGCGAAGGAAGGAGTACGTTGTAGGAAGTCTGTGAAGCATCTCTATCCCATTAGAGTACCTTTCTAACACCTACTCTCTGTAAGGAACAAGGAAAACTTAGCAAGTACAAAGGATTGTAAAACAGATGTAACCTAACATGTTTGGTTTGTAAAGCTACTACTGTTGAGCCAATCCCCAACCCTGTTTCCGCCCACAGACTTTGTAAGCGAATGGCTAACTACCATGTCTGCTTCTGTATAATGCTTGCTTGCCCGCCCATATATATAAGGACTTAGCTGTAAGCGCTCGGCGCGACTCTTGTCAGCAGCCCTTGCGGGTACCGTGTCTCCGGACACTTTGAGAGTCCGCCCCTGCGCAGGTAAAACTTGGCCAATAAAGTAACATCTCTGAAACCCTGAAAGTCTCCGGCATCTGTTCTCGCGGTTGCTGAATGCAACACTCTCCTTTCTCCATCATCTGGTCCCAGTCTCTGTCTGTCAACTTCATGAATACCCTCAGCCTCCCTAAACTATATGAAGGAAAACACAGTATGAAGTTGCAAGAAGACCTCCTTCCCCACCTGCCAGCAGCAACAGGGCCTCAGGTGGCCTGAGACTGGGCTGGGAGGTAAAAAAGCAGGCTAGACGTGGACCAGGGCTTTCCTACAGGGTGAGGTCCTCAGTGAGTGTGGAATTGAACTGTCTTCTTGCTTTTTCCTCTGCGTTTTTCTACCCTTAAATTCTACTACTTGAATAGACTTTCTACATGCCTCCTGGTAATGAGGTTCTTTTTCAACTTGTTATCATCTCTGTAACTATCTGAATTTACGGACTTTATAATTGTTCTGACTATAAAATAATACATACTCACTGTAGCAAATTTGGAAAAGGCAGGAAATTGCTAAGAAAAATGAAATCCACCCATAATTCCACCATCATTATTCACGTCTTGCTGTATTTCATTCTATTTTTTATACATAGCTGTATGTGTTATAAAGTTTTCCAAAGTGCATTATAATCAGAATGTATTATGTAAAGTGGGCTATATTACCACAGTAAAGGTGACTCAGAACTTCCATGGCTTACCACATCAGACGTTTATTTGCTGTTCATGAAGCAGCGTTGCCATTATTCAGGTTTGCAGGTCAGCACTACTCCGGAAAGGCATTCACAGACCTGAGCTCCTTCCTTTTGTGGCTCCACTGTCTCCTAGGGCCTTGTCATTGTTTTGCCCTGTTCTCACAAAAGGGAAAGAGAACACAAAAGGGGCACGTCTACACTTTTTTAAAGTTAAATTTATTGGGGTGACATTGGTTAGTAAGATCATGTAGGTGGCACATCTACTCTTAGAGAGCCCTGGCTCAAACACCACTTCTGCTCACAGTCCATTGGTGGTAACTTAATCACATGGTCCCACCTAACATCAAGGGAGGCTGGGAAATGTAGTCCAGCTTGTCTGCAATCTCATTTCTGTTAAAAGAGAATGGTGGACAGCTTGGGGCTTGGGCAATGCATCCTGTGATGCTTGCATTCTGCAATGCTTACACCCTGTGGCAATTCTCATAGGTTCCCTAAGCTCCCCCCCTCTACACTGTTCACTGTAAATGCCTTGCTCACTCACACATCACTTTACACAGGCATTCACACTCCTTGGCTTGTGCTGTTCCAGTGCTCGGAGCTCCTTTACTAGTCCCCCTCCCCCTAAGCGGACTTGAGTGTTCTCCTCTCACACACTGCACTGTGATGACTACAGATGACTCAGTCATCTCACCAGCTGTACCAGAGCATCATCTGACCTAGACCTCAAGTCAATAAATTTTGGTGTTGAGTTCTGTTGCACAATAGGTACTCTGCTTGGGTTTCAGGAGTCAGTAGAAGGAGAGAGTGTTGGCACTGACCAGCACTGCAGGGGCGTCAGGAAAGACAAGTTCCAAACATCCACTTGAGGGGGCAGACGTGGTAATGTTAAAGGGCTGGGGAAGTAGCCCCACTCAGAGTACAGGCCAGGGGAGGTCACCCTAATCAAGTGCTGGCCAAAGGGAACTCCTCATTGATAATTTTTAAGGATTGTTGGTGTGACAATTATTTAGACAGTAACACAAAGACATTAGAGGAAACTAAGAGAAAGCAAGACTCTGAAACACCAAGAAAAAGTAGTCAACAGGCTTCCCAGTCTCTACCCATTAACTATACAGGCCCCTCCTCCGCTGGGCCCTGCTCCCCAATCTTCCCTCCTCAACTGAGGGTGGTAACATTTGTACAGACTTGCTTCCCTGGACCTTAGAACCTGTGGTGCTGCGGGTTCCATGACTCCGAGGTTTCACAGTGGAATGGGGCGAGGGGGGTTGAAGAGAGTTTGGGTTTTAGAAGATGTAGATACAGTAAATAAACACTGATTTGTTGTTCCACTTATTCATGCATTCATTGGTTGCTTCTTGTGTGTATCCTGACAGGGGTTCAAACCTGCAACCTTGGGGTGTGGAGATAAGGCTCTGACCAACTGAGCTAACCAGCTGGGGCTACATGTAATATTTTTATACAAAGATATACATATGTCCTTATAAGTTGCAAGAGATTATAAGAGAGTTACAACTCAAATAATAAGAGAAAAAATGGGCAAAAGGTTAGGATGAATGGTTCACAAAAGAAGATACAAATGATCAATGAGCACCTAAAAACAGTCTTGACATAGTGGTCAGTGTATGAGGCAAGCAGTCTCCCCACATAATTCTGGCAGAATTATGTGAAATTGTACAGTCACTTTTGTCATTGCTCTATCGACCAAAAGACCCTAATTTTCCTCAATACCTGAACCAGGTCATGAGCTATTGCCTGCTTACAGGAACTAAAAAGGACTCCAGGACACAAAATGCAGAGGGCAGAGTGCAAAGACCAAGATGAACATGGAGTATCGTGAGCAGAAAGGACCATGTTCAAATGGGCCAAGTGCAAATGAAGAATACGCATGCCTAAAAGAATTTAATCACTCCACAGCCCAGCCTATAGGTACAGAAAGCTCCTCCCAGTTGGGGAAAATGCCATTAGAGTGTGAGCTCACCCTTCCCCATTCCTTTATCTAAGAATGAAGTTTCTCAGAGAGATGCAAATTAAAACCACAATCACATATCATCTTACACATGTCAGAATGGCTATCACCAATAAATCAACAAACAGCAAGTGTTGGTAAATTAACAAACAAGTGTTGGGGAGAAACGGGAACCCTCATGCACTGTTGGTAGGAATGCAGACTGGTGCAGCCACCGTGTAAAACAGTATGGAGGTTCAAAAAATTAAAAATGAAACTGCCTTATGACTCAGCAATTCCACCTCTGGGAATTTATCCAAAGAAACCCAAAACACTAATTCAAAAGAATATAAGCCCTCCTATGTTCATTGCAGCATTGGGAAGCAGCCCAGATGTCCATCATATGAGTGGATCAAAAAGCTGTGCTACATTTACACAATGGAATACTACTCAGCCATAAAAAAGGAAATCGTACTTTTTGCAATAATAACATGAATAGACCTGGAGAGTATTATCTTAAGTGAAATAAACCAGTCAGAGAAAGACAAATACAATATGCTTTCACTTATATGTGGAATCTAATGAACAAAATTAACTAAAAAACAAAATAGAAACAGACTCATACAGAGAACAGACTAACAGCTGTCGGCAGGTTGGGGGTGGGCTGGGTGCCAAAGGTTAAAGAATTAAGGGGAAAGAAACCTCATAGACACAGACAACAGCATGGTGATTACCAGAGGGAAAGGGGGCGGTAAAAGAGGGTAAAAGGCAGGTAAATGGTGGTGGAGGAGACTTGACTTTGGGTGGTGAACACAATACAATATACAGATGATGTACTATAGAATTTTACACTTTACAGATTTTATATATTTATTTTTTAGAGAGGGGGGAAGGGAGGGATAAAGACAGGGAGAGAAGCATCAATGTGAGAGAGAAACATTGATCAGTTTCCTCTCTTATGCGCCCCAACCAGGGACCAAACCCACAACCAGGCATGTGCCCTGACCGGTAATCAAACTGGGTAACTTCCACCTTGCAGGATGACACCTAACTAACTGAGCCACACCAGTAAGCACTAGAATTGCACACTTTAAACTTATATAATTTTGCTAATGTCACCCCAATAAATGCAATACAGATTTTTTAAAAAAGAATAAAGTTTCTGCTCTGCTTTACGAAGCTCAGTCTGATTCTGTTGGCAAGAATGGCTCTGGGCAGAAGGCCCACGTTCCCGGCCTAGAAGGGTTGGTGACACTTTAGAAAAAAGTTGGTCAGTTTTTCAGAGACATACATTTACCATACAACCAAAAATTCTACTTCTACTTCCAGCCAAGATGGAGGTGTAGGTAGACACACTGTGCCTCCTTGCACAACCAAAATAAGGACAACAACAATTTAGAAACAAAAAACAACCAGAACTGACAAAAAATTGAACTGTATGGAAGTCCGACAACCAAGGAGTTAAAACAGACAGTCGGATGGCCAGGCAGAGAGGGGTCGCGGCACAAAAAGCGGTGGCACTGGGTGCTCAAGGTACTCTGGGCATGCAAGACGGCAGCGGGTGGACCCTGGGTGCACAGGTGGCAGCTGGCAGACCCTGGGCGAAGGGTGGCAATGGGCAGACCCAGCGAGGTGGTGATTGTGAGTCAAGGCACTGCGTGGAAGGCGGCTGGCTGACCAGGTCCCACATTGCTGCGCAGATAAACCAGGCGAAACTGGGGAGCAAGACAGACCTTGCAACCCAGCATCCCAGAGCCAGGAAATAAAGCCTCAAAACACTGATTGAAAACTTTTGCGGGGGTTGAGGTGCCAGGAGACTCCCAGCCTCACAGGAGAGTTCATTGGAGAGACCCACAGGGTGCTAGAACATACACAAGCCCATCCACACGGGAATCAGCACCAGAAGGGCCCAGTTAGCTTGGGGGAAGTGGTGGAAGGGACTGAAAGCCAACAGAGAGTGGAGCAAGAGACATTGTTCCTTCTCAGATCCCGCCCCCACAAACAATGTCACAACCTAGAGACCTGTGTTACCCTGCCTTGGTGAACACCTAAGGCTCCGCCCCTCACTACATAACAGCTGTGACAATAAAAAAGACCCAATGAAACACAGATCAAAGCTCCACAGCAAATACAACTAAGCGACAAATAGATAGCCAACCTATCAGATGCACAGTTCAAAACACTGGTAATCAGGATGCTCATAGAAGTGGTTGATTTTGGTTGTAAATTAGATGGAAAAATGAAGGCTACAATAAGAGAAATGAAGAAAAATGCACAGGGAACCAATAGTGATGGAAAAAAAGATGGGTCTCAAATCAATGGAGTGGACCAGAAGGAAGAAAGAAACAACCAAACAGAAAAGAATGAAGAAATAAGAATTCAAAAAAAATGAGGAGAGGATTAGGAACCTCCGGTATAACATTAAAGTTCCAATATCTGAATCATAGGGGTGCCAGAAAGAGAAGAGGAAGAGCAAGAAATTGAAAACTTACTTGAACAAATAATGAAGGAGAA
>CM052551.1:22452337-22492859 GCA_028533065.1 Trachops cirrhosus
CTATCATGTCATCTGCAAACAGTGACAGTTTTGTTTCCTCCTTTCCGATTTGGATGCCTTTTATTTCCTTTTCTTGTCTGATCACTGTGGCTAAAACTTCCAGTACTATATTGAATAGAAGTGGTGAAAGTAGACAGCCTCGTCTTGTTCCTGATCTTAGTGGAAAAGATTTTAGTTTAGAGGTAGTTCTTTTCTGTTGGCTTGGTGCACCACAGCGACCAGAGGGGCCCTGTCCTTGCTTTTACAATGCACGGCTCCTTCTTTGGCAGGGGAAGGACTCAATTCATATTCTATTTTGTTTGATGTCTGTTCAGAGGAATAAAGGCCCAATTCCCATAGAAGTCAGATAATAAAATGACAATGTCTTTCATTAGAAGGAAGGAAGTAAACAAGTTAGAAAAAGCCAATGGAAGAAACTGGCAAGAGTACCATTTTAAAAAGAACTTCAGGGCTACTTAGGGGAAGTTGGAGATCAGGAATATGGAGCCGACCTCTGAGGCTTGGAGCCTGAACAAAGAGGCAGAGGTGTGAGGAGATAATTAACATCAGTAATCTGAGCAGAAACCACATACAAGCTGCATCAGACCTGTGGAAAGACCAGAGGCTGCCTGGAGGTAGGGAAAAAAGGTAAACAAGCAAATGTTTGGAGAAAAAGAATTTATAATAGTTTTGTTAATGACACAGCATTTACTTTGTCCTGTGAAGATTTTATTTCCTTCAACCCTTCTCTAACTGGAGTATTTCAGAGCTTCATGGAACAGTTTCCATGGCACTAGCTAATTAAATGCATGTTTTAAAAAGGAAAACAAGAGGCTGTATCTAGTGTTATATTTCTTTTTTCTGTCACCCCTGCCCTAAGCAGTTCAACCGCTGCTCTCATGCTTATTTTAACAGGTGACACTGATCATGTGGGAGTCTCTAGAAACCTGTAGGAGTCAAAGGGCCCCCTTCAGTGGTGGAGCATCACAGATGGGACACTGGAGATGTAAGTCAGTAGGACTGGGGTCCAGGGTGTCCAACCTTTTAGTATCTCTGGGCCCCAGTGGAAGAAGAGTTGTATTAGGCTACACATTAAATACATTGTGACATGTAATCACAAAAAAAAATCTTACAATGTTTTAAGTAAATTTACGATTTTGTGTCGGGCCACATTCATAGCCATCCTGAGCCACATGCGGCCCATGGGCTGTGGGTTGGACACCCTTGATGTAATATAAACAAGGGTAAAGGAGGCAGTTGTCTGGCTACTTAATGCTAAGAGGGGTGAACTACTCCAGCAGGTGCTGGAAAGTCAGCAGAGGGATGAACCCCATCTCCCTGCCCTCCCATCCCCCACCTGCCAGGCTGTGAGCAGTGGTAGTGAGTGTGGTCTCTACTGGAGTGAATGACTGTGAATTCTATTCTTACTCAGTTTGTATGATGCCAATCACCACAGAACAAGCAGCCTGATTGTGGGAGCTAAATAAATACCCGGGACACAAATATCCTTGGAGAAGGGGTGAGGGGAAGAGAAGGGGAGAGGAGGGTCCTCACCCTCTAGCTTAAAGCAGGCAGAAAAGTTGAAGATTCTTTCTCGGGGATGAAGAGAATGACAGAAGCGTTTGAATCCTGCTCTGCAAGGGGTGCGAGTTCAGACTCTGTCAAAGCAGGGAGGAGGGTCCTCTTACTTTTCAAGCTGGGGTGTCTTAGGTTGAGCAATGAGCAAGATACCTGTATACTAGGGATGCTGAAGGTCAGGAAATGCTGGGACTCTGTCCTGGACCCGATGATGATGATGATAAAACTTGCACAGAGCTATTTGTCAGACACTCTTGCCATAAGTACTATTTGCCATAAGTACTTTACATATAACTCATTTCATTCTCACAACTGTGCAAGTTAGGTAAACTGAGGCACTTCCCCAAGGTCAAATAGTAAGTGATGGAGTTGGAATTCAAACCATGTCAGGCTAATTCAGGTGCCCATGTTCTTAAACTGGAAGCTCTGCTGCATTTACGTATATGTGAAGATACATATTAATACATAATAATAGAATATGAATACTAGCAATAACTGCTGTTGATCACTTGCTCTATGCCAGGCACTGTACTAAGCATTTCAGATATATGATCCCTTAGGCCAACTCCATAAGGGAAGTAGCAATACTACTCCAGTTCTGTAAATGAGAGAAGAAAGATTCTAAGTGGTTAAGGAACTGGGGAAACTGTTGCTCAGGTAATAAGTGGTAGTGCCGCAGTACCAGCTTTTGGATACTTGTGCTTTTTGTAAACAAAGGGTGAAGTGAGAGACCTGTCCAAAGGCCAGGAAAAGAGCTTAGCTGATCTGGCAAAAGGAGGTCCACCGCTGTATATAAATGTGCACACAACCACATAAATCTACACTAATATTTCTCAAGTTACTTCTGGGAGAGGATAGAATGCACCAAGGATGACTCTTTTTTTCAGTATTAAAGAATAGTTTTGGGATATATTTTTGAGCAAGTTTCTGCAAACTGAGCCAAATCCTGTCCACATTTGTTTTGTAAATAAAGCTTTAGTATAACACAGCCACACCCATTCATTTATGTAAGGTCTATGGCTGCTCTCATACCAATATGGTAGAGTTGAGTAGTTATGATGGAAACCATATGGCCCATACACCTGCAGTATTTACTATCTGACCCTTTACAAAAATGTTTGCTGCTCTCTGTCATAGAGGTAAGAACTGAAGGCACCCACTAGTGGACTGGATGTGGCAAGAGCAGGAAAAGGAGAAATCCAGAGTGACTTTCAGGTTTGGGGGCACGTAACCATTCATCACCTTCTACTGAGTCCCATTTATGCATGAAGCAATGTGCTGCTACTCACTGAGGATTCATACTTGAGAAATATAACCTTCTCGGCAAAGCACATGCAAACACGAGTGACAGGTGGAAATGAGACTGAGATGAGCCTGGGAGGGTGGGCTTGGCACCACATCCATGAAGAATGAAGACGGCAAGAAATTCGTGCTTATTTACCAGATGCCTCAGCCAATGTCATGGGCTCTTCCCCTTCAGAAGTGTACGAACAGTGAAGATTGACCTGACAGATCAGGGAAGGATGGATATTCATGCATTCATCATCAGTTTTGCCCGGCACTGTGCTAAGGGCTGAGGACAAAACAGGCCTGGGCCATTAGCTCATAGAGCTTTCTTGATTATAACCAGAGGGCAGTAGAGAAAAAAGGAAAGGAGAAAAAGTTGTGAGAAGATGAAGGAGTGCATGTCAGATGGTTTCTATTCTCCCAAAAAAGTAAGAGGCAAATGATCAGGTGTGAGAGGCTTGAGGCAAAAAGAAAAGCTATCAAAATAGGCAAACATTTTCCCCAGAAAAAAACATATTGGAGTGGCCAGGCAGAATTGGGTGCCAGCTGGAGGGTTGAGGTCACAGCCTCAAGGTAAAGCAGGCTCAGCAGTAAGGTTTTCTTCCAGCAACACTGCCGCTGCTCAGGTGCAGGCGCAAAGATGCACATGTGTGGGGGAGAGCCACGTGGAAGGCAGCCTCCTGGCAGGGACAGCCATTCGAAATGTGGGACTGTGGAGTCTATTATGAAATGTAAGCATTTGTTAACTGGAGTAAGGTCATGGGTCATGATATTGGAAGTATTGATTAAGTCCAGGTCTGCTGAGTAAAACATCCTGCTTCCTTATAGAAATCTGAAGACTTTATCTCTCACTGACAGGCTCTAATGATCCCAGTGCAGCTAGGACACTTCAGTTCCAAGAGATGATTAGTGTTGTCAATTAGGCCTGGATACATTGATTTTCTAATTAGCCTTGGTGTGTGCCATGGTCTCTTCCCTTATTAGGCTCTATAAGCAAAGGCTGCCCTCTACACAAGCGAAATCCTCGTTCAAGTGAGGACTCAGCCAAAATATTTCCTACCTTAAACAATACTTTATCTTGAAAATTATAAATGAACATTGGTTAATTTGCTGATGTAACAACATGACCTTTTCTGTAAATATAGGTCGACTGTTCTTTTCTCCTCATCTTTCTCCCATGAGTCACAGCCATTGGGCATCAGTGAAGATTTCTGTTTTACCCAAAGACTTGGAAACATTTGTGTAGCAACTCGAATGCAGAGTCCTTGGGATTTCTCCCATTCCCCTTCCCAACCCTCCTCCTGCTAATCTTTTACTGACAGCTCAAGCTTTCTTATTCTCTTTTTTTAAAAAAGTAAATTGCTTTTATGAGCTCTTTCCAACTTAATTTTCATAGATACAACTCTTTTTTTGTTCAGTTTATATAATATTTAATTAAAAGTATGTAATTACAAAAGAGTATGACTGGCATGAACACATTTTGGACCAAACACAGCTGGCTGTAGGGAAGCAGAGAACGTGACGGGAGGGGGAAGATGCAGAGGACTAGGGAGCGGCCCACCTCCACAGACATCAGCTACGTGCCTTTTCTGAGGGAGGCAGTGGGCTAAGGGGCTCCTGCCACACTCCCTCCACACCAGGGAGCCTGATGATGGTTCTCAGAGGCCAGGCTGATGGTTGACTCTACACTGCCCACATTGATGCCTCAGTGACAACATGATAAAGTCCTTTCAACAGACTTGGAACTGCCCCTTTTCTTGATCACCTTTCAGACTACAAAAGGGCCTTCAGCGAGAGAGGGGGACTGATTAAATCTCCAGTATACAGGAAGAGTTTTTTCCTTCTGGAGAGAACCGAGAGCATGCAGTGTCTAGAAACACAGCCTGGGCTGAATGACCAGCTTTTGTCCAGGTGCGCCCTTTAGAGGCTTATGTGGGTGTGAAGCTGTCCCACTCCCACCCCTCTCCCCTCCCTGGGCCGAGTCAGTTTTCCAGATGTGGAGCCTGGGGCTCTGTGCCCACCACTTGGGGCTGCAGGGCTCAGGGAGAAGGGCTTCCTGCCTCCCTGGCATCCACTGCTCTGAGGGAGGAGACGGGAGAGGGGAGCGTGGGCAGTGGCATTTGGATGGATGAGTAAGAGACAATCTGGCCTTCATCGCAATTGACCTTGACAGCAGCTGCTGCCAGAACTGGAGACTGAAAAGACCTTGTATATGTGACCCTGGTACCTATTAAGGGGATTGGAGAACTGGGAGCTCTGGGTAAAGAGAAGTGACTGGTTTCTGGCGTCTGTTTTCAGGATTCTGGAGATTCAAACATGCCTTCTGTGAGAAGGGAGGGAACATGGGCCCAAGTGCTGCTTTCCTTCAAAGAAACTATGGACCTCTGACTTCTGCAGCTTGGAGACTCCCAGCTCCATGCAGGAAATTGAGAGATGTTCTGGTGCCATGGAGGCAGCAGGACAGATGTAATTCCAGAAGCCAGACATCTGGGATTTGGGAGAATGTAGGGATTCAGAGCATTAGTTTTGGAGTCTGGCTGGGTTAGCACCATAGTACCTGTTAGTAGCTGGGTAACCTTGGGCTACTTCTTCTACAGCATACAATTTTGTACCTGTGCCTCAGATTCCTCATCAGTAAAATGGGGGAATCCATACTCAGTAGGCAGGAGGAAGAGAAAATGGCACAAAGACACTTAGCACATGCTGGCATGCCAGGAGTTGCCCGACAATGCTAGCTTCCTGCAGCGTCAGGAGGGTGATGGTGTGGCGTGGAGCGGTGGGAATAGAGGTCAGATCTTTCTCAGAATCCTTCCCACCATGGCCTGTACCTCACTGCGGTGTCTAGAAGTCAGGTTGGACAACCTCTTCTGCCTCAGTCTCCCTTCCCATTCCACTGGAAGGTGCCTTCTGGGGAGGAGCCAATGGACCTGGACAGCAACACCAGTGTGCAGTTTGGTGCCTCCTGGGCATCTGCACAAACTGGAGGCATTTCTGAGACAATGTCAGAGCCAGCTGGCATTCGGAAATTTCTGGATTAGATCACAGGATCCTCCAGTGGCAACCTAACCCAATGTAATTTTCCAGTTGTCTTTACATTTCTAGAAGCTTGAGGGTGAGGTTCATAAGTCTCCCTCTGATTCTACCTCTGGCCTCCTTCTCAGGCTCCCCAAGGCCAAAACCCTATGTTATGGTTTTAAAATATCCCTGCAAATTCTTTGATCTCTTTCCTTCAAAAACCAGAGCCTAATTCCCCTCCCCATGACTGTGAGCCAAACTTAATTACTCAGTTCTAAGCCCGGCAAGGTAAGCCTGAGGCTGGGCCATCCAAGGGACAGCCTCTGCCTGCTCTGTTTCTCCGGACGCCTTCGCTCAGGGGAAGCCAGTGGCCATGTTGTGAGGACACTCAAGATTTCCCAGGAGAGGCCCACGGGCAGAGGAGCTGAGGTTTCTGGCCAAGGGCAGGGCCATCTTACTATCCTACGGGTGGGCCGTTTTAGAAGCAGCGCCTCCAACCCCAGTCAAACCTTCAGATGCCCGCAGCCCAGCCAACATCTTCACTGCAACCGCAGGGAGACCTGGAGCCAGGCCTGCCAGGCCAAGTCTCCCCCAGGAGCCTGATTCACAGAAACCATGTTGATCGTTTTTGTTTTTATTATGTTGTGATTTTATTATTGTGTTATGCCACTAAGTCTGGGGGTAAATAGTCATGCCACAATAGATACCAAATGCACTCCACCCCCCTGAAGTTCAGCGCGGCCTGGGCACCCTGCTTTCATCATCCTGCCAGTCTGTCTGCTGTCCTGGGTAAAGGCAGCAGGGGCTGGCAGGTCAGGAGCAGTGCTCTGAGGACCAGCAATTCTGGCTCCCGGAGAGAAACTGGTCTAATCTTGTATCCTGCAAGGAGCTCAGTGGAGAGGCTGCCTCTCCTCAAAGGATGGGAAGGGTCCTGGGATCTGGAGCATGAAAGCAGAGCTTCCGCAGCAGGTCTGGCTTCCGTGAGCGTCTCCATTTGAATGCTCTGCCACCAATCAGAATTGGGATGAACACTGGAATGCGTGTTTGAGCCCTTCCTTTCCACGAGAAACTACCTGGTGCACTTCACCCCTTTGCTTGGCAAACTCATTTATGAAGAGTAGAGGTTTGTTCAATAACAGTGACCAGCAAGCTAGTTACTAACTGGAGTCCTAACCAGAGACCTGGACTCCACTTCTTCCTTTTCCCCAGATGCTGGTGTTCTCCTGGGTTCTCTCTGCAGTGCAGGGAGGAATGCAGGTAAGCACATTCCTGAAACTGGCACCTTTCATTTTTCAAGGTGACAATTGTAAAGACTGATGAAACTGTTAGAAGAGGAAGCAGAGTGAAAATAGCACCATGAGATGAGATGTGGACAGAAAGTTTTCAAAGGTGGCACCTCTTCAGCTTTCTGACTTGCCCTCACCCAACAAATCAATCTGATCCCTGTCCCCAGGCCGACATGATGGGAGACCCTGAGTTTGCCTCTTTCCTCACCCCTCTTCTCACTCTTTTTGTGACGCTAAGAGACTTCAAACTCCCCATTGCTCCAAACACCGCCTGTATTCCGATTACTCCCAGAAAATACCTCCAACCCCAGCTCCCTACGGAGGTTTAGATCTCATGCATTTAGCCAGCAGTCGGTAGGACAGTCAGGGATGTCCGCAAGTTGGTCTAAGCCTCATCTCCTATGACCTCAACCTGAACACCTATGTTAGAGCTCACCTGCTAGAACTTTCCTATTATTTCCTGGGGTAGTAACTATAAGTTATCAATTAAAATCTTTATTCTTTCTTTCTGTCTTTTTCTTTTCTTTTCTTTCTAAGACAACCTAGCTAAAAGATCAGAGTTCCAAGCTTTCTTTGCAACTATATGAGGCCATTTGACTGAGTTCAGGCCAGTGACATATAAGCAGAAGCAATGTATAGGAATTCTGGAGGGCTACTTAAGGAAGTAAAGTCAGCTGGAGGAAAGGGCCTTTGTTCTCCCCTCTCTTATTTCTACTCCCTAGAATTAGAATGTGGTGGCTGGAGTTCCAGCAGCCATTCTGGACCTTGAAGTGACCTTGAGAATAAAAGCCATGTGCTAAAAAAGGTGAAGCAGAAAAATAGGATATTAAAATAGATATGGTATCATTATGCACCAGGCTCTGTCCAAAACACATTTCTTATATAAAATCATTTATTCCTCACTGCAGTCCTATGAGATAGGTACTTTTTTTATCCTGTTTTACAGATGAGGAAAGAGAGAGGAAAGGTAACTTCCTCCTAGTCTCAAGGCTTGAGAAGGAAATAAAACCCAGACAGTGTGGCTCTTGAGTCCATGGTCTCAGCAACCTTGCCCTACCTGGGTTCCTGATGACCAAGGAGCTGCCACGTCAGCCCCGGGGTGCCGAGCCCTGCACTTTTTTAACGCGTTTTTACACACTGAACCTCAAGCTTGCTTAAGCCTCTACTATTTTGAGTTTTCTATTGTTGGCTGCCAAGCCCATGCCTACCTGATACATTCTCCAGATTGATTTTCATGCCTCCAGGCGCTTGTTCAAACTGTCCCTTCTGCCTGGAATGGCCTTTCCCTGTACACTCCTCTGGTAGTCTCTCTCACGCAGTGCAGCATCGCAGTTACTTGTCTGGCCGTCTGTCTCCCAAGTTTCCCTTCTAGCATGTAGGGGACGCTTTCCTACTATATTCTGTACCCACAAAACTTAATCTAGTCTGGCACATAATAAGTGTTCAACAAATGTTTCTTGAATTTAATCAGATTGGGGGGGAAATCTCCAGTCTTGGAGCCAGATAAAGTAGTGTGACATCAGATACATTGGGGTGCACGCCTCTCCTCTCCTCCCCGCAGACCAGTGTTGTCAAAAATCTTACTTACTGATTCTTCAACAAATTTGTCTTTTAATCCACAGTGAAATAAAACTTATTTTTAATCAGCATTCACTCTATGTTGGACGCTTTACATATTATTTGATTAGCTACAACACTGAGTGGTTTGTTACAGATGAGGAAACTGAGGCTCAGAGAGGTGAGGCAATGAATGCTCCCAAGGTCACACAGCTAGTAAGAGACTAATCTAGGTGAACCCAGGACTAGCTTATATCATGTACTCCTGTTCTCGGAAAGGGTAGATGGTTGTTTAAAGCACATGCTGTGGCATCACCAGCATACTGAGCTGGGGTTCCACAGGCCTCCTTTCTAATCATGCCTCTTACCTTCGGTTGGGTCTCACTTTCCTCAGCTATAAATTATGGGTAATTTCTAAGAACCTTTCTTGCTCTAATGGTGGATTGTTCTATGACTTAAACTCATAACAAATTTAGGTAGGTGAGAGTCTTTTTAAAAATTTTTAAGTTTATGTTGATTATTATTCTTTTTTGTTGAAGAGAGTCTTTTTATACAGGAAAGTAAAGAGAGCAAAGATGTACAAAGGAAGTACCTGCAGGGCTCTGACTTAAAGGTAAGCTTGGTGTTAATTGTGCCAGTCACCGACCCTGCTTGGCCTGCCTGGATCTCAGAAGTCATTAAGCCCATCCCCCCTTCTCACATCATATCTGACATGATCACAGGTCTGTGAAAGGACAGTGAAAAGAACATTTGCTGGGAGAAGCCTCATCCGTAAAGCAGAGGCACTGGGACGGAGGGGGTTGTCCAGGATGGAAGCTGTGGGCTCCCATGGACCTGTGTGAATCGACATTCACCAGCAAATCTCCTACTGCATCAGGAATTCCAGGGAGACTGTCGCCTTGGGAGTCTGGGCAATGAGTAGCGAGTGTGAACAAGTACAGTGTGTGCTCTTGGAGGAACCAGAGGTCTGGAAAGACCCCCGAGGGCATTCCAAGAGCCACAGAATGCTAAGTGCGAACAGTCTGGTCAGATCCACAGCACTCTGCCAGACTCCCCTGTGCTCCCCACAGCCTAGCCTGGGGACCCACACAAGCCCTTCTATGCAGAGTCCTGAGTTCAAATCCAGACTGATGCCATCTGTGTGTGAATTTAAGATTTTAATTTGTTTCTTCCAATTCCTATTTATTACACAAACAGAATTCAATAAATGATTCTTCCACTCTAATATATCAACTCCAGTCTGCCACAAACAGCTGATAATAACCAATACCAATGTTTGTATGGTACTTTTACAGCTTGTAAATCATTCTCACGTCCATTATCTCATTTGGGCTCCTTCAGCCCTAAGATGTAACAACTGTGTCGAAGCATACGAAATTGCTGCCATTCGGTTGTTTCGACCAACAAGATGGCTCCTTCCCATGGTCCAGCTTTATATCTGTGCTCTTGTCCTCATTTTGCCAATGAGGAAACTGAAGCTTCTGCTTGCCATGTAACTTGTCCATGGTTTTTTAGTACATGGCAGAGCTGGGACTGGATCCCTGATTCTGATTCCAGACATCTGCAAGTATTTGCTGACAGCCAGGCACTTGCTGGGTAGAAATACATCAAGAGGGAAGCATACACTGACCCTGCCTGCTTGGGTACACGCACAAAACCCCAGGGAGCGAGAGGACGCCGCGTAGCACTTAGAGCACACTGAGCGCTCACTCTGCGCCGGGCCCTGTTCTGCTTTTATATTTCTGCTTCTGTCTTATTTACTTATCTATTATGTCTTATTGTTTATAAACATAATTACTATTTATTATTATTCATACCTGTATATTTATCTTCACACCAGCGTTGCCCATTTTACAGTCAAGAAAATTGAGGCACACAAAGGCAAAGTCACATGCTCCAGGTTAAGTGATGGAGCCAGAACTGAAGGCCAAGCAGTGTAGCTCCAGAGTCAACAATAGTGGCTGGCCTGAATCTCCCAGGGGGCGTCTAGGCAGCCTTCCTGTAGAAGGCGGTCTCTGAGCCGAGGCCTGGAGGGCAGAATCCTTCTGGGCCCAGGGAAAACCAGGTGCAGAAGTACAGGAGCCTGCAAAAGAAGACAGGCTTTTGGGGATCTCCTGGAACATACATGTTGCAGGAAGGAAGTGGTAAGAGATTAGGCTGTATAAATAATAGACAAGGCATGGTTTATATAATGGGGTGATATTTTATCTTGTGAACAACATGGAGTCATCACAATTCTTGTAGGGGAATGATATGATCAGATTAGCCTGCTAGCAAGATCACTTGGAGAACAGGGTAGGGAGGTACTGGAAGAGGAAGGGAGACTACAGGCATTGTAATTTGGGGGTTTGGGTGCACTCACAGATCACTTCTCTAAACATCCTTGTCACTAATTCTCTCTGAGTCCTTCCACATGCCTGGCCATCTGGGCCAGACATTAGCTACTTCTCCTTAGTCGATTTGGATGATTATCTCAGGTTCTCTCTTCTCTACAGAAGAGTGGTCAAAATGTACCACTGGAAGTTCTGTCCCTAGGGTGATCTGCTTTCTCGGATGTCCTTCAAGGCTGGCCATGAGGGTAGTTCTAATGCCACAATAGTCCCTTCCCGTGTGATGCCCACATGGTGTGCAGAGCTGCCTGTAAGTCATGCTCTGGTTTTCCCTCCACAGTTAGCTGGTCACAGGGAACACCCTGGGAGGTAACAGGTGTGTCCTGAGGTTGGGACGGCAGTGTGAAAGGAGCAGGCGGGTTGGGAGTGGGAGCCGTGTGCAGCCTGCTCATGTCTTCAGGCCCAGCTTGGCCTGGTCCCAAGTGTGCTGCTTCCACCTGAGGGCATGGTGGTGCTGGGCTCACCCTTCTTGGCTTGTTGGTCAGATCATACTCAGTTCCTGATGGCCAATGTGGGTTGCATGGTCACCTGGTGTCCCCTATCCTGGTGTTCAGTCTACAAGGTCTAGTAGAAAGAGCCGTTTCTCATATGAATAATTCCTGGGCACAGCGGTGACATCATTGTTCTGAACCCCAGGGCACCACTCTGATTGTTCAGTAGGTGCTCTCCAGTGGCTCCACAAGGAACCCTGCTCTACCACAGACATTGATCACTGTCAAGTCTGCAAGGGGCTGAGAGGCACAGGGCAGAGCTGCTTGCTCTGTAAACTGGACCCCTTTTCTTGCTCTAGACCCCTCTTAATGGTGGAAGCTGCTGATGGTTGCAATAATTTCTGCAATTCTTGCATGGCTGTGGAGAGGTCCAGAGACCAGCCCCAACTTGGTCCTTCCCGTGGAAACAGACCTTCCTCCCTGGAGCAGGAGCCAGGACAGGGGTTCTGACAGTTGCTGCAGTTATCTACTCCAATTGTTTAGTCCGGAACTGAGAAAATAACCAGGAGATGGGCAAAGTGCCACACTGGGTTTATCATGAGATAGACTTGGGTAAAAATCCACTTACCACCCTGACCCCCAAACTGCTCATTGACCAGTGGATAGAGTGGTATTCTGGGTCCCTAAGAACTAATGTTATACCAGAGCCACTGTCCAATAATCCTTGAAAAATCTGGGTAATACCGTTACCTTGATTAATACATAATTGCCCTGGTAAATGGCCAAGATCCCTTTAGGAAAGACTGTTGTTGCAAGATCTTCTCTTAAGAGTATTTGACCTTCTATTGACCTTCTGTGCACTGATTCAGGAATAGGAAAAAGGTGAGGGGCCGTGATCCTCCATTATAACTTAAATCAAGCCTCTATTTGCCAGTCTCGGAGTTTTCGGCAGTTACACAATTAGGCAAAGAGGAACAAGAAGGGAAAAGGACAAACATCTCCCTTTATCACTTTGTGAGGTTTCAGTTTTCTGTCTGGCAGGTCATTGAGCCCCTTGTGGGGCAGGCACCAAATGCTGGGCTCTGTCCCATATATGAGCTCTTGAGGGGACCCTGCGGATATCTGTACTGCACATTTTCCTGACTCAGGAGATTGACCCTGGCTTGCCTCGTTTTCCACCACTCATCATCCCCAGCCAAATGGAATCACACTGGGCTACTAGCAGCCCAGTGGACAGTCCTTGTGTGGAGTCACTGATAAGACAGTTCATAGCTCCCTTCTGCTATGTCCGCCCAACCGTTGGGAAACTCATGGGTCTTCACCATGCCAAATGGTGGGAGTACAGGCTTACTGCCTGTGCCCCCACCCCCACAACTCCCGCAACACACACGCCTTGCCCCACAATCTCTCAGCAAGTCTCCTTTCTATTGCTCCGATCAGCTGAGAGACATCCAATCAGGATGTAAAATGGAAGTCTTCTCTGCTTCTTTCTTTATAAGTGACTCTCTTACAGGGGTGTCCAACCTTTTGACATCTCTGGGCCACACTGGAAGATGAAGAATTGTCTTGAGTCACACATTAAATATATTGTGACATGTACTGTATTTTTCAGACCATAAGATGCACCTAGGTTTTAGAGGAGGAAAATAGGAAAAGAATTTTTGAAGCAAAAACTGTGGTAAAATATTTAATAGTATGAATAACATAATATTTCACCAATGTAAATACAAACAGAACTCAACAGCAGCATTGACTATCATTATTTCTCCCAAATTGGGGGGGGGTGCATCTTATAGTCCAAAAATATGGTAATCTCAAAAAAATCTCAGAATATTTTAAGTAAATTTACAATTTTGTGTTGGGTCACATTCACAGCCATCCTGGGCTGCATGTGACCCGTGGCCACAGGTTGGACACCCTCTCTCCTTTAGCTTCTCATCATGAACACCCAAAGGCCAGCAGATCTTCCTCAGGCATCGCTGTGCACTGTGGGAGGTGGTGGTGGTGCTGACTCCTCAGTATGCCCTGCATGGAGGTGGGCTGATCACTCTGGATTTAGCATCTTTTGTTCCACCCTTTGGCCTTCGCCATTATTCCAGGGCAACAGATCATGTCCCATTAGACATGTTGATAAATATATATTTTTCAGGACTATGGTGGGAAAGAAATATCTTCTGGATCCTCTCTGAGCAAGTGAATAGGTCTCACATCAACACATTTACACATTTCTGCACCCTCCCTGCCCTGTTCTACTCATTCCTTCGCTGTGTGCAAGGAATTTCTGGCATCTCAACTACATTTCATGGGAACCAATGTGGAATCCATGCTTCAATCAGCCAAACACAGAATAAGAATTTAGGGTTAGTGATGTAAGCTAAACATTCAGCCTAGAACCTTTAAATTCAGATAATCTAATACTGTATTCCCCTCTCCCTTGGTCTTATTCTCTCATAATTCATTCTCACATGAATTTCCCAGATTTCTGGTGATTCAAATTAATAATGTCATGTAATATTTTGGTGTGTAAATTTTCTCCTTCAGAGTTTTGTGATGTAGTTAATGCCCCCCGTCCCGCCACCCATCCTGCTGAGACCTGCCTTGGAATTTTTTTTTTCCTGGTGTAGAAATAACAAGGACAGTGACTCTTCCCCTTGCAAGGTAACTCCATAGAGTGGGTCCATGCAGGGATTCTGAACAAGGCAGGAACAGCTACATCAGACAGGGGGAGGAGCTACTGTTTCTGGCAAGAAAGGCTGTGCAGGGTTGAGAGCTTCAGAGTATTTGAGTCCACAAAACCTGCCAGTTTATCCTCATTCCAATGGTTGGGGTTCTGCTCTTTACTGGCCAATGATCTTTCACATGAGAAATGTAGAAAAGCTGTGATTTTTAACTAAAAATTTGTAGTTGGACCACCCACAGGATTAGGCCTGATCATTTTTTACTATCTCAGTCTGCAACTGGGAGCTCTAAGAAAGCCTTTTAGTACAGTGGTAGAAAGTCCCTGAGTTCTGTCCATGCCTTGGGCTGAAATTTGTGAGTCTAAGTTTTCCATTCTGTCCTTAAGCTTCCAGGGTTGACAGAAGCAACCCTGCAGCTACCCCTTCTACCTCGCCTCCCACCTCCTGTTCTTTAACTCCTCTTCTCCTCACACTGTTCCCTGTCTTAGTTTGGGCTCTTGTATAAGCATGCTCAAGACTCAGACTTGGGTGCAGGTTGTTTTTCTGGGGTTTCCTTCAGGAAGCAGATGAGGGAGCAGAGAGACTGAGTCAGGAAAGGGAGAAAAAACAACGAAGGATGCATGATTGAGCTGCTAAATGTGATAAATTCAGTCCTACTGGGGGTTTTCAGAATTGCCCTAGGAAGGAAAGGAATGGGAACACTTATCCTCCAGCTCCCATCCCCTTTGGGTTTGCCCTCAAGAATGTTAATTTCCCCCACACTTCAGGGCTGACTGGAGAAAGCCTTGAGGCAGAAAAGCAGAGACAATGGCTCATGCTTGCATGTGATTGTCCCAGGTGCAGTGAATCAGGAGGGCAGGATGTGACTGCCACAGGCACCAAGAGCATCTACTACAGAGGCTCCAGATCCTTGCCTGCAGTAGGCACTTCAGCCAGGGGCCACTGGTGATAATTTAGGAGCTGTTTTGCCATTTGAACCACAGGCTACTAGAGTTCCTGGCTGGGTTTCCACTGCCTTCAGCTTCAACCAGGCAGATTACAAATCCCTCATTTCTCTGAAGGTTTGTTCTTTGTCACCACTTAAGACACCAATTTCTATGTATGTTAGGGTTCCTCATTGTAAACGTCGTGAGTGACTTAGACGGATACAATCTGAGAAGGGAGTTTATTGAAAAACACCAGATAGCTAATAAAATTGCTGAGAAGAATGGAGAAGCATGCTCAAGGAACAGGCAGGTGAGAAGGCAGCCAGACCTCAGCCAAGCCAGCCCTCCATTCAGCATTTACTACGGGTCTCCCAGGAATGCTCTACAGGATGCTCTACTGAGAGCTTGGGTGGACACAGCCAGGAAGAGCTGAACCACTGAGTAAGAGAACAGATAGTTCTCTTGGTCCAGAGTCCTTAGAGACGGAGGCATGCCACCTGGGTGGGTGGGGAGAAACCTCTCAGGTCATAGCCATCAGAAGATACCCTGTACCTGCCATAGCTGTGGGTATTAGAATTCCTCTTTCTCCTTGTACCTCAAAATACAGGCCTTAATTCCCAACCTCTCATATACTTCTGTTCTAGAGAGGGTTATTAGAAGTAGTAAACTCATTCAGACTGTAAATCTACTTTGCTATGAGGAAAGAAAATCTTTAAAATGTATACACACTAAATCCAGTGGAGTAATTTATAGGTATCCAGACTGATCACTGAATCCAGCTTGGCAACCACATACATCTGCTTCTCACAGGTTTAACTTTTAATGGCTTCTTGCTCCCTGAAGGTCTCCCTCCCCCATGCTGTAGTGGGCACTGCAAGAAACTCTAGACCTCAGACTCTAGCACTTGAGTCCCGTCTGCAGGCTCACTCCTGCCTCAGCCACAGAGATTCATCCTGGCCTCAGTCACGGGAGTTTAAAGAGCCCAGCCTACTTCAGGAGCTCAGGTGTAAGTCGCCCAGTCCCGCTCTAAGCACATGACCTGCTTCTTCAGCCTCGTTCATGTCCAGGTTCTCACCAAATGCCCCTACCTAGGCCTGACTATCTTTCTCAGAAACTTGGCAAGGACCCAGGTCCTCCAAAGCCAAGACCCAGCCTTAATCCCCTCCATCCTCCCAAGATGCTTAATTTTATCATTCTGTCCAGAAAACTTGCCCAGAGCCCACCTGCTTCCACTTCCCCTGGCTCATAGCACTGCCCCACCCCGACTCCTCACCATGGTCCAATAATGCTGGGGTCCTCTCTTTTACCCTTTGATAAGCTTCCTGAAGACCACCACCTACACTGTCACCTCTGCCCATCTGCACACACTCAGAGTACCCTGCCTGGCTGGATTCCCCCACTGTCTCTGGCCCACCCTCCCCCAGAGAGTAGGACTGATTGCTCAATTCTGACCACTCCTGGTCTGCCCCCTTTCCTGTTTCACTGATTCCCATTTATAACACAGCTTATTTCTTTTCTTGAGCCTGCCTGCTTATAGCCCTAAATAAGAGTTCTTTTTTGCCGGTCTCCAGGAGTAAACAGTCCACTGATGTCAGGTAACAGCTGCTCTCTCTACGAGAGAGTAACTTCAATCAAGTTGTTTATTCCTATGAGAAAACGATCCTTTTCTCATCTGTATGTTATTAAATTGTGTTCATTCACTTAATTCATATTTATTGGGCAATGCTACATACCAGGCACTTAAATATATAGCAGCAATTAAGGCATGGTTCTTACCCTCAAAGAGCTTACAGTCTAGAGGAATAAAAAGTCCTATATCAAAAAAAGTACAAAGCTACATGGTAAGTGCTATTTTGTTTGAAGCATGAGCAGAATATGATTAACTTTTTAAACTATTTTTGTTATTTAAGGGATTTTTGGTTAAGATCACACATGCAGAAAAGATCGGAGCTGGATCCTAGGAATACTTGAAAATACCTAGGTCCCAACCTCCCAGACAGCACCCAGGGGACACGGGTAGAGGAGAAGCTACTGAATGAGGGCAGACATGGTGTGCAGGAAGTTATGAAACCCCAGAAGTGGAGGGAAGTGAGAATATTAACTAAGTAAAGATTATTAAGTTCAGGGCACGTCAATCACCCATTGTTTAGCAAATGATCTCTGACAGAGGATCACTCCATATCTTAAAAATGCATTTTCTATTATTAGAAACTAAACCCAAGGGGAAAGTCCAAGGAGTTTCCTTGTTAAGGAAAAACAAGTCAGTTAGTTCCCCAATGTCTTTAAAGGGTGTACAGGAAGTAGTAAATCACTGGACCAGGCCAAGGTGATATGCACCATTTTATGTGATACAGACCAGAAAAATTAAGAAAGAATAATAGATAAAAACTGAGCTTCACTAAAATAAAAAATTTCAAAACCCACTGACTTATTCTTTTTTTAGAATCATAAACATTTAATGAGGTGAAATTTACATAACATAAAATCAACCATTCAAAAGTCAACAACCCAGTGGCATTTGGTACATTCATGATGTCATGTTATCGCCACCTCGTCAACTCACATAACATTTTCAATGAATGGAATCATGCAATATGTGACTTTTTGTGTTTTTTTCACTTAGCATGCTTTTGAAGTTTATCCACATTGTCACATGTATCAGTATTTAATTCCTTTTTATGGATGAAAATATAAATTATACACACACACACACAACACAATTTGTTTATCCATTCATTCCACTCATGAACATTTGGTTGTTTGCACTTTTTGGCTGTTGCAAATGGTATTACTGTGAATGTGCACGTGTAGTATATGTATGAGTACTGTTTTAAATTTTTGGGGGCATATACCTAGGACTGGAATTGCAGGGTCACGTGGTAATCCCATGTTTTACTTTTTGAAGAGTGAACCATTTCTTCTTAACCAGGAATTTGCTGTATATCAGCCAAACAGGGTAGAGAAAGATGACAAAAGGACTTCTAAAATCTCATACATGGAGAGATTTAAGCAGATCATCAAACCTAATTCTTTGCCTTCTGGGACACACAGCTAGCCCACCTTTTCCAGTTTCTCTTGCAGCTTGGAGAGATCATGTGTTTATTTCTGACGATAGAATATAAGCAGAAATAACATGTGGCAATCCAGGTCTGGCCCATGAAGCCAACCCACAGGCAACCCTCCATGCTCTTCCCTCTTCTTTAGGCTTGATGAAGACAAGCATATATCAATCTTAGAAACCACCTATGGAAGATGGAATAATCACCAGGGGGAAGGAGCCTAGGCTCCAGAATTACCACTTGGAGTAGAATTGCTGCCAATCATAAATAGTTGCTTTAGATTTTGAGTAAGAAATAAACTTTCATTATGTTGTACCATGAGACTTTATGAGTACTTCATTACAACCACTTGCAGTACTGTATCCTTACCCTAAGAGGCAAAAGGGAATACCAGACGTTGCTCAGACAGACCTGATGCTCAGGGCTAGTGTAATGAACCAGAGATTGGGAAGAGCCCAGGAGACCAGGGCAGCTTGAGACTGGAGTGGATTTGAGCCCACAGCCCTTCTGGGTCACACCTAGAGAAAGATCTGGGAATTGGTCTCTGGAAAGCTTAAACAGGACAGCATCTGGACCAGCCTGAACTACGACTGACTGTGGTGCCCTTAGAGTAAGGAGACAAATGAGGATTTCGTACCTAGTAAATTGTTTCAATCAGGAAAACTGTGAGTTAAAAAAAAAAGTGCTTCTGTGACTAAATGGGCTCAATCTTCCTTAGACTCAGAAATCTGTTAGTGCTCGTCTGTTTTTATGCTTTGTTGCTTTCTTTGATAATTTTCCATCTGTCTTCTCTTAGTTTCTTAAGAAAGTTCTATTTGAAAATTCCAAATCAGACTCAGTCTGATAAAGAATGGCAGAGTCAGGGCAAGCTGAAACTAGCCCCTGGAGGCCAGATGAGGTATCACAGGGAACAGTGTTCCTCAACCCTGGTGTCTTGGTATTTGGGACAAGTAATTCATTCATGTGCAAGAACACTATCCCAAGAACCTCAGGATTCTTAGCATCCCTTGCCCCATCCACTAATGACAGTAAAGTCCCAATCATTGTGACCATCAAAACTCCCACAGACATTTCCAAACTTCATAGGCAGGGAAGTATCCTGTCCCCCAGGATGAGAAGCACTGAATGAAAGTAGATTTAGAGACCTGGGGAAGAGACCCATGAAGTCATCCCTGCCTTCTTCCTAGCAGGATTCTTCTCTAACAACTTTGTAAAAACTCCCTCCTTCTCAAGTCTGTTCTTGACTGTCTTCTTCCCAAACCATCCCATCCCCCTTGTTCACTCAGCTTCTAGGTAGTTCCTCCCACTCTCCAGTGTGGATCAAAATTTTATGATTTTTGTTTTCTCGCAGGTGTTTTTTATTTCCACACCACTTTCTACCTCAGACCTTCCAAGTCATCCCATAATTCAGTGTGTGTCTAAAGCCCACTTTATTCCCTCTTCAAAGTAGTATATTGGAGCATTGATTGGGAACATGCAAGGCCCTTCCAGGTTAGGAGAACAGCAGAGCAAACACTGGGGTCAAGAGGAACCCTGGAGTACTATCAAGATAGGGACAGATAGTTCGGCCGTAGGCTTTGGAGTGTCCTGGGAGAGATAGGCTGGAGGCAAATGATAATGGCCTCAGTCCTCACCTGGACAGTGGGTGAAAGGAGAATGCCCAGCCCTTTCCGATATAGCCAGAGACATGAGCCTTTCATGATGGTGACACCATAGGAGGGAGATCTGAATCCCTGGGGAGCTGAGGAGAGGAACTGAGCTCAAAGACAGTGCTAGATGAAAGGATATGAGGGTACCCCCTTGTCTGTAATTCTGGAGCTACCCAGTTAGAATCAGATGCCTGACATGGCAGTGAATGAAAAGAGATACTCTCTGGGAAGGAGGAGCCATTGAGAACTCACAAGTAGTGGACAAAATAATGGAACCCAAGGTGGTTGAGTCATTGGCCAGAGCACCCACTGGCACAAAAAAGATCCTTCATCTAAAAGGTTCTTTCTACTTCCAGCCAGGATGGAGGCTTAGATAGATACACTTTGCCTCCTTGCACAACCAAAAAGGACAACAAATTGAAAAACAAAAAAACCACCAGAACTTCCAGAAAATTGAACTGTATGGAAGTCCAACAGCCAAGGAGGTCAAGAAACATTCAATCAGACCAGTAGGAGGGGCAGAGATGGGTAGCTGGGGTGGGGAGGACTTGCAGCAAGGTGGCACCTCGCAGACCAGGTAGTCCCACATTTATGTGCAGGTAAACCTGGAGGAACAACTGGGGGGTGAGACAGACCACAAAACCCAGGTTTCCAGCATGGGAAAATAAAGCCTCAAAACCTCTGGCTGTAAAAACCTGTGGGGGTTACAGTGGCAGGAGAAACTCTTAGCCTCACAGGAGAGTTTGTTGGAGAGACCCACAGGGTTCTAGAACATACACAAACCCACCCACCCGGGAATCAGCACCTGAGGGCCCAATTTGCTTGTGGGTAGCAGGGGAAGTGACTGAAAGCCAGCCAAGAGCCAAGCAAGAGGCATTGTTCCCTCTCGGACCCCTCCCCCACAGACAGCACCACAACACAGCCACCTGGGTTGCCCTGCCCTGGTGAATATCTAAGGCTCCACCCCTTACTACATAACAGGCACACCAAGACAAAAAACATGCCCCAAATGAAAGAACAGATCAAAGCTCCAAAAATAGAACTAAGGGATAAAGAGATAGCCAAAATATCAGATGCAGCGTTCAGAACACTGGTAATCAGGATGCTCCCAGAAGTGGTTCAGTGTGGTCACAAAATAGAGGAAAAGGTGAAGGCTATGCAAAGTGAAATAAAGGAAAATGTACAGGGCCTCAAGAGTGAAGGGAAGGAAACTGGGACTCAAATCAATGATCTGGAGCAGAAGGAAGAAATAAACATTCAACGAGAATAGAATGAAGAAACAAGAATTCAGAAAAATGAGGAGAGACTTAGGAACCTCTGGGACAACTTTAAACATTCCCACATCTGAATCATAGGGGTGCCAGAAGGAGAAGAGGAAGAACAAGAAATTGAAAACTTATTTGAAAAAATAATAATGGAGAACTTCCTTAGTCTAGCAAAGGAAACAGACTCTAGGAAGTTCTGGAAGCTCAGAGAGTCCCAAAGAAGTTGGACCCAAGGAAGCACACACCAAGGCACATCACAATTATATTACCCAAGATTAAAGGTAAGTAGAGAATCTTAAAAGCAACGAGAGGAAAGGAGAGAGTTACCTACAAAGGAGTTCCCGTAAGGCTATCAGCTGATTTCTCAAAAGAAACCTTGCAGGCAAGAAGGGGCTAGAAAGAAATATCCAAAGTCATGGAAGGCAAGGACCTCCACCCAAGATTACTCTAGCCAGCAAAGCTATCATTTAGAGTGGGAGGGCAGATAAAGTGCTTCCCAGATAAGGTCAAGTTAAAGGAGTTTATCATCACCAAGCCCTTATTATATGAAATGTTAAAGGGACTTTTCTAAGAAAAAGAAGATGATCAAAACTATGAACAGTAAATGACAATAAACTCACAACTATCAACAACTGAACCTAAAGCAAAAACAAAACCAACTGAGCAAATAACTAGAACAGGAACAGAATCACAGAAATGGAGATCACATGGAGGGTTATCAGTGGGAAGGGGGAGGGGGCAGAATGGAGGAAAAGGTACAAGGAATAAGAAGCATAAATGGTAGGTAAAAAATAGACAGGGGAGGTTAAGAATAGTATGGGAAATGGAGAAGCCAAAGAACTTTTATGTATGACCCATGGACATGAACTAGGTAGGGGAATGATGGTGGGAGGGGGTGCAGGGCAGAGGGGGATAAAGGGGAGAAAGAAATGGGACAACCATAGTGGCATAGTCAATAAAATATATTTTTAAAATATACAAAATAAAAAATTAAAAGGTTCTTGTGGAAAAAACCTTTCACATTTACTTGTGAATTCAAGCAGGCAAATGGTTTGAATATCTCCCAATTACCATTTTCTCTTAATTATACTCTGCATCTCCCCCATCCCCTACACACATTTTAATGTTTCTGAAATAAGTATATGTCTTAAAATAGATGTACATGTTTATTGCAATGTTTCTCCTTTTTTGAAGCAGTTATTAAATCAATGGTGTATCTTATAATCAATGGCATATTAGAATCGAGGAAATAGGGTAATTACCAGAATTGATTTCCTGTTTTGATGTAGCGAGACAAGATTGTTCAGCAGGCACCTGAAAGCACCTGTGCTTGCCCTTGAATGCAAAACTGTTTGTGGAAAGCCTCAGTAGGCCTACACACACACATACACACATGCTCGCCTCCCACCCAACCTTTGAGGTGCCAGCTGGCTGTAGGTTTGGATGCTATCAGACCTTCAGGGAGCCCAGAGAAATGTGCAATGTGCTAAATCCTACCCTCCCTTGAAAATGTCATGAAGAAATTGCTTTTGGCCCACTCTGTTGCTGACTGTGCTGCTGATTGGTCTCGGTGAGGGGCAAAGACTCTGCTCCTGGCAGGAGACAAGGCCTGACCAATGAGATTCTGGCAGGCAGAGTTGATGGTTGCTGCTGACACAGAAGCCTCCTTGGAGCAGAGGTGCTTCCCATCTGGCACACCAGCTCTGGTCCCCTCCAGGCCTCAGCCACCCCACGGGAATGCCCACTGCTTCACTGTGCTCTCACTTCCCAATCCTTCCTAGGAGAAAGGAAGGGCATGGGTGATGAGGCAATCAAGGCTTGTCATGGGGAGCGAAGAATGATGGATCACCATTAAATCCCATTGGCTAGGCCAAGGCAGTGGAGAATATGAGTAAGTGGTTTGACAAGGCAGCAGGGCCTCTGCTAGAGATTCCAAGAACTTTCCATCAGGCAGAGTCAAGAGCTATGATGAACGACATGCTAAAAGAGATGGGAAGTAACACTTCAGGTAATCAAACCTGTGAGGCTCTAAGGCCCAAATGGGCTTCCTAGTAGGTTCTCTGCCCCAGAGCATGGCCTTGGAAGGAGAAGGGCTATCCAATGGATGAGGGCTCTCTCTTCTCCATCTGAGGCCTCTGGGATTCTCAAGGAACTTAGGCTCAGGCTATGTTCAGAAAAAGGAAGTCCCACCTGACACCATTCCACAATGGGTTCTCTGCCCAGGACACCACTTCAACCTAAATTTTGTGTCCTTGGGAAAACAGTATGACGATTTCTCAAAAACTTAAAATGAGTACTACCATATGGCCCAGCAATTCCATTTCTGGGTATTTATTTGAAGAAACCCAAAACATATGCACCCCTATGTTCATTGCAGTACTTCTGTACAATAGCTGAGATATGGAAGCAACCTAAGGGTCCACCAATAGATGAACGGATACAGAAGATGTGGTACATATATTCAGTAGCATATTACTCAGCCATAAAAAAACCCAAAATCTTGTCACTTGCAACAACATCGATGGACTTAGAGGGTGTTATGCTAAATGAAATAAGTCAGACAGAGAAAGATAAATACCATATGATTTCACTTATTGTGGAATCTAAAAAACAAAATAAATGAACAAACAAGACAGAAACAAATTTATAGATACAGAGAGCAAACTGATTGTTGCCAGATGGGAGGTGGGTTAGGAGAATGGGCAAAAAAGGTGAAAGGGATTAAGAAGTACAAATTGTGAGTTATAAAAATATTCACTGGGGTATAAAGTGCAGCACAGAAAATATAGTCAATAATACTGTAATAACTATGTATGGCATCAGATGGGTACTAGATTTACTGAGATTATTACTTTGTGAGGTATATAAATGTCTAATTACTATGTTGTACTCTCAAAACTAGCATAATATTGTATGTCAATTATAACTAAAAATAAATTTGATAAACAAATAAATACATTTCATGTCCTCTACCTGGCTCCCCCTTGGAAGGTGGCTTTGTGCTCTGGGGTGGGGTATGTAGGATGGGATAAGGTATAAGCTTTGACCATAACCAGACCTACTTCTTTGGCTCCTGCCTCCAGACCAGAGGAGAGGAAACTGCCCAAGTAGACCAAGTGCTGAAGCTGCTGACAGAGAAGCAGTGGCAGCCCTACTGAAGGATCATCCCCACCCCCCTGCACAGTGTCTGTAGAAAAACCCCAAGGAGATTGATCAGCTAGCATCTCTGATTTGTAATTTCATTTAATGCTATTAAGAGGGCATTTGGGGCCATTTTCTTCAGAGGGCTGGCAAGGTTCCAGAATCCTCAGCTAATGAATGTCAAGTATTAATCCCATTAGCCTCTTACTGTCTGCCACTTCTGACTAAGTCTGTCCCTCTCCCCCTCTTCCTCCTATTGTCCTTCCCTGGAGGAAGCTCCCTGATCCCCAAAGCTCCTGGCATGTTCCCATAAAAGGCAGGACTGTGTTGGCCTTGCTCACCAGGCTAGTTTTACCAGAAACTGAAATAGCAACATATGTGGTGACTGGGGCAATTCCCTCAAGAGCATCATAGTCTCAGTTTGAGGAGCTCCACAGGTCATGGAATTTTCCCCAAGTTTTTCTCTGTAGCAGTGGTTAACAATTTTCAGGGGACACACACACATACACAATCACCTCAGTATTTGCATTTCTAACAGCCGAGGTCAACATTCTTATGTAAGTGGTCCATGAACCACACCTTTAGAAATCTTGTTTGATAGCATCTCTGATGAATGGTCTCTGCTATCTGATTGGACAGCTCTGTTCTCTGAATCTCTTAGTAAGTCTAATCCTTATCTCATATGACCATCCTTATTATATTTGGTTCTAGGCCCCATGAGCCTGTGTGACACAGGAGAGTACTAGTTACAGAGTCACATAATGTGAGATCACATTCCAGCTTTTTTACCTGCTGGGTGATATGGGGCACACATCAGCCTGTGGTGAGTTGGGGCCTCTATTGCTGGCTCTTATAGGTTCTGGGGCCCCTGGTTTCTGGTAGGAGGAGCAGCTGCATGGTAAGTATTCTGTATCCTGCTTCAAATCTTGTGATTTGGGACACACATAAATGCATCTGTTTCCTCATTTATGAAATGGAAAAAATAATGTACTGGCGACTTCTGCCTCTGTGACAATGGAATAGACATACTTTTCCCTGCTCCTCTTGCTAAAGACATCTAAAAACCTTGGACATTGGGGAACCCTTTTGCACTGTTGGTGGGAATGCAGATTGGTACGGACACTGTGGAAAGCAGTATGGTGATAACTCAAAAAATTAAAAATGGATCTGCCTTTTGACTCAGCAATCTCACTTCTGGGAATATATCCAAAGGAACGCAAAACACTAATTAGAAAGAACATAAGCACCCCTATGTTCATTGCAGCATTATTTACAATCGCCAAGATTTGGCAACAGCCCAACTGTTCATTAGTAGATGAGTGAATAAAACAACTATGGGACGTTTGCACATTGGAATACTACTTGGCCATAAAAACAAACAAGAAAATTTTACCCTTGGCAACAGTATGGGTGGACCTGGAGAACATTGTGCTAAGTGAAATAAGCTAGTCAGAAAAAAATAAATACCATATGATTTTACTCATATGTGAAATTTAATGAACAAAATAAACTAACAAGGAAAATAGAGGCAGACTCATAGATGGAGAGCATATGACCCCTAAATGGGGTCAGGGGAGGTTAGCGGGTACAGGGATTGAGCAAAAAGGAAAAAGGACTTATGAACAACAGTGTGGTGATTGCTGGAGGGAGGGAAGTACAAGGGGACTAAATGGTAATGGAAAAATAAATACATAAATACATACGTACCCTGGACATTATATACAACACAAACCCGAGAAGACTCTGAAATGTGGAGAGCTAAAGGCAGAGTGTCTAGGAACCTCAGGACCTGAGGAATGACATGGCAGTGAGGTCATTGGGTTTTATTTTCACCTCATACATTCCAGACTTAGAGCTGAAGAAGCCATCAGCCCAGAATAACCAATAGACACAGAGAAACAAATAACCCCCCCATTCCCCAAAAAATCTGATTGAGCTAAAGAACCAGGAAAGGGGCAGCCTAGAGACAGAAAATTTTTGGACAATAACTGCTCTACTCCAGCCAAATACCACAGAAGAAAACATGGCCCCACTTCTGCCCACACCAGCAAAGCCTGAATGAGAAGCTTAGATTTTTACTCTCACAAACCAGTAATGAGGAGTCCCAAAATTCCTGCCAGGGTGTTGTTAGGGGAGGCCAAGTAGGAAGCTGGGACTTTTGTTCCAATGGTTAGTACCATGATAGCCCCATTTCAGTGTCAGTAGAGGTGACATGAGAAGCCTGGACTTCCACCCCCACTTGGCAGTAAGGAAGCTCCGCTCCTTTTCTCCACTGGAGTAGTGTCAGAGGAGACCTAGTGGAAAGTCAGGAGTCTCACCATCAATGTGCACTGACAAAGCATCCCCACCAATGTGCCAGAGGAGACCATGTGGGGAGTTGGAATTCCTACCCTTGATCAGCATCAGTGAGGAATGTCCCTCGCTTGGCTGTCAACAGAGGCCAAGTGGAGAACCGACTTCTACTTTCAACTAGCAGTAATAAGGTGGTTAATTGGCCCACCCCAACTCATTCCCCTGCTGGAGCTTTGTCAGAGAAAGCCTGATAAAATAAAAGTGTACATAAGATCTAGTCTTATAACATAATAGAAAAATGTTGAGGTTTAAATAAATCATTTGCCATATTAAGAACCAGGAAGATCTCAAGCTGAATGAAAAAAAAAAGACTATTGATAGATGTCAACATTGTTCTGGCCAGGTAGCTCAGGTGGTTAGAGCATCATTCCGATAAGATAAGGTTGCAGGTTTGATCCCCGGTCAGGGCACATACAAGAAGCAATTAATGAATACAGAAATAAGTGGGACAACAAATTGATGTTTCTCTTTCTTCCTCTCTCTAAAACCAATAAATAAAATGTAAAAAAATAGATGTCAACACCAAGATGACAAAGATGTTACAATTAACCTGAAATTTTAAGCAGCCATGATAAAAGTGCTTCAATGGACAATTACAAACATGGTTGAAACAAGTGAAAAAGAGGTCTCAGCAAAGAAATAGAAGATATGAAGGAACACCAAATGAAAATTTTATAGCTTAATAATATAATACTAAAAAAAGAAAGCTCAGTGAATGGAGTTAACAACAGAATGGAGGAGACAGAAAAAAGAATCACTGAACTTAAAGATGCAACAATAGGAATAACAGAAACTAAATAACAGAGAAAATAGTCTGGAAAAAAATGAATAGAGCCTCAGGGATCTGTGACTCTGTAACAAAAGGTCTAACATCCATGTCACCATAGTCCCAGAAAGAGAAGAGAAAGAGGGCAGGGCTGAAAAAGTACTTGAAGAAATAATTATGGAAAACTCCCCAAATTTGACAAAACACATAAACCTACAGATATAAGAATCAGAGTGAACCCCAAAAAAGGTAAGTCAAAAGAAATCCACACCCAAACACATCATAACGAAACTTCTGAAAAATAAAGACAAACAAAAGTCTTGATATAGTTCAGAGAAAAAAAGTTACTACCTATAGAAAAAAAAATAATTTGAATGACCAGACTTCTCATCATATGGTTTGGAGGCCAATGGGAAGTGGCACAATATTTTTCAAGTACTAAAAGAAAATAACTGTCAGCCTAGAATCCTATATCCAATGAAAATAGTCAGGTATAAAGGGAAGTTAAGACATTCTTGGATAAATGAAAAATAAGAGAATTTATCACTAGCAGATCTGCCTTAAAAGAATGACTAAAGACAAATTTTGAAACAAAAAGGAAATAATAAAAGGTAAAATCTTGGATCATTGGGAAGGAAAAAATGCAATAGGAAGAGTAAAAATATGGATTAATATAATAAACTTTCCTTAAGTTTTCTAAATTATATTTGACAGTTGAAAAAACCATAACATCATCTGACAAGGTTCTAAATGTTTGTAGATGAAATATATAAGAAAATTAAATTGCAAACAAGGAGAGTAAAGGGACATAAGGGGTACTGGGACTTCCATACTGCACTTGAAATGATAAAATGATGACCCCAGGAGACTATAGTGAGTAATAGCATATAGTGTAATGCCTAGAGTAACCTCTAGAAATGCTATACAAAAGAATATACTCGACAACACTATTGATAAATCAAAACAGCATTCTAAAAAGTGTTTGAATAGTCAACAGGAAGGCATGAAAAAGAAAACAGAGAAATGAAAAATAGCCCTGGCTGGTGTGGCTCAATTGTTTGGAAATATCCCACAAAGCAGAGGGTTGTCAGTTCAATCTTCAGTCAGAGCACATGCCTAGGTTGTGGGTTCAGTCCCTGATTGGGGCAAATACAAAACACAAGCAATCGATGTTCTTCTCTCAATGAATATTTCTCTGCCTCTCTTTCTCCCTCTATTCCTTTTTCTAAATAAATAAATACAAAGTTTTAAAAATAAAAAACAGACTTTCAGCCAAGATGGAGGCATAGGTAGGTACACTTTACATCCTTGCACAACCAAAGGAAGGACAACAACAAATTGAAAAACAAAAAGCCACCAGAACTTCCAGAAAATTGAACTGTATGGAAGTCCAAAAGCCAAGGAGGTCAAGAAACATTCAATCAGACCAGTAGGAGGGGCAGAGATGGGTAGCTGGGGTGGGGAGGACTCGCAGCAAGGTGGCACCTCGCAGACCAGGTAGTCCCACATTTATGTGCAGGTAAACCTGGAGGAACAACTGGGGGGTTTTATTTTAAATAAAATATATTTAAAAAATGAAAAGCAGAGGAACTAAACAGAAAATAAATAAAATGGCAGGCTTAAGCCCTAATATATCAGTAATTACATTTAATACATCAATTAAAAGGCAGAGATAGGCAGAGTGGATTTAAAACCATTGGCAAACTGTATGCTGTTTATAAGAAACTCCTTTCAAATATAATTATGGAAAGTAAAAAGATAAAATATATATGTAAATTTTAAAGGAATCAAATGTGGCTACATTAATATCAGATTAAATTACTAGAAAAAAGGCGTATTACATAATGATAAAAGCTCAGTCCATCAGGAAGGCATAGCAATTTTAAATGTGTGTACACAAAACAACAGAGCTACAAAACATGTAAAGCAAAACCTGACGGAAAGGAGCAGAGAAATGGTTACACTCAATTTTAGTTGAAGACGTCAACACCCCTCTCTCAGCAACTGATAGAACAATTAGACAAAAAATCAGCAAGGGTATAGGGCCATGGAGATTTCTTTTGGAGGAATGTTTTAATTATGAATTCAATTTCTTTGATAGTTACAGAGCTATTCAAATTATCTATTCCACAGTGCGTGAATTGTGGTGGTTTGTTTTTTCTGGGAAGTGGGTCACTTCATCTGAGTTGTCAAATGCACACGTGTGAGGTTGTTTGTCACCTTCCCTTACCATCCTTGTCATGTCGGCAGGGTTTTCAGTGCTATCCCCTCCTTCATCCCTGACATTGGCATTTGTGCTCTCTTTTTTCTCTGTCAGTCTTGTTAGAGGTTTGTCAATTTTACTGATCTGTCAAACAACCAGATCATTGATCATGTGTATTGTTTTACTGGTTTCAATTTTATTGATTTCCATTGTTATCTTTGTTATTTTATTCTTCCTGTTTTCTTTAGGTTTATTTTGCTTCTGTTTTCTAGTTGTTGTTTTTTTGTTGTTTCTTTTTTTTTTTTTTAGTGAGGGGGAAGGGAGGAAGAAAGAGGGAGAGAAACATCGATGTAAGCAATGTTAATCAGTGGCTCTCCTATGCACCCCAACCAGGGGCCGAACCTGCAGCCTAGGCCTGTGCCCAGGAATCGAACCATCGTCCTTTCACTTTGCACGGTGATGCCCAACCAACTGGGCCACACCAGTCAGGGCTGTTTTCTAGGTTTTTGAGATAAGAGGTTGGATCACTCATTTGACAGTTCTTTTGTGGGGAGTCCAGAACCTGTAAGAACCAGCAGTGGGAGCCCAACTGTTTATACTACAGAAACAGGATATGACAAGGAGGGAGTAACTGCACCTCAGTGAGGATACAGCCAAAGGATGTGAGAGCACCTTTGAAAAGAAGATAATAAGTCCCATTAAAACATGACAGATTGATTACACACACTTATCTGAGCTTCTTTCTAATACCTCAGTGAAGAGTAAAATAATCTGAAGTCATAACCCCTCAAGTTCAAAGAGGGTAAGAGTCAAAGATAGAAGAAAAATGTTTAAAGAGATTCAGAAAGTGAAATGTTGTTCTGCAGATGATAACTGAGTTAGTAGACCAAAAGTGAACATTTAAAAAACCATTAAGAAGCCAATTAGCACTCCAGAGCTTTGTAAAGGTCTTAGAATTGAAGGCACCTGGCATTTCTGAAGTGGGAGTTGTGGAGTCAGGCTGAAATAGGAAGATTGGCTGAAATCTTTTCCTTTTTTCTTTTTTTTTTTTTGTATGATGTAAATATATATACTTTCTAAAGTAGTTTTAATGTCATACAAGCAGTTTTGAAGTCTAAAGTGAGAGAAAACAGGGATAGCTAAGAAAAGTCCCCCACAGGCCCCTGGTCTCCCCAAGCTGGTGGAGGGCCCATCCGAGCCCTGACCAGGTTTAGCAGCTTTGAGAAGTGACCTAGGTCCTCAGGAAGAGCCAGGGGGCTGTCCCTGCCCCTTGGAAACCTGGTTTTCCAGAGCAGTTTAGGCATCTTGGCCCAGGCCACTGCACCAGCGAAAATCCCCTCAGTCCCTGTTCATTTAACTCTGACCACAGAGGGGGTGCTCCCGCCAACAGACCCAGAACCAGCTTGTCCTGCAGCAGAAAAGGCTCAGACCGCAGGCTCATTTCACTGGATGGTGGAAAACACTGGCCTCCCTCTCCCAAAAGGCCGTGCACAGCACGGCATGGTGCCAGCCAGGGCAGTCCCAGTGCCTCCTGTGTGCTCACCCACGGGAGAATTTCTACCTTCGGGATCTTCTGCAGGTGGATCTGCTGGTCCAGCATGCCCACCCACAGCCTGAGGGCTGCCAGGGTCTGCAGCTCCTGGGTGGGGGCCCCAGATGAGGCCCTGGAGAGTCTCTCCTCAGGCCTTGGCACCAGCTGCTGTTACACCACTGCCTGCAGCCTGTGGGGACACTGCCCCACAATGGCCTGCAGCACCTCCAAGGTGGGCAGACAATGTACGTGGCCTCCAGCCCATGGGACCTGTTGTGAGCTCTTTCCCCATTCTCCATCTCAGCAGCAAGCAGGACTTCTGCAGGCGCCCCGCCTCTGCCTCCGCCTCCGCCTCTGGAGATGGGCCAGCCTGAAGTCATCTGCATTTTCTGGAGGAACTGGATTTCAGAGGATGGAGTGGCACCCATGGAGTCGCTGGCCTGTAGAGCTGAGCTGGGCCCACAGGCGGGAGAAGCCGCCTTCCTGAAGGCCATGGGCAGCTGCAACAGGGTCTCCTTCTCCCTGAGTATGAAAGATTCTGGGGCCTGCAGAACAGCCGATGGAGCTATTTCTTGGTCCTAGAGGCCTGGTCCAGACTTGGCAGCTTGGGGTCCCTCTCCCCTTTCCTCCCATTGGCAGGCATGGTGGTCTGCCAGGTGCCCCTGGGGGCGTTTATCTCAGAAGCCTGGGGCAGAGACTGTGGTGGTTACAGGAAAAGAGGCAATGGACCCACACTTCAGGCCAGAGGCCTTGTCTCTTTCTCCAGCCTTAGAAATGCCTTTTCCAGTTCCTGGGTCAGAAGCTCCAGCTCCTTTAGGTGTAGGGGCCTGGGTATGCATGCTGGAGATGGGGGCCTCTTTGTTACTTTCTGACCCTGGGGTGGGCTCTGGAACCGGGTTCTCAGCTGGTTCCCAGGTCCACAGCAGCCTCTGGAGGTTCACAGGCTCCTCCCCAGCTGCTGCAGCACTGGTGTCCAGGGTGTCCTGCAGCTTGGCGACCAGCCTGGGAGGAACGTGCCAAGGGCTCAGCACCCAGGCCATCCTTCCTGGGACCCAACTCTCTCCTGCCCTGCTCCCTTGGCAGTAAGGGCCTCACTGGTGCCAGCATGAAGGCGCAGCCGCCCTTCAGGGGTTGCCACCGCCAGTGAAAATCTTTACAAGAAGCATATAGATTGCCCAGATCCAGACTCCCACCCCTGGAACTATGTACCTATCCCAATCCCACCCGAGCAAAAGAAAGGGGCTTATTCTCTCAAGAGACTGAACAAGAGAGGCTTTGTACCTGTGAATACTGACTGACACAGGGGGGAAAGTGAGCAAAGGGGGATTAAACCAGTGGATATCCTGAAATGGGTTCCCTGCCACCCCCAGTCCTCCTCTCCCCTACCTGGCTCCCAGACATTGGCAGCTCCTCCTATACCTACCTCTCACTCCTAGGCAGAACATCAGAGTACTCTCATGGTGGAAAAGGGAAAAAAATAAACAAATTTGTATTTGTTCCTCTCTTCCTACCCCTCACCCCACAAAAAAGAGGCAGGCTCCAGTGAAGCCCACGACTTGACGAGCCTAGCTGAGCTTCTGATCAGGTTATAAACCTCTCTTTAATTTGAATGGGCTGTCAGGGATCAACAAACAAGAGGAAAGCATCTAGACAAGTCTGCCCCAGAGAAAAAAACAACAGGGGAAAAAAGAATGAGAAAATACACAAAGAAAAACACAAAAGAAAATTTTAAAAAATTTAAAATAGCTTTAGATGTAGAGGAATATCACCCGTGAATCAAAAACAGGATTCTATAAGAGAACAACAAAAAGTAAGATAGAGCTCTTGGAAAATATACATATTATATATCATATACACACACATACACATACATATATATGGTAAAAATTTCAAAATTAAAAAAAGTTTGAAGGGCTGCCAGTCAAGATTGAGGTGTGGGTAAACACGGCTCACCTCCTCTCGCAACCACAACAAAAATTACAACTAGACTACAAAACAAGTAACACCCAGAATCATCAGAAAATTGAGCTGTGGGGAAGTCTAACAACCAAGGAACTGAAGAGGCTACGTTCATCCAGATGGTTAGGAGGGGCAGAGATGTGGAGAGGCATGGAGACCTGGAATGCGTGGTCCCACACCCATGTGTGGTGAATAAAAGTTGGGATGGATACCTTGGGAGTGAGGGATCCCAGCCCCACACAAGATCACAAACCCTAGGGTTTCAGTGTCAGGAAGGTTAGCCATAACTTCTGGCTGTAAAAACCAGTGGGGGTTGGGACTGTGGAAGAAACTGTAGGGTTAGTTTCTTCTTAAAGGGCCTGCAAAGGACTTAGGACTTAGGCGGACTCACTCCCCTGGGTTTCAGCACCAGGGCAACAGCTGGAAGGGCACTAGTGGCCTATGGGGAGAAATTGGAGTGACTGGCATCAGGGCAAGTGGCAGGAGACAGCTCCCTCCCATACAATACTACAGAGGCCAGGCAGCAGCATTGTCCCTTCTCTGAGCCCTCCCCAGCACAGAGCCACAGAGCTGCGACTCATGTTGCCCTGCCCTGGTGATTACCTAAGGCTCTGCCACATCCTACTTATAGGCATGCTTTTCTACAATAGGCCATGCTTCTAAGATAGGGAGTCAAAGCACCTCTACCCAATACACAGAAACAAACACAGGAAGGCTGCCAAAATGAGGACACAATGAAACATGGCCCAAATGAAAGAACAGAACAAAACTCCAGAAAAACAACTAAATGAAGTGGAGATGCAGAATTCAAAACACTGGTTATTACAATGCCCACGGAACTCATTGGGTACTTCAACAGCATTAAAAATCAAAAACGAAAACCCAGGCAGAAATGAAGTTTACATCGAGTGAAATAAAGAAAAATTTACAGACAACCAACAGTGGAGGGGATGAAGCTGAGAATCAAATCAATGATCTGGAAAACAAAGAAGAAAAAAATATTGAATCAGAACAAGAAGAAGAATAAAGAATCCAAAAAAACAAGGGTAGGCTAAAGTGTCCCTGGGACATCTTTGATGCAGACACCGGCCTGCAGTGTCCGTGTCATTGTGGATGAAATGAGACATTCACATGGACTACCGAGTCCAGTGGAGGGAAAGGGACAGCATGGCTTTTCTCTTAAGGGAAGCAAAAGCCTCTGCCCTTGCTCCAATGAGCTTTTGTTGTCTTACTGGGCACATTACAAGAAGGTCCTCATTAACTATGCACAGGCCGCTTTAGGTGGTTACCTTTTATAGACAACAAAGGAGCCAATGCTGCTAATCACATCACAGAAGAGGGACATTTGCAAATGAAAAGGCAAAAGTAGTTAGACTGGTTACACTCATCCTTGGAAGGTTTAGCATGGTTTTTAGGAAGTTACTTTGCAGTAAATGTCCTCAATTCAGGGTGAGGGAGTTTTAGCAAAAAGCAAGACTTAAAGTGGCCTAGGTACATTGCAGGCTTGATTCCCCACAGGAGAACCTATCCGTGGGCATGGGTCCTGTGCATCTCCGAGTGGGAGCTGGGCCCATGCCATTAGGAATGGTTTACTACACATCTTCAAAAGTACCAACATTCGAATGATAGAGGTGCCAGAAGGAGAAGAGGAAGAGCAAGAAATTGAAAACTTATTTGAAAAAATAATGAAAGAAAAGTTCCCTAATTTGGTGGAGGAAATAGACACACAAGTCCAGGAAGCACAGACAATCCTAAACAAGATAGACCCCAAAAGGACCACACCAAGGCACATCATAATTAAAAAGCCAAAGATTAAAGATAAAGAGAGAATCTTTAAAGCAGCAAGAGAAAAGGAGAGAGTTACCCACAAAGGAGTTCCCATAAGACTGTCAGCTGACTTCTCAAAATAATCTTTGCAGGCCAGAAGTATTCAAAGTGATGGAAAATATGAACCTACAACCTACATTACTCTACCCAGCAAAGCCATCATTTAGAATCGAAGGGCAGATCAAGTGTTTCCCAGACAAGGTAAAGCTCAAAGAGTTCATCATCACCAAGCCATTATTACATGAAATGTTAAAGGGACTTATTTAAGAAAAAGAAGACAATCAAAACTATAAACATTAATAAAATCACAACTATTAACAACTAAATCTAAAAACCAAACAAAGCAAATAATCAGAACAGAAACAGAATCATAGATATGGAGATCATTTGGAGGGTTAACAGTTGGGAAGGGGAGAGAGAGAATGGGGGAAAGGTGCAGGGATTAAGAAGTATACATTGATAGGTATGAAATATACAGGGGGATGTTAACAACTGTATAAGAAATGGAGTAGCTAAAGAACTTACATGAATGACCCATGGACATGAACTAAGGGGAGATTGCTAGAGGGAATGGGGTACCAGGTGAAGGGGGGCAAAAGGGGAAAAATTAGGACAATTGTAATAGCATAATCAATAAAATATGTTTTTGAAAGTTTGAAAAATTAAGTTGAGGAAATCTCCCAGGAGTAAGAATAAAAAGACAGATGTTTAGGGAAGGGGAAGAAGAAGAGAATGATGGAGAAGAATTAAGCAAACTAGAAAATTAATTTACAAATAACAGTAGTTCAGGAAGGAGAGAACAGCAAAATAAAGAAGAAATTAGCAAAGAAATAATACTAAAAAACTTTTTTAAATCTAAAGGGATATTTATTTCCATGTTAACAGTATTGATATTGATAGATTTCCTAGTATAATGAATAAAAAAGACCTACATTAGAATACATCCTCAAGATAGTTCCAGAAATTAGAGATAAATAGAAGAAAATAAAGAGAAAAAAAACAAAGCAAAACAACAGCAAAGTTTACATGGTGAAGAAGAGGAAAGAGACTAAAAGAGAATGGAGCAATGCCATTAAAATTGTAAAGCAAGAGTTGGCCAGCGATCTCCTGAGAGCCGAATCCAGGCCACAGCCTGTTTTTCTATGGCCCCTGACCTGAGAATGGTTTTAAATGTCTAAAGAGTTATTAAAAGAAAAACATTTTAAAAAACAGAAAAAAAGAATATGCGACAGAGACCATTTGTAGACCCTAAAATCTAAAATATTAACTATCTGTTCCTTTATAGAAATTTGCTATCCCCTATTCGAAAAAGAAATTCATTTCAATCCAACCAAACTATTAAATGAATATAAGAATTCATAAAGCACACTTCCCGAATCGTTCTATGAGACTAGTATTACCCTGATACCAAAACCAAAGACGTCACAAGAAAACTATAGACTAATATCTGTCATGACTGGAAATGCAACCAACAGTGCTGAACAAATGCTAGCAAATCAAATTCAGCAACATATAAAAAGAATTATACACTGACAAAATGAAATTTGTCCCAGGAACACAAGGTTAATTCAACTTACTATAATCAATCAATATAATATACCATAATAATAGAATAAAGGATAAAAACCACATGATCATCTCAACAAACAGAGAAAAAGCATTTCCACCCTGACCCATGGGGCTCAGCTGGTTGGGCATCATCCCACAAAGTGAAAGGTCACGGGTTCTGTTACGGGACAGGGGCCTGGCCCTGAGTGGGTCTGCTGAGAGCCAGCTGTTGAGCGTGGGTTCTTGACTTTGTGTAGGAAAGATTTCACGACAATGGTCCAGGTGACTGTGAGGGTACCTGTATCTGAGCTGGAGACAGTAAAACAAGGAAGGGCTTATAGCACAGAGGAAGCAACAGGAGAGCCTGGGTGGGGCTGCCTTAGCTCACTGGGAAGTCAGAGGCGAGGGGTCTTTGGGGACAGGGCCAGGGTCTTAGCCTGGGACAAGCTGCCAGATTCCCATTGCCTTAGAATTTTGGAGACGGGTGCCTACGAAGAAAGGAGTGTGGGGTGGAGAAAGAAGGAAATGGAATGGAGCAGGCTGCCCTGGGAGAGCACCTGTGTGCATGCTTGGTCCTTTGTCTTGAGGCTTTTATCTCTCTCTTGCAGGTGCGAATCTTGGGGAATCTTGGGGAAGTCTCAGGGGAGAGTTTCAGTAGAACGTTCATCTGTTCTCCAGATGTGCCCTTTCAGGGTCATGGACTCCACTGATTGGTCAGTGCCAGGCCAGGGGGTCTTTAGTCAGTGCAATTGGTCTCGGCATTGCCCACCTGGTTTTGCTGTTTCTGGGCCTGGAGCTGAATACAACTGAAGCCTAGATGTTATCTCCAGGGAGGAAAAGCCAGGGTAGAAGAGGTTATCCTGGAGGTGAGGTTCTTATTTTCCCCCATGCCAGGAACTTGGACCTTTGGCCCTGGTAAATTGCTTGGCCATTGGGCTCAGCTGTCTGTCTGAGTTTCCCTATTCCACTCGCCAAGGAATTTTCCTAGTTTCTCACTATCCCGTCTCAGTTTGGTTCCCAGTCAGGGCACATGCCTGGATTTCCCAGTTCCTCTCCACACCCCCTCCCTCCACAACCCCCTGCCTTGCATTGGAGAGGCAACCGATGTTTCTCTCTCACATCCATGTTTCTCTCCCTCGCTTTCTCCCTCCCTTCCCCCCTCTAAATATGAAATAAATAAAAATTTTAAAAGCATTTGACAAATGCTATACTCTTTTGTGATAAAAACATTCAACAACCTAGGAATAGAAGGGAAGTTCCTTAATCAGATAAAAGGCCATGGAAACCACATGTTTAATGGTGAAACATTGGATGCTTTCCCCCCAAAATCAGAAACAAGACAAGCAAGTCTGCTCTCATCACTTCTATTCAGTATTAATACTGGAGGTTCATGTCAGGTTAATTAGTCAAGAAAAAGAAAGTCTTCCAGAATCACCAAAACAATATTGAAAAAGAGGAATAAATTGGAGGACTTATACTTCCCAATTCAAAACTGACTACAAAGATACAGTAACCAAAATGATGTAGTATGAGGATGCCAAGACATTTCAATGAGGAAAAGAATAAGGTTTGCATATATTGAGATGACTTTTATTGTTCTACCAGAGAATTTGAAGTGAACTTGTGATAAGCATATGGAAAATTAAGCAAGCAAGCAAATACTGAGGTAACTAACATCAGGCAAACATAAAGTTGTCCAAAAAATAACATAGTTTTATTGGATCCCCCAGGTTGTTAGTGAATTACATTTCCATGACACCATGAATACTGAACACAGAAAGAACTGATGGACTCGGACAACAGTGTAGCAATTGCAGGGGGAGGGGAGAGGCAAGTGGATGGAGGTGGCAGAGGGTATGAAGGGATAAATAGTGGTGAGGGGGAAAAGAAAGAGAATTTCATCATATCTCCAACACAGTTAAAACACAACAACAACAAACAAACCAACAAACAAAAAACAATGAACACTGATGTCACCCAAAAGGTGACAATACCATAATGGGAGGGTAAGAAGAAGTGATTGTGTCCCGGGTGGCCAGAGAACACAGTCTTCATCTTCCAGTAGGATCCAAAAACCCAAAACTGCAAAACTCAGAAATAGCAGTATAACCCTGCTATTTAGAAATAAGGGGGAAAATATAAGAACAGAGGAGAGAGTTAAAGAAGTTTATTCTAGAAAGCAGGAATTTTTAGAAGTGGGGGAAAGAATTGCAATATTTTCATTGTACACTCACTAGTACTATTGAATTTTTAAAATGTCCTTATGCGTTGGTATGATTTTTTTAAAGAATAAGCAGTCTTTAAAGTAAGGTAGGTGATGGTACACGAGCTTCCCCAAAGCAAACAGCCTTCCCAGAGGAGCTCCTCAGCTCTTCCTTGGCTGGAGGTCCTGTTGGCTGCCCTCCTCAGGAATTGGTTTAGCCCCTAACCACCTGCTGCTGTCTGCTCTGGCTTCTCTGCCTGGTTCTCTCCCAGTCAGTTAGGCCCATTTCCTCTCTCTTGACCCTGTCTTCTGCATTAGAATCCTCAACATGAGCCTGGGTGGGCTTGACCCTGAATCTGTCAACCTCAGCCAGTTAGTCCTCTCCAGTCTGGTTCTCTTGGCTCCTCCACTAGCCTTGTAAGCGCTCTGCCTGGACGTCAGCAGCTGTCAGCCCTGCCTCTCCCTGGGCCAAGAGTGGGCAGCACAGCTGTCAAGGGGTGGGCTGGCAAGGCGGGCTCAATGTCCTCTCCTGAAATCCAGATACAGCATCTACTCATAAAGCCACAGACCACACAGGCTTATCAGCCACCAGGTCATTTCCCTCACTCATTCTGAGTCCACTAAACTCATGGGTAGCTCTCAAGCTGTGATGCCAGCCTCCCCATTTGTGGACTTATATAATTGATCTTTTTAGCCTACATGCAGCATATTTACTTATATAACATTTTATCTTTTTTTAAAATCTCGTTTTAACTCATCTGTGAAGTAAAAGGCAAGGAACACTACAAATGACATACAATATAGATTCAAAATAGAGGTTCTCTGCTCTGGCCAGTGAGGCTCCGTTGGTTGGAGCTTTGTCTTGTAACCACAGGATCACAGGTTCAATTTCCAATCAGGTCACAAGCCTAGGTTGTGGGTTTGTTCCCCAGTCCAGGTACTTACAGGAAAACAACCAATTGATGCTTCACTCTCACACTGATGTTTCTCTCTCTCTCCCTTCCTCTCTCTCTACAAGCAATGAAAAACAATCAAAGTAGAGGTTCTCAGGCATATGGCTTTAGGATGGACACATTCCTCCCAGACCCTTGCCTCGCCCCCATGAAGTGATGTGCTTGGGCCGAATTGGCTCTATAGACCCAAGAGCCTCATTGCCTTGCATATTAATGAAGAAGGTGGGAGGGAATAGATCCTGAGCTTTACAACCTGGGTTACTGTAAGCCTTGTTGGCTTGAGAAATATCCTGTTCCCCAATGCAAGTCATGTGAGGAGTTCATCCTGAGCTCTTGAAGCCCTCCCGTAGAGCCAGCATTCTGCGGGAACGCTGCCGCACACGGGGGAGCTCCCGAGGCATCCAGCGTGCAGCCCGGCTTCTCTCTTCTCATCTAGCCTTCAGATATCTGAGTTTCCTCATTTTTGTGTTATCTTTTTCTCTAAGATTGATGCTATTCAGTCTTTATCCAAGTCACTGATTGAAATATCGAAAAGTCAAGGTCAATGAAAAAGCCCTGTGTGTACATCTATGATAACAGTAACCAATACTCTTTTTGGCTATTAAACCAACAAAATCTTCATCTAATATACGAACACTCAACTTATTCCTCTAATTTGTCCACAAAGGTAATTATAGGAGCCTTTGTCCAATTCCTGCTAAAATCAAGAAGCCCTGCATCCCTCAGGACTTATCTACAGCCAAGACTGGCAGATAGCGGCTGGTCTCTGAGGCAGGAAGCGAGGAAGGGGTTCAGGAAGCCACAGGGGGCTACCAGCAGACGGAACTTTTAATTGCCCCAGGGGGTGCAGCAGAGGAGAGAAGAAAGCATAGCTGTGAGGAGAGCCCAGATCAGGAGCCTATTAGGGTAAATGTGTTAATTAATGTGTTTATCAAATCT
>CM052551.1:22493359-22513451 GCA_028533065.1 Trachops cirrhosus
CTTTTCTGGTTGTATATGTTTTTCTTCCTTCTTGTCCACTCCATTGATTTGAGACCCATCTTTCATTCCATCACTATTGGTTCCCTGTGCATTTTTCTTCATTTCACTTAGTGTAGCCTTCATTTTTTCATCTAATTTACAACCAAAATCAACCAATTCTGTGAGCTTCCTGATCACCAGTGCTTTGAACTGTGCATCTGATAGGTTGGCTATCTCTTGGTCACTTAAAAGAATGTGTTCTGAGGCTTTCAATTCTTCTTCTGTTTGAGCCATCTCTTTGCTGTTTTTTTTTTGGTCTTGTCGAGCACCTGTAGTGAGGGGCGGGGCCTTAGGTGTTCACCAGGGCGGGGCACCCCAGTCACTTGGGTTGTGACGCTGTATGTGGGGGCGGGGTCCGAGAAGGAACAGTGGCGCTTGCTCAGCTCTCCGCAGGACCCCAGACCCCGCTATTTCCTGGCGCTGGGTCCCTGAGTTGGGCGCAGTGTCTTGCTTCACAATGGCTGCCTCACTGGGTCTGCCTGCTGCCACCGCCGCTTGTGCGCCCAGGGTCCACCCACTGCAGTCTTGCGCACCTCCCCAGTTGCTCTGCTCTTAGCTCCTCCTCCCTCACCGGCCTGACTCCGCCCCTCCTACCAGTCCGGATGATTGTGTCTAATTTTAACTCCTTGGGTGTCCGACTTCCATACAGTTCAATTTCCTGTCAGTTCTGGTTGTTATTTTGTTTCTACATTGTTGTCATCCCTATCTTGGTTGTTCCAGGGGGCACAGTGCATCTACCTATGCCTCCATCTTGGCCGGAAGCTCTATGCAATTCTTTAAACTCTTCTGGAGGTTTAAATTTTTCATAATAATATACTGGAGGGAAAATAAATCACACAGGCGAATCACACTCACGTCTTGTCCACACGTCACTGTGGCTTGAGGCAGCTTAGCCTTTAGCCACAAGTTCTTCCTACAGAGGAGTCCTGGACTAGACACTGGAGAATACAGACTGACGATAGGCAGTCTCTACTTTGTGAAAATGTAGGACACCTGGAGAAAATGGACAGAGTCATAAAACCAACAGTCATAAAGACAGGGGGCACTTTATCTTCTGCCTTAAAGGAAGAGGAGCAGGGTTACAAATTGCTTGTAACTACATTGTCCAAAAGCCTCTTCTCATTGGCTTGGATGCATTGGAAGGCCCACGACCGCTACAGAGCCAGAAATGAGCGGTTAGGGAAGGGGACCCCCAAGCACTTGGGATTACAGAATAAGTGCAGTGAAGAATTCACCTGTGAGTCCCTCAGTTCACCTGTGTGTTAAAGAGCAGGAGCCGCTCCTTTTGAGGGCAGGTTGGTGTAGTAGAAAGTTCAGTGGTGTGGGACCAACCAGTTCCAGCTCTGTCCATTTACATCAACTTAAACAAGTCATCGTTCACTTTGAAGCTTAATTTCCTCTTCTGCAAGGTCACTAAACTATTTCCCAGGGGTCCAATTCTGCCCACAGTTTGTTTCTATGTGGCCTGCAAGTTGAGATACATTTAAATGTATCTTGTATGTAAAAATACAACTTGTATGTAAAAATACAATTCTTGTATTTTTAAATGTTTAAAAAGTCAAAAGAAGAGTAACATTTTGTGATATGTGAAAACTACATGAAATTCATATTTCATTGTCCATAAATATTGGGATATAGTTGCTCTGCTTTTTACACATTGTCTTTGGCTGCTTTTAGCCCACAGCAGAATCAGATCATTCCAATAGATACTGTAAGGCCTGCAAAGACTAAAATTGTGGCTGTTTGGTCCTCTGCAGAAAAAGTTTGCTGACCTGGGGTGAAGTGGTCCATCCACTGACTTCACTGCTCCATCAACCTCACTGCACAGAGTTGCTGTGAGAATTAATATGAGATCTGGGCGTAGAGAACTGTAGGGTCCCATAAGAAGCAAAGGTGCTACTGGTCTCTTCTTATCTCTCTCAGCTCCATTCTAACAAAGGAAGAAGAATGTGAGAAGAGCATTTTCCACAACAGATGGGGAAACTGAGGTTAAAGAGGGAGCTAAAACAGGCATGCAGAAATTAATGCCCCATTTAACCCACAAGGCTCTCACAGCAAGGACCTTGACTGTGTACCTCTGCAAATTTTGGCATTTGTCTGAGAAGGACTTAATAGGAAAGAACATGCATTTTTCAGAAATTTTTGTGAGACAGTTGTTAAGCACCATCATTATTAAAAAGGAAATTACATAAGCTAAAATTAAATAAATTATAAAAGCAAAGCAAGGAAGGAAATGTATCACTTCCTGATTATTTTACTACATTTTATCATTATCTATGCTCTTGAGGTTACTTAAGTCTGTTGTGTCTGCAGGTGATGCCACTACATGTTGGTGTGCTATGAATCTCTTCCTGGCTTTGCACTCAATAACGCCACATTTGGTATGTTAAAGTTAGCCATGGCGGGAGTGTTTACACCTTGGCAATTGACAAACCCTACATATCAGGCATTTCCTTCACCTCCAAACTTGTGGTTAAATATTTACCTGCACACTGCTGAGACCAGGGCTCCGAGTTAATGGAGATTCATGAGACAGAGAGTGGGCAAGTGAGTGGAGAACGACAGAGGACAGAGAATGGACATTGTGGGTGAAGAAGAAGAAGCATGTCACAGCCACTTTGTTCTTGTCCAAGAGGCCTTCCAACCATAACAGGGGCATTTGGGGACTAGGGCTTCAGTACTTTTCCTGGGAAGCCATAGAGCCTTCGTGTCAGCAACGCTGTGATCTGTCCTCTCTGGTTACATCTTCAGAACCAGGAGGCCTGAAAGAGCCTGGCTGCATAGAGAGGGGACACTGAGGCTCAGAGAGGCATGTGGCTTACCTGGAGTGAGCCAGTGCTCAGAGCCGGCTCTAGCCCCCTGACCTCCCAGACCAGCTCTTTGCATAACAGTGATGCTGTTTTACCCAGTAGCTGGCGAAGATGGCAAACGGCTACGTGGGGTTGACCTACATGGCCGTCTTCCTGTCAGTCAGGATCCGTCTCCTTCCCCTTCTGTCAACAGGTATCTGGAGGCCTCTTTAACCCGGAAGAGTCTGACCACCCATGTCCTCAGCTCATCTGTCCCTGCAGCCCTCTTTCTCAAAGCCCTTCCATCAGCTTCCTGGATTTTTTCCCCCAGGGGAGGCTCTTTGAGAGCATGGACAGTGTTCAGCTCAGGAAACATCCGGCACGTGGCTGGGGTGACTGACTGTGGTTTTGGGAAGCTCCTGGCAGCCATCTCGTCAGGCGAGCTGCCGCAGTGTCTTTGTTCTCCAATGAGAGGGCCTTGCGCCTTGACTTCTTCCTTTTTCCTATTTATTTATCTATATCATAATTTTTATTGAGGTATAGTTGACATAGGACATTATAGTAGTTTCAGGTGTATAGCATAATGATTTGATATTTGCATACATTGTGAAATGATCACCACAATAAATCTAGTTAACATATAGTTACTTTTTCTTTTCATTTTGACTTTTTGGGTTTCTTCAGGAACAGACCAACAGAGGAGATGCAATAGGAGGAGGTGAGAGATGGTGTTCAGGGAGTGGCCTGCTCTGTGAGCACAGGAGATACCTTCAGTCCTCACTTCCGTTCTGCACCACGGGACACGGGGGCTCTGGGAACCCAAGGGGTCATCACAGGCAGTACTTCATTCTCCAAATGAGACCAGAGAAAGGAAATGAGAAGAGGATAGTTATTCTGCCAGTAAGCAATGGTGCTGGATTCAAACCCAGGCCTCTTTCTGAAGTTTGTTCTTTTCTAAGAACAGAGCTAGAACTTGGTCTCTTGTCTTCAGACACAATTAAAATTTATGAAACCATTACTTTTTCAAAAAAGTAATGTCTACTATATTTTCCTGGAAGTATGCTGAGTACTAGGAAATGAATTCAGTAAACACAGCTACTGCCGTTCATAGTCAGGCTTACAGTTTAAGGCTGACGGATGGACAAGAACAGAAAAGGGGGTTAGGCTTAGACAATGGGTATAAGAACAGAATTCGCATTCTATGACTGGTGACCATACATGTAAGTGTGGTATAGAGGGGAAGACATGGGCTTGAGAAACCAAGACCTGAGTCGAAATCCTACCTTTACTGTTTATTAACAGGGTGAACTTGAGCAAGACCCTTGGCCTCTCAAGACTCAGACTCCCTGACTATAGGTTCTGGGCAGTAATGTCTTTTAACAGGTATGTCGTGAGGGTTAAATGAGATGTTCGTACAGTACGTAGTATAGTACCTGGAGCATAACAGGTGTTCAAATAACGACAACTAGTCTTATTAGGTAGAGACAGATAAAGCAAGGTACGGGGAGTGGGTGGGGCCAGAAACAAATGTGAAATGCAGAAGGAAATGATTTATCTACCTGGCGTTGATCACAGCAACAGCAAAAATTCCTCACAATTTCTTGCCTCATTATAACGCACAGAGGTGCCTGAGAGACAACAAAGTGTGGGTCCTGTTTCACAGGGGAGCATCCATTCACATTTTTCCAGTTAAAATTCATTGTTCCAGGCATGTTCCAGATTGTGGAGCTATAGTGATGCCCAAGAAAAGACTAAGTAGTCCAGACCACAACTCTGGGTTCACTCATTCTTCTAGTTTGGGAACAGCCTGGAACACCCAAAGTGTCCAGGATTTTGAGGAGGAGGACGGAGGGATGGAAGAGGATGCCATGTGCGGACTCAGCCCACGGCTCTCCAGAGCGCTGGTGAGGGGTGGGGGGCCAACTATTCAGCCTCTTTCCTCGATGGCCCTTCCAGAGTTGGCACGCACCTGCCTGGGCTCGTGGAAGTTCATTCCCACAGGATATTGGCTTCTCGGTTGCTGCTGTGGGCTCTGTGCCAGGCAGACTCTGGCATTCAACCCAGTTGAAGCCAGAGTGCAAAGAACTGAAGGCAGGACAGGTGCCGCATGTCAACAACAGGAAGGAGGTGGAAAGCGCTTCTGTTCTACTGGGCTGTGTGACACTGACCCGCTGGCCAAGCACCTGCGGGGTGTGGGGGGCGAGTATGAGTGTGCAGGTGTGACAGGCAGAGTGCAGGCAGCACCGCCGTGACCAGGTCTGGGCAGGAGCTTTCTGCGTGGTGCAAATGGAAGAGGCACGTATGTCTGTGTGTGTGTGAATGTGTTTGTGGCATGGGTGTTTGAGTGTGGGCTATGTGTTGTGAGAATGGTGGGTGGGTGCGAATGTGTGTGTGAGCTGTATATTTCGAAGATGTAAATAGATGGCAAAGAGGCCGATGCCATAAGCCACAGACAAAAACTTTGTGGACAAATGCTTTCAGCATGAACCTGCATGTGTTGAATAGATGTGTAGTTGGTAATCTGTGTTTAGTCTAGGGTTCTGTGTATTTAAATATGTGTGTCAGTAGATGAGGGAGCTGGGTGTGTTCTGTGTGTAGCTATGTGAGTCTGGGTAACTTCTGGCCAGGGCTGGGGACAGGATACTGATGCAAGACAACGGCAGACTCCTATGTCTCTACAGGCCCAGGGTTGTCTCCCACGGTCTGTTAAAATTTACCCATCCTGAGTGAAATCCTAAAGGTCTAGATAAGTCAAATAAGGGTTTGCGCTCCAACACTATCCACTTGCTGCTCACATCCCAGCCACCCAGAGACATCGCTCTGCTGGGCCCCACCACCAGAAGGAGTCTGGGACCCTAGAGCTGGGCAATTCAAGAGGTGGCCTTTCCTAGCCTTCCCTCACTCTGCCACTCGGTGAGCAGCAGGGCCTGCTGCCGAGCCTGAGCAGTCGCCGCTCCACAGAGCTGTGTCACAAATGCCCCAGTTTCCCACCCAGGGCCTGGAGGGCTGGGTGGAAGGCCCAGATGTTCCCTGCTACCTTGTCATCTCCGAAGGCTGCCTACTCTAACAGGCCCCCTCTGCTCTGGAGCTGACATTCCTTCCTTGCTCATTTCTCTCTGCTTTTGTCTAATGAGGTGCAGGAGGCTGCTGAAACTGACAATAGAATTACCTGGAATGCTGGATACTGTCAATCTCCATTAGGGGCCCAGGGAGACAACAGTCAAAGCAGCAGGACACCTTGGTGCTCCTATTGCAGCAGGGCTCACTGTCAGAGCAAACAAAACAACCTGTCCCCGGGGCTCTCACCCCAGGCAGGGGAGCATGCCCGGCCCCCAGACCTGGCTGCAGCGTCTGCCTCACCCAGCCACACCAAGGAGCTAGAACTGGGGACAGGAAAGCACCTCACTCTGGGAGATGCTTCGCCATCAGCTAGTGTTACCCTTCCCCAAAGACCTGCCTCATGGCTTAACAACCCTTCCTCACACCAATGGCTTGCACAAAGTCCAAAGCCTTTCTATAACTTCCTGGGTGACTTTCTATAAATTCCAGTTCTGTGAGCTGCTCTGACAAATTAATGGAACCCAAGTAGGGGGTCAGGAGTCACGGAACCTCTGATTTATTGCCAGTCAGAAGAACAGGTGACAGCCTGAACTTGTGATTGGCATCAGAAGGGAAGAGGGCAGCCTTGTGGGACTGAGCTTTTCACCTGTGGAATCTGATACTGTCTCCAGGTAGATAGTGTCAAAGTTGAGTTAATTGCTTGGTGGTACAAGAAAAACACACATCAGCATCAATATCAGAACTGGACCACCATTTCAGTCCATTTGAAACTCAGTCTTTTTCCTCAATTGACTCAAAAAGACTAACCAAAGGTTAATCTTTTCAATGGTGGTGCTAGAACAACTGGACAAACATATGCAGAAAAATTCATCTCAACCTATGCTTCACACCTTATACAAAAATTAACTCAAAATAAAGTTTTAGATAGATCACATGGATCATTTTACACTTGGGTCATATGTAAAACATATGACTAAAACTTCTGGGCAAAGTATAAGAGAAAATCTTTGTGACCTTGAATAGGCAAGGTGTGTTTTTTAAAATATTTTATTTATTTACTTTTAGAGAGAGGGGAAGGGAAGGGGAAAGAGAGGAAAAGAAATGTCAATGTACAAGAGAGACATTGTTTGGTTGCCTCTCTCACGCACCTGGACCCACCAACTAGGCATGTGCCCTTGTTACCAGACCAAAGTGGGGTATGGCTGCCCGTTGCCACCAAAAGGCAAACTCCAGAGGCAGAGGTTAGTGAGAAAGTAAAACGGTTTTTGTTTGAATGCTGAACAATCTGGGAGAATAGCAAACTCCCTGACTCAAAGTTCATCTCCGCCGCAAAACCCAGACAAAACCCAACTGTCCTCAGCAAGGCCAAAACTAAAGGCAGTGTCCAGAATTCCTGCTCCACTTCAAGGTGCCATCCTTTGAAGCCCGAGGCGGCTTCTAAATGGTTACCCAGGTAGCTTAGCTTGTTCCCAGGTGCTGCCCAGCTTCAGGCTCCCTCCTAGAGGCTGCACGTGAAGCCAGTGCTGCCATTGGCCGTGTGGTTCTAGGGCCACAAGGTCCCATGCTCCTGGGCCAGAGAGCATGGAAAAGCCCTGGCACATGCTCCACCAGGTCAGCAAGAGAGAGACTCCCTCCTGGAGGCCATGGGCCACATGATGGCCAAGGTCACGTGGCCCATGGAGAGGACAGGCCACTACGTTATCCGAGAGCAGGTCTTGAGCAGCAAGCCAAGGGCAAGAGAGCGATTTCTTTGTTCCCCTGGGTTTATATTAGCTTTACATGTGGGATGGCCCAGGTGCTTTCTCAGAATGACCGATTAACTTCCCAAACTTTCACACACTTTGGGTGGGTCCACCTCCCAACTGATCCCTTCTTTCCCTTGGCCTGACTGAAAGGCCTCTTTGGTCCAGCACTTCCTCGTGCTGCCGTTTTAACTTCTATGTGCACACGTGCCTTCTCCCCTAGTCCCACCCCCAATCTGGTATTGGAAGTGGGTATAAAGGCTTTTTTCTCTCTTACCCAATTGTCTTGCTAGCCTTGTGCGAGCTCACTGTAAGAACTTCCTTCTGCTGCCTTCTTGCCCCAGGGGCAGGGGAGAATGCACTCAGTTCAGCCTAAGTGCAGTGAGACTCAGTGTCCTTGCTCTGGCCCTGGGCAGTTGGAAAAGGTGTAGTCTGGCTGCTCACCACGCCCTCGGTGCCCCACGGAGCCAGCTCAGTACAGAAGTGGCTCCCAGGTTCCATTCCTATGGCTTAGCTCCATCTCCCCTGACAGTGTCTCCTATTTCCCTGCCCTCAGCTGCTCCCAGTGGTCCGCACAGAATGCCTATCTGTATCATCCGGACCAGGAATCAAACCCACAACCTCTTAGCGTAGGGGATGACACTCCAACCAAGTGAGCCACACCAGCCAGGGCACTGTGGGTAAATTTTTCAAAAATAACCAGAATGTTAGAAGAACCTAAAATGGAATACAGGCTGAGAAATAAACCAAAATGTATTATAAATTAATCATATACCACCACTGAAGGGGATGGGAAATAAAAGAACTAACCTAAGTAACTTTGGAAAACAGTTTGGACTGAATGCTGTAAGACTAAGACAAAAAAATAGACATGCACACAAGTGCTATATTCTAGTCAGTAAAACTGCTTCTCACAGGGATACATATATGGGTTAGCAGTTCTGAAACTACTTCACGTGTGTGCATACTAGGGTTTAACAAACAACTAAATACACTGATTTTTTGTTATTCACAGTAGTTACTGAGACAGGCCAGTAAGCCAGGACCAGTGGAATAGGAAAACTGAGACAGATAGTTAAATAGCCAAGCAGTTTTCAGCCATCTAGTAAATCACAAAATCCTGTTTTCACAAGAACTTGGCTTTGGAACACCAGATGTCCCTGGACAGAGAATTCTTTGCTTCTGAAATGGTTCTGGTGTTCAAGGACACTGGAGAGTAAAGGGTTTAGACTTCCCCTCCCCAAAAAAGGATAAATAGCTCAAATCACCCTACTCAGGGAGATAGATAACAGAAATGCAATAAGTGCCATTTGTGCCAACCACACCCAAGAACTGATGAAGTCAGGAAAATAAATCTCATTTTGGTGCGTCAGCATAAAGCTGATGAATATTCTATTGAGATCCTCCCCTGAGACCTCCCCTAAAATTCCCACCTTTAGAAAACAAATAAGAACCCTCAAGTCAAAGACCAGCTCAGGCTGTGTCAGGAGCATGCCCACGCCTTTCTCCCCTCACCGGGGTGCATCTTTACTTCTCTCTCCTGAACTCTAAGGGTCCCCATGAGACTTGCAACCAGGGGAGCAGTGGGCAGTGGCAGATCGTTCCAGGCTAAACCCCTGAACCTGTCTCCAAGGCCCCTTTCTCTGAGTTTTCACAGAAGTGCCACCAGTCCTGTTGTGCCTCACTCCTTTCCTGTAACATCTCCAGAGAGCCGAAGCAGAGCACTGTCTAGGCTCTCTCCTGTCGCTTCTTCTATTCTAAGCCCTTCCTTGTTTCGCTGTCCCTAGCTTTAATAAACATACTCTCAAAATCACCTGGACTTGTGTTATAAATCTTTCCTGCACATACACTACGAGCTAACCTAGGGCACACCCATTCTGGGCCCAACTGCTGTCCAGTAACAGTTACTGTCTACGAAACGCTGAAAACACGAGTCAGCAATTACTGAACCATTGCTTCTGGGGGAAATACAGGGTTAAGTTCTTGCAAGCTCCTGGTCATAATGTTTGTGTCAATCTATCAACACGTAACCTTTCTCTATGTGAATTTCTTTTCAAAGACACCTAATTTAACAGATATTTTTGACTCATTAATACTGAACTCACAACTAACAGCACTATACCTCATGCCTGAACAAGACTTTCCTAATCACATTTTCTCCATAAGGTGCTTCACAGCCTTCTTGCACTTCAGCACTACATGTGGGAGACACGTTAAGTGGTGGAATCATCAATAAAAAACAAGAAGGCAGAGAGTCGCCTCATCTGACTATTACCAGGCCAAAGTTTGTGTTACTGAGACTTCAAAAGGGCAAAACTCAAAATGTGAGGGTTTGGAGTAAGGAAGTTTAACTGATCTAAAAGGCATGAACTGAGCAGACGGGAGACCTAATGGTGCCTCGAATCCATCTTGCTCACTGGATTTTTAAGGCTTTTAAGAGGCTAGGGGGAAGTGCTGGTGGGGCAAGTTTTAACTGGAGGACCCTAGAACTTGGCCTTGGAACACCAGATCGTCCTGGACAACAGATTCTTTGCTTCTGAAATGGTTATGGTATTCAAGTTCTGGTTATGTCCCAGTCCTTTGTTTGAGCAGGGAGGAGGGATTTGGGTTCCTGGTGCAGCTGAAGGTCAAAGTTCTCTCCTCTGCACATGCTTCGGCTGCATGCCTGGTGGTTTGGGGCTCCTGTCTCTGAAAAGCAACTCAGTATCTTTTTAAACAGCGTAGGACCATTTTGAGCTCGTTTGACATTTATGTGACCTCAGCTGGGAATGTGAGCCTCAGGCACTCAGATCTTTCACTATTCTCTACAGGTCTGCAAATGACCCCCAAAGTCCCCAGTATTGATTTTGGTATTACAAATAAATTTCAGTGAGTAGGCAAATTTGCAAATATACAATCCACAAATAACAAGGCTCAACTATATATTGTAGACCAACGATTTTCAAACTTTTCACCTCATGGCACGTAAAACTAATTACTAAGATTCTGTGGTACACCAAAAAAAATATGTTTTGCTGATCCAACAAGAAAAATAAATATAATTTTGATTCATTCACACAGGACAGCTACTGTTTGTTGTGTTGGCTGTTGTCATTTTTAATTTGACAATCTAAGGGCAAAGAGGTCAGAGTCCCTGACTAAATTAAATGGTGAGGCACTGCATGTTATAAAAACTCTTGTGGCACACCAGTGTACCACGGCATACCAGCTGAAAACTTCTGCTGTAGACACAGAGAACCAGATGAGAGGAGCGAGGCAGCAACTCAGCTGTCTCCCTAAGGTCACTATGTCTCTTGAGTGCACTAGACTTTCTGGAGCTAAACTCAGAGTTCAAGCGGGAGGGGTACTTACAGACCAAGCATCTTCCGCTCCTGTCACAGAGGAGAAAGCTGAGGCCTGGAAAAAGGTAGGGACTTGTCCAAGTCATAATTAGTTCTGTCCTCGGGCTCAACCTTCCTTGCTAACACTGGGCTGCCCCAGTTCTCATCTTCAGGATCTGAGGCTGGAGAGTTTTTGTGCAAAGACCTGGGTGCTTGAAATCTCAACCTCAGTTTATCTAGACTGATGTTCTCCTATCCAGCTATCCTCGAGAAAGAGCTTCTAAACATCTCCAGCCTCAGGCTCACTCGCAGACCTGCTTTCTTCCCTATCAGCACTTGCTCCCTAGGTAATCTCATCCACTCTCATTACTTTAAGTGCCATCTATATGCAAATGTATAGCTCCCACCCAGGCCTCTTCCCCTGAACTCCAGACTCCAGTTTCCAGCTGCTTTCTCAACATCTCCACCTGGATATTTAATGGGCTCACACCCAACAGCTCCAAAACAGAACTTTTATTCCCTCCCCATTCGTTCCCACCTTAGAAAATGGTAACCCCCAATTGCTCAGGCTAAAACCTTGGCCACCGTTGTCGAATCTTTTCTTTCTCTTTCTTATTCTACATCTGATGCAGCGAACAATTCTGCTGGCTCCAAGCCCTTCCTGCAACCTCTAGGGCCACCAGCTGGGCCCTCTGACTACCGCATTGCCTCCTGAATTAGGTTCTCTGGATCTAGCCTTGCCTTTACAGTCTGCCAAACAGCAAGTCCCTGCTCCGTGCTACACTCTCCAGTGGCTTCTCTCTCACTAGAGTAAACTCCAAGACCACCACTGAAGCCCAAGATATTCACCAGCTCTGATGTCTCCTCTCACTCCCCCTCTGCTCACTGCCCTGCTCCAGCCTCAAGACCCCCAGCTTTTCCTGAACACTCAGGTGTTCTTCAGCTGGATCTGGGCTCTTCCTGGTCCTTCTGCCTGAGAAAATCATTTCCCAGAAAGCAGGTTTGCGTGTCTTCAACACCTTCCGCCTAGAACAAGCAGAAGGTCTGGGTTGCAAACCTTGCTCGCCAGGTCAGGTCAGGCCCGGAGTCCCATGACCTGCTGGCGATCTTCAGTTCTGTACATTCTTTTTCCACTTCAAGGTTGGATTTCCATTTCTCTCCCCAGGTTGGAAACTGTCCCTGATCACCAGAGAATCTAATTACTACTTCTAAGTGAGCTCTCAGTCTCTGTTATGCAAATGTGGCTATAATTGAGTCATGCAGGTTTTGTGGCCATTTTATCTTCCCTCCAACCTCCTCCCTCTCTACCCCATTTCAAACTGGAGCTGCAGTCCCATTTTTTTATTGTGAAGGCTCTGGAGGTCCCCAGTTCCCGAACCACAGAAACCACCTAGCTTATCCACTCTGGATCTTAGGGCCCGCAACAGGCCCACCTCGGGGTGAACAGAAGGAAAACTGAGCAGCGTTTAGTGGCATTTATTTTATTTCTTTGGAGATGCAAATCAAATGGATGGTTCCGTTTGCCCTCTGGGAGTGGCTGTGTGGGGAGGGAGGAAGTTGGCTCTGGGACTTTGAGAACAGACTGAGAGGTGATTCAATGTGGAGGGGGGAACAGCACCAAACCCCAAACCCTTACATTTGTCATTGTGTCTTATTGAAAGTTTCAGGTCCTCTCTGGCAGCCTTGGCTGCAGATCGTGTGCTTCCCAGGTCCCTAAGAAGGGGACAGCTCATGCCTGTGGCATCTAGGACAGTTCCCTCAGTGGCCAGCTCCTGGTGGCCTGCAGTGGCTTTCTCAAAAGGGGCAGAGCAGAAGACAGGTTCTGTCTGAGGTCTGTTTGTTCATTCATTCACTCATTCAAATGACACATTGAGCAGATACTTTGTGCCAGGCAATATTCTAGGTGCAGGGAATATAGCAGTGAACAAATTAGACAGAAGCTTCCAATCCAACAAGGGGGGATAGACAGTACACAAACAAATACATCAGGTCCTGTGGCGATGAGTATTAAAGGGGGGAAACAGATGAAGAGAACAGAGAGTGATAGGAACAGCGCAATTTGGAGAATGCAGACAGAGAAGGACTCTGATGCATGTGCATTTGAACAAAGCCACTAGGCCCGTCTGTCCGGACCCAGCGGACAAAGCACTGGAGAGCTGCAAACTGCCTGGGAGAGCTCAGGCCCTGTCTCAACCCAGCTGTGCGACCTTGTGCGAGTTTGACCTCTCTGAGGTCCACGGTTCACCTGTTAAATAAGACACCATGTAAGAGTGTGTGGAGTTTAACCTCAAGGGCAGTATTCACCTTCCCTGGGGGCCTCATGGCACCTGTGTTGCTTCCGTGGGGCACAAGGTTGACCCCTTTCACAAGGAGGCAGCTCCGAGTTGGGAAGGCAGATAACTCTGGGAAGGGAAGAGAGGTGGCAGCCGTGCAGCTGGCGTGTGTGACAGAGTGACTGAAGACGGGAAAGCTGGAAGGCCTGGGGGTGGTCCCAATTCTCACTTTCTCCCCTCGAGAATGCATGACATCGTAGGAGTCACCTTGAATGCAATATTTCTGCATATGTAAAAATCATTTGCAAATATGGATCCCTTATTATTAGTAACAGATAATTTTTGTTATACCTCCCACTACCTGAGCTGTGAGCTTTGTGATGACAGGGACCAGATTTTTATTATTACCTGTAATTCCTGGTGCTTGATGCATAGTGGGTGATCAGGAAATGTTTAACGAATAACCAACCATTTCTGACACTCTCTTCTACCCAGTGCTGTGGCATTGGCTAAAGGCAGGGGGCTCCTTGAAATTTTATTTATTTACTATCCGAGAGAAGGCAAGGGAGGGAGAAAGAGAGGGAAAGAAGCATTAATATGTGAGTGATACATCCATCAGTTGCCTCTCACACGCCCCCAACTCTCACATGCAACCCAGACATGGGCCCTGACTGGGAATCGAACTGGTCACCTCGTGATTCGTAGGTGGGCACTCAATCCACTGAGCCACAGCAGCCAGGGCAAGGCAGGGGACTGTTTGAAACCTAGGTTGAACTTTGGTCTCAAACCCGGATGACTCAGCAAAGGATTAGGGACTTTGGGAATCCTCCTTCTATGTGACTCCTAGGCAATGTTAGGGTGTTGGAACTGATGCCCCAGGTTTCCAAGAAAAGAGTGAATTGCAAGGGTCTTCTCTAAAAAGGAACAGAGTCCTCTCCTCCTCACTGGAGGTCCAGTCTCGTCTGGACTCCAACATTGGAACCTAATTGCTACGGTGACAGAGAAATAAATCAATAATTATTCTTTTACAAGGGGGCATGCGTTTGTGTGTGTGTTCATTTACTTTGTGATTATGGGAGTATTTCTATAAGTCAAGTATCTGCTGAAGCTAAGAGTTTGTGTTCAGCTGGTTTCCGTGGTAACACGTCAGATTTCTTTGCTTCATCAGTTATGGGGAAACTCCTTTTCTAAAGAGAGGAGGGGTAAGATTAGTGAAAGAGAGAAGGGGCCACTGTGTGCATGGGCCTCAACTGCTCCCAGACAAGGTAGTGAGCTGGTGTTGGTGTAAACCCGTCATGTCTGTTTGCCTGTGGCTGGGATCAGGGCTGGTGGATGGACAAATGGATTCTCCCCCTCCCCCAGATTCCCGCTGAGCCCCCGCCCCATCCTGACAGCCAGGCTGCTGCTGTAGGCACAGCTGTGCCCAGGAACTTAATTACACGCTTGGGATAAGGTTCTCTCCAAGACCAGGTATTAGTTTTTAAAATAGAGGGATGGCAAGGGGTTGAAAATAAAGACAGAAGCTGGGGAGAGGCAAGGAGAAAAGGACAAACAGACAGAATCAGAAAAAGACACAATAACCTTTTGACTTTTTGCTATTTTGAGTGAACAATAGCAGTCCCCAGAGACAGCTAGCAGAGGAACAGGCAGAAGAGGACAACTCAGGCCCAAAACAAATGTAGCCTTAGCCCAAACACTTCCCAATTGCAGATTACCCATTTGATGATACAAAGCATGCGAACCCATGAAACCTCCCCCTTCTTGCAATTATAGAAAGAGGGCCCCACCCTCTTCTCTTAATATTTTCCAATACAGTTACCTTCGTAGAGCAAGGGAACTCATCCAAAGAGTCATAAAGTTGTGGCTCTGTTTAAACTGTATGACCACAGACCTGGCACTGTTCTCATGCAGTCACATGTAGTGATTAACGCATTTCATTTCTACAAAAAGCCTTTGATGTAGTTACTACTAAAAGTTCCCGTTTTACAGAGGGAAGGGGAGGCATGGAGAGGTTAAGTAAATCGTCTCAGGTTGCCCAGCCAGCAAGTGGCAGAGCCAGGCTTCAGGCTCCGGGGCATGTGTCTGTGGCCTCTTCACCGTGGGAGCTGGAAGAGAACTTGGAGGACATCCCGTCCAACCACCTACCTCACTTTACCCAGAGTGACTTGCCTGAGGTCATGCAGCTTGTGAGTGGCAGGTGCCACGGGCAAGGTCCCAGATACTTAAGCCACAGCTACTCCCTCCCCTCCTGAGAAAGGTCAATAGGAGCAAAGTTCTTCCCTCCAACCCAGTTGCCTCCCCACCCCAAGATTTGTTGACCTTGCTCCCTTCCCTTTAAGGTGACCTTTCCCAGATGCCTCTGTCAACGGTGCCTAAGTCTTACTCCCCGGGTGAATGGGGGACGCTCTGCCCAGCAGTCCTGCTAAGAGTGGCAGGACCGCCCACCACCCTGTCATCTCTGCCTCGCTCATCCCTGTCAGCCGCCTCCCGGCTCCCAGCTGTCTGTCAGCAGCTGCTCCAGGATATAAATAACCAGCCCTTGGCAGAGGCGCCCTGGCAGAGAGGGGTGGGGTGGGGAGAGGAGACAGAGTGGGGATGGTGACAAGCAGGGAAGACACTCGGGGGTCCCCACTGGGCTCTGGGTGCAGACATTCAGAGCTGCTCCTCAGAGGGGCCAGTTGCCGCCTGCCTGAAAGGGGAAGGGAAACTGGGTTTTTAGCAGGAGGCCACTGAGCAGGTGTCTGAGGCCTTCCATCTCTCTTGCCTGATGCAGAGGGCGCAGCCCCAGTTCTTCCCTCCCTCACCTGAGTCTTGAGGAAGTATATGGGGGACCCCTCCCCCACAAAGTTCGTGGGCTGCAGGGAGCTAATTCTGTAAAGAGAAGACCGTTGTGAAGCGCAGAGGGCCCCTAAGGCCTGTTGAAAGCACAGAGTGGAGGTAGAAATAAAAATTAAAAGGAAGGTTTGGCAAAACTGGGGGACAAGAGAATGATTTCAAATTCAACTAACGTTATCAAGCCTCTACCACACGCTGGGTGTGTCCACACACATCGCCGCATTCCAACTCTGTAACACCGGTGAGCACAGCCTCCACTTTCCAGATAAGAGCATGGGGCATGATGAGGAGACTCAAGGAAAGGCAGGGCTGGAAGAAACTTCAAGGCTATTAGGTTCTGTCTCCACATTCTGCTAGAGACTCACAAGGAAGATGGCCACAAAGCCGAGACCGGGTAGGGGCAGGACTGACTGGAAATAGCCCCCAGCCTGCAGCTGTCCTTCCCTTGGGCTATGTGGCTGATTCAGCAAGTCCCATTAGGAAAGTCACCTGAAAAGCCCCTCCTGCTTGGGCAAAGCTAGGGGAAGGGGTCCCATGTGGACACATTAAGGGACCTATTTTATGGCTTGATAAAGGCCGCCCTTCCAGTAGCTTCATTAGATACGTGTGAATCGGAATCCCCGGGAGGAGGTTGTTGAAACAGAGAGAGGTGCCTCACTCACCCCCAGAGTTTCTGAATGGGTAGGTGTTGTGCTCACATCTTTATTTTCTGTATATCTGGATGTGTTGAATCTCAAACACATTTCTGGCCAGGGAGAGAGACTGCCCTTCGCATGGCCAACTAATTCTTAGAGATCGAAAAGGACCGGGCTGGCAGCACGCCTCTGATACACAAGCCAACCAGCCCAGAGCCAAACCTCCTCTACCTGGCCCGCTCTCCCCTCAGTGCGCCCTGGGAGGCAGTATTCCACGGCCTTAATCATACTCACACTAGACAGCCCTACACTGTTCACCCTGTCCTGCCTTGCCTTTCCCGGGGAAACCCCCGATGAAGGCCCTGACCTAGGCTCTTCCCTCCCTCCCATTCCTTCTGCCTCCTGACAGTGCTGGTGCTTCCCCACATGGCCCTATGGGATGTGCCTCCTGTTTCTGGAAGCTGTGAGTATTAATAAATGTTGTTTTCCTGAGCCTTCCTATGTCTCTTCTTGTGGCCACACCTGACTGACCATCATATTAAAGAACACACAGTACACAGGTCTGAGGTGAGGCCCAAGAACTTAAAGTTCTAACAAGTTGCCAGGTGATGCTGATGTTGCTGGTTCCAGGGAGCCCACTATCCGTATCGAGAGTCCAAAGGCACCTGGGGAAAGGAACAGAGCAGTTTGCATGGGGCCCAAGGAGCCTCTTAAAAGGAAAAGGATCAAGACCCCGATCTCTTATTCACTCACATTCAGTAAGTCCTGACGGACTGAGATGGTGACGGCCTTAGACACTGCGGAGAGAATGGGCCCCAAGGGCCACAGGGAGAATTTACCGAGGGGAGGGGATGTAGACAGGGCTGTGCAGTGTGGCCCCTGGCCTGGCAGTGTCGGTCAGCATCGGCATCCCGTGGGAGCTTGCTGGAAGCCCACATTGTTAAGCCCACCCAAGACCTGCTGAACAGGAATCTCTGAGTGTGTGGCCCCAAATGTGTGCTTGAACATGCTCTGCAGGTAATTCTAATACACAATAAAACTTGAGGAAAACTGGTCTAGACTCACCATCTGGCCTTAATGCTGGAGCCTAGATTATGTTGGTGGCAGAGTGACTGGTTTTGGCACAGAACGGGGCTGTGGCCATTGTTAAAGAGAAAACCCCAGGCCCCAAACAGTCACACTTATGCTAAAAGTCCATGATACCAAATCTAGATTCAATACCTGGTCAAATTGCAGTTTCAGCCTCTCCTAGAAACATAATCAACCAGTATGAAGCTTTCTGGTCAACACCAATGAGGTAATTAAGCTGTTGCCTAGACACTTTCCACCCCACCTCACCCCACCCCAGAAAGAAAAGGCATTCTGCTTGAAAAAACCTTTCCCAGGCCCCAAACAATTTCTTCTTTTCTCTTTTCCTTTCTTAATAGCTCCCTTCCCCACCCCTTTTCCTATAAAAACATTCCATTTCTACAGCCCTTTAGAGCACCTTCTACTTGGTGGACAGGGTGCTGCCCTACTCATGAATCATTTAATAAAGCCAATTAGATGTTCACATTTACTTGGTTGAATTTTGTTTAACACTAGAAACTCTCCCCAATCCAGTTACTTAGCTGGTGGCCTTTGGGGACAGTGGCTAACCATGTAAGCATACACCTATTTGCAGGATGTCTGGGGACCAAGAGTGGAACATCCCTGTGCTGGTCTGTTCAAGAGCATGCTCAGCATGGGCATCGAGGCAGCAATAGAGAAGCCCCACAGGACAGTGGAGACCACTGTTAAGAGCATCATTTCATGAGGCAGTGACAGAAGCAGAGACTGGCCAAACCCTCCTATTTTCTACTTGCTGGTCCCTCCCCACTTCACAAACCCTGGGGCTTTTCTAATAATTATAAGGGGCAAGAGTTGAGGAAAAGGAGAGGGGCATCGAGAAAGAGACACTGAACTTTCTGCTAAATTGAGCTGATGAATGTTTAAAGGATTTACTGGTACCTGCAACTGAGAGTTTCTGACTAAGGGTAACCCAGGGCTGGGGCTAAGGAAGGAGGTCATTTTAAGCACTGTGCGTGGCTCAGGATCTTTACCTGCCCTGAAAGACTGTAGCGTTCAAGCAGCTGAAGATGATTCCATGAAGGTCTGCTGCCAGGGAGGGTCCAGGAGAGAAGGGAAAGGGAATATGTCCCTGAGCGCTAGGCGGACTCCAGCCCCATCCTCCTGCCATGCCTGGCATACACCCACAGCTCCCCAGCCCAAAGGCTAGTTCCCCCATCACGCCTCTTCTGAGGCTGCTCCTTGGTCTGGAATGCCATTCTCCACGCTGCCCACATGACAAGCTCCTATACCTCTTTTGGGAGTTGGCATGGGGCCCTTTTCTCTGAAGATTTTCCAGACCTACCCTCTCACGGTATGTTGCCATTTCTTCACACACCTCCACCGGACCCTACACGCACTTCTGTCGTGGTGCAGACAAGCTTTTCTGCCAGACTGTAAACCCCCAAGGGTAGAATCTCCTTGCCTTTCTCTTTACACTCAGCACCTCCCATGGTGGGCAAGACATAGCTTACAGTCAGGTGTGAGTTTTATAAAGTTATTCAAATAAGGAATTAAACCTTGGTGATGAGCCTTAAATGCCTGAGAATTTGACAACTAAACTACCAAGACTTTTGCCCCTAATCTGCTTAAGAAACCATCCTACCCTGGGGAGCTCCATCCTGGAGGGGTGACCCATCATCTGCTCTCAGAAAATTCCCAGAATGAGGGTAAATATAATATAGTCTCCTGACACTGCTTCCTGACATTTACTGCTTCCTTTTCATGTAGTGGGGAAAGTGGCCCCGGGAAGCCCAAGGCTAAACTGTTCTACAATCCAGAGGAGCAGTCCCGTGTCCTAACAACAGGTCTCAGAGAAGGCATTATGTGGTCTGGCCAGGTGCCCATCCCTTGGGCAGGTAAGGCAGGGTGAAGGAGAGGTAGCTGGGTAACCCTTCTGGTCTACACAGAATGGGTTTTTCATAGGAAAGAGTTCTGGTACAGGAGCAGGAGGGTGGCAAGTTGTGTTGGAAATTAAAAAAAAAATACTGCCTCAGGCTGCTGAGGAGGCTGAACACAAAAATCCAGAATGGAGATGTGGGGCACGTGTGACAGAAGCAAGTGCAAGTCAATCCTCCAGAGTGCACTGAGATGCTGAGGGGTCCTGGGGTTTGAGGTGGAGCTGAACACGAGAGATTACAGAGGGGGTTGAAGCTTGACTGGGAACTGGAAGAAAGAGAGCAACAGGTTTTTGGGGCAGAGGAGGCTGGTGGTCCTGGGGATGCCTGGGGCTGGGACAGGTGTGTTGAGGGGTACTCTAAGAAAGGAGAAGCATCTTCTCAGAGGAGGCTCGAGAGCTGAGGCTGTACCATG
>CM052551.1:22513951-22534076 GCA_028533065.1 Trachops cirrhosus
CCACAGACCTCACCCAGTCGTTAGGCACAACATAGGCCACTCCTCCACCCCCAGTGCTTGGAACCAGCTCTTGGGAACCTACATTCTTAGAACTGAAGAGAAATAAGTGCAGCTTTACTCCTGCAGAGAGGGTGTAGGGGAGGGGTACTCAAGTCCCATGGAATTAGGAGTAGTGTTGTATACAGGGTGGGGAAGAATGGAGAGACAGACAGGTTTTTAGCCTGTGAAAGGAGCGGAGTATGGGGTGGGTGAGAGAACAGAGCTGCCCTCACTGTTGTCATGGCAACACAGACACATCCAACTGTGCCTGTAAACACCACTATGTGAGTCTTCCTAAGCCAAGCCCCAGGACTGAACAGAATGGGGACAGCTGAGCCCCAGGTGCAGAGATCACCCACCCAAAGAGCCTGCACTGCGCATGGCTGGGCCCTGCATGGGGCAGAACTCCCTGCCAGAGGCGGGATTAGGGGCTCCTTTCAGAGGTCACCTCTCCCCTTGGAACAGACAGGAAAGCCCCACATGCAAAGTGCTTCATCTACAGAAAGGAATCTGGATGGTGTAGCGTGTACACCAGGATTGGCAGGAATGTGGGGAGCAGGGGAGGGTCTCCTATCAGGTGGGCACAAAGTGGGGCACAGCTCTGCCCACGAATATCCCATGAAGCCCAGGGTTCCTGGCCAGGACCGGGGATCTGGTGAAGCAGGCTCTGTCACGGGGTGGGGGGATGGGCTGCGCTAGGCTCTAGTGGACCCCAAGCAGCAGATCCCTTCAGCTGGCTGAGTAGGGGAGAGGTGGCCTGGAAGGAATTTTCCCTTGGCTCTCCTCTCCTTGTCTCCCTCCCTTTTGATTTTCTTGCTACCACGTCCTCTGCTTATCTTTTCTTTCAGCTCTCATTCTCTTTCCTACTCACCTCCCTCTCTCCCGCACACCATGCTGCTTGTCCCTCTTCCTCTTCCCCTCTCTGCTTTAGTCCGCCTCTTATTCTCTCAGTCGCTCCCTTCTCCCCCCACCTGCCTTCTCTCTATTTAAATCGATACAAAGCTGGAGGAGTAGGTGGAAAAAAACACTGCGCTGGGGACAGCAGGGAGGAAGGTCTTTTTCTTCCTGCTATGGTAGAACCAGAGCAGAGATCTGGAGAGACATTACCTTGGGGATACAGGCACTGGTAGCCCCCGCCCCCAACACCGCCCGTCGCTGGTGGCACCGGCAGGAGACTGAACTCAGGGAGGAGAGAAGGGTCTCGCCCCAGTCCCTCTTGTGTGCCAGGGCGCTGCAGCTAATTGTGACTCCAGACCCATGGAGATGCTGGAACTTTCTAAGTGTGGCTCATCTTAAATCGAGCCCCACAGAAATCCAAGGCAATCTGCATTTGTAGTTTGGCCAAAGCCAACCAAAAGCCGCTGGGTGAAGAGTCATCATGGACTGATGAAGGTGGAGCATGGGAGGAGGCCTGGGCTGCAGCTCTGGGAGCTCCCGGAGGTGCAGGAGCACCCACGCCAGGCCCCTGCACTGGGTGGGCCTACAACTGGGGCTGAGAGGCCCTGGCCAGGTAGCTCCTTCGATTAGAGCATCCTCCCGATACGCCAAGTTTGCGAGTTCCATCCCCAGTCAGAGAACATACCAGAATCAACCAGTGAATGCAAAAATAAGTGGAACCACAAATTGACGTTTCTGTCTCTGTCTCTCTGTCTCCCTAAAATCAATAAATACAAATTAAAAAAAGAAAAATAGAGCTGGGACTGGGAGGGAGGGCGTGGGTCAGCCTGAATGAACGTCTGGTGTGGACTCTGGTTGGTTGGGAAGACTTTCTCCGCGGAGTTGAAACTAGAGTTCAGTCATAAGAAAGGTGCTTTGATTTCCATTCTGCTCAAATAGAAATATGTCTTAAATCGTAAACCCGCCCAGCAGGATGGGAGCTGTTCCTAATGGCCCCTAACACATCTCCTGGAGCTTACAGACCCTTATCAGTGGGGGGTGACTGCCCACTGAGGAGCCCCCCACCATATGGGGGACAACTACACTAGCCATAGGCTAGCCAAAGAGTATCCTGGGATGTCACCCTGACCTCCAAAGGAACTCTTGGCCCAGGAGACCCCACTCCCCCACAACTGATCCAGATTTATAACCAGAGTCATCTTAAAGGCCCCTGGGTCAGAATGTGGGCTAAGGGTGTGAGTAGAGCTGTCACACTGGGAGCCTTCACTCCTGGTCCAGGGCCCCACACTTTGGGGAAATACCCCAGGTGGCCAGGGTGGTCAACCTTAATGGTTGCGTGTGTGTGAAACACACACAACACAGGAAAAGAGAGAGGGTCGGGCTAGCACACACAGGTGGTGACAGTGCAGACGTGTGCAAGTCCTCAGCTTCCTCGGGAACTTACCACAGTCCACACCTGCTGATCCTAGTGGCTGTTGCTGCTGTTGTAGAATTCTAGACATTCCAGAGCACTCGGAGTTTTCAGAGCTCTTTCTCATCTATTATCTCATTTCATCTTCACAGCAGTTTCACAGAGATCACTTCCCTAACTTCCAAGATAAAAACTCTGAATTCAGAGAGGTTAAGTGACTTGCCTAAGGTCACACAGCTAATTAGATTTGACAGATGCTTCCCAGATGTTTCCAGTGGGTCCGAAATGCCTTCTTTTTCAAGAAGAGATGGCACATTGCTTTGTAGCTCACTGGTCTAAAGCACATCAGATCTAACATTGGTCTAATACAGCCTAGGAACTTGCCCCTCCAGGACCTCTTGCACTTTGGCCAGGGTGGGATGAGTGGGCAGCTGCCCTGCAAGATAAGGGAATAAGTTAAAAACTAAAACGCCTTAAAAACAGCAACCCCCACAAGACTTGTGACCGGCACCTCAGTGTCAATTTGTTTTCTCACGTGAGTGCATGCGTGAGTGCGCACACACAGGCTGCCAGGGCACCCTCTCCCTGGGTGCCCTGGGTGTCCTCTCTCTGCCTACTGGCGTTCGTACAGCCTAGCCTGACCCCAGAGCTGAATCCCCGATCTAGAAGAGGGCCAGCTCCCATTCTTGCCCCCCAAGCTGTCCTCCTGTGGGCAGGGCACACACACGACGACTTGACACAGGCAAAGAAAACACGCCAGCAAATGCAGAGTGATGCCCCAGCTGTAGGAGTGTACACGGCCATGCCAGAGGGCAGAGGGAAGGAGCAGAGAAACAGAATTGGGGGTGCTGAATCCGAACAGCTGTGTTCTGTGATCAGAAACTAACTCTCATAAGGGAAAGTGCTCATTGGTATGTAAGTCCTGAGGCCCCTCCACATATAGCATGAATTAAATACAATTGGACGGATGCTTAAAACCTCTAAACCCAGTCCTGAGGGTCCCAGAGGGTCTGCAGCAGGAAGGTGAAGTGACAGGACACCAGATTTTGTTCCTGCCAAGGGCTAGAAGAGAAGGGCTTCATGGGGGGCTGGGCCAGCCACCTCCTGTGGCCAGAGAAGCAGTCTGCATAGCTGCCAGGAGACGAGGCCTCTCCTGGCAGTGCCCCAAAGCCGCACAGAGACCCTGAGACCCCACCCTCTGTTCCGCCAGGCTCCTCCTCCCTTAGAATAACTGGCTCTCTAAGCGAGCTGGGAGAGAGAGGCCATAGCTCCAAGGAGGAGACATGAAGGTCACATGCATCAGGTCACACAGAGCTCCTGACAGCCAGCCCTGCCTGCCTCCTTCCTGCAGCCCTTCCTCCCCACGGGCCTGCTTTGAGATCTTCTGGAGGTTGATTTAAATCAAGCTTTTAAAAAAATCTCTACCTTGTATCCTTTGGTTTACGTTCCCTGGGCTCCAGTTTTCTGCTTGTAATGTGGACCTTACTGAAAAGAAATAAACATCTCTGTTTGAAGAGCCTCTGAGGGGCAACCGCAGCTCCCTGCCCTTCTGCGAGCAGGGAAAACACTGGGGGTGAGAGGGCCAGGCCTGCCCGGGCCTGGGGGCCTGTCTGCCTGCCTGGGCAACAGGCAGGGACGAGGGGAGGAGAGCGCCCCTGCTCCGCGCACCACCGCTGTGTCTGCAGTTTACAGCCGGGCACCTAATTTATACGCTGTTTTTACTGCTGTTGTCAAACAGCCACAAACCAAAGAAATAAAGTAGCCAGAGGAACAATATGCCGCCTCTGCCTGGGCCCTCCCAGCCTGTCTGCTGTGTCAGGGCCTCTGTCTGAGGGCTGGAAGCTGAGGTCCTCTGACACAGACCCTCAAAGTCACCCTCCCAGAGCCCGTGATGGGGAAGAAACACATTTGAGGAGACCTGTAGAGAAATCAAAGTTGGCTCACTATGCTGGGTACCCTCAGCAGAAAGCCTCCCATCCCCCATTCCCCCACCCACCCCCAGAGCAATGAGGACTTGTCCAGACCTGCTGCCTTCTGGCTGAGCACACCCAGCAGCTGCCCTCTAGCCCTGCATGCAGCCACCTCAGCAGCTCCTCCCTGGTGCTGCCGAGCAGTGAGGGGCCAAGGATAATGTTTGGCAGAAGGAAGGCAGTGACAACACGGACTGCCCTGCCTGTGCACAACCCTCGTTGTGCACGGCTGATGGCCCCCAATTAGCACTTGCTTGTGCGGTGCCATTCCCTCACAGCAAACAGTGTCTTCTACAAAATGCTTTGGTGCCCGCTTCTTGTCACCTCTGGGCTGGGCCCAGAGTGGGTAGGTGACCCATACATATGAGTGAGGGATTAAACAGTGTGATTCTGGGAGGAAGAGCAAACAAGAGCACATGAAGGAGGCAGCAGGCAGGCATGAGGCAGTGGAGGGTTAAGATCACCAAGGAGGACTGGGAGCCACTCTGGACAACCCTGCTGATCAGATGTTAAGAGCCCCAAAAAGTCTTCTCAGCAGTGATAAATGTCGCTTCTCCCAGGGTGTCCAGGGTCTGTCCCAGAGCTGAGTACTGAGGAATGACTTTCCGGGCTAGAGAAGAGGAGACAGTGATTTCAAGCCATGGGAAGCTGGGTGGGTCATGGTTACTCGGATGCTGAATTCTGTGCTCTCTGATTCAGCATGAATAACCAAGTCCGGCCACACCTTGAGCCAAGACCACCTCTCTCCACAGCCACCGAAACCAGAAGCTCAGAAATCCCTGTCCTCGGCACCTCTCGTGTCTGCATGCTATAACCCAGACACAGACAGAGCAGCACTCTGTGAGAAGGAGGGACATCAGAACCTCCTTACCCCTCTCACCAGGCCAGGTGTCCCACCAAGGACAGCAGCAGCACTTGGTCCTGCTACCTTGTTCATCACAGCCCTCAGCTGTCAGCCAGCACCGCTCCAGCACTCTTCTACTCGCCCCCCACAGTCTCGGTTAGTCTAACACCCATCCACAACCTGCAAGGGCCTCGTCTATGTAGGGAGAAGGAGCGATGCTACAGAAGGGACCTCAACTGCTGTCTCGTTCCTGCCCTCGAGGAGCTCACAGTCATGTGGAAAATCATGACATGATAGGCAGCCATCGTGCCAAAGACCACCTAGCCGGACCACCTCATTGTGAAGAAATTGGGAAGGGTTTAGTGACTTGCTCAATGTCACGGAGCCAATCAGTGCAGAGCAGGAGCTAGACTTCAGTACTGTTTCCACAATTCATTGCAATAGTATGGATTTCGTGTCACATACACCTTAACTCGACTCCCCGTGCTGACATTTCCCAGCCATGCGACCTTTGCAAAGTCACCCACCACGTATGTAACTTAGTTTCCTTGTGTTTAAAACGAAGAGACCACCACACACACACACACACACACACACACACACACACACACACACACGGGGGCCAATACCTTGCTCACAGAGTTCTCATAAAGATCAGGGTGAGGCGGCGGAAAGTGTGCGGCAGTGGAATGAGTTCGGTAGGGGGTGACCACAGAAGTGGAAGTGGTTGTAGAAGAAGAAGTAATGGTGGCTACTGTAACTTGTGTCGGGGACTCCGCATTTACTTCCTTATCCACCCTCTGGAACAGGCACTTTTACTTTTTGTGCAGTTGAAGAAAATGAGATGCTAGAAAGCAAGGAACCGGCCCAAGGTAACTGAGCTAAAAGTGGGAAAAGCACCACTGTGTGCCCCACCCTATATCCCACCCGTGGCTCCCCTGGACCCTCTGCCTTATAGCAATTCATTTGACTTTCACCCTACAAACATTGATTGAGTCCCCGAGGCTTACAAAGCACTCCGAAGCTATAAAACAGTATAAGGTTAAGTCCTTGCCCTCTAAGAACTTACAGTTTGAGGAGAAAGGACATAAATATAAAAAAGATAACATAATCCAAATCGATGCTACCTAATTGCCATGTGAGTTCCAACCCAGGAGGAATCACAGCAGATGGGAGAGATCAGGGAAGGCTTCATAGAGGGGGTGGGGACTCCAGATGGGCCCTAGAGGCTGGGAGTGCTCAAGAAAAATGGGGAGGTAGAGGATAGACTTTCCAGAAGGTAGAAAGAAGTGCAGTGAGCAAAGTTCCAGGGGAAGGAGAGTCTCAGTATGGAGAGGGGATATTGAGTCCCACGTATATTAAATGCATATCATCTTTTCATTCACTCAGTCACCTGTTTGCTCATCCATTCATTCAGCAAATATACCTTGAGTTCTGAATTTTTTGGACTGTAAGATGCACTGGACCATAAGATGCACCTAGGTTTTAGAGGAGGAAAATAGGGAAAAAAATTGAAGCAAAAAATGTGGTAAAATATTTAATAACATAAATAACATAGGCTGCCACCCCCGCCCCCAGCAAGCCAGGTAAGCTACATTCGGACTGTAAGACGCATCCCCTTTTCCTCCCAAATTTGAGGGGGAAGTGTGTCTTATAGTTCAAAAAATATGGTAGCTACTATTTGTTGGGCATTGTGCTAACCTTGGGGACAGAGGGATGAACAGGGTGTGGATGCTGTTCTAAAATAACTCAGTCTAGTTAGCAAGACCGATGGTGAAATGTGAAAATATTAAGATAGAGAAATTTGGATGCTAGGGGACCCAGGGGAGGAGTCCTCCATCTATTCCTGTGCAGCCAGGGAAGATTTTCTTAGAGGAAGTGTTGCCAACACTAAAACGTGAAGGATACAAATATGGAATGATCTTAAAACATTCATATTCACTATCGTCATGATCAGCATTGTCAAAATAACTTACATTTATTGAGCCCTCACTAAGTACCAACGGCTGGATTGGATACTTTACATATATTCTCTCTGTACTTGTGACGTTCCTATGAGATAGCTGCCATTCATACCTCTATTTAGAGACGAGGAAGTGGAGGCTGAGAGTATTTACAAGACTCACATGGCCAGAGGTGCCAGAGTCAGGATTCAAGCCAGGTCAGATGGGTCATATTCTTTGTGCCATTAGCCATTTGCCATACTAGAGGTCAGGAGTAGGTATGCTTAAATCCCTTGGGGAATGTGTGTGTGTGTGTGTGTGTGTGTGTGTGCATGCACCCATGTGTACATGTGTGCACGTGTGCATGTGTGTGTGTGTGTGGGAGGGGGTGTTGGTTGATGGGGTGTTTGCTTGACCCGTTGAAGGATGCTGTCCCAGCCTGCCCACAGGACTCCGCAGCATCACTCCAACCGCCCACACCTTCGGGCTCAGCCTCTTGTCCCTGGAAAGGACAACCCTTCAGAATGTAAACCTGACGCTCCGAAAGGCCAGAGCACCAATAAGCAAAGGAGCTCCCAGAAGAGCCAGAGGCCACTCCTCCTTTTTCCTGAGATTTACCCCCTCCTTCCTGGGGGAGTAAGGGCTGAGGCACAGAGACACCAAGGCTAACTCTAAGTTATTGCCAGGTCGGCGCAGGCGAAGTCCTGCCTCTGTTGTCACCAAACTCTCCAATTAACAAAACACAACTGTCAACCGAAACACAGTGATGGAGCTCATTCTTCAAGAGAGGCAGCCTGAAGTACCGTGGCAGGCTGTAGACCAGCTCTGCCATGAACTACACCGAGGTCTCAGGGTCTTCACCATGAAATAGGAAAAAGGGTGAGATACACTTCTGGATGATCGTGTGCCTTCCTGAGAGCCCCACCAGATCAGGATGCCAGGATGGGGGTGGGCCTAGATGAGCAGCAGGGAGATGAGGTGTGATTGGGCAGGAGTAGGCCTGTGTCTTTCTCTTCCAGAGATTTAGGGTAAGGAGAGAGAGCAGAGCTCCTGGGGTTGTTCGTGTGGGGGATGGGAAGATCAAATGAATCAAGTCTTAGAACAGCTCTTCATGCCCACCACCCTCGACCCCCCAGGGCAGGCAGCCCTGGGCACCCCATGACATCTGCAGGGTGGAGCCTTGGACCACCGGAAGCGAAACAGGGGTTCAGAGAATACAGACTTAGCCCCAAAATAAAGCAGCAGTAGAATGAAGTTCTATGGTAATTTAATTAAGGATCCTTCTTAAACTTGAAGGTGAAGCTGATTAGGCTTAGAATAATCAAATAAACAAAATAAGTTTATAGTTCTCCTTCACAGGGTAGATAATCCACTTAGAACACAATACCCCAAGAAAAGGCATAAGCTGGAAATATGTAGAGCTCCCAAAAGAGATTATGATGATTCTGGGAAAATGTATTCATTGTAGGCTAGAAAAAGAACTAAAGTATTTTGGCTGTATCCCTAACATCTGAGACTGCCAGGAGAGTCTGGCCCTTCCAAACCTGCCTGGATATTGTGCTGGAGACCAGAGGCAGACCAGGGGCTGACAAACAGTGTGAACAAACGCTGGAAGTTCTCTCTTTCTTTCTCTTTCTTTCTTTCTTTCTTCTCTCTCTCAAACAAGAAATGGATATTGGTACAATCCATGAACCTGATTCAAATTTCATTGTTTTTACACGCACTTGTGTGAGTGTGTTCTATGCAATCTTATCAGGTGTAACCACCACTATAATCAAGATACAGAATTATTTGCTTCACAAAGCTCCCCCAAGCTGTCCCTTTATAGTGACACCATCCCATCTCCCCTCTAACTGCCCCTCCTCCCCAAACCCTGGCAACCACTAATCTGTTCTCCATCTGTGAAGTTTCATCATTTTGAGAATGTCATATAAATGAAATCATGCAGTATATAAACTTCTGAAACTGGCTTCTTTTCACTCAGCATGAGGTCCTGAGCTGTTGTGTGTCGGTGGTCTACTCCTTTTCATTGTTGAGTTGCGCTGTGTGGCATGGATGGACCACAGGTGTCTAACCATTCACCTTTGAGAGACATTTGGGTCGCTTCCAGTCTGGGGCTGTTACAAATAAAACTGCTGTGAACACCCAGGTACAAGATTTTAAGTGGACGTAAGTTTTCATTTCTTTGGGACACATGTCTAGAAAGTGATCGCAGGATCACACTATAATGTTTTGTTTTTAAGAAACGGCATGTCCGGGCGAATGGACAGATAGGCACGTCTGGGAAGTGCAGTGCCTCCATCGCATGGCCAGAGGTGCCCGCAAAGACCAGGCTGGGGCCCGGCTGGGCAAGGAGCTGATATTTATCACACTGCAGAGACTGAGACTGCTGCAGACACAGCCAGGAAATGGCCAAAAGCAATTGGAAGGAGCTATCCTAACTCCAAAGGTATTCAAAGCAATCCAGGGAGAACTCAGAAATAAACTGTAAACAGCAGAGTGATCTTGGCCTCCAATAAACCCTAAACACACTAGAAAGATGAGCTACCCGGAATGCTTTTCAAGCCATGAGGATGTGCTGGCCGATCGGAGCCCTGTCCATAAAGAGCACAGTCGGAGGCTTCATTGTTCACTGAGCAGCCATGTGGTCCAGCCGTGGTTTCCCCCAGGCTCTGCCTCACCTGACTGGATGGGCTGTCATGTATAAGGCATAAGACCATTCACTCCCTCCCTCAGCCAATGGCCCTATTATGTGCACAGCACTGTGCTTCCGACTTGACCGAAAGAAGCCAGTATCTGAACAGGTGGTCAACATTTGGAGGTGAAATGTGAGCTGCACAGAGCAAGAGGATGTGAGGGCCACCCTGGGTGCCTTAGGAAAACTGGCAGCTCCACCAGTGGGAGCCTCTAAACAGAAGGCAGATAGCAGGACATGGTGGGGGAGGGTGTCGGGGACCTGAGGAACAATAACTAATACTCATTGAGCACCTTGTCAGGTGCCAGGCACCAACACCGTGCCAAGCACTTGATAATTATTTAATACTGTAAGATTCATGCAACATGTACTTACTGAATGTCCCGCTATGTGCCAGAAGGACCAAAGAAGACACTGATTTCACAGGATGGGGAGAGCAACTTGGACAAGAGACACAAGGGTCCTTAAACAGCCCCAGTCTGGTGTAGTGAGCACTTTTCTGATTTCCCTCCTGGGTATTCAGATAGTGATTCACTGATTCTCCAATGGGGAGGGTGGAGGGGCTTAATCCCCAATTTGGGACTTATGTAGAGATTGAAAAAGCATAGTCTAGATGATACTCTAATTCTATATTTGGAAAATGAAAATTATTTTACTTTTATAACAAAAACTACAGTAAGACAGGCTTGATAACATGGTCTTAGCTAGCACAGATACACAGGAAAACAATAATTTTCAAAGGGGGCAAAGTTCTAGGGCAAAATGCAGCAGAATCTCTGAAGGTGTGTGTGCTATTTTTATGCATACCACAAAGAGAGTCTGAGTGGCAAAAAATTAAAAACATAACATTAGAGAGTTAGCGTATTCACCCGGGCCCTATCTACTTTCTTAAACGATAGACCCTCTTCCAACCAGTCAGAAAACACGAGCTTCAGGGGCCTTGCATGTCTCCTAACCCATCTTCTTCGATTAACCCTGTATCCTTCCTCCAAGCAGACCTTTGTTGCCCTCTTCTCTGAAGGCTGTAGAAAGAAGAAAGCACCTCTCATTTGGGAAACTGACTGGAGCCAGCCCTGAATGGAAATTTCCTTCTGGTGGTGGATTCGTCAGAGGGACTGTCTGGATAGTAAGAGTTCTGTGTCATCCAGCACTCCCTTGGGCAACTCTGGTAGTTGGTGGGAGGGCAGCGGGCCTAGGGGGTGGGAAACCTTAGGGTCTCCATCCCGAAGCACCCACTGAACAGCATCTGGCAGCCCCTAGAATGTTCTAAACCTCAATCAGTGGAAAAGGAGCAAGATCAGCTTCTTCTCTTTGTCCTTAAGAAAAAAAGATACATTCCAGATAATTTCATCGTGATGAAAGAGGAAGAACTGCTGAAGTAGCAAAGGAAATAAATTAACGCCATCTCAGCTAAAATCACACACAATTAAAACCTGGATCTGAATGTACTTTCCTGTGCAGAGAGAGCATCTTGAACATGGCATGCATTAGTCATCCGCTCCAGCCACCCTACTCAGCATATGGGGAGATCATCTCTGAATTGCAGGAGGACAGGGAAGGAAAGGGCCTGGGTGTCTGACCCTTGTCCTCAGCTTTTCGTTCTCCCATGTGGAGTCTGATAATTCTACTTGTCTGTGACTGAGGCATCCAGGTGAGCCAACCTGGAAGAGGCCCCTTCCAGAGGCCAGTTCACCCATCTTCCCTTCCAGAGCAGGGGCCTGGGGTCTGTGAAGGAATTTGGGCCAGTGGCCATTTATGCAGAAGCACACTGTAGTGGCCCAAGCTCCTGGACTCTCTGCCCAGGGTCCTGGCCTGCAAGGAGCCCATCATTTGTGGGCTCATCCTACATGTCCTGTCTTTAGGTAGGTCAGCCTTTCTTGGCTCAGGGAGAGATGATGGCATTGAGTTATTCCTCAGCTCCCTTCTTCCCCTACCTTTCTCCCTTATAGTTTTTCTTTTCCAGAAAAGAACCTCCCCCCACCACCCCCAGCAAAGGAGATGGGTTTATAGTGCCCGAAGAAAAGAAGACAGCAGAGACTTCATGAACCGAAAGGCCTTGGGTCCCGCATACAGAGGCCGGTGACCAGCGACAGGCTGGTTTTCATCTCCCCTGAGATTAAAATAGGAAGAAATGTGACTCATAGCAGAAGGAGCAGCAAGGGTAAAACATAAGGGTGAGCTTTCTCACAGAGAACAGTTGAATCCCTTTGACAGTTGGCTCTCAGGGGCTGTGGGGTCTCTTTTCCACGAGAGCCAGGGGAGTTTGGAGAGAGAAAAAGGAGGGGGAACAAGTGGAATTTGACCTGAGGACGTGGTGCTGAGTTCAGCCTGGGCCTCTTCTGGCTGGGAGACTAGCCACTGCGAACATCCTGAGGACTGAGTGAGACAGCGCACTGAAGGCTCCCAGCACAGAACCGGGGCTCAGTGTCAGTTTCACCCAACTTGCTTACCATGCAGGACAGCTCCTCAGGGTAGGAGGAGGGACCAAGCAGGCCTCTGCCTGAAGAAGCCTTTCTCCCTCTGTCCACTTTAAGGCCTAAGTGTCAGGCTTCAGGGCTCAGAATGCTTGCTTTAGGCTGCTATTGGCTAGCTTGCTTCATTCTGGTTCCAGCCTTGTCACTCAGCCCTCAGCCTTTGATGTTGGGTGTGTTTCTGAACAGGAAGAATAAGAGAGCCCTTGGTAAAGCTGAGTCCCAGGGGGGTCATCTGGACTCATTACTGTTTACCAGTCCGCATCTCTCTAACCCTGTGGAGGTTAGATGGAATGAACAAAGTCAGGCAGAGCTGAAATCAGCCAATCAATAAAGTTATTCGACCCAGGGCACAACGCAGACACTTACCCCTGCCTTTAGCACTCTGCGTGGGGACTCCCAACCCTGGGACAGAAGCCAGGAGAGGCAGGGGGATGTATGGGAGGCTTCCGTCCTGAGCACAGAGGGCTTCAGCGAAGCCTGTCGTGAGTGAGGTTCTCTGCGGGACACTCTGGGAAAATAGCAGTGAACCACACAGTTCTTTGGGGGAGTTTATAACTTCCGTGGGAAGGCAAGCTACCCAGACAAAGTAACTTTAAACAAAGTGCAAATGATGGCAAGTAAATACAAAGTGGCCTAAACCAAGGCTGCTCCTGCAGAAGGGAAAGAGGGATGTGATCAGAGCAGGGAGTGAGCCAGGAAAGCCTCCTGGAAGCAGCTAAATTTTCTTCATGGTTTGTAACTGGTCCTCCAGGTGTGGTCCTCAGAATCCTTTGGGGAGCTGGTCAAAAATGCAGTGTGGGAGCCCCACTTCAGATCTACTGGGTGGGATCCAGGAACTGCGTTTCACTCAGTTCCCTGGGAGTTCTTTTGGTCAGGTTTAGAAAGCAGAAACAGACCGAGCTGGTGGCTTCCGGAAGAGACATTAGGAGTGACCTCTGCAGAGCCCTGAGAGCTCTAGGGTCTTGGTTGGAATAAATTCAAATACTGGGAGTGAGACTATGAAGACTTCCTTCTTTGTAAAAAATAAGAAAAATATAGGGGTCGCAGACAGTGCAAAGAGAAAACGATGGGATTAGGGTATTGGAAACCCTTTTTTTTTCTATGAACCATTTCTGAAATGAAATGTTCAGAAATGAATAGACTCTGATTGGAAAAGAAGACAATCAGCAGAATTCATGCCAAAGAGAAAGGCTAGATTTGGATAAAGCCTTCATCTGTCATATGTGAGATCGCCCTTGCATCTCTTCTTTTCAGGCTCTGGGAACAAACAGCCAAGGTGCGATGAGAGAGCCATAGCAAGAAATACACTGAACACCACAGCTCAGTACATTATCTGTTTACATGAAACTGGAACACAAATATTAATGAAATATGTTCTATCCTATTCTATTTCATTTTTTAAAAAGTTCTTATTATAACCCACTCATGGGTCTCCACCTGCAGTTTGAAAAACACTGAGGTAGATGTAGGGTGAGTGACGAGCACTTAGGGACAAAGGCTTCTTGTCAGAAGTGGGTCAAAAGGCAAATGCAAAGGTCCTTGAGGATCCCTGGGACTGACCTCTCAGGAAGCCTAACCATTTGCCTCTCCTGCCTTCAAGTGTCTTCTCAGAACTTTCCTCCTCCAGAAAGCCACCCTGATCAGCCGCATCCAACCCCCAAGCCCTCCAAGCGCTCTCCGATGGCTCCGTGCCTGGTGTGCAGACAGCCCCAGACCTCAGAGACGAGCACTTCAGACTCGGCCGCTGGCATCCACACGCGGTGCTGGCTGGGTCACTTGTCTTCCGGTGAGCCGTGGGCACAGACCCTGGTCTCCCAGCTCGGGCCTCGGGGGGTCTCCTTCTTGACCACACAGGTTTTTGTATGGAGAGAAGTGGGCATCTCCACTCACTCCCCAAAATAGCGTCTCTCCCAGGAACCTTTTGAATACACTAAATTAAACAGAATGGGATTTGGTGACCAGATTGCCCAGTTTACCTGTTTTATATACTCAAATTCAATTTAACAAATACAGAGTGCTGGTGTATCATTTCCAGTTGGATAAATATGGTGTTTAGACTTGTTCCCATAAAAATCTGGGCACTAGGATCTTGGTGAGGAACATAATTTCTATCATCATATTGTTTCTGGGCAAAACCAGATTCAACCTGCATCACTTTTACCTGCAGTGCCTTTTCAGGAATGCAAAGACTCCCTGCTGTTCCCTGCAGCTCTGCCATCTGCAACGTCCTCCTGCTTTTCTCATTTCTCTGTGATCCAGGGGTGTCTGTGGACCCTGGGAGCTCCCAGAGGTCAGAGGCCAGGGGAAGATCCAGGTTTTGTGTGGCCCTCTGAAGGAAAAGAGTAAATACAAAATGAGGTCCAATGGTAATGTTTCTTTAGAACTGGAAAAATCACAATAATTTACACAAGCCTTGGAAATTCATACCCCTTTCTTGTGACATTTCTTCATTCAGTTTACCAGAAACGCTTACATAAAAATGCTTCCTGTCTGTAAACCGGCCTCCCCTTCCCATAGAGAACACTCTGTGACTCGCAGATCTCATAGCCAGTCCCCCCCTCTCTGGGCCCCAAAGGGAGCAACCCTACAGCTGAAGCTTCATCAGCTTCACCATGAATCTGCCTCTGGCAGGGTTCCTGTGTCCTTTCACTGTTGTCCCCTAATAGCGAGGGTACAAGGCTCTGCCGTCACTGAGCCCAGACAGGGAGAGGTCAGAGAGCAAAGGTTACCGCAGGCCAGTGTGTTCAAAGCAGGGCCCTTCCAGGCACCTGAACCGGAATCACCTGGAGAGTTTGCCAAAAGGCAGATTTCAAGAACTGTGGGATCTGATTCTGGAGTAAGAAGGATGAATCTGCATTTGTACACTCACTCTAGGTGTGCTTAAGCCAGAGGACCACTGCTCTAGAGCCATACTCTCTACTTAGTTGGGTCTCTGGGGGGACAATAGTCCACAGTGACTCCAAAGGTCTCATCCAAAGCCTCCTAGGTCGGGGGCAAGCAGAGGCTGCATCCAGCAGTAAAGGGTCTACTGAAGGAGGTGGCACCACACCCCCTGCCTCCCTTCTCTGCCTTGGCTCATCTGCCAGACTCCAGAAGCCCTCCTCCCTCACTGACCCCCACCACACAAACAGCTCAGTGTTTGACACTACATTGAAGAACCAAGTGGGACTGAGCCGAGGAGCATTTGTAGGGGTGCGTAATCCCAGCATCCTTCTCCAGAGACTCTCTGCTGTTACAGAATCCTTCCTGGCTCCCTGTCAGGAAGTTATGCATGGCTAACCCGAGAGAATGAACTTGGAGGGAGAAAGGTCAATAACAGGGTCATTAAGTCCTCTGGGTAACTACCTAAGAGCTTCCAAAGGACTGAGTGGAGCCCCCATCTTTTCCCAGGAAAGCGTTTGGCTCAGAAGGACAGCCCTGATTTGAGAGAGAAGACTACCATTTACCGAGAAGCGGGATGGGCCAGACACCGTGCACTCTGCCGGACACTAGCAACCCTGTCTCCTCTCACAGCCACCCATGAGTGTGAATCAACACCTGATTGCTGCCCTCAGCTTAAGGAAGTGTTTCAGGGTAGTGCAGTGCTTTAGACTCCGCTCAGCTCTACTATGTACCACTTGTGTAAATGTTAAACTTTTTTTTCTCTTATCAGAGTCCTAGGGTGGGTGAAATTTTTTCTTTTAGATTTTCTTTATTTACTTTTAGATAGAGGGGAAGGGAGGGAGAGAGGGAGAGAAACATTAATGTGTAAGAGACACATTGGTCACTTGCCTCTCGCACACCCCAGACTGGGGACCCAGCCAGCACTCCACACATGTGCCCTGACTGGGAATCAAACTGGAGACCCTCTGGTTCACAGGCTGGCACTCAATCCACTGCGCCACGCTGACCAGGGCAGGTTGGTGAAATTTTTAATGAGCTCTTGCTTAAATGTGATTAGCACCATGCCTTACACGTGGTAGATGTTCAACAAGTATTAACCACTATTACTTGAATTAATATTTTTACATGGGAAACAACTGGAGCTCAGAGAAGTTAAGCACTTTTCCTGAAGCAACACAGAGGAAGTGTAAGCAGAGTTTCAAATCTCCAGCTCTCAAATCTATATACTCTTTCCTCAGTCCCACTGGGTTGTAAGAGATTTGGAGTCAGCTGAAGAGAAGGTTTCCCTTTTCTCTCCCCATGGGCAATGCAATTCCCTGAGCCCTTACACAGCATGTGCCTTACAAGGTCTGTCATGTAGGAACCAGCCACTTTGCAAATATTACTTGCTTTTACCCCATTTATTCTTCAATAATCAGGTACGGAGTACCTACTGTAAGGTCCTAGTCTTGACTTAATACTGTGTGGGACAGTCAGCCCTTCAGAAGCTTGTTGCCTGGGAGCTAGGATACACTAAGATACACACTAGGCCATGCATAGGTGCTGGGATGTGGAGGCACTGGAGTAAGAGAGAGTTCAGGCTCTTGAGCTGGTAAAGGACTGGTAACATTTCCTCCTTTTCACAATCAGTCTGTATACAGTCACAGTGGCCCTCAGGATGCTGAAGTGGCTACACTGAACTGACAAGGGACAAAACACTAAAAAAGCTTGGAGTCAAGTTTTGACCCCCTTCAGTGTCAAAGTTCTGCTAGGTCTTTCTTACAAAGGCCCATTGCTGTCTATTCTCAGTCTCCCCTCCCCTTCCTTCCTACAACAGCCTCCTCACTAGCCTCCCATTTTCCTGACTCTTTCATCCCAGATCACGTGTGCACAGGTGAGCCAAACTGCTCAGCCTGGCGATCCAGACTCTCCATTAGCTGTTCCACTCTGCATATCCAATGTGGTGTCAGAGCAAGGGCACCGTGAGTTCAAAGACAGTTCAAAATCTGACAGCAGGTTTTAAACTCTTTGAACCTCCATCCTTTTGTCTATTCAGTGGGGTAAGAGTCAGCTCAGAGGATAAAATGAGAGCCGCGAAAAAGCACAGCATCCAACAGTAGCTCTGTACATTCCCTCCCTGCCATACCCCAGACAACCCATTTTGCTCTGCTTGTTTCCACTTTCCTGCCTTTGCTGGTCTGTGTTTTCTCTGTCAGTTCAAATCCTATCCCTCCATCTGGACTCAGCTTGAATCTCAACTCCTCCATAAAACCTTCCATGAATAACCCTAGGTTAGGATGCCTTTATACCCCACAGCAGGGGTGGAGGGTGGTGGCATGGGGGTGACTTCAGAGGTACAATGGGCATATAATGCACACTTATTGAATACATAAAGTGAGAACCCCCTCTGTGCATACAGAACAGACTTTCAAGGCAACTTTATAAAAGCCTCCAGGCATGGAGTTACCACTGGCTGTGCCCTTAGAAAAGACAGAGCCAGAAAACTCTGTCCTTGTTCTGTCCAGAGCTTACATCACAGGAAGCACTGAGCTCAAGCCCTGGATGGAGGAAGACACCCGGGATGCCCTCCTCAAAGGACTCTGCATACCTTGGACTCCACCCCACTCCCTTCCCTATTGTGCTCTGCAGCCTCTGGTCGAGACCCATCAGTGGGTGTGTCCTGTCTTGGAGCTGAGCTTGTTCTGTCCATTCTGAGTGTTCCAGGCAGAAGGCCCACTTAGGCATTGGCCTTCAGCCTTTGCTCCAGCAGAAGACCCACTCTCCTAAGTCCAGACCAGTGGAAGGAATCCAGCCTTTCTTTTTCTTTTTTCTATTTACTTATTTTTTTAGTTTTTTAATTCTTGTTTATTCTGTTAACAGTTGTCCCAGTTTTCCCCTCTTTCTTTGCTCTCCTCTGCCCATTGCAGCCCACCCCCCACCCCCACCCCACTCCCACAGTTAACCCCTACATTGTTGTCCATGTCCTTGGGTCATTCATACATTTTCTTTGACTAATCCCCTCCCCTTCTTTCCACCATTCCCTCCCACCCCACTTTCCTCTGGCAGCTGTCAGTCTGTTCCATGTTTCCATGTCTCTGGTTCTGTTTTGCTTGTTAGTTTATTTTGTTCATTATATTCCTCTTATAAGTGAGATCATATGGTATTTGTCTTTCACAGACTGGCTTACTTCACTTAGCATAATGTTCTCCAGTTCCATCCATACTGTCACAAAGGGTAGGAGTTCCTTCTTCTTTTTTTCTTTCTGCTCCATTGTGTAAATGGAATTCCATTGTGTAAAAAATCACAGTTTTTTAATCCACTCATCTACTGATGGGCACTTAGGCTATTTCCAACATTTGGCTATTGTATCTAGCACTGCTATGAACATAGGGGTGCATAAACTCTTTTGAATTGGTATTTCTGGATTCTTGGGATATATTCCTAGCAATGGAATCTCTGGGTATCCAGCCTTTCTAAGCCACCAGGAAGCAGCTCAGAACCCACATTCATCATGGTTCAGCTCTTACTCTCCTTCCCAATGTCCATAACACCCAGCCTGCAAGGTGGGCACTCCCCAAAGCCCAGAACCTACCTGCGCTTGTCAGTTCCTAACACCAAGCAGATGACATCCTTTGCTAAGGGCCAGGGTGGGATGTTCCAAGATGTCGGAACCTGCTCAGGGGGCAATGCTGGAAAAGCTCGAGAACTCTGGGTATTGACTCCATTCTTTAAGAAGTGCCTGTGTCCATTGAACAAATTCTAACCTATCCTTTGAATTCCTTAGTCCCCTTTTAACTTCGGAAGGATAGACCCCATTGGCCTTTGCAAGAGAGTAAGAGGCGATATCAGAAGAGCCACCTCCTTTTCCTCTCAGACCCAGGCCCCGCGCCCACTTCTTTCGGCCAAGCCTTTCATCTAAGGCACAAGAATACCACTGGCCCCAGACACTCGCTTTAGCATCTGGCCCCACCCAACTCCTTCTCCGGGGTGTGAATGTGTGTTTAGGGAGAAGGTGCGTCTGGCCACTCAGGAGTTAAAATGGCAGCGGGACTGAAAGGGGGTGGCGTGGCATGCAGACGGGGAGGCGGCGACCGGAGTGGGCTGGGGAGGTTGGGAGAACAGCAGAAAAGCGAGTGAGGAGGACGACCGAGCAGCTGGAGGAGGGGCGCGGGGCGCCGCGGGAGCCTGCTGGGTGTACTTGGCCGCACGGCCCGCGGTGGGAGCCCCCGACTCAAGCCCGCAGCCTCCAGCCACAATTGCGAAGGGCCGCGCAGAGCCCCGGGTGCGGGGCGCGGATGCGCGGAGCGGATCACTGTACGGTGGTCGCCCTCCCCAACTCTGCCCAAGCACCACTCCCAGGACAACTCCTCGGCGGGAAGGCGCCCTCGAGCCTCCTCGGCCTGGGTGGGCTGCACAAGGAAGAAGAGCGCAGATCAGGTTCCCCATCTCAGCCTGGGCTGCAGCCGAACGGCGTGGCGGCCCCGGGACCCAGACGGTGGCCGCAGGGTGAGTGTGCGGCTCAGAGCTAATCCCGGGCGGCGCTGGGCCCGCTGGCTTGGCGGTGGGGACCTGGCGGGAGCCGGGGGACGACGGCCGCAGGCGCAGCGGAGCTGCCTGCAGGGGAGCTGGTGACTTGGGGAGGGAGGCAGCCTCGAGCGCCAAGGGAGGGGGTGCTGGAGAATGTAAAGAAGGTGGCCAACTGCGCGGGCTGTACCCGAGGCGGAGGGCGAGGCGGCGTCTGGGCTGTAATACACCCCGAGGGGCCCGACCCGCCCCAAACTGTTGCTGGGGGGAGCGGAGCCCTGAGATGTCGAGGAGCCGAGAGGTGGCAGAGAGGTTAGGGAGGGTATGACAGGGGCGGACGGCGGGATGGCAGCGCTCCAGAACCGTGTAGACTTTCCTTCCTTGGAGCTCGGGTGTCCATGCGGAGGGACAGGGTGGCCTTGGTGTCTGTGAGAAGTATCTGGAACCGTGAGCCAGGCGCCTACCC
>CM052551.1:22534176-22626367 GCA_028533065.1 Trachops cirrhosus
TGGTGGGCTGGGCGCTGGGCTCAGTGGCAGGGAAGAACTGGACAGACCCTCTGCTTGAATATCCCAGGATGTCGGTGGTAGAAAGAACTGCCTCCCCAGGTCTGGAGGTAGAGGAGGCTCCCTGCCAGCTTGTTCACCATCATTGGGAGATCTGGGTCTTTTCACATACCCAGGGACAAGGCAGGCTCTCCCTTCCCTGCCAGCCTGGGATAGGCTCTGGCCCAATGTCCTCTTCATGCAGGAGAGGGCCAGGATCCCCTTCCACTGCCCACTGCTCCTTAAAGCTCCCTCTAGCATGGAGCACTGGGAATGGGCTGGGCAAAGCTGTGTACAAGGCACTGAGGCCCCCTTGCTTTTGGGTCCTGTTGTTATCAGAAAAAAGTCACATGTGGATGGCCTGACCCACTTTCCTGGCTGACCAGGTGCTCCTGTGGGGAAAAGATGGAAAGAGAAGGGCTCAACTAGGGCTCTGAGCCTTCCAGACCCTTTGCCTTCCCCTGAGCTGGCTCACACCGAGTCTCCTTTCTGCCTAGGGAATCCCTCTGGAAAGCGTGGAATTAAAGGTCACAGTGCTCCAGGGATTGAGACTGGCCTAGGGTGGGCAGGTACCTGATATCTAGGAGTACCCCCAGACCCACACTGGCCCCAGGCACAGCCTAACCCAAAGGAGACACCGAATGGTGGCGAGAACTCAGAGGTCTGCTAAGACAAGTTCTGCTCAGACTGAGACAAGTTTCCTCTGTAACTCACTGCAGTTCCTCCCCACACCCCATTTCCCCCTGCCTCCATCCATCCTCCCTCCTCCTTTTTCTCCTTTACTCTTCACTCTCTTTCCTCCAGCGTTTCTTCCTCTCCTTTTCTCCTCACAGCACTTTCCCTCTCACCCTCCTCCTTCTCCCTAAGACTTCTTTCTCCCTTCCTCTCTCCTTCTCCCCCTCCATCCCTCCCAGGTTTCCTTGGCCACCTTAGCCCCCCTTCTCTTCTGTAAACTGCAGCCAGGCATGCGCTCTGCTCCAGACACCCCTACAGTGGGGACACGTGCACTGTTGGCTTTGCTGAATGCCCTGTGCAGAGGAGGGGTCAGGGCTGGTGGGCCTGGCAGCTGCATTTCCCTGGCATGTCTCCTGTACCCTGCCATTTACCCCTGCTACCCCCTTTTTTCATTTGAAAGAAAAAAGAAAATCCATTGCTTTTTAAAAAAATTCCTTTATTCAACAACTTGTTGAGCACCTACTATGTGCCTAGCACTATTTTAGGAGCTGAGGATACAGCAATTGAACAAATTCCCACATCTCAGGACAGAAGTAAACTTGTCTTTGGACTACCCAGCTGATCAGTCTGTGCCCACAGGCTCTTTCAAAGACACAGTGCTTGGTAGCAGGGACAGGAATGTGAACAGTCCTGGTGAGTTACCATCACCATGTTGATTAACCTCTAACATGACGGGCCCACCTCCTTACCAAATACCAGGTGCCAGAAAGTTTACAGACCAGGGCCATCCTGTCCTTAAGACATTTCTGACCTGAAAGGATGGGTCAGTTCACATCTCACCACTTCTCTGGGAGGGCTGAGTAGCAGTCCAGTGCTTCAGACACAGCAGGGAGAAAGACACAGATTGGTTATTGAGTACCTACTAAGCACCAGTCTGTGCAGAGCTGTGTAACAATGATCTCGTTCAGTCCTCCTGACAACCTTCGAAGGCCTGGATTACCATCCCCTGCTTTATAGCTGAGGAAACTGAGGGCCAGAGAGGATCAACCACTTGCCTCAGGTCACATAGGTCTACGTTTTGAAGTCACTGCTTGTCTGTGGTTCATCTTGCCCCTGTGATGTCTGTGACACCTGCTAAGTTGTATAGTTATCTGAAGATTACATTTTAATCGAATTTTTCAGAAGCATGCCTTGTCTTCTCACTTAGAATATGAGGATATATAAAGATTTGCTGAACACTTGCATGAATAAGCTTTCCCAAGTGATCAGGGAAGGCTTCCTGGAGGAGATGGAACCCTGAGAGGGAAGGCAGGGAGGGTATTGGTCTTTCTGATGTTACACAGATGTGCCACAAGCTGTAGGCAGGTTACCCCTGCCCTACACCACCACCCTGCATCCAGGTAGAGTTGATGGGAAATTGCTGTTTTCACTGAGGGTCAGGAGGTAGGAGCTCGTCTGTGGCCAGTCTAATGAGTTAGTGCCTTTTGGGCAATCCTGGGCTCTATAAACAACTCCAAGACAAAGAATGGGGTGGGAGGCATTCAAGCCTGCGAGAACGAAAGGGAAGGGCAAGAGCAAGGGCAGTGGCTGGAAGATGGATGGGGCAGGAAAGGGGGAGAGTGCCCAGGAACAAGAGGGGTGGAGGACAAAGACAGAAGATAAACTGAGAAACAAAAAAACAGAAGGCAAGAGGCATGCAGGAAAAGACATAACCAGACAGGACAGACAGCAGCGTGCGGTGGGATTGCTAAGAGAGTGTGAGTAAGAACAACGCTTATACCCTATACTTCATTGGGGGCCTTGATCTCTCAGTCCTCCAGTTCAGAGGCTAGAATAGCCACCAGATTAGCCTTACAGAGGCATTTGCTTACTTAATCAACCCATCTTTTCTAAGTACCTACTGTGTGCTCAGACCTGTGCTAGGGGCTAGAGACAAAGCGACAAATCAGATGTTGCCCCTGCCTTCCAGGAATTCACAGTGAGAGTAGAGAATCTGGAATGGCACACCTGGGGTTCGGATCCAGGCTTCACCACTTACAGCTGAGTGACACTGGCCAAGTCATCTGAGCTCTCTGTGCCTTAGTTTACTACTCCATAGAGCTGTTTTAAGGATTAAATGAGTTAATACATGTAACGAGCTTAGAACAGTGCCTGGCATAGTAAGTGCTATGTAAGCATATTATTATGTTATTATTTAGTGGGAGAGTCAGTCTCACAATAATGAAACAAGTGCTGTAGTACAGGGACGAGCAGATAAGGAGGTGACTGCCTCTGCCTGCGGACAAGGGAATGGTTCTCAAAGCACATAATATTGGGGGCAAGACTCGAAAAGGAGTCAACCTGGCAGAGGTGGTGTGGGTCTGGGGACACTGGTGCCCCTTGGCACCAGTATCTGGGGCACAGGGATTCCATGTGAAAAGGTGCCACATTGTGTATGTGTTGCCTTCTGTAAATTTCAGGAACACCTTGGGCATGTCCCATCTCAGCCTCTGTTTCCAAAGCTTGGAGCTGAGCTTCCAGTGGAGCTGACAGGTCACCCAGAACATCCCTACACTCCCCGGCCTAGAACAGTTGTTCTTGGGGCAGGGGACCTGAGGCATCCCTGCTGGGGTTGGTCTCATGACCAGGGCTTCCTTAATGTTCTGAGCCAGCAAGCAGTCTCTGCTGCAAAGCCAGGATAGCCACGGCCCTTGTCCTCTGGCTTCTTGCACTTCCTGGGGACCAGCGGACACCTTGGGCTGAGGGAGCTGCCTGTTCAGAGGTGAGCTGAACCAGGTTTGGCTCAGAATTTAGTTTGTCTCCACACATTTCTCCCACCCACACCTTCCCTGCTGCTCAGCATTTGATGGACCTGAAATGAGTTCCAAGATGAAGAGCAGGCAGAGAGTTCCTAGGGCAATAACCGTTTCTCACCCTCCATCTCTCACATTGTAATGGCACTAATTATAGCAGCCAGCATTTATTGAGCACTTACTATGTGGTAGACACTGTGCCAAGAGCTTTACCTACATTATCCCATTAAATCCTGAAAAATACCCCTATTAGGTAGGTGCTCTTATTATCTCTAATTTAAACTCAAGGGCACTGAGACTCAGAGAGGTTCAGTAACTTACTCAAAGACATATTACTAGGGAAAAAAAATCAGAGGATTTAACCTTCTTTCTGATCAAGTGTTCCTGCTCCTTAACCACCTGCAGAATCCAGGAATCCTTGGGCCTAGAGGGTGCTCCAGGGCCATCCAGCCCATTCTCCTCCCTCCCTGCAGTGAGAAGCTTCCGAAGTCCTGTCCAAGCCAGGGGCTGCCTGTCCACTTTTGGGGACCTTCAGAAAACGTGTCCCCTCTTCCTCCTGCTCCCCCAGGTCACGGCTCCTCAAGAACTAACATTGTTTTTTCTGCCTCAGCTAAGTGCCTCAGGGGCCACGCAGAGCCAGAGGCCTCCAGAGGAGCTGGACCCTAAGAGTCGGTCACCATGGCCACAGTGGTGGGACCAGTGCAGGGGTGACCTCTGAGAGATGTGAGGATGGGCACAGACCCTGATTCAGGAAATTAGGTGGGACAGCTAGTGAATGGTGCTGTCAGTGGGGCATCTCTGACAAGGCAGTCTCCTGTCTTGAGAAGAACAAGTACAATTGTTCATGTTTACAAACTCACAAGGCAGATCCTTCAGGGAAAAGCATACGGAAGAAGGAGCAGCAATTGTGAGGCAACCAGTTTGGTTTCTCCTATAAAAGTGGGGCTGTCTTATGTGATCCTTTCCGGGGGGGTAATGGAAGAAAGAGATGAGAAAGTCAGGAGAGGCTATGTTCCTCTATAAAGTGTTTCCAAAATGAGCATTTAAAGGTGGGGGATGAGAGCGTCTGTCTTTGGCCTGGGCAGGCAGAGGTGGTGACACCAGGCAATGGAGTGCTCACAGAGGGGCAGCTGGTGGGCAAACTGCACAGGGGGAGGAAAGGGCCTTGACACTCCACCTCGACACCCAACCCCTCCCTCTCCTCCTTCTGGACAGACCTGCCAATGGGATGAAGGGAGCTGGGACTCACATAGCTCCAGGCCCCTGAGCTTCAGAAGGTACGCTGGACCAGGGGTGGAAGGATAAAATCCCACATCTAGGAGGGAGCTACAGGATTTTCCTGTCCATTGCCCATCTCTGCAGAACCATGCCTCAGCTAAGTCAGGCACAGAGTGGAGCTGAAATCTCTTCATTTACCAAGTATTTTTCTAAGCATTAGTGCCTGGCTGCTGGTGTAAACAACAGTGTGCAAGCAACCAGCAGCCAGAGATTTCTGCCTTCGTGGACTTTATACTTGATTTGGGAGATGGTACAATTAAAAGTATATTAGGAAGCGGCAAGTGCTAAAGACAAAAACAAGGAAAGGGGACAGGAGAGGATATGTTTGGAAGAGGAGAGTTTGTAATTTTGTACAGGGTGGTCCAGGAAGACCTCACTGAGAAGGTGGCATGAGTAAAGATGAAGTGGCTGCAAAGCGGCAAAGGGAACAGTAGGCATAAGGGCTCAGAGGCAGGGCCGTGCCTGGTGGGTCCAAGGAGGCCAGATCTTGGAAAGCCCTGGAGCTGGAGTAAGGAGTTTGGTCTTTCCTCAGAGTGAGTTTGAGACTTTGCAGGGTTTGGGGCCGGACATCGGGGCTTTGGCCATCCGTTTCAGCATTGTACCAGGTGGCTAGTCAGGAGGTTCTCCAGCCCATGAAGCTAAATTAGTCAGTTAGTACTCACAGCCCCCATCCTTGGCTACTTTTTGAGCACTGTCCTAGCGTGGGGTGTGGGGTCAGGGAGAATACGAAGAAACACAAGTCATAGTCTTTATTAGTAAGGAAATCTACAGATTTGTTGGGGAGGCAAAACTTATACTCCCAAGAAATAACAAGGGAATAATACCAGACAGTATTTAAAACCAAGTGCTAAACTGTGTGGTTTAGACTATAAATGTTATCAGAACTGTGAGCTGTGTGGGAGTTCAGAGGGAACACTGCCTCGAAGGGGTGCTGCTGATTGGGGCCTGGAAAACGGGGTAGGGTTTGGATCTGCGGAGGGGAAGAATCTGGAGAAGGGAGCTAGCAGCTCCTGGGGGTGGGAATGGGAGAAGGGCGGCCAAATGGAGGGGGCACATGGGTGGGGAGCAATTTTTGTCTCTGGAGTAGTCCCCACCTTTGGGTTTCTCATGTCCCCTCTGTTCTCTCCGGACAGGAGAACAGCCCTTTCTTTAGAGCACAGGTGGCAAATACAAGGCCCTTGGGCGGAACCGGCCCTCCACCTTGTTTTATCCACCCTGGCATCTTGTTTCTACCTGATTGCAGTGCTGAGCTCTCGTTTAACTGTGAAGGAGTAATTATGTTTATACAGTCCTAAAATTACATTTGGCCCTTTAAAGGCAACCTCGAGGCTGATGTGGCCCCCAGTGAAAATGAGTTTGACATGCCTTCTTTAGAGGATGAAAACCCATTGTCCCACATTTTTGCCTTCTTGAGGGCCCACTGATCTCTGTTCTTTGACTTTATCTTGCTTTGAGAAGTCCTCTTCCCAGCTCTCAAGTGGTTTTTGAGATCTGCATTCCCCTAATCAGTAGCTGTCTACTGCCCCTGGGCCCGCTGATGTTGGGCCCTGTTCTCTGCTGCCCATAAGCTCCACTCCCTACCCAGCCTGCGGCCAGCTTCTGTTCTTCCTTCCTCTCACTGACCTGGCTTCTGTCTGGTAGGTTACTCCTACAACAGCGGCCCCCTACATTTTGGCACCAGGGACCAGTCTCGTGGAAGACAGTTTCCCACGGACCAGGGTGGTGGGGATGGTTTCAGGATGATTCAAGTGCATTACATTCAAGCTGACCTGCTGCTGTGTGGCCTGGTTCGTAACAGGCCCGGACTGGTACCAGTCAGTGGCCCGGGGGTTGAGGACCCCTGTCCTACAACATTGCAATTTGTCCCATATACAGTGAACTGGAAATACCATATTTTGCTATGTATGATGTGCACTTTTGTGATGTGCCCAAATTTTTGAGGGGAAAATAAGGACGTGCATTATACGTGGATAGTACTAATTCTGCATCTATACAAAATTTTTTAGTTCTTTTATTTATGTTTATGCATTAAAAGTGTAACTCTACAAAGCAATAATGATATCCATATGCAAAATAATACCCTGAAATACAATAATCGATTTTGTTTCTAAATATAAATAAATAAATAATTGAATTAAAAAGTTGAAATGAAAGATTTTTTTTCCTGTAAGTTTGGGCCAAAAACATGAGTGCACATTTTGTACTGCAAAATATGGTAACATTGTATCAAAATGAGCAGACATTTCCCCATGAGGGCTGAGTCTGTTGTTTCCCTGGAGAGAGGCTGTCTGGGTCTTGGGTCTTGGGTCTTGAGGTTTGGCTTACTTCTGACCTGTAGCGAGAGTGCCCTGGAGTGGAGTGGGGTTTCTCAGTGACACCTCACTCTCCCCATCCCCACCCTGCCTCCACCTTGTGCCCAGCCAAAGAGCAGGAGCCAAGACTCTCGTGTGCAACCCTTTCTGCTAAACAGATTCTTCCTTTGTTTCGGCCCCCGGCGGCCAGAGAAAGGAGGGCCACCAACTCTACCCAGAGACTATGGGCATAGTTTCTAAGACGCAGGCCTAAGCTCACTATCCAGAGGAACTGGAGTCTGTTGGGGGTGGGTTAGAGTCCCTGTTCCTTACCCACACTCCATTGGATGTTTTACTTAAACTCTCTGAGCCTCAGTTTTCCCATCTACAAATCAGGGTTAACAATACCCACTTCGCTGACTTGTTAACAATAAGAGTTAACATTGAGTTGAGTGCTTATGATGTACCGAAAGCTTCACTACATTTATCTCATTTAATCCAAGTAACTCTGTGAAGTGGATATGATTTCCCTCCATTTTGCAGTTAAGGAAACTAAAGCTGGGAAAGATTAAGTAACTTGCCCAAGGCCATACACAGCTGGCAAGTGGCAGCACCAGAGTTTAGCCTCAAATCTTACTGACACCAGAGCCCTGGTTCTCAACCACCACATTAAAGGAGCTAATCTGTGTAAAGTGCCTGCTACAAAGTAGAAGCTCAAAAATTATTAATTCCTTTCCCCCTCAGTTTCCCCAGGGCCTATCCTCCAAAGAATAGCTCTCCTACTCATCACATTTCTCTTTTGGGATCCCTTGGGACATATGATAGAGGTAGGAGCCAGAGTGAGCTGCCATTTATATCAAGGAAAAAAGAGGTTGAGTAATTTGCATAAAATCATAAAACACAAGGGCTATGATTAATATCTAGGAAACCTTTCTTATAAGGGTTTTGTTACCCAGCCCTGTTGGGTCCAAGACAGTTGGCAGAGGGTATCTCACAGAGGTTCTAGTGTGTGGGAGGTGAAGGAGAGGCCACCATCTCCCTCAGGGTAAGTCAGAGCCTGTCTCAGCTGCAAGTGCTAGACTTGATCCCCCTGGTCCTGGAAAGGCACTAGCAGGAAGATTCTAAGACCTATGCTTCTGAACTTGGTGTTGTTTCTGGATTTTGTTACAAATAACCTGGGGACTCCTCTGGATGGACCTAGGAAGAGGACAGTGTTGAAGGTCAAGATATGGGAGGAAAGGATGGCATCTCAATTTTATAACTGTTAAATCAGTGTCACTTCCACACCAGGTGCAGTGCCAGTGGGTGGGGATGGGTAATGGGGGCGGGGGGCAAAGCAAAACAGAGTCGTGGTCTCAGCAATCATCCTTTCTAATGGGAGAGGTCATTCACTTGCACGCATGGAGACACACGCACACACACACACAGCTCCACCTGACTTTGGTAGCCCTCATTCTTTCTTCCCTGGAGATCTCTCTTCTGGTCGACAGAAACCATCCCTGTGCACACCCCACCGGGACAGTCTAAGGCCGCAGCATTCACACTTGATGGTCAGGCCCCACGGTTGCTGCTGAATTCCAGGTAATGATCCCCCAGGGAGAAAAGGAGAGGTCCAGGTCATAGCACTTTAAAACTGATGGCACTGGTGAGCCCTCGGTCATGCAGCTTTCAAACATTTATAGAAATTGATCCATTTTTCAAAGCACATGTGTGGTAGGCAGAATAATGCCCTCCCCTAAAGATGTCTGTACACTCATTCCTGAAACCATGAAAATGTCCAGTTATGTGGCCAGGGGAATTAAGGTGGCAGATGGAATTAAGTTTGCTAATTAGCTGACCTTAAAGTGAACAGATTGTCCTGGAATATCCTGTAGACCCAGTGTAATCACAAGGGTTCTTTAAATGTGGAAGAGGGAGGCAGAAGTCAGCGTCAGAGGGATGGGTTGTGAGAAAGATTCAATGGGCCACTGGTGGCTTTGAAGACTGAAGGGGCCATGAGCCAAAAAACCTGGGTGGCCTCTGGAAGGCAGAAAAAGCCAAGATTCTCCCCTAGATCCTCCGCAAAGGAACATGGGCCTGCTGACACCTTGGTTTTAGCCCAGTGAGACTCATTTTTGCACTGGAAGATAAATCTGTGTTGTTTTAAGCCTCTAAATTTGTGGTAATATGAGGCCTGCGCAGAAGGTGTCCAGCCATGTACTATGAAAAATAGAGACATTTTTTGAAGATATAAGATACAAGAGACATTGTACATAGGACAATGACTCCTCGGTCCCCTTCATAGTAGGCACCTTGGGACCTCAAACAGTTCTCCCAATTGGCATCAGCTGCCCCATCGTATTTTCCTGAATCTCATTGATGGTCTGAAATCTCTTCCCTTTCAAAGCGATTTTAGTTTGGGGAAAAACCAGAAGTTGTAGGGCACCAATTCTGGACTATAGTAGGGCTGAGTCACCTGGGTGATTTGATGTTTCTCAAAACACTCTGCATGAGACATGATGCATAAGCCAATGCACTGTCGTGATGAAGTTGCCAGTCAACAGTTGCCCATAGCTGCGGCCTTCTCAATCATTCAAATAGTTTCCGTGGAGGAATGTTTAAGCTTAACGCAAAATTTGATGCAGATTCCTCACTCTACTTGCTCAGTTATTTTGAGTGCAATGGCCACGCAACACAGATGCTCACTCAATGGCGCCTACCGTCCCCACTGACTAGTACAGTGAAGTCGTCACTGTTCACACATGCACATTCCAGTCCACTCTCCTTGGCTCAGGTTACACTGATGCCGCGCAAACTGTTCTCCTTATATTAACAATGGCTGGACTTTTTCCAGACAGACCTCGTATGTTACACCAGCAACGGGAAGTTAATAGACTTCTGTAGCTGGAGCAAAGCAAATGGACCAGAACCCCACTGACTCGGCCTCCTCCTGACCCCTGACCCTGAGGAGTTACTTCATAACTTAGAAGAGCCCAATTAGGAATATACTGTACCTGAAACATATCCCAGTTGTTTTCCAGATGATGAAACCAAGGCCCAGAGAGAAGTGGCTTTGTGGGAGGTCACACTGAGTAGGTAGGTGGAAGAGCTGGGACTCCCACCCAGGGCTTGCTACTAGTCTTGTCAGAAATTCCAGATGCTTGAACACCTTCTCTCGGCCATTTTCAGCAAGTGGACATATGAGTTTTGACCTACAGGGCCCAGGCACTGTGCTCAGTGCTGGGCAGAAGGAAAGTGAGTTCCAGGTTCAGGAAGCTGAGAGAGTGTTGCTGAAGTACTATGCTGCCCTCAGCCCCTCGCTGGGCCTCAGTTTCTTCCAAACACAGGCAACCAGCTCAGGTTGCTAAGGGCTGTCATTGGTCCTTGGCCCCTGGGGGTTGGTCCCTAAAGCTAGTCCCCAGGTGGACATTATCCAAGCCACCTTCTCTGTGGTGAAGGGAGGGGGCTAGGCCCACTGGCCCAGGCTGCACCTGCCCTTCCACAGCCTAACATGCTTCAAGTGGGTTGGACCAGAGCCTTGGGGAGGGCAGGGAGAGGAGGCAGCGGAGCCCGGTGCCCGTAGTGTATAGTGTATCTCCCCTTGGCCAGGTGTTTTGGCCTTCCCAGCTCCCACACAGCACACCTGAGCCACAGGCTGGCCCCCAGGGCTGCCAGGTCCTGGTGTTGGTCTCCATAGCAACCCCACTTGTGCTAGGTCTGGTTTCTAATGACTTATTGGCATGGGTGGTAATTTGCAGCACTTGGCAGGCAGAGCTAGGGGAGTGGTGGGGAGGGGAGGAGGCGGTGAGAGGGGCCTGGAAGTGGGGAGGGGGTTAGAGTTTTGGATGAAGAGAGAGGTACAATTGTCTTCCTGCTCCACCCTTCCTCTTCCCTGCTGATTAACATCTGGAGTAAGGTTGCTGCTTTGGGTTCAGGTCCTTTCTCTCTGGGGAGAATGAGAAAGAGACAGATGGACAGACAGCTGTAGAGCACAGCTGTTCACCTGTCAGAGGCAAACAGATGTGGAGGTGCTGGCAGCCATGTTCATCTGTAGCAGATCAGATGACTCGTGTTTTCTCCCACTCCTGCCTGCTCCTGTGGCCCTGAGAACAAAGGGTACCTCCTGGGCCCAGTAGTTGCTCTGCTTCATGGGTAGGGGAGCATGGGTCATGTATCCACAGGAGAGATTCTTGCAGCGTTGTGGCCCCTTGCAGGCTCAGAAAACCAAGGAGGGTGGCACTGCAGGAAACCCCAGATTGTGGAGGTAGTAGGTGAGCCTGCCAAGCAATCAAAGGGGGAGAGGTGAGCGAGGGCCTGACTCTCCTCTTTTCTTCCGCAAAGCTTACCCAACCTCAAAACTATTTCCTCAGGGCAAGGCACTGGGGAGCCTCAGTCAGTCTATGTTGCTGCAGCCTTCCTGCACACTTTGCTTTGGACTCGGTTACTTCCATTCCATGCATGTCCTTGTAAGAGGCGGCCTGGTGCTAAAAAGAACCCCAGCTTTAAAGTTGGAGACATCTGGGTTAGAAACCTGTGGTCACAGCTTTACCAGCTCTATGACCTTGGAAGCATCTCTCAAACCTCTCTTTAAGCCTCAGTTTGCCCATCTGTAAAATGGGGTTAATGTACCCCATCTCACAAGCTTGTGAAAATGAAACCAGCTCACCCTTCCAAAATGCTTGGCACATAGTAGACATCAATAAGTGTGAAAGAATTTTGAAAGTACTCTTTTAATTATCTATTCTAATAAATGCAAGCAATGTGATAAATCATTTTAAAAATTCTGGTGGGCTTAATAGGGTTATCTTTTTTAAATATTCAAGAATAGTCTTCATTTATTCAGTAAATATTTATTGCCTTTCTGCTATGTACAAAGTACTGAGCCAGGTGCTGAGTCTTTCCTGGTATTTCATGATTATGGTAAAATTAGGTTATTTGTGCATTCTTTAAGCATATAGCATCTGACAGGAGACAGAGGGAAAGGGAGGCCAAAGAGGGCTAGTGGCAGAGAGGGTGGTCCAAGGTCGCCCATGTAAGTGGATCTCCCATGGATCTCTGAGAAGTGGTTAGTCCCAAGAGAAAGCTCTGCATTGTGAACCTCTGTCTGGGTGTTGCCCAGTGAGACATGCTACCTGATTCCTCAGAAGTGGTGAGTCTGTTTTAGGATAGTGGAAGGAGGAGCCAGTGGGTGGCTGCTCCTCCATGTTTATAAGCTGCTGTTGAGGCTTGAAGAGGCCACCAATAACTACCAGCCAACAGGCAGAAGAGGAACAGAGGCACCTGCTTTCACCTGGGCATCTGAGCAGGTCACAGCTCCCTTGGCTGGTGCTGAGAGAGAGGCAAGGGGAGCCAATGGGAACTGAGAAACTTGGCTTCCTCTTTGCTGGCAGATGGACTTCTGCCTGCAGCAGGAATCTGTCTGTTCTTCTATCCGCCTCCCCACAGCCTTTCCTAAGACGGAGGCCCAGAGATGGGCAAACAGAACTTCAGCGATGGCTGGGTCCCTGGAGAGTGTCTGGCCCACTGCTTTCCCACCTTCTCATTCACATCATAGCACACAAAGGCCATGACAATGGCTTGGGGACTCTGACCCAGGACAAAGGGGACCTCAATCTCGGCATACCTGTAACCCATTTGTGGCTCCCTGATATCAGTTGGGAAGCTCTAGCTTAACCAATTCCTCCAACTTATTTTTATTGATGAGACACTTCTGGCCCAGGGAGGGGAAAGGACTTGCCCAAGATCACATAGCATGCATGTTAGTGTCATTAGGATTAGGCATAAATCTACAAACCTCTGGCCTTGTGCTGTATCTGTTGCCTCTTCTCAAGACTCCTTCTACTTTCTTTCCTGACCTTTCATTCTGGAGAATGTACTTCAGGTGACATGGAATATAATTTCTCTAAGAGATTATTATTTGACATATCTCATAAAATCAGACTACATTCCCCACCCCCTTATCATCACCAGCCACCTTCCTGGTTTGGTGAAGCCTTTGGGATCTGCTCATAGACATCCTCCCCTTTCCACATCCATCCATTGTCCTGGGTGAGACCAGAGACCACATGGGCAACCCGTCCTGCCTGCAGACCCTCAGCCCCTTCACCAGCTTCCCCACCTCAACCACTCACTCCCGAGATCTTGCCATCACCTGGAAATCACCTAGTAGAGGTCCCTGCTTTCTGGTCACCCCCTGGTCTGCCAGCTTGCTCTTGGCTGACTCCCACACAGCCACTCTTGAACTTCATCAGGATCTTTGGTCCACTGGCACCTCTACTTTCTTGCCATTCATCACCTTCCTCTGTCTTTCTTCTCTGAGTCCAGATAGAGTCCGTGTTCTGTCATTTTAAGAGCTCTCCTGCCAATATCCTAAACTCTCCTGACCCTCTGTCTTTTTATTGCCTGAGGCAGGCAAAGTCCCAGTCTGGATTAATCACTCTATCTGCTTCTTTCTGCCTTTATCCAGATAACTCGACCTCTTAGAAAAAGACAAAATGAGGCAGATGGGTACCTCTAAAAATTCGCCATCACCAACTCCAGTTATTCTTCCAAAGTGCCTGGTGTTCCTACCACATTCCTCTGGCTAGCTCTCTCCCGGCTCTCCACACCTTCCTCCTCTAACCTCCATCTCCATCCTCACTCTCAACTGGGACCGCACCTACTTCACAGAGAAATAGAGGCCATGAGGCAGAATTCTCTCAGCTCATTCCCACAGACCCTTGCACATACCTGTCTGTCTCTGCACCGACCCCTCCTCCTTCCCTCCTGTTCTGCAGAGGAGGCATTTCCATTGCTGGCCATCTTCTACCACCTCAGCCCTGGATCCTGTCCTCTGGGCTTCTTAGGAACATCCTTCCTACCACACTCAAGATCCTCCCATCCTCAACAACAGCAGCGACTAAAACCTTCCTCTAGCCCAACTCCCCTTTCTGCCACCACCTTGTCTCTTTTCCCCTTCAAGCCAAATTTCTTGGAAGAATTGACTGTACTATTGGAGCTCTCTTGGTTTCTGCACCTCCCACATCTTCCTCTGCCCCACTTCAGTCTGCTTCCTCCCCCATCATTCTGCTGAGACAGCTCTCCGTATCGCTAAGTGCAAGGAATATTATTTTAGTTCTCAGAAGTATTTTTCCCTCCTTTCTGACACTTCTCCCTTGGCTTCTCTTAATCCTGGCTTTTCTGTTAATTCCCAAGTGTTCTTTGCTGAGTCACCCTTCCCTTCTCCATCTTCAAACCTTGGAGTTCCTTATGTTCTGGTTCAAGGTATTCTCTTCTGACTGGGCACTTGTCCTGAGGCCATCTCATGGATGGCTTCCCTTACCAAACACATTCAGGTGACACTCAAGTGAAAGTCTGTAGCCTGCACCTCTTCATCTGAGCTCTATGTCTTCATATCCATCTGCCTCATTGACAAAGATGGATGTCTCCAAAAACCTCAGACTGGGGCCCTGGCCAGTGTGGCTCAGTTGCTTGGAGTGTCATCCTGTAACCAAAAGGTCAAAGGTTCCATCCCCCGTCCTGGCCCATACGGGGGGCAACCAGTCAGTGTTTCTCTCTCACATTGATCTTTCTCTCCTTCTCTTCCCTCCTCTCTCTCTAAAATCAACAACCATATCCTCAGGTGAGGACTTTTAAAAAATTGCTGAAGGAAAAAGCTACCTTCTGAGCATGACCCAATGACCGCTGCCTTGCCAGTGTTCTGCTACATAAAGACACCAGGCTCCTGCTCCTGTCCCCTTTCCTTTCCCTTCACCGTCCTTCCACAGCTAAAGATCTTGCCTGGATTCAAAGGAGATATATTCTGATTTTCCAGCCAGGGATGTAGGCTCCTCTTCACCAACAGTTCTTTCAAGAGCAATAGCAGCCATGTTTCACGTTTTAACAGCAGTCCTTTACGGCCTACCTTTTGGTGTTTGCTTGTCCAGGGTCCTTTAAGCCACCCCTGTGAGGAAGCTGGCCATGTGTTGTGATCACTGCTTCACACTGGGGCAAGTCAGCTAAGGAAGAGTTAGTGGCATATGTGCACCCATGGGAATGGCCAGTGAAGAGTTAGGCTGAGCCCAGTGCTGTGGCCCCACTTCTATGCTGTCTGCACTGCTTCATATATGGCTTGTAGAAGAGAGGCTGCTGCAAGTTCTGGATTATTCCACAGGATGGAAGGAGTAGGGCCCCCTAGACCCCCCAACGCCCATGGGGTAGGAGAAGGTGTGACTGGAACATGGCATGCAGTTTGCTTTGCAGTAAGTTTACCTTCTGTCTAGTTAAGGCCAGTCCAAGCTGGCTTTTGCAGAGCTCCCCGTGGGTCTGTTACCTGCCTTGTATACTCAGTAGCCCCTCATTCAGTGCCCGGGACAGAATGACTGACAGTGTTGGCTCTGGGGTCCCAGGAGCAGGAGTGCCCAGAGAATCCACAGAATGCAGAGTCCAGGGGCTGAGGCTGCTCCGGGACTCCTGAGGCTGCTCAGCCACCTCCTAAAGGGTGCCACCTGGGCGCCTGGGGCACACACGGCCTCCTTGGCTTGGCTTCTGCCTGCTTTGCCAGCCTCTTCCCCTCCACCCTCTGCCTCCTAATGCTCAAGTAAACCCAACTGCCACTGGTTCCCCAGCCACCCAGCTGCTGCACACCTCTGAGCTTTGCTTGACTGTTCCTTCTGCCCGGTGCCCTTCCTACTCTCCTCACTAGACTTGACTCACCCCATGCTTCAGTCCTCAGCTCTTGTGCCATCTTTTCCAGGAAAGCTTCCCCAGAGCCCAGAGACCTCCTCTGGGTACCAAACACCCTCAGCATACTCTGTGAAAAATCTTTTTGCTGCATCTTCCTCTTCTGCTGGGTTGGAAGCTTCTTGAAGACAGAGACTGTGACTCATTTTGGAATTCCCAGTATATGGCATGCAGAAATAACAACAACGACATAACGAGGCCTACTACATGCTAGATGCTACATTAAGTGCTTTATATGAACTCGCTGAATCATAAAATAATGTTATGCTGTAGCTACTACACCCTATTTTTTAAATAACTTTTTATTTTAAAATAAGTATAGATTCATTGGAAGTGCAAAGAAACATACAAGCAAGTCCTGACTCCATTCAGCCTCTCCCAATATTTATATTAGCATCTTATATAACTATCATGCAATATCAAAACCAGGAAGCTGACATTGATATAATTCATAGAGCTTTCCTGAATTTTACCAGTTATACATGCATATGTGCATCAATTTGTGTGTGTGTGCAGTTTTGTATAACCGCCACAACATCCAGCATACTTAACTGTATCATCACAAGGCTTCCTCTGTAGCCACACCCCCACCCCCATCCCTGGCAGCCACTAATCTGTTCCCCATCTCTGTCACTGTGTTTCACCACACATGTTACATACATGGAATAGTACAGTCCATAATTTTTTTTATTGGCTTCTTAAAATCAGCATAATTTCCTTGAGGTTCATCTAAGACGTGGCTTGTCTCAACAGGCTGTGCCTATTTGTTGCCGAGGCATGTCCTGTGGCAGGCGCGGGCCACAGTGCAACCACTCACCCCCTGAAGAACACATGTATCACCCCATGTTACAAGTGAGACAACTAACTTGCCCTGGGTCATATGACTAGTAAGTGACATTTAATAAATGTTTGGTAATAGATACTTAATAGATACTTTAATGTGCGGAGTTCAATGGAATGAGGGCACTTCGTGTTCTCTTGGTACCCAACATCCTGTTTTTATGTAGAGTAGGGGCTCAGTGACTGTTTGCCAGTAAGGATGTGGATGGAATAGCATCTATATTTACATAGGTAGCAGTATTGTCCACCTTACCCATGCGCCTAGACATTTGCAAGAGAGGAATACATCCCTCTCAGTGCCTTACATAACTGCGCTTTCAGTTTTGCTTGGAATTTCAGAAAAGGATAATTGGGGAAATAAAAGTGATCACCTACAGAGCTGGCATTTTATTGACTAAAATGCCCAAAGCTAATTGTTCCAAATTAATATGTGTCATATTTGCATGGTATCTTGCATCTAATTTGTAGGTTGCTCATTTTAGCACAATGCAGAGAAACGCTTCCAGCTCCTGCTTCCTGCCACCACCACCCTCCCAGCTGTTTCCAGGTCAGGCTGTGCTGCAGAAGCAGTCTGCGGAAACAGTGGGTTGGGTCCTGAAAGTGCCCACCCTAAGCTGAAAAGTCCAGCCAGGGCATTTTTACCTGTATAAGAGGAGCTGAGTTACTGCCACTTGGCAGGGGCCTCGGGAGGTTTAATTAAGGAGGATTTGTGGAGCGGTCGGAAATCTTTAGCCTCCGGTGTGGAGAGCCAAATACAATTAAATGATTGGAAAGGAACTGCGCGTTGGGCCAGTCTTGATCCTGGGCACAGCACCTGGGAGAGGGGCTTCCTTAAGCACCTCTGTCATTTCTCTGTCTGGAGAGGTAAGGTGACAAAAAAGCCAACCCCAGCCTCCAGGGACACGTTGGAGATAAATGGGGTCTCCAGGGTGGGACTTTCACGGAGGGTGTTTAGAAATGTCTTCTATGACATCAAAAGGGAACCTGTGGTTTTAGTCCAATCAGGGCCTTACCAAGGGCCATAGGTCATAGGGAGAGATTAAAGGGGTGAGACTTTGGGCCCTGCCCTCAAAGAATTGCAACAGTGCTGATCCACCCTTAAGCAATCAAGAATAATTAAATGCCAGAGTAAATTGTCCAGGCTCTAAAGCCAGTGGTATTTAGCAGAAAAGAGAGACTGGAGGTGTCCTGAGGAGTGAGGCTCACGCTGGAGACTATGGGACCAGGCCTAGGGACATGCTTCTTGGCTGTGGTACCACACCGACTCAGACACTCAGAGAGCAAACACTAGGGGAAAGCAAATACGGATCTAGTATCAAGTTTACAAAGAGGTTCAAAACAGGACCTCAAAGTAACTTTGGCCTTTTGGCAGACCATCTGGGATTGTGTCTCAGACCCCCGGGCATACATAACCACTCTATTGTCAGGGGCACTTCAAAGGAAGAGTTGAAGCACCATCTCCCTAAAGAGAATGGAGCAATAGTTGGGGAGATTGAGCGGACAATTGGAAGAATGGGCTAGTTAGGAAGTGGGGCCAATATTGGGGCAGAGGGTGGGACATGTCTGATTTAGGACCAATGTTCTAAGGACCCAAGTGGAAGTTTGGTACGCTAGGGAACTGAATGCAGAGAAAAGGTGACAGCATGCAATGGTCACTAGGGTAGAGCTGCCCATGTGGCAAGAGACTGCTGACCCCATGGGGAGGGCGAGCACAGGAAAGCACAAAGACTGGGAGAGGGTTGCAGGAAGGAAGGGTTTGTAGCCACGCCAGTTGGCATCAGCAGCATGTGGAGGCTGAAAGCTGAAGAAATGCTCCTGGATCAGAAGAGCTGAGAGACTGACAGCAGCTCACAGGGATATAAACAGGCAGGGTCTGCGTTCAGAGGGGATAACAGACAAGAGCGGCATTTTTATTGTTGTTTTTAAAGGTGAAGAGAGGGTAAGTAAAGGACTAAATTTCCTGCGGAGGAGGGAAGAGATGAGGGCCGTTTTGAAAGGGGGAAAATCTCTCTCTTAAGCCAGAGGGAAGCAGGAGAGAATGGGTAGCTGGGCAAATGTGTAGGGATGGAGGCAGAGTGGTAGAGCACAAAGGAGGTCACGCCTGTTCATCCCACTGGTCCCATCAGGTCAGCAAGGTCGCCTTTCTTGAGGTCAAGTGCAGATGGGAGCACAGTAAGAAGCAGAGTGTGCCAGGGCGGCAGCGAGAGAGGAATAAAAGGATTGCAGCGGAGAGTGAAGCTGCAGTCATGAATCTATAATAGGGCTGGACTGTGGGCTTCCGCTTTCTCTTCCTGTGATGCTTTTCGGGGAGAGGAACAGGCGCAAGGCAGGGAGAATTGCTTTCTTTTTTCATTGAGACAGGGACAGCAATGACCTTTGTAACCTTTTCCTGGGTTCCTAGGCCATCCAGCCTACTGCAGAGAGACTCCCAGCCTGCCCTCTTCCTGTGAACCACCCAGTGAGGTCCATTCACCTGGTCTTACCGTCTGGGGAACTCTCTGCTTTTCAAAGCTTGAGGCCGTTTTTTCTTGGCCTGACTTATCAATGGACCTGTTCTAAGAGAATCCCATTTGCCCTCCACTGCTCTCTGTGCACTGTTTTCATTTTTCTTCTCTCCTCGATCTTGCAACAGCAGCTTAATAGCCTGCAAGAGGGTCAGGCTGGGAAGATGAATGCCAGCCTGTGGGGGACTGCGTCCTGCCTCTCCATCAGGGAGTCGATGGGAGGCAGGGAACAGAGAATGGATAATCTAAGGAAACACAAACAGACACAACAAGCAGCTTGCAGGATGATCCAAACAGCATTTACACTTGTGCTTGGAGCATGCTGTGATGACTTGAGTGCCACCGATGCGCTGGTCTGATTAGGTCTGATTTGGATAATTCTGGTTGCATTTCCCAGAGTAGAGTAGGCAGAAAGGAGAAACCAGGATGGGCAAGGAGTGTTTGCTGGGAAGAAACCACCAAGTGAATGATCCCCGAGTGCAGAGAGCAGAATGGAGGGTCTGGAGTGGCTGTCACTGAAGAACTGGCACATCAGAGCAATCCAGGTACTGGCAGGCCACCCAGAGCACAGCTGCCTCATTAATGTTTTCCTCACATGTTGTGTGGGGACTCCATAATGGCCAGCTTAACCAGGGAGAAGGCCTGGGAAAACCCCTTGAGGTAGTGTCAGGGCAGCAGTACTATATGACCCATTCCTGCCCCTACCTGTCCCTTGATGACATGCCCCAGGTCCATGAGCACTTTGGTATGCCCTGCCCTTCCCTCCCACCCCACCCTCAGCACTGGCTTCCTTCTCATCTTTGGCATCAGTTCACAGTCCAAATGAAGGATAGAAGCAAGGACCCCTGGGGCAGAGACCATGAGATGGAAGGAATTTTCCAGAAGGCCTGTGGAGAGGGTCCATTTTAGGAAACACGGGTTCTAGTCTCAGCTCCAGCCTCAATGTCCTGTATAATTGTGAGCTACTCACCGGATCTTTCTGCACCTCTGTGCCCCTGAAGAGGTCACGTTTCCATCTCAGTCCCTGAAGGAGTCATGCAAGATCAGTTTCTAGTCGTCATGAAACCAAAGTGTGCTTGAGCAGTGGTGTCCTCAGATTCTCTAAACCTTATGACGGGGCTGGATTGTGTTTCTTTGTGTCCAGATAAGGGATGGTGGCCAATTTAGAGCCATATGGCTTGTGTTTAAGGGCCAGTCCCTAGCTACTTATCATCTCTTTGAGCTCGGACAGATTATTCTTTCCCTCAGCGATCCTCAGCCTTTTTGGCACCAGGGACCGGTTTCGTGGAAGACAATTTTTCCACAGACAGGGGCAGGTGGGGCAGGATGGTTTCGGAATGATTCAAGCACATTACATTCACCCTCACCTCCTGCTGTGTGGCCCGGTTCCTAACAGGCCCAGACTGGTACTGGTCCGCAGCCTGGAGGTACTGGAAGGTCAATTTTTCATCCATGAAAGGGGACCCATAGCTGCCTAACACAAGGTGTTTATGCAAATCAAATAAGACAATGTGTGAGAAAGCTTTCTGCAATTCTTCCATGTCCAATCATTGTTACATGTTGAGAGGGAGAGATAGCAGAGAATATGGAAAGATCATGTGGTTTGAGTCGTAAGGACCTGAGTTCAAGTTCCAAATGTTTGTGAGTTTGTAGCCTTGGACAATTTGGTGAACGTCTCTTAGTCTTGGTTGCATCATCTATAAAGTGCACATAAGTAAGCCATGTCAGAGAACTCTCGTGAGGATCAGATGGCATGGTTTTTGTAAGGGTCCAACATATGATAAACGTTGCTCCCTTTCCTTTCCTCCTGCCCTGTATCTAGCTCCCTGTTCCTACAGCCCAGACTTCCCAGGCCTTCAAGTCAAGGATGGCTCAGAAGACATAATGTGCACACATTTTCAGACTCATTCTCTGAGCTGAAGTTCAGCCTGGCATTTGTGAGACCACCACCTCGCCTACACCCTCCCCAGAGCCTCCTCTCTGGGCATGTGTCTTCCGTCCTGGGCCCCTCTTTCTGTGAACAGCAGGTCCTTGCTGAGGACTACACAACTGACCAGACCCAGTGCCCAGTCCCTGTAAAGTCATTAGGCCATTCCATGGCACTCCACCTCTGCTGGGAACAAGGTCTCCCAGCCACTGCTGCTCCATAATGTTTGCCCAGCCACCCCGGCAGGAGGCCTCCTTGCTTGGAGTAATTCTCTTCCCTGATGAGGGGGCCCACTTCCTAACCTGATCCTAGTGAGCCCCTCAGCACCCACTACCACATCTGCTTTCTGACAGTGCCTCCTCTACCACAGGGTGGCCAGCCTCTAACCCTCCCTGCCAAGGGCATCTGGGGGCCCTTAACCACCCAGCTGCCCCTCGTGGCTCCCAGAAGGATGGCACTTAGGCCATTTGACTGGGCAGATGTCCAAGCCCCTATGTAGCCTTCGCTGGTCTGTGACCACCCTTGGGGCAGAGGGGGCTGTTAATAGTGCAGGTTCCCAGGCAGCTCCACAGACCAACTAAATAGATTCCAGGGTGAGCATCCAGAAATCTCCATTTTTAAATAAGCTCCCATGTGATTTTTATGCACTGTAAAGTCTGGAAACCATCAGTGTGGCTTTCCCCCCCTCATTTTTATTGAGGTAGAATGCATACAGGGCAGCACACAGATCCTAAGTGTGAAATTTGGTGAATTTGTTCCCAGACATACAGTGCCCCTGCCACAGTACTGCAGCCTGGATAAAAATGTGGAACCTTCCAGCCCCTGAACACTCCCTAATGCACCCTCATCCTCAATAACACCTGAAGGGGCAACCACTGGTCAGAGATCTAGCAACTGGATTAGTTCCGCCTGTTTTTGATTTTCATCCAATCAGAGCATTTGGCTTCTTTGACTCAACAGTGTGTCGATGCTGCACACTCTTAAAAGCCCAAACACCTATCTTCAATTCCTGCACTTGACACTCTCCCTCCATATAGGTAGGTGGGGCGGGGGGAGGGGGGTCGATAGGAACAAATATAAGAAAAGAAAGAAAGCAGGGATTTCCAGGGCCTCTCCCTCCTCAGGCCTGTGGATAGCAGGGCTGGTCACCATCCTTCAAGCACCAGTACTTCCAGAGGCTCAGGACCATCACTGTGCTATCCTGGGGGTCCTGGGCCCGTTCCCCTGCCAGTCTCTCTGTCCTAGCTGCTGGGTCACTCATTTGTTACGTGTGGATTGCCAGAGAGTCCAAGCACATTCCAGATGAAATTGGCCAATTTAAGCTACAAATGAAAAGACAAATGAGTTGGAAATTGCACAGAACAAGCCAGCTCTTCATCAGCAGGTATCAGTCCTGACATGCTGAGCTGGGCAGCCCATTTAGGCCTTTCCTGCAGCTGAGGTCAGAAAGGCTTTCCCAGAGATAGGGAAACACCAGCGCTTTCACACCCAGCCAGGCAGTGGAACAGCCCCAGAGGCTTTGAGGGGAAGGTAGCAAGGGTGTGTGGGGGTGTACACACAGGAGGGAACAGGCAGAGGACGCAAAGCAGATACAAAAACAAGACAATACAAAAAGAGGATTCTGTCATCCCAAAAAGGAAAAAAAAAAGATATTTCAACCATCTGTTATGTGCCAGGGCCTGTGCTAGGTGTTCAGACTAAAGACAGACAAGACCTGCCCTTAAGGGGGTCATAGCCCAAGGGAAGAAAAAAGATAAAGTGAGATGATGGTGACTATGACAGAAAAGGCAGGGAGTGATGGAGACACATCTGTGAAAGGCAGAAGGAGCAGCTGGAAGAGAGAAGCGAGGATATGTGGGAGACCTGGAGGTGAGTGTGCATAGCTGGAAAGGAGGAGCAAGAGCCCCACGGGCCAGCCATGGACATTTCAAGACCTGGGCTGTACTGGAGCAGCAGACAAGAAGCAGGGAGGAAGGAACTGGGAGGAGGAGGAGTGAAGCCAGCTCCTCACCCCTGGGCCAAGAATGGGCAGTCACAAGCAAAGCCCCGAAAGAGAGAGCTTTCAGATTGATTCTTGGTGAAGTGTGGGAGAGTAGGGCTGACGGGGAGTGAGTTCACCAATCGAGTGGGCCAAACCAACGAGCAAAATATTTGGGTGGTAGTTTATTGCTTGTTGTGTAAAGAGGAGTTGAAGACCCAGGAATTAATCTCTGGGTCTCTAGCTCATCCATTTTCTGAGCTGAGGGAGTTGCAAAGAGGCAGGGAATACAAATTTGTTTTCATGTGTACCCAAGCTAAATACAACTTTTGTGCTAATAATAATAGCAAACACTTATAAAGCACTTAGCATGAGTCAGGCTGTGCTAAGCACTTCACGTGTATTAATTCATTTGCGCAGTAAAGATGTCAGGGATGAAAAGTACTAATGCATTTCAAAGCCAAACACAAATGACTTTTGACCTAGCCATCTCCTCCTCCCACGCATGCTCTGAGAGTTGATTATGGACCGTTGACCCTTGAAGGAGCTCTGAGCCAACTCTCCCTCACCCAGGTGACTCTGAAGCAGAAGTCCCAGGGGACTGGATTTGGAAGTAGTTCCAGGAGCACCTGAAGGATTCCAGATCTTGGTGGGCCAGACAGGGTTACCCTCTCCCTCCTCATCCTCTGAGCTGAGGTGCTCCAGGCCAGGCCCCATGCTAGGTCCTCAGGGGGAGAGGAGACTCAGGAGACATCCTGAAGGATATGGCTGCTCCTTCTCTCCCTTCCCCACCAACTGATAACCCTCCAAATGATCTCCATATCTATGATTCTGTTGCTGTTCTGCCTGTTTGCTTAGTTTGTTTTTTAGATTCGATTGTTGATAGTTGTAAATGTATTGCTATTTTAATGTTCATAGTTTTGATCTTCTTCTTTTTCTTAAATAAGTCCCTTTAACATTTCAAATAATAAGGGCTTGGTGATGATAAACTCTTTTAGCTTTACCTTGTCTGGGAAGCACTTTATCTGCCCTTCGATTCATATGTGTCCCTCTCTCCAGGGACTGCTCTCTGCCCATTAGCAGAGCCAGAATCCACGTGCATTGCACCACTGTGGATGTCGCTAAGCCCAATTGTCACCAGGAAACTTGTTTCCATAGCAACAGAGGTACACTAGACCCTTGACATTCTCAAGGGATACATCATAGCCCTTCATGAATCCATGGATTAGAGACTACCATGTAATTTTCCCCATAAAATTCAGTAAAGTATGACTGAGAAATGGAATGATGGCCAGCGAGGGCAGCCCCTAACTCTCAGCTTGCCCGGAGCTGTCCCTGAATCACTCTCACAGCACTTGCAAGTCAGCACTGTACACTATTTCATGTCATATCAGGGCTGGTTGTTACAAGAAGCCACTTTATGATAAAGCTGGGAATGCTAAGTGTCTGCTGCTTTTCAAATGACAGCAAAGACGGATTTTGACTAAGCATGGTAGACTGAACACATCCATGTGTCTCCCTGCTGCCACATTAAAACAAAAGGAAAGGAGTAAAAAGGTCCAAGACCACAAGAGCAAGGGAGTGGAGACCAAAGTGAGTCAGGGATATCTATAGGGCTTGGGAAGTTGAGAAGCTAACTGACTTGGCTGGATAGAGGAAGAAAAACCTGGAGACCCCCAAAGAAGGAGCCAGTGAGAAATGGGCAGATTCCTGTCATACAACCACAGAAAGCTCAGCAATCGGTGCCGTCTAAAGCCAGGATATGGAGCAGGCCCCAAATCAGAAGAGTGATGCCCCAGAGTGATTCTTCACCCCATCTCACCACAGAGCTGTCCTGCTTTACTCATCCAGCATCCTGGAGAGACCTTTATTCACCAGAGGCTGAACCCAACCAACAAGTGCTGGTCTGGGGACATGGGGACAAGTATGGGCGGAGAGAGGCAATATATTGAAAAATGGGTATTTGCAGAAAGTTTACAAACCAAATGGGAAGCTCCTTGCCCTGTTCCTTCTGTTGGCTCTAGGAATGCTGGTAACTGGGCAAATGGTGACATCTGGGTGACTTCACTGAAACCTCCCACGGTGAGACAGACCAGGGAGCAAGCTCTGTCCATGCACAGAGCTTCCAGTCAACTTTTAAATGCCTCACTCGTAAATATGAGCCATCAGCCAAGGATTAGTAGATTTTTAAGGAAAGCATCCAATATAAAAAAGTATAAGCCAAAATAAACAGAAAACAAGAACTTGCAGAAATAAAAAATTATTCAGTGAGTAAAACATAAAATCCATTGCCACTACTGCCGCAATGGATATTCTCAGAGAAGTAGAGAGGGTTTTATTCCCACACAACAAGAACAGGGGCCTTTTTAAAGTACACAGTTTAGTGGGTTTTTAGTATATTCACAAGGTTGTGCGACCAACACCACAATCCAATTCTGAAACACTTTCCTCTTCCCGAAATAAAACCTCAGACCCATAAGCAGTCACTCCCCATTCTTTCCTCCCTCAGGCTTTGGCAACCACTAATCTGCTTTCTGTCTCTATAGATTTGCCTGTTTTGGACATTTCATAAGTAGAATCATACAACCTGAGGCCTTTGTGTCTGGCTTATTTCATTTCACATGATGTTTTCAAGGTTTATCCATGTAGCAGGTATCAGTACTTCATTTCTTTCTATGGCTGCATAATATTGCATTGTATGGCTATTTTACATTTTATTTATCCATTTACCAGCTGATGGACATTTGGGCGATTTTTGTATAAGGAAAATGCAGAGAACAGGAATGAGCTCTTAGAATCGAAACTATATTCCGTTTCCTCAAATGAAAATGATCACTTTTCAGTTTGCAAGGATCCACTAGGTGCCCAGCACAATTGTTTCACAAAGGCACAAAATTTCTAAATTTTAAATTGTCAGGGATAAAGTGAAGAGCCTACAAGTATCTAGAAAGAAAAAGACAGTTTAGGATAACAGCAGATTTTTCAAAAGAACCCTGCAGGCAAGTAGGTAATGGAAAAATGGCCTCAGACACATGAGGAAAAGTTATTTATTTTCTTTAAAAAATTTTTTTAACTTCCAGCCAAGGTGGAGGAAAGGTAGAAATACTTTGCTTCCTTGCACAACCAAAGAACAACAACCAACTTAAAAACAAAAAACAACCAGAACTGCCAGAATATTGAGCTGTATGGAAGTTTGACAACCAAGGAGTTAAAGAAGAAACATTTATCCAGACTGATAGGAGGGGCAGAGACAGTCAGCCAGGGCAAAGAGGATGCACATCAAGGTGGTGGACTGGGTGGGCAAGGCGGCGGCTGGCAGCCTTGTTCGTGTTTGGATAAGCTGGGAGGAACAACTGGGGAGCAAGACAGACCGTGCAACCCTGGGTTCCAGTGTGGGAAACTAATGCCTCAAAACTCTGGCTGTAAAAAACTGTGGGGATTGCAGTGGCGGGGCGGGGGGGCGGGGGCGGAACTACCAGCCTCACAGGAGAGTTCATTGGAGAGACCCATAGGGTTCTTGAACATACAAAAGCCCACCTACCTAAGAATCAGCACCAGAAGGGCCCAATTTGCTTGTGGGTAGCAGGGGAGGTGACTGAAAGTGGGGTGAGAGCCAAGCAAGCAGCATTGTTCCCTCTTAGACCGCCCTCCCACAAGCAGCACCACAAGGCAGCAAGTGGGTTGCCCCACCATGGTGAATACCTAAGGCTCCGCCCCTTACAATGTGACAGGTGTGCTGAGACAAAGAACTATAGCCCAAATGAAAAAACAGACCAAAACTCCAGAAAAAGAATTAAATGACAAGGAGATAGCCAACCTATCAGATGCAGACTTTAAAACACTGGTAATCAAGATGCTCACAGAAATGATTGAGTATGGTCGCAAAATAGAGGAAGAAGTGAAGGCTATACAAAGTGAAATAAAGAAAAATATACAAGGAACCAACAGTGAAGGGAAGGAAACAGGGACTCAAATCAGCAGTTTGGAACATAATGAAGAAATAAGAATTCAAAAAAATGAGGATAGGATAAGGAACTTCTGGGACAGTTTTAAACGGTCCAACATCTGAGTCATAGGGGTGTCATAAGGAGAAGAGGAAGAGCAAGAAATTGAAAGCTTATTTGAAAAAATAACGAAGGAGAACTTCTCCAATCTGGCAAAGGAAATAGACTTCCAGGAAGTCCAGGAAGCTCAGAGAGTCTCAAAAAAGTTGGATCCATGGAAGAACACACCAAGGCACATCATAATTACATTACTCAAGATTAAAGATGAGAGAATTATTTTTTATTTTTTATTGTTGTTCAAGTACAGTTGTCTTCATTTTCCTGCCACCACTCTCCCCCACCCCACCTACCCCCAATTCCTACCCTCAATCAGGAGAGAATCTTAAAAGCAGCAGCAGAAAAGGAGACTGTTACATACAAAGGAGTTCCTATCAGACTATCAACTGATTTCTCAAAAGAAACCTTACAGGCCAGAAGGGGCTAGAAGTATTCAAAGTCATGAAAGGCAAGGACAATATTACTCTATCCAGCAAAGCTATCATTTAGAATGGAAGGGCAGATAAAGTGCTTCCCAGATAAGGTCAAGTTAAAGGAGTTCATCACCACCAAGCCTTTATTATATGAAATGTTAAAAGGACTTATCTAAGAAAAAGAAGATCAAAACTATGAACAGTAAAATGACAACAAATTCACAACTATCAACAACTGAGCCTAAAAAACAAAAAGTAATCAAACAACTAGAACAGGAACAGAACCACAGAAATGGAGATCACATGGAGGGTTATCAGTGGGGAATGGGAGGGGGAGAATGGGGGAAAAGGAACAGGGAATAAGAAACATAATTGGTAGGTACAAAATAGGGGGAAGTTAAGAATAGTGTGGAAAATGGAAATGCCAAAGAACTTATATGTATGACCCATGGACATGAACTAGGTGGGGGAATGCTGGTGGAAGGAGGTGCAGGGCAGAGGGGGATAAAGGGGAGAAAAATATGGGACAACTATTATAGCATAATCAATAAAATAAACTTTAAAAAATAAATAAAAAATAAAAATTACAAAAATTTTTGCAGTCACAACTGACATTCAATATATTAGTTTCAAGTGTACAGCATAGTGATTAGACATTGATATAACTTAAAAAGTGATTCCTCCAACAAGTCTAGCACCAACCTGACACCATACAATTCTTACAATATTATTGACTATGTTCCCCCACTGTACGTTATATCCCATGACTGTAACTGCCAATTGTACCTCTTAATCCCTTCACCTGTTTTACCCAGCCCCCCCACCCCTTCCATTTGCCAACCATCAGTGTGTTTTCTGAATCTATGAGTTTGTTTCTATTATGGTTATTGTTATTTTGTTTTTAGATTCCGCACATAAGTCAAAGTATATGGCATTGGTCGAGGGAAAGTTATTTTCAGTCTAAAATTATACTCCCAGTCAATCTGTCAATTAATTAAGGTGATTGAATAAAGATATTTTCAAATATGCAAATTTTCAAGAGACTTACCACTTTTCCAAAAGTAACTTAACAATCTCCTTCACCCAAACAAGAAAGATGACATGAAACCCAGGGAGAAAGGCACACAGTAAGAATGGTTACCACCAGAGAAAAAGCCTGAAAGGGTGTGCACCAAAATAACAGTGGTTGGTGTTAGGAGGTGAAAGAGGAGCTTGTTACATTTTTTGCATGTGTTTTTCCATATTTTCTAACTTTTCAATAATAGTACTCTATCATAAATAAATCACTAGGGGTTTTTTTTTAAAGATTTTATTTACTTTTAGACATGGGACAGGGAGGGAGAAAGAGAGGGCGAGAAATATCAATGTGTGGCTGCCTCTTGTGCGCCCCCTACTGGGGACCTGGCCTGCAACCCAAGCATGTGCCCTGACTGGGAGTCAAATTGGCAACCTTTTGGTTTGCAGGCCAGGGCTCAATCCACTGAGACACACTAGTCAGGGCAAATCACTAGGTTTTTGTGGGCAGATAGCTAGAGACAAGAGAGAAGTACAGAGGGAAGCTAGGACACTCTGAGGGCCACTGGGCAGCTCTAAGTTCCATTATCTGGCATGGCTAGTGCCCATGTCACATCTCACAGCCCTCGGGCCACGTCAGACCTGTGAGTGTCTGTCTGCCCTGTCAGGCTAACAGCTTCCCTAGGACAGCCGGGTCTTGTTCATCTTGTGTATTCCCAGTGCCTAGCAAGGAGCAGGCAGGGAGTCAGTGCTTCAGTGAATGTATATATAGAGAGAGCAAGGGAGGAGGAAAAGAGAAAAAAAGAAAAATTATAAAGTCCTCCAAATGTAGACAATAAACAGAATCAGACCTGGAGCAGGAAGGTCTTGCAGACCTCCTGGCTAGAAAATCAGGTTAATTAATGGTCAAGGAAGCCAGTCAGCCTTGGGCCTCCCTGAGGCTTCCCCTACCTGGGGCCAGCAGCGCCTACTCCTAAGTAACTCCCCAAACCCAGAATTTCAGAAGTGGGAGGGGCTGGCAGGCACACAGCCAAGTACTTTCACTTTGCAGGTCAGAGTCACAAGTCATCTCCCCACTCTGGGCCTCAGTTTCCTCCATTGAAAAACAAGGAAACAGTTCTGACGGGTGTAGCTTGGTGGATTGAGCACGGGCCTACAAACCAAAGAGTTGCCGGTTTGATTCCCAGTGAGGGCACATGCCTGGGGTGCGGGCCAGGTCCGAAGTTGGGGACATGTGAGGGACAACCACACATTGATATTTCTCTCTTTCTCCTTCCCTTTCCTTCTCTATAAATAAATAAATAAATAAATAAATAAAATCTTTAAGAAGGAAAGAAAAAGAAAAACAAGGAAAAAAAATGAGGTGGGTGCACAGGTGCCTTCCAGCTCTGACCTTCAGGGGATTCACAACATCCCAGGAAGCAGAGCACCAACTCACCTTACTTAGGTGTGGAGACCGCCCACGGCACAGACCCGGTGGGGGGAAGGGGTCACCTCCCAGCCAGCTGTTTCCGCATGTGGAGGCAGCTTCTAAAATGGGTACAAGCTCAGAACAACCTTAAGCCAGCTCTTCTTTTTCCGAGGAGGCAGATGCTGGCCTGGGACAGCAAGTGTGGCCTCAGCTGCCTACACCAGAATCACCTGCTTTGGAGCTAGTTCTGCCTGCAGACCTGCAGAATGGGGACCAGAGAAGCAGGATGGGTATTTGCATGTTGATGAGCACCACAGGTGATTCTTGGGCCCACTCTGATTTAAGAAACATTGAATTAAGGGGGCTGGGATTCAGGACGGGAGGTTCAGTGCTTGTAATTGAAATAGCTACCATTTATCCAGTACCTACTCCATGTGGGGCACTTTTTGACATCTCTAATCTTTACAACAACCACCCTGTAAAGTAGGTATTATTACTCTAATTGTACAGAAGAGAAATCTTAGACCCACAGCAATTAACTTGCCAGACATCACACAGCTAACAAGACAAAGCCGAAAATTTAACTCAGGTCCTTCGTTGCCCTTCCCAGCACACAACCCCTTGCTTTGGGCTTGAACAGCCGCATCCTGCCTATCTTGCATTGTGGAAGTCACCAGCTGACCTAGGCCAGGGATGGGTTCACACAAAGGTGGAGCCTCAGTGGGCAGGAGAAGCAGAGAGTGTGAGGGGCCCACCGCCCATCTCTGTTTTTCCCTTGCCCTCTGTCTCTCAGGCATTCTTTAGGCTCAAAGGTGCCGTTCTGATAAGGCATGAAGCTGGTCCCTACCTCTGCCTTCCCTCCTTCCCTGCCTCCTGTTGTCTAATTTAAAATGCTTTAAATAAACCCCTGCTCTGTGCTGCTGGCCATGCACTGATATCCCACTGGGAAACCGAAACCAGCAGCACCTGGTACCCTAGCCTGTGGAGAAACCTGGGCCTTGGCCGATGCCAGCTGGGGAAGGGAGGCAGACCAGGGAGAAAGGAGATAGTCCTGGGGTGGGATTGGGAAGGCAGTGGTCCTTCTTAAACCCCATGGCTGGGAGGAAATTCTAGAAGGTTCTAGATAGGGGAAGTCTCACCTATCTCCCACACCTTAGCCAGACTTGCCCAGTCCCCATTCTAAAGAGTTTTCTGAGGAGATTCCCCAGCAGCCCTGTCAGCTGCTCCTGCACCCTACAGCGCTTCCTTCAGGAGGCTTTTTGTGGCGTTTCTCGTGGAAGCCCCCATCCCACCGCCATTGCCTGTTCCTTCTGCCTCACAGTGACCAACCACTTGTTTCGCTCAAGACTGCAAGGGCTGGGGACTCAGGACTCCTTATCATTCAGGTCTCCAACCTCAGGGGCCTCCCCGGCCACCCGGAGTAATCCCCCTGTTTAGTTCCTGAAGTCATTTTCTATTGCTGCTGTAACAAAGCACCACCAATACAGCGGCCTGAAACAGCCCACACTTTCTGTCTCACAATCCTATGGGTCAAAAGTCCATCTGGGTTGGCTCAGTTCTCAGCTCCAGGTTTCAAAAGGCCAAAATCAAGGTGTCTGCTTTGGAGGCTCTGGGGAGAGTGCGCTTCCGAGCTTCTTCAGGTGGCTGGTGGAGTGCTGGTCCCTGTGCTTGTAGGACTGAGGCGTCCATTTCCTCGCTGGCTGTCAGCTCCAGAGGCCTCTCTTCAGTCCTGTGCCTGATCCCCTAGGTCTGAGAGCCAGCAACAGGACACCAAGTCCTCTCTTGCTTGGAATCTCTCTTCCGCTTTTAGCTCAGAAAGTTCTCTGCTCTTAAGAACTCTTGTGATTAGTTTTGTCCCACCCAGATAATCTGAGACCCTCTCCTAATCTAAAGGTCTATCACCTTAATTGTATCTTCACTGTCCCTTTTGCCCTCTAAGGTAACAGATTCAACAGGTTACAAGGATTAGGGTGTGGACATCTTTAATTCTACTTGCCGTGTTCCTTCCTAGCCCTTATTACCATCTGATGTCTTACCTACTTACAGGTTTATTCTCCATCCTTCCTCCCCTCCTATCCATGTAAGCTTCACAAGAAATGGTGTCTGTAATGTTCACTGCAGGGTCCCTAGGCCTCCTTAAACAGTACTTGGCACAGGGTAAGCCACTGGTGTTTCTTGAATGAATGAATGAATGAATGAACGAATGAACGAACAAATGTTATAATGATTGTCAGATGCTCCATGGAAATGGGAATTCCTGGCAAATCCAAGGAGGCTTCCCAGAGCCCACCCCTCCACTGGGCAGATGGGAGGCTGTCAGGCAGGGACACCTGCAGGCTAGAGCGCCCCCTCCTGGCAGCATGATTGCTGGCTTCTAAACAGCTGCACCTTCTGGCCAGCTGCTTCCTCAACCCCGCCTCTGCCAATGCTCTCCCTTCCTTTCACCTGGGATCTTCAGACCCTCGGCCTCTCCTTGCCTGAAGATCCCAAAGGACAGAATCATGAGGCTAGGGAGCTGGCCTGAGGGGTGCTGAAGAGGTGGAGGACTTGCCTTGCCTCAGCTGGGCTCAAAGCTAATCCACCTGGGACTTGAAACAATTAATTTCCCCAATCTGAAAAATGATCAGCTTCTGGGGGAAAACAATTAGTCCACTGCAAATTGTAATTGTCATCTCACTCCTGATTTTAATTTGGACTAATGAAGGCTAAGTGATTCTGGCTCCCTCCTCCTCCCACTGCCCAGTGGCCTAGGCCCTCACCTGCCAGGGGGCATGTAACCCTTGGCTGCCCACCTCCCACCAGAAGCTGAGGGACATTTTCAGGTTGGCAAGGGGCTGTACTGGCCAGGGCAAAGCAGGTGCCGGCAGGAGGGAGGGAAGCAGAGTGCGCCTCAGGCCCGCAGGGAAGCTTGCTGTTTATAGGGCTCCTAGGCAATCAGAGTTTTATTGAATGGAATTGACTACTGGCTTGCTCCTCTGTCACAGCCAGTTACCTCTCACTGCACAGACTCTGGGGACCCAGCTTCCAGGAGTGTCTGTCTGCCTCCCTTGGGCCAGGTTACCTATGCCTGTCCTTGCTCTTTCCCACTCACCCCATAATTCTCTGCAGCGGGGAGGGGGGCTGCATGCCCACCATGTGCCCGCCATGGAGGGCAGTGTGGGAAGTGAGCTCAGATCATTTCCTCTAACCCCAGCTCCTACTCCTAAACAAACTGAGGCCTAGAGAGGGCAGGGACTTGCTCTGGGTCACACAATAGTCTGGGTCCAGGAGGAACATGCAACCTCATGCTTCCTTATTATTGTTCAGTTGTCCCTTCTCTCCTGGGATACTCTCTTGTCCATGGTTTGCATTCAGCACAATGCCTGGTATGCTCAATGATGCAGGAGAGAAGGGGAAGGCAGAGTCTTGAGTTCCAGTCCCTGTTCTTCTACCACAGTGCCCCCACCCCCATTTAGCCTCATTTCCAACTAGTTTGGTTTGACTCATTCATTCACACATCATTCATTTATTCATCACTGCAGCTGTGTGCTGGGAACTGTGCAGAGTGCTAGGATACAGAAACAAGGACCCCACAGCTTAGAGGCTTCCAAGGGCAAAGCTGTTCAGCCCTGGGTCCCCAACCTCCAACAGGTCACTCTTCAGTGGCAATCACCCTAAATACCAAGCAGCAGTAGGTAAGGGAACGGACCCTGGCTCCTGGCTTCTGCCCCGACATCTCTGTGTCACCTCTTATGAGTTAAGTTTGGAATCAGGAATCCAGAGTTCTTGTCCTGGCTTTGCCATTGATTCATTCTGTGACCTTCTACAAATCCCTTCACCTGGTCCCTCTGTCCTGAGGCCTTGGGGCTGGCGCCTCCGTCTTTGCCTTTTGTGACTCTGGCAGGACCTTGTCCCAGCTCCAAGTGCTGCCTCCTCGCACGCTTGTGGAGGCAGCACAGCTGGTGGAAAGGCCCCCACATGGTCAGGGGCAGCCGGGGTCCAGGCCTGCCACCACCGCTGGTAACTTGTAACTCGAAGGCCTTGAGCCTCCTATTCCTCATCTGCGGAGTGAGGAAGGTGGTGACCAACTGTGTGGTAATGAGGCTGTGAGGTGAAAGTGTTTGCAAGTCAGCAGACAAGTGCTGAGTGCCCCCACAGGACACCTTGAATAAAACCTGCATTTGTGCACAGGCAGGTGTTGTTGATACACCCTTGTTGTCTCTATTGCATCTCACCTCTGCTGCCATCCTTCAGTTCCATGGAAACACCAGCCAGAGGCACCTGGGGAGGTGGAAAGCACATGAAACTGGGAATCGAGGAGGAAGAGATTTCCCCTTTGAGAGCCTCAGCTTCCTGAGCTGCTGAACGGGGTCATCTCAGACTTCCAACTCTGACATGCGGGATCCAGTTGCTGAGACTTACCCAATAGTGAGGGCAACTGTGGGAGAGGCCCAGCTCACCTGTGTCCTGCCCAAATCCTTGTTTCATCATTCCCTGAAAGGAGACCCACCTGGCTGCTCCTCTCCAGCCTTCTCTCTGCATTTCCCCCATTGTCTGCCCACCCTCAGCCCATCCCCAAGCCCTACCCAACCTGTCACAGCCCTGTATTGTTTCCCTACCACAGCCTTGCCTTCAGTGGCAAGCCGGGCCAGCTGCCTGGAGTTCCTCCTCTCCCTACACTGCCCCTACACATGTGTGTGCCTCCACCGGCAGCCACACCTCCACTCCTCGGCTTGACCTGAGGGAAGGGTGTTGGAAAGTTGGGTACCACAGCCTCAGTAGTACCTGTTCCCCTCAGAGGGAGCCAGAGCTCATCATTATGTATTGATACTTGCCTCTTGTCACTAAAGAAGAGAAACCAGCCATTCCAGTGTGGCTGGCTCCTCATCACCAGACATTCTTATCACAACCCCTGCTGCTCCCTCAGGTGTCTGGGAACCTTCTTCTGCTTATATAGCTGCATGGATGTGAGAAGTGTGCGGTAATCCCCGCTTTCCCTTCCTCTGATACAGATTCTTTTTTTGATTATATTTTATTGTTTATGCTATTACAGTTGTCCCAGATTTTCTGCCTTTGTCCCCCTCCACCTACTCCCTCAGGCAATCCCCACACCATTGTCCATGTCCATGGGTTCTGCATATATATTCTTTGGCTACTCCATTTCCTATGCTGTACTTTACCTCCCTGTGACTTTTCTGTAGCTACCAATTTGTACTTCTTAATCCCCTCACCTCTTCACCCATCCCCCCACCTCCTCCCATCTGGCAACCATCAAAACATTCTCTGTATCTATGAATCTATTATGTTTGTTTGTTTATTTTGTTTTTTAGATTCAGTTTTTGATTGTTCAGTCTCTGAACAATAAAATAGCCATTTTTCTGTTGCTTCTTAATGAAGACCCTTTAACATTCCATATAATACTTGTTCGGTGATGATGAACCCCTTTAGTTTTTTTCTTGTCTGGGAATCTCTTTGTCTGCCCTTTGATTCTAAATGATAGCTTTGCTGGATAGAGTAATCTTTGTTCTAGATCCTTGCTTTTTATCACTTTGAATATTTCTTGCCAATCCCTTCTAGCCTGCAAATTTTATTTTGAGAAATCAGCTGACAGTCTTATGGGGGCTCCCTTGTGGGTAACTAACTGCTTTTCTCTTGCTGCTTTTAAGATTCTCTCTTTATCTTTAACCTTCAACTTTTTAATTATGATGTGTCTTGGGATGGGCCTCTTTGCATCCATCTTGTTTGGGACTCTCTGTGCTTCCTGGGTTTGTATGTCTATATCCTTCACTAAATTAGGGAAGGTTTTTTTTTTTTTCATTATTTTTTCAAATAGGTTTCCAATTTCTTGCTCTTTCTCTTCTCTTTCTGGTACTCCTGTGATGCAAATGTTGGTATGCTTCAAGTTGTCCCAGAGGCTCCTTATACAATCCTCTTTTTTTGGATTCTTTTTTTCTTCTTTCTATTCTGATTGGTTGTTTTGTTCCAAATCATTGATTCAATTCTCAGCTTCATCCACTCTTCTGTTGATTCCTTGTAAATTGTTTATTTCAATGAGTGTACCCTTCATTTCTGACTGGATCTTTTTTATGCTGTTGAGGTCCTCACTCAGTTCCTTGAGCATCCTTATAACCAGAGTTTTGAACTTTGCATCTGATAGATTGCTTATCTCCATTTTGTTTAGTTCTTTTTCTGGAGTTTTGATCTGTCATTTCATTTGGGCTGTACTTCCTTGTCTCCTCATTTTGGCAGCCTCCTTGTGTTTGTTTTTATGTATTAGGTAGAGCTACTGCATCTCCCAGGCTTGATAAAGTGGCTTAATGTAGTAGGTGTTCTGTGGGGTCAAGTGGCACAGCCTCCCCTATTACCCAGGCTGGGTACTCAAGGTGCACCCACTGTGTGGGCTGTGTACAACTTCCTCTTATAGTTGAGCCTTGATTGCTCTTGGCACATCCGAGGTCAGCCACTGCTTGTGTTCTGTCTGCAGTCACACAGCATTAGCTACAAAGCAATCTGCAGATGGCTGCTACTTGTACTGGTCTTGAAGATGCCCTGGAGAGGCCAACGTGTGAACCAAGGCTGGCTGCTGCTAGTGCCAGGCCCTGGAAACTTAGCAAGAGGTATGGGGCTCACTAAAGCCAGGTGCTGCTTATTTGAGAGAATTTAGGAAAACCGAAGCATGGGCCAAGACAAACCATTTATGTGGAAAAGCCACTGGAAACAGCTTGGGTGGGTCTGAACTTTGGGTGGGGCAGAGCCTTAGGGAATCACCAGGGTGGGGACAACAATGTGAGTCAGGTTGATAAGGTCTTAGATATGGTGCCTACCTATTGGCACTATGGGGCCAGGGCTCAGCAAAGGAACAGTGGCTTCTGCTAGCACTTCTGTCTGGGATAAAGCTGCTACCCAGCTCTCACCTTGATGCCAGACAATTCAGTTCCTCCCCATATGTCTCTGATGCCTTTCAATCTGCTATTCCCATGCTGGAGCTCAGAGGGAATGCATATAAGTAAGTCTGTGCCCAGGCCCTTTAAGGGGAACACCTGGGACTTCAGAAGTTTCTGTCTTCCACAGCCCCAGTGCCCACTGGTTATTACAGCCAGAAGCTATGGAGACTTATCTTCCTGGCACTGGAACCCTGGGCTTGGGGGCCTGATGTAGGGCTGGGACCCCTTGCTCCTGAGATATCCCTCCCAATTTTTATTCACCACACGTGGGTATGGGACGAGCCCATTTAGCATCTCTGCTTCTCCTACCAGTTTTGATATTGTTTCTTCTTTAACTCTGTAGTTGTAGGACCTCCATTCAGCTCAATTTCTGATGATTCTGAATGATGGCTGTTCTATATTTTAGTTGTAATTTTGATGTGGTTGTGCAAGGAGGCAAACTGTGTTTACCTATGCTGCCATCTTAACTGGAAGTCCCTCATAAAGATTCTTTTTTAAAAAAATATATTTTATTGTGTTATTACAGTTGTCCAAATTTTTCCCCTTTGCCACCCTCTGCCTTGTACCCCCATTCTCTCCAGCAATCCTCCCCCCTTAGTTCATGTCCCTGGGTTGTGCATATAAGTTCTTTGGCTTCTCCATTTCCTATACTATTCTTAACATTGACCCTGTCTATTTTGTGCCAACCAATTGTGCTTCTTAATCCCTGCACCTTTTCCCCCATTCTCCCCCTAACCCTTCCCTGCTGATAACCCTCCAAATGATCTCCATATTTATGATTCTCTTCCTGTTCTGGTTGTTTGCTTTGTTTGCTTTTTAGATTCAATTGTTGATAGTTGTGAATTTATTGTCATTTTAATGTTCATAGTTTTTATCTTTTTTTTCTTAAATAAATCCCTTTAATATATCATGTAATAATGGCATGGTGATGATGAACTCCTTTAGCTTTACCTTCTTTGGGAAGCACTTTATCAGCCCTTCCATTCTAAATGATAGCTTTGCTGGATAGAGTGATCTAGGCTGTAGGTCCTTGCTTTTCATCACTTTGAATACTTCTTGCCAGTCCTTTCTTACCTGTAGTTCATGTTGAGAAATCAACTGACACTCTTATGGGAACTCCTTTGTAGGCAATTCTCTGCTTTTCTCTTGCTGCTTTTACAATTCTCTTTTTACCTTTAACCTTTGGCATTTTAATTATAATGTGTCTTGGCATGGTTCTCTTTGAATCCAACTTGTTTGGGACTCTCTATGCTTCCTGGACTTGTATGTCTATTTCCTTCACCAAATTAGGGAAGTTTTCTTTCATTACTTTTTGAAATAAGTTTTCAGTTTCTTGCTCTTCCTCTTCTCCTTCTGGCATCCCTATGATTCGGATGTTGGTATGTTTGGAGATGTCTCAGAGACTCCTTCTACTATCCTCATTTTTTTTTTATTCTTTTTTCTTCTTGCTCTTCTGGTTGAATGCTTATTTCTTCCTTATGCTCCAAAACTTTTATTTGAATCTTGGCATCAGCTTCTCCATTGTTGGTTCCCTGTAGATTTTCTTTATTTCACTTAATATAACCATCAAAATTTCCTGGGTCTTTTTTATGCTGTTGCCATACTCAATGAGTTCTTTGAGCATCCTGATAACCAGTGTTTTGAACTCTGCATCTGCTAGGTTGGTTATCTCTTTTTCTGGAGTTTTGTTCTGTTCTTTCATTTGGGCCATATTTCTTTGTCTTCTCAATTTGGCAGCCTCCCTGTGTTTGTTTCTGTGTACTGGGTCGAGCTTCTTTGATTCCCTGTCTTAGTAGTGTGGCCTATTGTAGAAAAGGCACCTATAAATTGTGGGGCAGAGCTTTAGATAATTCCCAGGGTGGAGCAACCCACTTCACTGCTTTGTCACTCTGTGTGGCGGAGTGTTTGGAGAGAGGCCAGTGCTGCTACCTAGCTTTTGGAGGTTTACCTGGCACTCACCCTGTTTCCAGTCACTTCATTTACTTCCTGTATGTGACTGGTGCCCTTCCCGCTGTTGCCCTGGTGCTGAATCCCAGACTGGGTGGGTCTGGGTAAGTTCTAAGTCCATGCTGGCCCTTTAAGTGGAATATCCTGAAAATCTGGCAGTTTCTGGGTATTGTTTTGAGGTTTTGTAATTTTTTCTGTAGTTGTGCAAGGAGGTGAAGCATGTTTACCTATGCCTCCATCTCGACTGGAAGTACTCTTCTCATAATGATTCTTCAGTTTCTGCTCAAACATCTCATGTTCTCCCTGCTGATGGGGCTCACAGAAATGAAGCCTGCTCAGTGGAGAAGTAGATGTTGGGCTGGGGATGGAAAGTTGAGAATTCCCTCCCACCTCAACATCACTAGACTAATCCTTACCTGGGATCTCCATCAGTAGTTATCAGAGATTACCTCAAGCATGTGTTTAGCATAAAATTCCTGGGTCTCACCTCTGAAGAATTCCATTCCAAGTCTGGGGTGGAGTCCATGAATCTTTGTGATTAACAAGCACCCTAGTTGGGTGAATTTGGTTTAAGGGAGCCATGGACCACCCTCTGAAATATTGCTTTTCTGGATGAACCAAGAAGAGCTCTTGTGTCCTGATATTTAAGGCCTTGGCATTCAGGGTCAGAGAGATAAACAATCAGCCCTCTCCTGGCCTTGGTCAGAGGCTTTGAGGACTGGCTGACCCGAGATCTTCAGGTTGCTATCAGCACCCTCTTCCTGCCTTGGTCCTCCTGGTTATCCTGACCTCCATCCCTACTGCACTGGCCTGGGAAGGCAGAGCCTCTAGAGAGGAGAAGGGTTTGTTGGGGGCAAGAGCTGGGAACAGGGACAAGCTCTGTAGAAAAGATACCCGATTCCCAGGAATCGGGCAGTGCTGTGATGCTCCTGACTAAAGGTTTTAAGGTCTTCTCCACCTTCTCTAGACTCAGTTTATGATCAGGCACTTTGAATTCCTCACCTAGGCTCACTCAGCTGCTCACAGTCCCAGGCTTTGGACACTAATGGTGTGGGGCCTTCAGCAAAGCCCCTCACCGGTTCCAGGCCCCAGCTGAGAGGGCAGTGGTGTCTTCACCATAAGGCACAAGCCCATCATGTTACCTAGGAGGGCAGGAGCCCCAGTGGTGCACGCTCTCCCTTCAGGCCAGTACTGCCACTTGTCCCCTCACCATGATTCAGGTGAGGAAACCAAGGCCTGCCAAGGTTAGGTAGTTCAGATTAAGGGCCATGTAGCTTTTGGGGGAACTCAGAAGTCATCTGACCCATACCCTACATTTTACAGTTGAGGGAACCAAGTTCTGCAAAGGGGCAATAGTTTCCAAAATTCTCTTGGAGGGCTGATAGAAAAAACTAAGCACAAAGCTAACTGGTGACGAGTCCAGCGATGGCTCCCAGGAATGAGGGGGAGGAAGTGGGACTGACTGATGGTTGCTGAGTGTGCACATAGCTGGGGTCATGCCAGGTGTTTTCCAAAAATCATATTGTTCACTCCTCACAGAAACCTCACAAGAACACACCATATTTTCACATTCGTCAAGATGAGGAAATTGAGGCTTGAAGAGGTTAAGTGACTCAATGAAGAGCCCTTGAGCAAGTGGTGGAGGTAGGAGTTGAACCTATGTCTTTCTGATCCATAGTCTATACTAGCACTGTTGAATAGAAATGTAATGTAAACCACATATATGATTTTAATATTTGAGTAGTCACATTTAAAAAATAAAAAGAAGTAGGCGAAATTAATAACATTATTTAACGCAGTATATCCAGAATATTGTCATTTCAAATGTAATCAGCATAACAGATTTATTAATGAGATATTTTGCATTATTTTTCCATATTAAATATTCATTAGCTGGTGCGTATTTACATTACAGCACATGTCAGTTTTGACTGGCCACAGTTCAAATGCTCAGTGGCCACATATGGAGCTACCACACTGGACAGCACAGCCTTTCTTCTTGCTGCTGCTCCATTCTGCTGAGTCACTCCTGAGAGCCACCTGGCTTCTGCTGCCCCCAACTTCCTACTGTTCTAGGGAGCCCTTCCCTTCCCTCTCACCTGTCCATCTTCCAGTACATCTCTCTCTCCCTCCCTTCCCTCCTCCTTAGCACTCTCCTGGAGAAGGCCTTGTTGTCAGACAAGACCCCCTTAAATGGGTGAGACAAAGGTGACAAATGTTCCTCATTTACATTCAGGGTCTATTAGGCTTTTCTGGCCCTGTTGAATGGCACCTCTGTCAAAACAACTCATTTGGAAATGTCAGAGTGGATTTTGATAAGTGATCAGTCACCCTGATGGTGGCTGACAGAGGGGTAACAAGGTGGTGGTACCTAATACGCTGTGGAGTGGTTCTTTTGCAATTGTATAGTGTTTTATTTTATCCCACGTGGCATGGCATCTCTCTTGAAGGAAAGGAACTATTAACCCTAGGCTCCTCAAGGTCTTTTTCCCTTAACTTCCTAACCTCTTTTTTGCCTCCTTGCTCCTTTCCTACTTGGAGCCAGAATCTTTCTCACTGCAGGCCACCCTCGGGCATCTCCTCTCCCACTCCTGCTGGACCAAACGGGCTGCCCTTGTGGCACTCGCACAGGAAACTGTGACAGCTGCAGCGGAAACACTGACTCAAAATACAGGTGCTTGGGGTTGCCCAGAAATCTCCCCTGAGGCCCGAAACAGCTCCCATTTGGGGAGGAAACCCAGACTTCTTCACAGCCATCATTCCCTTCTCAACCTGAATGCTGGTCCTCCCTCCCATTCCCCGCCCCTCCCTGCCCTCCTCCACCCCCCAACCCTCAAGAGTCTGCTGCTAGTTGCTATTCCTGAGGGGCTGCACTGCAGGTGCCTGCTATTCCTGTTTTTCTCTGTTTCAACAGAAGCAAGAAGAGATTTTTTCTGGAAACATTTACTAAAAATGAAAGAAAAACAATAATACACATTTAAAAAAAACCCAAAAGCATAAAAATAAGTCCCAAGTTTTTTTGGATCACATATTTCTGGTCAAAAATAAAGGCACCCGAGTCCCTGATGAGATGGGCTGGTTTAGTCCAAGCAGCCTGGCCCTGGGCCCCTTCCCCTCATTTCCCCTTTCTGTCTGGAGTGTCCCCCACCCCCATTGTTCTCATCATGGAGGGCTTCCTCCTCCCCTCCCCTCACTCTTTCCATCTTCCTCTTCACCCTTTTGGGCTTCAGGCTTTGGCCAAGTATCGCAAGTTACCAAACACAGTGGGATAGAAGCATGGGTGGGATGAGGCCCCAGTTGTTCCTGGGCTGGAGGAAGAAATTACTGTGCTGGAATCACCACTCCTCAGATGGGGACGCCTGCTAAGAGGGCTGCCTTGTAAACCTAAAACCTCAACCCCAGTGTGCAGTCTTCTGGCAACATCTGACTGGCTGGAAGAAAGGCTGTCCAAAGCCACCTAGGCAACTGATCGAATCTACCCTTCATTCATCCTCTGTCTTCATTGTCAGTGAGGAAAATATCACACACACACACACACACACACATGCAGTTTCTCTGTGTGAGTCTTTCCCCATTCCTGTTTCCTTTGGGTGTTGTGTTACAATTTCTACAGAAGGCAGCCTCTTGTAAAGAAAAGGGAAAAAAACTCTCACTCTGGAGCTGGAGCAACCTGGCTCCAGTTTTTAGCCCTGTGCAACTTCTTACACAGGTCAGGGCAAGTAAGTCAGCTCAGGGCCTCAATGTCCCCATCTGTGGAATGCATTGAGGATGCCAGTGTCACAGAGTTAAACCTAACACAGCCAGTGCTCACAGCTGTTAATTTCCTTCCTCGTCCCCTCCCCATCCTCTCCCCCTTCCTCCCTGTGCAGGTGCAAGGTAGAGAAGGTTCTGGGGTGACTGGCAGAATCCCTCGGCCCCGGCCCCATGGCTGGGAGTGGACAGGAGTGGAATCCAGATGGAGTGAGTGTATTAGCCTTCTAACATCACCCACCTGCTCAGCTAGACTAGACAAGGTTGTACCTAACTCCAGCAGGACCCAAGTTAGCCACCCATGTTGGGGGACTGCCACCTTTATAAGAAGCCCCTGTTAAAGGGGACCTCACTGCCAGCCACAGGCAACCATGTTCTTTTACCCCAACCCACATTTACTAAGCATCTGCCATGTGCCAGACACTGTGCAAGGCAGAGGGGCAGCCAGGATGGGACAGGCTCAGCCCCTGCTCTGGGCAAGCTCAGTCTAGGGCACAGGTGGCAAACACAGGGCCCACGGGCCGAACCAGCCCTCCACCTTGTTTTATCCAGCCCGGCACCTTGTTTCTGCCTGGTGGCAGCACTGAGCTCCTTGACCCTAGTTAAGGAGTAGCTACATTTATACAGTCCTAAAATTCCATTCAGTCTTTTGAAGGACTCGAGGCTGATGTGGCCCCCGGTTAAAATGAGTTTGACACCCCTGGTCTAGGGAGACAGACGGTCACTCCATGGCTCCTGCTAAGCTAGTGTAGGTACTGTGAGAGCAAGAGGAGGAAAGGTGTCACAAAGGAGATGACAATTGAACTGACACTTGGAGGATAATGAAAAGCTCCTGAAGCAGAGAATGGAAGCATATTCCAGCACCACAAGCTCAAAGACCTGAAAGTGCACAAGAGAACAACCAGTTCCTACATGGAGGAGGTGGGGGAGGTGAGGACTGGAAAGGTGGGCACGGATGGGATTGAGATGGGGTTGGTCAGTTGGGGTTGCTGCTGGAGCAGCCGAGGGATCTGCTCTTTGGTCAAGGTGAGCCAGTGATCCCCGTCATCACAGAGACGGATGGAGTGCAGCCCGCAGGAGACAAATGAGAAGCCCTGACGGGAACTGTGGGATGTCAGGAAAGAGCAGTGGAAGGAGCTTCATGGAGAAGAGGCCCACGGTGAGCCAGGAAGGACTTGGATCACCGGTGCAGGGGAGATGGCTTCTGACTGCATTCACATCCTACCAAGCAACTTTTTCTCTGATATTGGAGAGGTGTAGCCAATAGCTAGAGGGGTACATTTTCCCCCCATGCCTGCTGGGAAAGAAGACTCATCTACTGAGCTCCTGCTGGGTGCCAGCCTGATGCAAGTGCCAGCCTGATGCCGGAATCTCCGTCAGCATGACCTCATTTAACCCTCAGCATAGCTCCGTGAGGCATTCCCATTTTACAGATAGTGTACCTGGCACTCAACAAGATGATCTGTTTGAGGTCACATGGCTAGTAAGAGACAGAAGCAGGATTTGAACCCAGGTCTTTCATATTCTAAAGGCTTGTTCTTTCCACTCTGCTGTGCAGGCCATTTAGTTCCCAGCTTCCTGGGCCTGACCTCTTCCTAGCCCCTGGGCTTCTGGAGGAATTTATATGACATTGATGCCACCTTCATCATTAGAAGGCTGTCACTGGGGTGACAGGGAACAGCAGATATGGAGCTGTCACAATGGAGAAAATGGGGGGATGAGGAAGGTGCTTTATTACCACCTCTGGATCAGAGGCAGCCACAGTTATGCCTGGCAAGTCTCTGTCATAGTTCTGCATCAGTGTGTCCCCAAACTCATCCTAACCCCCCTTTAAGCAGTTGGAATACAGTCCTCCAAATCCGCCACTGGGTTCTGAAAGATAAAGTCACCTTTATGGAAGGTGACAAGCCATCATCTTCAGAACTGATTGAGGAATAGAGTCATAGACCCCATTGAAAATTTGATGCAAGCTTTGGGCCTTCCCTCCAGAAAAACACCCATGCGTGCATGCACACACACAGATGTGTTTATATACAGCTGGCGGTATTTCCAGACTCTTCAGTCCATCTGTGGGCTCAAGATTAAATAGGCTTCCTCTCTGGAGATGCTGAGAGAATACGTTTGTAATAAACATAGTTCCTGACCATGTCTCCTCTCCTGCCCCCTTCCTTGTCCTGCAGCTATAGGAGAAAGCAAAGGAATATAACTCAGACCCAGTCACTTCTTTTCAAGAGTGTGTATGGGGAGATTGCAGCCAGCGGCCATGAGACAGCCTTGGCTTCTCTGTCCATTTAAATTGCTTAAGGTCCTTCACGTCAGAGTGTACGTGGGCTGCCCAGACAATTGGGAGTGGGCTCTGTGTTGAAAATCTGTCTGCTTCAAGCCGCTCAGGATGCTGGCTTGGCACCTGGGCACTCCACCTTACTACACTGAGTCTCTGGGACCTGTTTTAGATGAGAAGATGTCATTGCTGCAAGGCCTTGAGGTCCTCCTCCCTCCTGCCTCAGCCACCCCCCTGTCCCTCCTGGTGCGAAGCACATGGGCTCTTAATAGAGCTGCCTAATCACTTGTTTAAACTAGACATTTGGTGTGTAATGACTCCTGGCTGGGGCCAGAGAAAGTCACCAGCTGTCCTCTGCAGGGACCAGACCTGCTGGATGGACAAGTGCCCGCTGGTTGCAGGAGCAGGGGCAGCCCACCCTGAGGCAGAGCTGGCTGGGTAGAGGAGCCAGAGGTTGATGGGCAAAGGCAGCTGACCCCTCGCTCCCTCCCTTACCTACTCTGCTACTCCTGGGCACAGGGTAACCCCAGAACGTGAGGGGTGATGCGGTGGGGAAACAGGAAGAAATGAGCTGGGATAGCTTCCAGTGGCACTGGAATCTGCCACTGGCACTCAGAGGGCAGCTCCTGGCGCAGGTCAGTCTCGAGTGCGCACCTGCACTTGCCTCCCAGCTGGAGGAGACAGAAAATCTGGCAATTCCCAAGCTTCCCAGGCCCTGGGATATGGCTAGAAAGCCAGTAGATTTGCTGTTTGCCCAGAGTTTTGAGGTCTGGAGAGAGACACTAGAGAACTATTAGCTAGAGCCCTGTTGATTATTATTGTTTTTATCATTATTACAGAGGAGAGTGTTCCCCTGTTAATTCTCTAGGAAAATGGCTGTGAAACAAGCTGGCACCACCCAGGCCTTGTGCCCAGGAGAGCAAGCACTGGCAAATGCAGTCTCCAGATTTGCTCCCCTCCAAGCTGGTTCACCTGGCCAAGCACAGCACCTCTCTGCCTGCCACACCCTCTAACACACATACACTCATACACAGATACACACTCACATGCTTGCTCCTGCACTAATAATCACATACTGCACATGCATGCTCCTGCAGGGACACAGACATTCACACACACATGTGTGCTGACCAAACTGCTCCAGCAGAGGGGAGGGAGGGTACAGAGCCCCCGGAGCACCCGCTTGTTCTTACCTCACTGGAAGAAGACTGGCCAAGCTCTGGCAGGAGAGCGTGAGGGTCTGGGGCAAGTGGCTCAGCCCCACTGGAGCCCTTTTGCACACTCACATCCCAGAGGCTCACAGGCCTTCAATGTCCTACTGCACGAGACTTCAATTATGGCTTCTACACCTGCTTGCTGGGGTACCTTGGGCAAGTCAAGTAACTTCTCTGAGCCTCCATTCAGTGTAACACATCTGCTATCATAGGGTTGTTGTGTGGATTAAATAAGAAAATAAGTTTTGTGAAAGGCTCAGTGCATAGCAAGCAGTGAGTGGTGCCTATTAAATTTGAAGGCACACACTCTTATCCTCACCTTACAGAGGAGAAGAGACCGGGGCTCCGTGAGACTGTCCCATAGACGGTCAGCGGTAGAGCTGAGGTTAGAGCCTCTGGCTTTCCACTCAGACTAGATCTCTTACCACCAGATCTGTCCAAGGCTGCATTTTCCCTGGGAGACTTACCTGGTGACAGTGTGGAACTCAGCATCCCTCGAGTTGGCCCTTTGGCCCTCCCCTGCAGTCAGCTCTGTCCTTCCTGGCCTGCCTCATGCCCATGGCCCCCCTCTGGGGACTTCTCAAAGGGATCACCTGGAGGGTACTCACAGTGGCTCAGTCTCTTCTAGGTGAGGTGAGGGAGTGGGGGCCAATAGAACAGACCTCAGGGCAAGGTGGAAGCCTCAGGTGGGGACTGGGAGAGGACAGTGATGGAGGCAGAGCGTGGTGGGGGAGGGGCAGAGAGGACACAGGCCTCACAGTGGCTCCTCCGGAGGAGCTGCTGGCTGCGGCTCTGAAGACCCTTCCAAAAGCAGGAGCCCTGGGCTCAAGAACTTTTTCACCCTATCAGAGAGTAACATGTCCTTAAACTTGGCAGCAAATCCCACTATTAAATTTATATTGTGATATATTTGTGATTATATGTATACCATAATGTGATTGTGAACTTATGGTGTATGAATTATAGTTCAAAGCTGTTGTTAATATATAGTACATATGTATATATGCATATATACAGACATATGATACATATATACATATATATACGTGTGTGTGTGTGTGTGTGTGTATATATATATATATATATATATATATATATATATATATATGAGAGAATGGGATTGTTAAGAGCTCTGATTCTTGCCCCTTACTAGCTGTCTGACCTTAGGCAAGAGGCTTAACTTCTTTTAGCCTCAGTTTCCTCATCTGCACAGTGGGGATAATATAATAAAGCTGCTGTGAGGATGAAAAGAGTTCATTTGTGGCAAGCCCCTGGCAGAGAATAAGCCCTTAATGAAATCAGCTATTTTTTGCATCTATTTTAGCTATATAAGGCATACGTCATTGCCTCCATTTTATTTTTTCATTTATGTTTATTCAGCTGACAGCCCCATTTTAGAATTGAGGAAACTGAGCCCAAGAGGACAGTACCAGCACAGGTCTGGGGGGCAGGCACCCTGTGTCACTCATCCGTAAGGCCAGGCCCTGTGTGAGGCCAGTGACTGTTTGCAGGGTGGAAGGCATTTCACCCCTCGCTGGCACTGCCCCTGAGCCTGGGCTCTCCCATCAGGCCAGGCTGACACATGGGGAGACTGCGGAGGCCCTGGTGGCCCAGGAGCAGACTGCAGCCCCAGAGGACAGTGGGCCTCTCCACAACTGTCCGGGGGGCTTTGCTGGACTTCCCTGCACTTGCTCAGAAAGGAGGGAATCCCAGAGACTCTTCCTGGCCTGAGGCTGGGACCCTGGCCCCCAGAGGCCGGCCCAAAGCCCTGCGCCATTGAGGGCAACTTAGGTATCAGATGGTTTCTTGGCAAGTCATGCTTTTCGGTTTCACCCTCTCTCTTACCCAAGATGTTCTTTCCCACATCCAACCACAGTGCCCTAGGGTTTTGCATCTGGTTTCCTGACCTTTGGTCCTCAGAGGAGATGAACTGGGCTTCAAGTCCCAGACAGATACTGTCCTATGGAGGCCAGGAAGAGGGGTTGGGCCCTCTGAGTATGTTGGCAAATTCTTGGGACCTGGCTGCGACTTTGATAAGGCACATTCCAGGCCTGGTGGGTTAGGCGGTCAGGGTCCCAGAGAGCCCCACTCCCTCTCCAGCTTCACCCCAGAACTGTTTTCCCCGCTGGGTGACGGGAGTGGAACCCATTCTGCAAGGTGAGATAAGAGAAGGTCACAAACCTTAAGAGATAGCAATGAGCTGTGGTGTGAACCGTGGCTCTGCACTCAGCCTCTCTGCTACACACTACCTGCAAGATCTTGGACAGGTTACTTCTCATCTGTAAGCCTCAGTTTCCCTTCCTGTGGCATGGGAATGCCAAGGGTGTGGGAGGGTTCCATGAGATCGTGCCTGGGAAATGCTGAGCTTGGTGCCGGCGACATGAAACACGCTATTGTGAATGCTGAAGCTGGGGTCAGAGGCCGGGCCCGGGATAATAATACTCTGGGAACCGGGATATGTGGGATCAATGCTGGTGATTATATCCCCAGACTGCTGCCAAGGCGTAATGCTTGGGCTGGGGGAGCAGGCCATCACAATTGGGGTCCCCCTGCACTCAGGGAGTGCTTTCATGAAGCAGAAGAGAAGCCAGGCAAAGTGGAAAAGAGAATAGAAAACCCCAGCAATTTCCCCTCTGTCCTCCCCAGCTCCTCAGCTCCTGGGGAACTGAGCTGCATAATACAAAGGGATTTAATAAAATGCCTTTAACTCACAAAGTTTGTCTGCTGCCAGCTCCTTAATTAAATCGCCTAATGCTGCTTTGCAATGGCAGCACAAACTCCTGTGTTTCGAGAGCACGGTGTTGCCATGGCAGTCCCCAGCAGGGCCGGCGGGTGTGGAGGAGCATACAGATGAGGCGTGGGGGTGGCCCCTGCCCACGGTGTCCCCCACACCCTGCACACACACATGCATGCACACCACAACAGTCAGGCTCTGGCCTGGTTTCCTGGGAGATGATTTAATCCTTGCTCAGACTGCTGAGCTGAGCCTTTAGAAAGGGGAGATTCAGGTGGTGATGGGGTGGGGGTATTTGAGCAGAGCTGGCCTACTAGCAAGGCTGTGGCGGGCCCTGGGCCCAGCCCTGCAGCCCTGTGGGGCCCAGGGCAGCGTGTGTCTCTCATCTCCCCAGCCAGGCTCCTGTTGCCAGCAGCCCCTTCACTTCCCCAGGTGCACCCTGCAAATACACTGTGTGTGCCACCACTTGAGAAGGGCGGGAAGCACCGGACGGGAGTCTGACTGGTTTGGTAGAGAGGGGGTTTGTTCTTTTACACATGGAGGATGGAAGAAAGAGAAAATCACTTGCTTATAGATTTTTCCTTCAGATGCAGTAACTCTTAGTCCAGGCTTCACATTAAAACCAGTTGGGAATTTTTTGCCAATATTTTATGAAAATTTCAAATATACAGCAAAGTTGAAGAAATTTTACAGTGAGCAACGATACACCCACCATCTACCAGATTCTACCATTAACCTTTTCCTAGACTTGCTTTATCACTTCTCCCTCCATCTGTCCCTCAATCCATCTTATTTTGGATGCATTTCAAAGTAAATTGCAGACATCAGTACACTTTTCCCTAAATTCTTCAGTATGAACAACTATGGACTTTAATTTTGTTTTACAGATTTTTTTTGTTTTGATATAAAATTTACATACAAAGAAATCCTGGAGAGTTTTCTTTTTTTCCAATTCCAAGTCCCGAGAGATTGACTTAATAGGTCTGGAGTGGAACCAGAGACAAGGGATCCTTGTTTTTATTACCTTCAAGCAGAATGGGGAGCTCTCCTGGCCACACCAAGGCCTACCCACCACGTGCCCTTTCATCCCCACCCTCACCTCCAAGTGCTTGCCATGTGTGCCTCCCACCTCCAGTTCATGCTTTGTTTAGCGTGGACCTCAGTGTACGTGCCAATCCGCTGGCTCTCATGTTAGCATTCAGGAAGGTCTCACTGTGTTGTGTATATTTCCCAAGGGCAGAAACCATATCTGTTCCAGATTCTGTACATGTTGCAGCAGTGAAGCCATATGAATTTTATTTTGGCTATCAGGGTAGTTATGATGACTTGGACTATGGCAATGGATGGGGACGATGATGATCCTAGTGGAGGGTATTCAGGGTGGTATGTGGCAATGACAGCGAGCATGGGGGTCCTGGTGGTCACGGCTGAGGAGAGTGGCAATGATGGGTCTAGTAACAGAGCTGATGGGCTGCAGGTGGGGCAACCAGGTGATGGCATTGTGCAGGTGGTTGTTGTGGCAACACGGCTGGTGTCACCCTGTGAGGGCAATGTGCTAGGGTGACATGCAGACAGATGCTCATTAACTCACTGATACCCCTCTGGGAAGACTGTTGATTGTCACGTAGCAAGGAGGTCAGTGCTCCCCTGGAGAACCTCACTGTTGCAAGGTGCACCTCCTTCTGAAATTCTGAGACCACCTGAGAACCTTCTTCAGCCACCCCTCCCGGAGACCTGGAAGAGACCCAGGCTGAGCAGCAGCAGCCCCGTGCTCAGCCGCCCTGTTCCACTGCACTTTAACAAGACACAGCTCCAGTATTAAGTACGAGTGGATCATTAGGAACGTTTATTTAAAATGAACAGTTCTGAAAGCCAGCTGGACTTGGGATGCCAGCCATCTCAAAATCGATAGAGATTTTATTTGCTGCCTGTGTGGTTTCCTGTTCCTTCCATGCCTGGTGTCCTCTGGAGGGAGAACAGAGGAAAAGTGCTCTGGTCCCCGCTTCCCTCAACCCCGGGCAATAGGGCACAGAGGGGAGCAAAGCCAGTTCTTAGCTGGTGTCCCTCTGGATTGTTCTGGCTAAGGAGAGAGGTATAAGGATGAGAATGAGGTTGGGTTGCTAAGACACACTTTTTTTTTTAGTATGTAAATATTCTCAGAGAATGATGCTGAAGAAAATACCTTTAAAATAATTTTGTCCAACCCTTTCATTTTACAGATGAGAAAACTTGGGTGAAGTGGGCAGGAAATAAAATCCCTGTTGAGGACAACAATAATATCCGCTTTGTGTATATATCTTTAACAATGCAAACACACGTCACACCTGTGATCTGACTGCATTTTAACCAGACCTGCAAACTGGCAGGGAACTTCCTGCCCACTTGACAGATGGCTCCTGAGTCCCTTCCCAGATTCTTTCCACTAGCAGTGGGCCCAGGTGATGTTTTTGTAGTATGTGCAGCTCATAGTGCATATTTCACACTCGTGTTTTCATTGGATCTGTGCCACATCTCTGTACAAAAGACTGAGGCTCCTAGAGGTTAAGCATCTTGCCCAGTTTGCACAGTTCAACTGTGCAGAGTGCGAACTAGAATCCAGGATCCCTGTGTTAGTGTCCTAGGTTTGTTGTATCAAAGTACCACAGACCATGTGGCTTAAATGACAGAAATCTATTGTCTCGCAATTCAGGAGGTCAGGAGTCTGAAGCTAAGGTGTCTGCAGGACCACGCTCCCTCTGAAACCTGCAGGGAAGAATCCTTCCTTGCCTCTCCTAGCTCCTGGTGGCGGGGGGTGGCCATCCATCGTGGTCCTTTCTCAGTTTGCTGCTGCAGCACTCTAATCTCCATCTCCATCATCACGTAGAATTCTCCCGGTGCCTCAGTGTCTGCATCTAAACTTCTCTCTTCTTATAAGGACACCAGTTGTTGGATTAGGGCTCACCATAACCCAGTATGACCTCATCTTCACTTGACCACATCTGCAAAGACCCTATTTCCAAATAAAGGTCACATTCACACATGCTGGGAGTTAGGATTTCAATATACCTGTTGGAGGGGGGAGTCACAGTTCAACCCATGACGGTCCCTGACCCAAGCCAGTGGCCTTCCACACGTGCACTTTGCATCCTGCACTCCATCCCACCCCTTCTCTCCTCCCCATCTTTGACTGTTAAGGACGACATACTCCCGTCTCTGCAAGGCAGAAAGCCGGGAGCACTTTTCTGCTGCTGCTCTTCCCAAATCACTGCAAGCTACTAAGGTACAATCATGAAATATAGGTGGGCCTTTTGTCTTTTTATTGCCAGACAGTAAAAAATCATTAAAGCTTGCTCTTAATTAGTTTAATTTTGAGGCTTCTAAATATTGATTTAACCTCCACTCCTTTGTACTTGCTGCAGTTCCTGAATTATGCCTGTTATTGATCATGGATGGACGTGTTTCCAGCCTCCGGACTCTGTGGCCCTGGGAGCTGCTGATCCCCCAGGGGGTGTGCTGGTCTCAGAAGGCCCAGACCAGCTGGTGGGGAGAGAGAACCTCGGCTAGATTGGGAAGGGCCTTCCCTTACAGAAACGCTACTCAGATTAGGCCAGGGGCCAGTTTCTTTCTCTTAGGTTGGCCCAGGCTCAAGGAAGTTTGAATAAGGAGACGTCAACTGGAAATCTCCCAATACCATTCCGGCTTTGAGGAGAGCTGGGCAGTGGGGTCTGGAGGAGGGTGATGTGGGGTCAAGATTTAGAGCGCAGGCTCTGGCACCAGCGACAACCAAGTTGGAGTCCTGGCTTGACCAGCTGAGCATCCTTGAGCACTTCACATCTGAGAAATGGGACAGTCATCTCATATCATAGTGTTGTTAAGAGCATTCAGAGTGGTCACTCATGTCAGGCCCCTAGCCCAAGGCCTGGCTCATAAGCAGTCCTCAGTCAATGACTACATGATCACTGGTGATGTCCCACTAGGAAAAGAAGGCTTAGACGTGGCAGCACACTTTACCTTCTAGCCCTGGCTCTATTACTTATTCGTTGTATGATCTTGGGCAAGTCACTTAATATCTTCTCCATTAAAATAAGAATAATGACACTATGACCTTGCAGGACTATAGTGAGAATCATATAGGATGGTGGATATGGAAACTAAAATTGCAAGGTGCATCCACTCCTAATGGACTCTGGTCATTGATAGCTATAGTGGTAACTGCCTTACATGCCCCCTTTGGCAGCCCTCTGCTGCACTATCATGTCCAGACCACTCTGACTCTGGTGTGCTGCTCCAGCCTCTTCCACACATCACCCACACTCTTTGGGACCTTGGGGGAGCCACTCCTTAGAATACACTTCATACAGTTTTATCCCAGGTCCTATGCTCCTGCTGTCCCCAGTATTCTCCCAATGCCTTCCACTGTTTGAGCACCTGCTGACTTACTGATTCAGGCAACATGTACCTTATGATTTTTTAAATTTATTTATTTTTAGAGAAAGGGGAATGGAGGGAGAAAGAGAGGGAGAGAAACATCGATGTGTGGTTGCTTCCCATATGTTCACCACTGGGGATCCAGCCTGCAACCTAGGCACATGCCCTGACAGGGAATTGAACTGGCGACCCTTTGGTTCACAGGCTGGCACTCAATCCACTGAGCTACACCAGCCAGGGCAATTTTTTAAATTATATTTTATTGATTATGCTCTTTGAGTTATCCCAATTTATCCCCTTTTGCCCCCCTCCACCAAGCACCCCCCACTCTCTCAGGCCATCTCCACACCATTGTTCATGTCCACAGGTCATACATATAGCTCTTTGGCTACTCTATTTCCTATACGGTACTTTACGTCCCCATGACTATTCTGTAACTACATATTTGTACTTCTTAATCCCCTACCTCTTCACATATTCCCACACATCCTCCTCCCATATGGCAACCATCAAAATGCTCACCTTATCCATTATTCTGTCTCTGTTCTTCTTGTTTGTTAGAGTCAATTGTTGATAGATATATATTGCCATTTTATTATTCATAGTTTTTATCTTTTTCTTTATCTTTTTTAAAATTTTATTTTAATTGTTATTCAAGTACAATTTTCTTTTACTCGCATCCCAGCCCACCCACCCAGCCCTCCCCACCTCCCTCCCATTCCCACCCCCTTAGTTTTTGTCCATGTGTCCTTTATACTTGTTCCTGTTGATCTTTTTCTTAAATAAGTTCCTTTACAATTTCATATAATACTTGCTTGGTGATGATAAACTCCTTTAGTTTTTCCTTTCTGGGAAGCTCTTTATCTGCCCTTTGATTCTAAAATATAGCTTTGCTGGGTGGAGCAATTAGGCTGTAGGTCCTTGCTTTTCGTCACTTTGAATACTTCTTGCCAGTCCCTTCTAACCTGCACAGTTTCTTTTGAGAAATCAGCTGACAGTCTTATCGGAACTCCCCTGTAGGTCACTAACTTCTTTTCTCTTGCTGCTTTTAAGATTCTCTCATTATCTTCAAACTTTGGCATTTTAATTATGATGTGTCTTGGAATGGGTCTCTTTGCATCCATCATGTTTGGGACTCTCTGTGCTTCCTGGGTTTGTATGTCTATTTCCTTCAGCAAATTAGGAAGTTTTCTTTCATTATTTTTTCAAATAGATTTTTGATTTCTTGCTCTTTCTCTTCCCCTTCTGGCACTCCCATGTTGGAATTCTTGAAGTTGTTCTAGAGGCTTGTTACACTATCCTTGCTTTTTGGATTCTTTTTTCTTCTTCTTGTTCTGACTGGTTATTTTTTACTTCCTTATGTTCCAAATCATTGATTCAAGTCTCAGTTTCATCCACTCTACTGTTGTTTCCCTCTAAATTGTTCTTCATTTCAATTAGTGTACCCTTTGTTTTTGACTGGATCTGTTTTATGCTGCTGAGGTCCTCACTAATTTCCTTGAGCATCCTTATAACCAATGTTTGGAACTCTTATCTGATAGATTGCTTATCTCCATTTTGTTTAGCTCTTTTTCGGGAGTTTTGATCTGTTCTTTCATTTAGACCATATAGTCCTTCTTTCATTTAGTCTTTCTTTCGGCAGCCTCCCTGTGTTTGTTTCTAAGGTATTAGGTAGAGCTGCTTTGACTCTATGTCTAGGTAGTATGGCCTAATGTAGTAAATGTCCTGTAGGGTGCAGTGGCACAGTCTCCTCAATCACCCAAGCTGGGTATTAGAGGTGTGCCCTTCATGTACACACCCTCCTCTTGTAGTTGAAATTTGATTGCTGTTGGCAGGTCAATGGGAGGCATTAGCCCAGGCCAGTTAGCTGCAAAGACTGGCTGTGACCACTGACCACCAACCTCCACCCATTGTGAAGAATCAGCTCTGCAGGAGCAGGGTGATGGTTCTCTGACATGGTCATTAGTTGCCCACTGGGTGCCCTGGCTCTGGGGTTTCCCAGGTGGTGCAGACCAAGGTCAGCTCCCACCTGTGTTTTGCTTGGAGCCACCCTGTATGAGCTATAAAGCAATCTGAAATGGCTGCTACTTGTGGTGGGCTTGGAGATTCCCAGGTGAAGCCAAGCTGTGAATGTAGGCTGGTGCTGCTAGTGCCAGGCCTGGGTCACTTAGCCAGAGGTACAGGGGCTGGGGCCTCACTAAGGCCAGCTGTTGCTTGTTTGATAGGATTTAGGAAGTTGTGAAGCATGAGCCAAGACCAGCCATTCACATGAAAAAGTCACAATTAACAGTTGGGTAGGCCCATAAGTTGGGTGGGATAGAGTCTCAGATTATCTCCAGGGCAGGGCAAACCATTTTAGCTAGGTTAATGGAGTCTCAGGTGTGGCACCTGCCTGCCAACTGTGTGACTCTGTGGGGAAAAGGCTCAGAAAAGTGATAATGACCTCTGCCCGCCTTTCTGAGAGAAAGCTGTCCTCCAGCTCCTGCCTTGATGCCAGACACTTCAGTTCCTCCCTTTGTGCCACTGATGCCTCTGAAGCCACCACCCTGGTGGTGAGCTCAAAGAGGGTGAGTCTGAATAAGTCTGTATGTGTTCTTTAAAGGGTACTGCTTGAGACTCCAGAAGTTTCTTCCACTGACTCAATCCCCATAGGCTTTTGCAGCCTCAAGTTGTGGAGACTCATCTTCCTGGCACTGGAACCCTTGGGTGGGGGCCTGATGTGAGGCTGGGACTCCTCACTCCAGAGATATCCCTCCCAAATTTTTATCCACTACACATGGGTGTGGGACCAACCTGTTCTGTATCTCTGCCCCTCCTACTAATCTGAATAGATGTGAGTTCTTTAATTTCGTAGTTGTCAGACTTCCATTCAACTCAATTTCCGGTGGTTCTGAGTGATGGTTGTTCTCTATCTTAGTTGTAATTTTGATGTGGTTGTGCCAGGAGGTGAGCCATGTTTACCTAATCTGCCAAATTGACTGGAAGTCCATTGCCTTGTGATTTTTTTAAACAACTTTATTGAAGTTGTGAATTTGCATTCCATCAAATTCACTCTTCAGTGTACGATTCAATGACTTTTAGTAAAGGGACTCTGATACGTTTTTGCCCAGCTTCCCACATGAAGCAGAATTGTGTTCTCTCCTCCAGGCTCTGCCCCTATTGCCCTTGGTAAATGCTTGTGTGACCTTTTACCATACCATAGTAGAGTGCTTTTTTTATGTGTGACTTCCTGCCTGCCCTCCCCATAACCTTGTACTCAACCCCCTCACAGCACCAACATATAGTCAGGGCTCTGTGAATGCTGATTGGGTAGAGAGTTTCCTTGTGGCCAAGACAGAAAGGTGAGGGGTATTCTGGAAACTCTTATCTGTCAGGATAACAATAAGAAGTTCATCATATGCATATACATAAATATGCATACACATAAACATATACATATATATTTCTAATCTCTGTTGGAGGGACCTTACCCATTATCTAGCCCAGCAATTCCCAAATAAGAGTGTTCATCAGAAGCAACTGGAGGGCTTGTGCAGATGTGGGGAACTCTGCCCCCCCCCACAGAGATTCTGAGTGGGAGGGCTGGGTTAGGCATGAGAACCTGCATTTCTGATAAATTTCCAGGTGATGCTGATACCGCTGGTCCAGGGACCACAGTCTTAGAACTGCTCCCTGCTCTGGCCCAACCCCCTCATTCCATGGATGAGGAGCCCAAGGCCTAGAGAAATGAGAGGCCATGTCCCAGGGTCTGTTCCCAAGCGGGGGCTAAAACCCAGCCCTGTATCCTCCACCCCTGGTTCCTGTGCCCTGACATCTGTCTGCTTCCCCCTCTGGCTTCGGAAAAGCGAGATGAAGGGTGCAGAAGGTCAGAGCTTCTCCACAGGCCTAGCCCCAGCTGAGGAGAGGCTGCTGAGGGACAGGAGAGCGGAATGGGAGACCAAAGGGAGGGGACCAGGTGAAGGAATGGCCAGGGCAGGCCTGCAGGAGGTGGTGAGCACTGACAGGCTATTCTCACTGCAGTTGAGGGGGAGGGAGGGGGACCCACTGCAGGCTCAGCTGCAGCCATTTATCTCACAGGCCTGTCTGAGACAGCTGACAGAGGGAGCAGGCAGCGAGCCCCGCCAGAGACCCAGGCTCCTTCCGCCTAGTGATTTATCTCTCAGCTTCATCTGGCAAACCTGCTGATGAAACGAGTCTCCTTTTCTCTCCGCCTCATCAATTTTCATTCTCATTTCATTTTCCTTTTCCGTTAGAAGAGGTTTGGCCTTTCTCCTTGTTTAACTGTTCTTCCCATTGGATCCACCGCTCTTTCTCCTCAGCTATCCAGACCCCAAACCCTCTCCCCAGCACCTCCCCTCATCCTCACCCCCATGTCCTGGGGATCCCTCCCTCTGTGCACCCAAACTCCCCCCATTCACCTCAGACAAGACTGGAAGACCTATTGGTGCCTCCCTTTAGTTCTGGGACCACAGAGTCACAGAGCTGTCCTGGAGCAGCTCACAGGCTGAGAAAAGAGATGGCCCTCATGCTGGATGTGGATTCTTAGAGGATATCAGGCGGGGCAAGGGGTTGATTAATTGGGGTGGGGAGGGGAGGGCTGTGATGACTGTGATAAGGGACAACTTCAGAGAGGTGCAGTGTGAACTGAGACATCAGAGATGGGAAGACATTCCTGAGATGCACAGATGAGGAAAGGAACTTCTGGGCAAGGACCCTGTGTGTGCAAAGGCAGTGGGGCAGCAAAGAGTACTACTTGCACCTCCCTGAAGTCTTCCCCCTTCTCCTCATGCCCTTTTGCCTTGTTCCCAAGGATCCACTGTGTCTAAAGGGATATCCTGGGGTCCTGGCTTCGGGAGGGAGCCTTTCAAGAATGCTCGAGGGCCTGCCCAGCACCTGCACTTGATTCTAGAAAGAACAGGGGTATTACCAGTACAGGGAGGGAGGCTGGAGAGGCTCGTGGATCAGCAGGTGGGCTTGGCTGCCCCTCTGACTTGTGACTGTGGCCAATGTGGAATGACTGGGCTGCCATCAAGCTGGGACATTTGGAACTCTGCGGCAGGGGACCTCTCCACCCTTCCAGGGAGCAAGCCCCTGGGGAAATGAGGAGCTTCTGAGCTAAGCCTGGAGGAGCTGGGTTGTATAGTGGGTGAGGGTTGTGTCAGACATCCATGATCCATAAATGAACAGAGCTGCCCTGGAGACTAGAAATTAGACCCCAGCTGGAGAGCTTATATTTGGCCCAGCAGAGGGCAGCTGCATCGGGAAGGAGTGTCAGCTGTGGTGGCAGGGGTCCTAGGAGAGGCCGCCTGCCTTAGAGGCCACATGGCCCTGTGGTGCTGACCTGGTGCAAAGGTGGCCTAGAAGCCAGGAATTGTGCCTCAGATAAATTGAGGGGGATAGAAAGGGAAGGGGAGTCTACTTTTAGAGCACCAGGCGCTTTCCATATACTCTCCCATGAGGTAAGAAAACCTAAGAGGGGATGCTCAAGGTCACATAGCCAGCCCCAAGATTCAGGTACAGAGCTGCCTCTCATAAGCCCTGAGCCTAAGCTCACGGGACAGCTCAGTGGAATCCCCAAGATTTCCAGAGCGGGAGCTGGAGAGAGCTCCAGCAGGGTCAGGATCATCACTGGATCATGTCGAATCCAGAGGCAGAAACCTGAGCCAGACAGGAGTGCCTTCTCTACCCGAGGGAAGGGTTGAAGTGGCTGTGCAGCGGCCAGGGGCAGGGGAGTCAGGGCCTGTGCCTGGGGAGGAGGGGCTCTGGGAACCACGTGGGTCTCCTTCCAGCCGGTGAGAAAGGGGGTGCCAGGGGCCTGAGCCCAGACTCTGATCCACCTGGTCTTCCAGAGTTCTGAAATATCAGCCCGCTTCCTCTCTCCCTGCTGTGCCTTTTGATTTTCTTCCCTTCCTTCCACAGATGTCTTCTGAGCTCCTACTATGCACCAGACAGTTGGGGAAACTGGCACCTTGGAGCATAGTTCCTTCCCCTGAGGGGCTCACAGTCTGATGGGGGAGACAGACAAACAAGTAAACAGGCAGTTTCTGATGAAGGGATGCTGGGGAGGAGCCCAGGAGAGGGAAGGGTGGAGGGGGTCAGGCAGCACGTGCGGTGGGACTCAGTCTGGCACTGCTCTCCGTGACTGGCAGGCTGGCTCCACTCCCCTGCGGTCCTTCTGGTGCTACAACCAGACAGAAATGACCTTGTGTGCTCCCTCCCAGCACCTTCCACTCTTAATTGTGAAGTAACCAGGAAGGCTTCCTTCCAGGCAACGGAGCCCACACCCCGTGCCTGGGCCAGCCGGGGGACCTGGGGACAAGTCCCTTCCCTCCCAGGCCCAGGAAGGGGTTTGTACTGGAACACTGGCGCCCCTCACTCCAGAGAGGAGGGGAAGGGAAGGATGAACATGGGACACCTCGCCTTTCCCCAGGGTGTGCCCTCCAGGTTCCTTCCCTGCTCTCCTCCAGGACCCCTTCAATCATCCACTCTTGGATGTCAGCTTTGGGCACCAGAGTCATGGAAATGGCAAAGGCTCACAAATGAAACACACGTGGGCTCAAATCCTGGCCCAGCCACATTTTGCTGTGGGACCTTCATCTGATCACTTGGCTCCCCTGACCTCGGGGTTTCTCACGTAAAAAGTACATCCTCCCAAGGTTGTCAGGAGGATGGGATGACGTATCCAGCACAGCCAACAAATAGAGATCCTGGCACAGAGAAGGAATGTCACACCTTTCCTCTGGGACTTTGGTTTATGTCATCTTTCCAGTGGTGTCAGCTGGAGTGGAAGGGACTCACCTTATTGAGAGAGAGACTGAGTAGAAGAGTGGTTTTCAGAGCTTTTGTATCTGCAACCAAGGCAAAAAATACATGACTTTCCTCATGTCCCTGTTCACTGTGTGTGAATGTGTGTGTAAAATAGGGGAAAATAACATCTCAAAAGGTTTAGTCTAGCTATATACAATGCACTCTGACACTTTCTATTTTCTTTCTTTTTTGAAAATGTGGATTGTGATCCACTTTTAAATTTGTTTTATTTATTGATTTAGAGAAACAAAGGGGGAGGGAGGGGGAGAGAAAGAGAGATAGAAAGAGAAACATCAATTTGTGGTTCCACTTATTTATGCATTCCTGGTTGATTCTTGTGTGTGCCCCAACTAGGGATGGAACAGGCAACCTGACCTATTGGGACAAAGCTTTAACCAACTGAGCTACTGGCCAGGGCTTGTGACCCACTTTAAATTGTTTTCATGACCCACTAATGGGTTGCCCTTCACAGTTCATGGCAGTAGAACACCTCCCACCCTGCAAGGGAAGCTCGAGCTGCACTAGGCTCTGAGGGTAGAGAAATCAATAACAAATCATCCTGCCCTCCAGGAGCCCCCAGCCTAGCTGGGAAGACAGACCTTCAGCCTGACAGCAAGATGGAGATCTGTTCAAAGTCTCTGGACCGCAAGGGGTGGGGGAGTAACCACCAAAGGAGTCGGGGAAAGCCTCACGGAGGTGGCATTTGGGATGGGTATTTATAGCTGAAGAGGAGTTTGGTAGTTGAGGCTGCTTCTCAGGCAGCATGAGATGCCCCAGGTGTAGCAAGTCTGGGAATGAGAGGGGCACTGAAGGGTGGGGAAGAGGGACCAAAGAGCACGGGGTGCAGGGTGAGGTAGGAGAGGGACAGGGCAGGATGGCAGCTGTTTGCAGTCTTGAAGAGGAGTTAGCCTGACAGAGATGGGACTGAGGAAGCAAGAGCAGGCTTGGTGGGAGAAGATGAAGACGCTGAATTTAGGGCAAGTCGAGTGAGTGTGAGGAGCCTTTTGAGACAGGCAGGTAGAGAGGTTGGGGCAGTTAGAAGTAAGTCTGGGTCCCTCCATCTTGACTACCTGTCCATTTGTCCTCTTGCCTAGTGCCCCAGAACTGTGTGATGAGAAGACCTCAGGGTCTGCTGCAGAAAGGGCGGTGAGCAAAGCTGCCTCAGGCGGTGGCCAGGACCCTGCAGAGCTCCGGGGAAGAGAGGCTGGCGGACAGCCACAGGGTGGCCAGGGGCACTCAGCCCAGGAGGATATCCTGCCCTCTCCCGAGGCAGCCTGGCACTCACAGGCTGTAGGATTCCAGCCAGAGCAGGGCCCTAAAGCGCACAGCAATCTCTAGAAATGGGGATTACGGCATGAGGAAGAGGACTCAGTCTCCCTTTCTGGAGATGGCTGATTAAGTTTGAGAGTCTGAGAAGCTATAGCCCTCAGGAAATAGGATGAATTAAGTGAATTTCAAGTCTGAAGTTCTGGTGTTCCCTAGTTTCCAAACACCATGGTCCCAAGTTGTGGTGGAAAAGGGAGGGGAGGTCTGGGTTAACAAGATGAAACCGATTGATGGCGATGGAAGTCAGGACAGTGGCTAACTCCAGATGGGCCTGGATATTGACTGGGAAGGCACCTTCCCAAGAACCTTCCAGAATGCTGGAAATAGTTACGTCTTGATCTGAGTGGTGTTATACTGGTATCCACAAACATAGAAATTCATCCAGCTGTATACTTAGAATTAGGGCTTTTTATGCACTCTCCTGTAAAATGCTGTACCTCAATAATATTTTTTAAAGTTTATTACAAAAGGTGAGAGATGAGAAGTAGGCGGTAAGACGGAATGAGAGGCAGCACAGCGTAAAGGGGAGGATGAAGGGGCTGAAAGCGCTGCCTAACCCTTCCGCCCACAGCTGTTCTGCGAGCAGCAGTGTCTGATCCCACTTCCCAGCATGGACATTTGTGGTTCAGAGGGCTACCCGCTGTGCCCAAGGTCACACAGGGAGAGGCAGAGCCAGGCTCAAACTGATTGCAAAGCCCAGGCTCCTTCGCTCTCTACCTTTGCATAAGTTATGTATGGAATTCAGGTTCTGGAAGACTAGATAAACGCACAGCCTGTTGGAGGTCTCCTCAGCATTTAGGTCCTAGTTGTGTGTGATTAAACGAGGGGTGGGTGTGAGGGGCCCTGCTCACCTCCCAGGGGGAGCAGAGGCCAGGTGTACAGATGGAGGGCTGGCCTCCCTCCCTCTGCATCCCTTCCACCCAGTGCTTATCTGCTGGTGAGGAGGCAGGAGTTTATCAACGCTACACTCAATTATGCTGCCCATCTATCTCTGCAGCTCTGGGGGACCTGGCACTGAAGCTGCGAGGCCAGGCAATCCATCACCGCCTGCCCGCTCCTCCCTACAGACACCCGGCTCCCAGGGGTGGGGTAGAGATGCCAGGGAGGGGAGAGCAGGGTGGAGGAGGACAGCAGAGGCTGGAGGAGCAGCAATTTAGATGTGGCAGAGCACTGTGACTGTGTTGGGGGCAGGGCTGGCTCCTGACAACAGCTTCTCCAAATCTCTTCATTTAGAGCTTTGCCAAAGGTCTTAGTTGAATAATCAACTCCACATTTTCTGCTAAATCCAGAGCAGCTTCCTGGAGGAGGTGAGTCCAATGGGGCTTGCAAGAGAAAACCTTCTAAGAGAAAACTTGCCCCTGGAGTAGGCAACCTTGCTTCCCTGAATGTGGCCCCTCGGCTTTCTGTTTCCTGTCACTGAAGGCTGTGGCCAGCGGTGCTGGCAAAGAAAGCCAGCCCCAGCCCCTAGTCAGAAGGTGGGCTGGGGTCTGTGTGAGCCCTGCCAGCTCTGATGTTCCTGGCCCGGCCACACTCACACAGGAACAGTGTCTCCCCTATGCTGTCCCGCTGGTAAGTCACACTAGAGTTTAGAAATAGTGTCTTAGGGGCCTGGCAGGTAGCCAAGGAGGAGGAGCTCAGGACCCAGGTCATCTCTGAAGGGATTTGCCCAGGAGCCTGGCACACTGAGCCAGCCCTGTGCTTTGCTCCTATAAGGCAGGCCTTGATCCTCCAGGTAGTGAGCATTGGCTGGGCTGGAGGCTCTGGTTATGAAGTCAAAGACCTGGGTTTGAATCCTAACCTCACCACATAGAAGCTGTGCAACCTCTGACAAGTCACTGAAGCTCTCAGAGCCTCAGTTGCTTCCCTGCAAAAGGAGATGAAATCCCTCCTCTGCCCACACGCAAGGCTGTGGGAAGACTACCCATTTCACTATTTGTATCCCCTCACAAGTACCCTCTCATGCTCAGTCCTACACACCACGCTGTGGGGACACAAAAGGCACATAAGACATGCCATGCTGCTGGGGATAATGCACACGTGATAGTCTGAACTCCTGCTCACCCGGGAGATTGTGGATGAAAGACAATTAGCTTTCTCTGAGCTCCCAGCAGAAATTGCTAATCAGCCTGCATGAGTGGGCCGTGTGCAAGACAACCTTAAATGGCGATGGCAGGTGAGTGGGCAGCTCTGAGTTCCACCCTGGGAGGGGCTGATGCTCGGCAGTGAGGGGGAGGACTTGCCTGGGCCTTTGCCAAGTCTCGGATCAAAGGTGCATGAACATGAGTCATCAAGCCACTGCCTCTCTCTGGGCGCTGAACCCCAAGCCTGGCCTCCTGGCTAGGGGCAGGAGCATTGCCTCAGTCACCCGTTCTAGCCAGAGGCAGCAAGGAGAAGGGTGCTGCCTGGGGTGCAGGGAAAGGCCAGTCTCTGGAGGGTTTTATTAAGTTTTAAAGGGTTTCTTCATAGAAAACATGTTAGAGCAAAGGTGTTGGAGGGGAGGTGCCTGGGACTCAGGCACGGTCTGATATGGCTGGGGCCCGGCTGGGGATCCCTCTCCACCCACTTCAGCCTTATCTCTGCTTACAAATGGCTGTGGGATCTCCTAAGCACTTTGCATTTTGGGTCCTGCCAGAGAGGCACTCTTTAAAGGTGAGACATATGTATTGTCCATTTCTGCACACAGCTTCCCACTCCATAACTTGGGGGCAACACTGAGCACACGGTGAGCAAGCTTCACAGAGGCTTGTCAAGCTCTAGGATCCAGCTTCTGTTCCCCCTCAGAAGTCCTAGTTGAAGGGCCTCCCAACCCCAGGGGATGAATGGAGCTGGGAGGAAAGTAACATTTATTGAGCTTTTTCTGTGTGCAACATACTCAGTTCCTTTCATTCTAATGACAACTTCATTTCTGCATAAGGAACAGATGCTCAGAGAAGGCAATGGCTGTTCCCAGGGTGCTCTGGTAGGAAGCTGCAAGTACATAATAGTAAGATCTCCCTGCTGATGGGTTCTGCTCTTTTGTGCCAGGTCTAGGCAAGAAGCAGGACCACTGGCCCTTCAGGAACTCAGCTTGTCCCTGCTGCCTCTCCACCCACATACCACATGACAGAATTCCCTTCCCTCTTCCTGTCCACCACTCATGGGCTTAGGCGGCCGGGCATGCACGGGTGCACATGTGTGCGCATGGGTTTGTTTGCCCTGAGTTTTCTGCCAGTGCCCACACACTCCAACCCAAGACCTCTGTGCAATTTAGATCATGGTTGTTTCTCCCACCTTCAGAACTAGCTACAAAAGAAGGTGGGAGGTAGTCAGATGTAGACAGGCATGCCGCTCTCCTGCTCAGGGAGGTACTACGCTTCCCACTGCTGCCCTCCCCAGCCCCAGGGTCCCAGAAGCAGGATGAAGTGGGGAAGGGCTCCTTGGGCCAGCTCAGAGGTACCTGCCTATAAGGTGGTAGGAGACATGGTCCCCAGCTTCCCAAAGCTCCCTAAGAAGGAGTCATTGCCCCAGGAAACAAGAATGGGTACCCACTCTGCCACTGTAGCCACCAGTGTACCCCAGGGTGCCAGGGTAGGCTCTGGCCAGACCTGGGGACCAAGAAGCTTGGTGTGACTGGCACAAGCTCTGGACTTGGGTGGATTCCCATCTCCTGTCAGTTACCAGCTCTGTGTCTTGAGCCAAATTCTTTAATCTCTTCCAAACCTCAATTTCTTCATCTGCAAACTAGAGGTATTAGTGTTTATCTCGTAGACTAGTTACAAAGGTTAAATCAGAAGAAGACATTCAGAGTATTTGAACAGTCCTAGCAGATCACAGGTACTCAGCAAGTGTGTGTGCGCTTCCCCGATGTGGGCAGGTGGAAAGCTACCCAAACCAGACCTTCACAGAGGACTCAGACCAAGCCCAGGAAGCCCCCCGCCTTTCCCCGTCTTGGTTCTGGGCCAAGGCTGGACTTGCCTTCATGGTGATACAGCCCGGCTATGGGGTCTGAGAGAACCTGGATTGGTCCCCTGGATTGGGAGAGAGGGAGCAGCAAGACCAATGAGGACATGGTCTCCCCTGGATGGGGAGGAATTCCCACATGATGTGGTCAGGGCTGCGGTCAAGACCGTGACGGGAGGAAGCATGGCGTCCTATAAGATCATAAAGCAGGCCCCTCAGCCAGCCAGGTGAGGGAGGCTTGGGAGGAATTTTCTGTAGGAGGTGACTGACCTTAAGTTGTGTGTTGAAGAACAACTAGAAGTTGCTTGGGAGACAATGAGAAGGGGGACATGTCAGGGTGACTTCAACCTGAAAGCACTGTGCACAGTGGGCAAGGGGGATGGCAGCAAGAGGAGCAGGAGAAGTGGCTGGGGCCAGGTCACAGAAGGTCTTATTTGTAGGACTAAGGGGCTCAGACCCAGACTTCTTAATCTCAGCAACAGGCAGCTTGGCCAGTCTGTTGGGAAAGGGAAAGCCCTGTAGGGAAGTTGGCGAAAACCCAAGCTGTGCCCCACCCCAGGAGAACTTAAGCAGACCCCAGGGAGGGCCACACTCTTCCCCAGACTGCCTGTGAACTTCCAGAGTCCTTGAGCCCACCCTGGAATTTAGAAGCTGTGCTTGTTTTCACAATTCCCTGCCCATACCACACAGAGAGCTGTCTAGAAACTCACTTTATTTTCCATTTACTGAGTGAGCCAACGAGCCAGGGAGGAGAGATGTAGAAAGCTTGGAAAATCTACTCCGCATCTCCCTGGGCTGAGAAGGACTCAGAAAATGACAGTAATCACAGCCACCACCACCGTCCCCCCTGCTTCTCCACACACACACCTTTTCCAAGTATTCTGGAAGCTTCTCAGGCCAGTCTCTTCCTCCTTCTATGGAGATGCACAGTCACTCACTTCCTGTGTCAGGGCCTAGAAAAGGACACTAAAGCCCAGGGACTGTGGGACAGAACCAGGATACCCACGGCACTCGGCTCCGTTCGCCTCTTGAGTCAGACGGGGGAAACAGGATGAGGGACTAGGTTCAGTTTCTCTGCCACCTGCTTAACTCTGCCTTCTCTTCCTCAGGGCTGCCCCGCTGGGGCATGGCAATGAGTGAGCAGGCCCAGTGGACAAGGATGGAGAGCCACACCCAGGAAGGCAAGAAGTGATGCCCACCTAGCCCCCATGACTGCCCTAGGAGCGGGGGTCCCCAGGCCCTGGCAGGCTGCTGACCCTCAGCCTGCAAACCGCTAAGAGCAGGACTTCAGACTTTTCCAGTGGATGGTCCCCTCCCCTGTGGCTCCACTATGAGGCTCCTTGTGGCCCCCCTCTTGCTTGCATGGGTGGCTGGTGCCACTGCCGCTGTGCCCGTGGTCCCCTGGCGTGTTCCCTGCCCCCCTCAGTGCGCCTGCCAGATCCGGCCCTGGTATACACCCCGCTCATCCTACCGCGAGGCAACCACCGTGGACTGCAATGACTTGTTCCTGACAGCTGTGCCCCCAGCGCTGCCCGTGGGCACGCAGACCCTGCTACTGCAGAGCAATGGCATCGTTCGCGTGGACCGGAGTGAGCTTGGCTATCTGGCGAACCTCACTGAGCTGGACCTGTCCCAGAACAGCTTCTCAGACACCCGAGACTGTGATTTCCATGCCCTGCCCCAGCTGCTGAGCCTCCACCTGGAGGAGAACCAGCTGACCCGGCTGGAGGACCACAGCTTTGCAGGGCTGGCCAGTCTGCAGGAGCTCTATCTCAACCACAACCAGCTGCACCGCATCGCCCCCCGGGCCTTCGCCGGCCTTGGCAACCTGCTGCGGCTGCACCTCAACTCCAACCTGCTCAGGGCTGTGGACAGCCGCTGGTTCGAGATGCTGCCCAACCTGGAGATCCTCATGATCGGGGGCAACAAGGTGGATGCCATCCTGGACATGAATTTCCGGCCCCTGGCCAACCTGCGCAGCCTGGTGCTAGCAGGCATGAACCTTCGGGACATCTCTGACTATGCCCTGGAGGGGCTACAAAGCCTGGAGAGCCTCTCCTTCTATGACAACCAGCTGGTTCGGGTGCCCAGGCGGGCACTGGAGCAGGTGCCTGGCCTCAAGTTCCTGGACCTGAACAAGAACCCACTCCAGCAAGTAGGGCCGGGAGACTTCGCCAATATGCTGCACCTCAAGGAGCTGGGGCTGAACAACATGGAGGAGCTGGTCTCCATTGACAAGTTTGCCCTGGTCAACCTCCCCGAGCTGACCAAGCTGGACATCACCAACAACCCCCGGCTGTCCTTCATCCACCCCCGCGCCTTCCACCACCTGCCTCAGATGGAGACCCTCATGCTCAACAACAATGCGCTCAGTGCCTTGCACCGACAGACGGTGGAGTCCCTGCCCAGCCTACAGGAGGTGGGTCTTCATGGCAATCCCATCCGCTGTGACTGTGTCATCCGCTGGGCCAATGCCACTGGCACCCGTGTCCGCTTCATCGAGCCACAGTCCACCCTGTGCGCCGAGCCACCAGACCTCCAGCGCCGCCCAGTCCGAGAGGTACCCTTCCGAGAGATGACAGACCACTGCTTGCCCCTCATCTCCCCCCGAAGCTTCCCCCCTGTCCTCCATGTGGCCAGTGGAGAGAGCCTGGTGTTGCATTGCCGGGCGCTGGCTGAACCAGAACCTGAGATCTACTGGGTCACTCCAGCCGGGGTTCGACTGACAGCTGCCCGTGCAGGCAGGCGATACCGGGTATACCCCGAAGGGACCCTGGAGTTGCGGAGGGTGACAGTGGAAGAGGCGGGGCTCTACACCTGTGTGGCCCAGAACCTGGTGGGGGCCGATACTAAGACCGTTAGTGTGGTGGTTGGCCGGGCTCCCCTGCAGCTAGGCAGGGATAAAGGGTGGGGGCTAGAGCTCCGGGTACAGGAGACCCACCCCTATCACATCCTGCTGTCTTGGGTCCCCCCACCCAACACCGTCTCCACCAACCTCACCTGGTCCAGCGCCTCCTCCCTCCGGGGACAGGGGGCAACTGCTCTGGCCCGCCTGCCTCGGGGCACCCACAGCTACAACATCACCCGCCTGCTTCAGGCCACAGAGTACTGGGCCTGCCTGCAAGTGGCCTTTGCTGATGCCCACACCCAATTGGCTTGTGTTTGGGCCAGGACTAAAGAGGCCATTCCTTGCCACAGAGCCTTAGGGGACCGACCTGGGCTCATAGCTACCCTGGCTGTGGCTGTCCTCCTGCTGGCAGCTGGGCTAGCAGCCCTCTTTGGCTCTGGTCAGCCCAGGCAGGGGGTGGGTGGGCGGCCTCTTCTACCAGCCTGGGCATTCTGGGGCTGGGGTCCCCCCTCAGTCCGAGTGATGTCTGCACCCCTTGTCCTGCCCTGGAATCTGGGAAGGAAGCTGTCCACGTCCTTAGAAGGGGAGACACTGTCCCCACCATTGTCTCAAAATTCCTGGAGCTCAGCCTGTTCTCAGCAGTAGAGAAATAACTAGGACTACTTTTTAAAAAAAGGGAAGCAATCTGGGCCGATGCCCTGCCAAGAAAGTGACATGGACCCACGTGCTTGAGGCCTGACAGCTGGACCAAGACAGACAAAGCTTTGTGGCCCCAGGGGCTGCTCCTGCAGCCTCCAAAATGTGGCCCTTACCTTGTGGGGACTCCTCCACTGCCTTTTTGAGGAGTTTCTTCAAGGGACAGAAGGACTCTGGCTGGAGCCTTCCACCTCCCAGGGGTCGACATGCCCTGAGGCTCCTGGGCTGCCACCTGGATTCCCCTGCCTGTGTCCCCAGGCCCTTGGCCCACAGGATATGCCCCCTCCTCTTCTGTTCCTCTGTACAGTCTCAGTTGCTTGCTCTTTCCCCTCCTGGGCAAGGGCTGAAGGAGGCCTATCCTCCCATCTTGGGGACCGCTCCCAGAGTGAACCCCAGCCTGCTCTGAAGGACTTTCGGGAAGAGGCTGCCCAGCTGGCACTCTGAGGTGGACAATTTTGTACCTTTGTGGAGAAATGTGTCACCTTCCCCAACCCAATTCACTCTTTTCTCCTGTTTTCTAAAAAATAAAACTAAATAAGAAAAACATAATAAGGGGGAAAGGAAACAAAAGAAAATTGTCCTTTGAGTACTGAGTATCAGCTCAGCTCTCTGCTCTGGGATCCCTTTAAAGCCTAGAGAGGGGGACAGAGGGAGGGGCTGGATGGAAGAGGAGAAAGGAGGAGGGGGAAATGGCGCAGGAAGGCACAGGTTTTCGCTGCAGGTTTGAATTCTGGCCTATCCCAGACAGTCCCTGGAACTGTGAGCTGGGGGGGGAGGGGGGGGCGGGGCGGGGGATGGACAAAGAGTAGGAGAGGCCGAAAAGAGAGGGAGAAAGCACAGGAGGCAAGGAGAAGGGTGGCGGAGAAAAAAGCCAGAGAGGAAGGGAGTGGAAATTTCCATCACCAAACATTGTCACCCCTTCTCGTTTTCTGATAAGCAATTAACATGCCAGTGCATAAGAAGCACTTTCCAGGCCTATTTCTAATTAAACAAACCCAAGAGGCAGAGTCATGCAGAGAATTGCAAATCATCAAGACAGCAAGAACTTGGGCTCACTGGGGCAGGAGGAGTGTGGGATGATAGAGGATTTGGGGAGGGGAGGGCTGTGGGACAAAGAAATTGCTGCATTTATCTTTCCGGTCCATTTCAGTATAATTTACAATAAGCTTGGTTTGCTTTTACAGTGTTTTTTGTTTTGTTGTGTTGTGTTTTGTTTAAAAAAAAAACAGATTGACTTCAGAGGCCAAGTGTTTAGAGGATATCTGTTGGAAAGGCTACAGAAGCCGGCGGGGTGGGGGCAGGGGGCGGCTCCAGAGCAAGAGGCCCCTGGCCACAGCGCTGGTTTCTGAGGCAGGCTGGGGGAAGTCATAGGCTCCTGAAATTGAAAAGAAGCAACACGTGAACCTGAGGACCCCTGTGCTACAGGCACATTCAGCAGACTGTAAGCTGCCTTCAAGAGTCAAATGTATACACTGGTAGGAGCCAGGCTAGGAGACAGAGCATGAGGCTCCACGGGACCTAGAAAGCACACACTCACCCAAGGCAGAGGCAGCACTCCTTTCTCATGAACACAGGAGAGCAGGGTTCCCCCAAACGCCAGTTCAGAAGCCTTCTTCCCCTTAGGCAGCTCAGCCTGCCTCAGGACCACCCCACAGCTTGCTACACAAGGATGGCTGGGCCCGTCCCCAGAGTTTCTGATCTAGATCCAGGCAGGACCTGAGAATTTGCATTTCTAACTCGTCTTCAGGTGATACTGTTGCTGCTGGCCTGGGGACCGCACTCTGAGAACCTCAGAGCTGCAGCCTGTGGTGGCCAGAATGTTTTGCTCCTGCCCCAGGCCCCCAGGGGAGAGCCGGGAGAGGGGCTGGAGGATGGTCCCTGCGCTCCTCCCCACTTCACTGGCAGGCTGCTCCAGTCAGCAGGCTCCATTCTCGTGGGCTCTTTCCCATGGGCAGGTGACATGTTCTTTGGTGGACTTGGCTGGCCAAGCAGAGATGCTCCCTTTGCCTTCCAACACCGTGGCTGACACTCCTAACACCTCCAGTGCTCTTTCCTGGTGAACTTTGGGACCACCATGGCTACATGCTGGGCAGCTCCACCAACTGACCAGAGCTGGCCTGGGGATCTGGCCCACTGGCCATCTATGAGGGTGGGATCCACCCTCTGTGGTCCAGGAGGTCTGTGGAGAAGAGGCAGGCAGGGCCCTTGTGGATGGTGGAAAACTGGAGCCAGAGGTCAATGGCTCTCCTTCCCTCTAGGACTACAGGCAGCTGCTGCCTTTCCGACGGGCCCACATGGCACAGAGATTCGAGGTGCTGTTCCCTGAAATAAGCACCCAGAGTCATAGAAAGCCTGTGGAGCCCTGTGGCCCTCTCCCATAAGCACCTCCATTGCCAGCCCCACAGCCGCCTAGGAGCCTGGGCCCATCAGAGCAACCCAGAAAATGAGCAGCAGCACAGCTAGAGGCCCAGGGCCTCAGGCCCGCTAGCTCAGAAGACTCCAAATGTGCCTGGGCTTGGAAGGTCGGAGGCCCCTTCACTCCCTTCCTTTCCCTCAGATTCCCCAGCTATAGACAGGATGCCCTCGGTGGGTGTGGGGGAGGCTCTGGGAGGGGGGATACCATTCTGGTGGCACTGGAGCTTTCAGCTGCTTGAGGCCTTGAAAATGAGTCCCTTCTTCTGGGGAGAAGAAGTAGTTACGGTGATTTAACTGGCTCTTAACTGAGTCCCCATGTCCTCAGCACCTTGGCCACCCTGAAAAGTTAGGCAAGCTGGAGGGAGAATGCGAACGAGTGGCCTTATTTCTCCTGGAAGGGGATGACATTGCAGGGACATGGATAGTTAGGGAGAAGGAGAAAAAGGCACCTTGTGGGTTGTTGTGTCCTAGAACACCTAGAAATGGAGCCAATGCGAGTGAGCAACCTCTGCCTGGTACAGAGCTGGGCGTGTAGCTCAGGTGCATTTCGACCAGGCGGGAGGCAGTGGGACCATGCCCTGTGTGGTCATTAACAGGCCTACATGGCATCTGAAGTCAACTTTCACACTAGACCGAGCATGTAGGCACAACTAAACATGCTGGGTTTAAAACAAACAAAATCACTATTTACCTGGTCTCTGCTGTATGTCGAAGACTGATTTTTTTTAACCCTACATAGAAAGCAATATTTATTTCTGTTTAAATTTTAAGTTGTTATGTAAGACCTGCCATGTCAATCTATCAAGACAATTTCTAAACCCAGCCTAACTGTTGAACGGATTAGCTTCCCTCCCTGGTGGATGACACCGCTCGGCTCTCCTGCCTTCTGTGTCCTCATCCTCAGCTCAGACAGGCTACGAAGCAGACCTGGGCAGACACGTTCTGTGGCTCATAGCAACAGCCTTCCCACCAGCCAAACAAGGGTCCATCAATCAACGCATCTGGTGTGGCCACTCAGATGACTGCAAACCACTTCAATATACTGTCCTGCAGCTAACATTTCTGCGTTCTCCCACGAGGCTGACTCTGTGGGGGTCGGTGTCAAAGTGAGGTAATAGTGAGTTTGTGGCATCCCCGGGAGCTATCAGTCTCATCCCTGTGTCACAGAAGTAAGTGACAGGAGTAAGTGAGGTTGGCTGATCCATTGTAGGATGGCCAATTGGGGTGTTCCTGGTCTTAGCACTGGGCAAACTGGGATGGTTGGTCACCTTAGTCTGCTGAACTCTTTCTAAACATAGCAAGCCATCTTCCTCCCTACCTCCTTGCTCCCTCCCAATGACAAATATTTTGTGAACATGACTATGTGGCAGGCATAGTTCCAGGAACTGGGTACACAGGCGAAACTTTGAGCCAGGCCTTGCATTTTTGTGAGGGGAGAAAGTTGATGAACAGGATCAATAAGTAAGAATACATAGTATGTTGGACGGTAATGAGTGCTATGGAGAAAAACATAAGTCAAGGGGGGAAGAGGATGAGAGCAGTCGTGAGGGCTTACACAGGGTGCTCAGCACCTTGGTGAGAAGGTGACTTTGGGGGAAGAGTGATCAAGGCAAAGAGAATAGCGTGGGTGAAGGCCAAGAACAAGAGGCTAGTGTGGTGGAGCAAGAGAGGGAGGGGAAGAGTAACCGTGAGACCTGAGGTCAGAGAAACAGCTGGGCAATCGCATTGAGTTTTGTGGGCCATTGGAAGGACTTGGGCTTTTCTTTCCATTAAGAGGAAGAGCCACTGAAGGGTGCTGAGCAGACATGGCATGATTTGACTTAAGGGGATCCCTCTGGATGCTAGACCAAGAATAGCATGGGGGTGTGGAGTGGGCAGGGCAGAAGCAGAGAGGCCAGTTAGGAGTCCCCTGCAATAATCATCTCAGTTAAAACATTGCTTCTAGAACTTTGCCAGGGATGGATACCAAGTACATCTCTGTATTTTCTAAATCTATCCTTTCCCCTATTTTTGAAAAAGCCACATTTACTCTTTCACAGGCTCCTGATCTCTCTGCCTTTCTTCCACGAATCTTCAAAAGTAGCTCACTTAGATCAAGGCCTGTCAGTGCCCTGCCCCATAACAGAGTGACTGGAACTCATTCAAGGTAGGGAGGAATGAGCTTCTCTGGCCTTCAACTCCATCTTGGTTGTGTTTGTCATTCAAGCACGTCATTCCAAGGGAGAGTCAGGAGTGACAGGAGTCCTTATCCTGCCCTTCCTCTGTCACCATTGACAATACTTTGGCCGGGCCGGGCCTGATGTCTACCTTCCTTCTTGATGATTACCAAAAGGACCCCTGTGTATTCCTCATGGGTTTCACAAGTGTCAGGTCGCCTGTCTTTAACCTTCCTGGTATGGTTCTTCCCCATTTGTGCTTTCCTTTTGTATTTGCCCTTTGATCAATGCCCTTTCCATGTATTTTCTTGTTAATTTGTTTTATCCTCACCTGAGGACATTCTTCATTGCTTTTAGAAAGAGAGGAAGAGGGAGAAAGAGGGAGAAACACCAATGTGAGAGAGAAACATTGACTGGTTGCCTCTGATAGGCTCTCCAACCGGGGATCAAACCTGCAACCCAGGCATGTGCCCTGACCAGGAATGGAACCTGAGACATTTTGGTGTGATGCTCCAACCACTGGCCAGGGATCCTTGTATTTTTATGGAATTGTAGGAATGGCTAACATTGAGTACTTACTGTGTGTGCTAAACATTCTAGTACAGATTTCACATACTGTTTCTTTTCATTGATAGCCACCTTATAAAGTAGATATTAGCCCCATTTTACAAATGAGATAACAGAGCTCAGAAAGGCTAAACGAGTTATCCAAGGTCACACAGCTAGTTGGTGGCAGAGTCAGGATTCAAATGCTCCCTGATTCCAAAGGCTGTGTCTTAACCACCCTGCTCCACTAGATTCAAATTCATATTCTTTAAAAGTATGTCAATAGTTTTTTAAGAACATGAGAACTTCTAAAATCTGTGTGCAGATTTTAGAGAGCTCCCTGTGTGGCCACTTCTATTTTTAGATGCTGCCCTCTTTTTTTTATTCAGGATAATTTATGACTTTATTGTCAGGACTAAGTTTTAAAACCTCTTGAACTATATTGTCTTGAGAATCACAGCTTCTGATCCTTTTCTCTGAATTTTTGAAATGTGCTTTTTAGAAGTCTGGGTGTACCTCATTGTGCCCCCTCATCCTTTCCTTCCTTAGATATACTATGAACTCTAAAATTCCACAGTGGCTTCCTATGGAGGTTCTGATGTCTCCCCTCACCAATCAGCTCTTTTTCTGTTGGTCAGAATAATGTCCTGAGCAGCCTTTGTCCATGGGCTCCCTTTGACCCTGAGCTCAGACATCAGCTGGCAAGTCAGGAGCTCATCAAAGCTTGACATTGAGCTAAGCAATGCACCAAGCAAGTGCCTAGGTGGCAGGAGTCCCCACCACTGCTTTATCTGGCCTCTGTGCCCATTTCTTAGCATTGATTAGGGAACACAATCCCTATGGCCTCCTTCTGGCCAAGTGGCCCCTTTCGTTCTCATTTCCCAGTGGCCTCCTAGCCATTCTCCTTTTGTCTTCATCCAAAGCTGGTTCCACTTCTTGTGACCTTCCATTGCCTGGCTACAGTCAGGAATCAGCATCCCACCCTTGGCCTCCACACACCCGAATCTTTGTGCCCCTCCAGGTTTCCTTTTCCACAGTCCCCAGCAAGGAACCCAGAACTCTCCTCTGCCTTGTTTGTAGAAATTTCCAGTCACCACAGTCCCTCACCCCCATCTGCAGCACCACTGTATGCAAAGGGGCCTACTGATTTTGCTCATGGATGTCTGAGACCTTGGAGGAGCCATGGTTGGAAAACAGCAGCTCTCTTGGCAACAAGAGAACACAGTAGGTTAAACGAGTACTGAAGAACTATTCCTCATCCCCTCGTCGCCACCTCAGGAATCTAAAAGGGCCAGGCTGTCAGTCTATGAGGAGTGAAGAAGGAGCCCAGGCTCAACCTACATGATAATAATAACATGTGGTACATTGTGGCACATGACTGAGCTCACTGATACCTACTTTCTCATTTGCTCTCAGTAATAACACAGTGAGTTAAACCACACAGATATGGTTGTAATCCCCATTTTACAGGCAAGGAGGCTGAGGCTTGGAAATTTTATGGAATTTACTCAAGGTCACACAATCAATAAGGGTAGAACTGGAGTTTGAACCCAGGTCTCCTAATTCCGAATCCTCACACTCTATTCACCTACCCACACTAAAACACCTTCTACCTAAAAACAAGGACCTGAGGGCAGTGCACTTCTCTCAGGGATTTGCAATGCTAGCCAGACAATTGGGTACTACTAACTTCAAGGTATCAAGAGGAGATAGTTATCACTTGCACCAAAAGGATTGTAGGAGCTGGGTGTGTGCTGGGTGGGTCCCAGGACTTGTGGGGGCAGAGCTGACTGAGACCACGGAGCCCTCAGGAGACAATTGTATGGCTCACCAACTCAAGGGCCACTACTTGGAAAAATCCCTCACAGCCAAAACCTGCCTGCTGTGAGGAATCATCTGGTTCAGCCCTGCCCCCTAATGGCCTCCATATCATTGTCTCCATTCATTTTACAGTGAGGGTGGAGAGGAACAAGATCCTGGTTTCTGGGTTCAGGGCAGGGCTGAACTGATGGTCCCCGGCCATACTCCTCAGTGGTTCAAAATAGACTTAGAGAGTCAAAAGACCTCTGGGAATTGTTGACAAATTTTTCTGCTTATATGCATATATGAAATTTACTGGAGAGAGGCCACCCTGGATTTGATAAGATTCTGAAACGGGTCCAAAACCCAGAAAAATCAATAATTTCTATTTCAGAGGGTCTGAGAGTCACACCCATGACTACAGGACTCCAGACTACAGTTGGGACTTGCCTCCCACAACTTGGTGGTCTGTCAGGGAGGATTAGATTGATGAACATCCACCATCTCTGCACCTAAATGGGATTCAGATTTACGTATATAGACTATTCCTTTAAAATAAGGAGAATGAAGTGAATTCTCAGTGTTTTCATTTACAAAGTAAGGGCTCCTATGTCTGCCCCTAACCTTCAACCAAAGTTTCAAGCTTTCAGCCCATTAAAACATGCAAGCTTTCTGGAACTCCAGCGCACCCCCTCCTTTGTGAGCTCTGTGGGTCCCCCAACCCTGAGAGCCACATTAGAGCTCACTCAGTCAGTCAACAACATCTGTCTGACAGCCCTGTGCCCAAGAGGGGCACAGGCTTTGCCTAAGTGCCTTGGGAAACCCAGTCACAAGCCCTTCTTTTCAATGCTGGGTAGATTTGAATCACCCATCCTGTTCTCATTCTCCTTTATTCCCCTTCCCCAATTCCTCAACTTTCCCAACACCCCCCCTACACACACACGTGCTGTGTTCACATGTGCTTGTACATGTGCTTGTACAAACATGCACAATTTTGTAAATGTCATTTGCAGCTCTGCTCCAGTCCCAATTCTACACACCATCTGCCAGAAGCCATTTTAAGCACCTAATAAAACTGTTTTAGAATGAATCCTGGGGTGTTCTGCCCTTTGTTTCCCCAGGGCAAGAGCATTTGGGCTCCACATGGAGCTACATGTTGGCACCAAGTGAAGAGAAGGAGAAAGAATGAGCCCAGGACTAGCAAGAGATCCCATTCACCTTCCACAAGCAATGCGGTACACCTCAGCTTTGATGGGAACCGTAAGTAAGAAGGGAGGACTTTCAAGTCTGGACAGAGGCATATACCTGAATTCAAATCCCTGCTGAGATTCTTGTTATTTCTGAGATGGTGGGCCAGTACCATACCTGTCCACCTCACCTGTGAATGAGGGCTACTGCTACTGAACTCCATGGTTCTCAAACTGGAGCATGCACCAGAATCACCGGGGTGCGTGGGGGGAGGAGGACAAAACACAGATTCCTGGCTCAACCCAGGGATGGGGCTTGAAAATTTGTATTTCTCACACAAGTTCCCAAAGTGATGCCTCTGATTCAGGACAATGCTCTGAGAAGCTGTGGTCTAACTCATGATTTGTTGGGAGTATTAAGTGAGAAAATGTATGTAAAGCACCTAGTACATAGTAAGATGGTGGTTCGCAAACTTGGCTGTTCATTAGAATCACCTGGGGAGCTTTAAAAACTCCTGATGCCCAGCATCACAGGCCAATTAAATCAGAGGCTGATACAGACATTACAACCTTTTAAAAAAGCTCCCCAGTGACTTAAATGTATAGTCAAGGTCAATGGCCACTGTAGTAGAAGCTCCAGACATTTAAAGCACCCTTTATGAGCTACCCAGCTGCCCCTCTTTTCAGACCTGTCTCCTTTCTTTCCCATGGGTCCCACCTCTCACTCTGGTTCCCATGGGAAGGGCTCTTGGGCAGCTTAACCTTGGATTTAGCTTCTAGAGTGGCCAGGTGCTGAAGACCATGTGGAAGATGAGAGCTGGTTCATTGATTCCACGGCTTATTCAGCCAGTCAGACACTCATTCACTCAATCATCAACTAGGCTGCTATCACTGGATTTAGGAAGTACTTGGGCGATGAGAAAAATCTAGTCCTGTCCTCAGAAGTTTGTACCATAGCACAAAAGATGTAAAGTAATTGATGCTACGATTTAGAAGAGTCCTCTAGCCCCACTCCCACCCACCATGGACCTTCTCTCTACAACTGCCCCATTACCTCCTCCCAGCTTTGATTCTGTGAGAGAGAGCTCTTTACCTCAGGAGGCAGCCCAGCCAGTTCAACAATTCTACTTGTTAAAAGTTCTTCCTGCATGTTGTAAGTTCTTCAGGAAGAACTTTTAACAAGTAGAATTGTTGGGGGGGGCATGTCGGTGGGAGAGGGTGTGCAGGGTGGAGAGGAATAAAGGGGAAAAAATGGGACAATTGTAATAGCATAATCAATAAAGTATACTTAAAAAAAAGAAGAATGACAAAGCCAGTGTGGCAAATATTAATGTTAGTAATCAATAAAGTGGGGTAACAGATGAAAAAAAAGTTCTTCCGGAAAACCAGGAAGTTGAAACTTTGTGAATAGTCATTTTGTACTCATTCAGCCCTGTTGCAGGCCTCAATAAACTCTTTATAAGATTGCTGGAAGCACTCTCTGCTAGGATTAAGTTGCTAACAATTGCATGCTGAATGCAGCTTCAATGACCAGACCAAGAACTGGGATAGAGTTACTTTCAGGCCTATTTCTAAATACTCTCTTCAAAGCAATTTGGAATTCTAGCACAGCTACCACTTCTAAATTTAAAGTTTCATCTGTAAACCTCTTGTAGTTCTGGTCTGTCATCACCTGTCACAGTCTCTAAGATGGGACACATTGTTCTAATGTATTATAGAAAATAGAAATGGAAGTATTTGTGCCAGTGTTCTGAAATCTCACTGATGTGTCTAGACTGCATATTTCAGTTTTTCCACAATGTGGAATGGTACATAGAAAGATTTTTGAAGAAAATTAAGTCTTTTTAAAAAAGTTCTTCCTCAGACTGAAGTGAAACCATGGCCTTGTGACTCCCACTCACTAGCTCCAAAGTCTGGAAACATCTCACCCAGGCTTCCCTTCCTCTGTGACACAACTGCAGCTCTGTACTCAAATACTCCTTCTGCCATAGGAGAAAATTACAACTTGCAAATCGAGAGTACATTCTTCACTACCATCAAAGTGTCAGAAGGGCAATATAGAAGTTTTTGCTTTCTGAGTATTAATTCTTCAGCTCTCACAGATTTTGCCAGGACTCAAAAGTCAACATAACACAAAAGCATTCACTAGTGAACTGATCACACTCTAATCTTAACCCCTCACTCAATGGTTCTTTCCCACTTAACTGCAACCCCAGCCTGACCTGGCCCATAGGTCAAAGGTCTTTGTCAGGATCTGCTGATGATTATGGGTGGTTACCAGGACACAAACAAATATGATATGAACCCATTGCAAAGTGAAATTAATATCTTATCCCCCAAAATTCAGATTTTAGTAATGTTGATGAAATCAATGTATATAAACCATCCATAAAGCCACTGAAAAAAATAAGCCTCATGAACTTCCAGTCAAGATGGTGGCATGCAGACATGCTTCACTTCTCTGCACAACCACATCAAAATTACACCTAAAATATAGAATAACCATCACTCAGAACTGTCAGAAATTGAGTTAAATGGAACTGACAGCTATAGAAATAAAGAAACCACATCCATCCAGACTGGTAGGAAGGGCACAGACATAGAATGGGCAGGTGCCACACCCATGTGCAGTAGATAAAAATTTGGGAGGAATATCTTGAGACAAGGAATACCAGCCCCATACCAGGCCCCCCAACCCAGGGTTCCAGTGCCAGGAAGATGAGTCTCCACAACTTGAGGCTGCAAAAGCCTATGGGGATTGAGTCAGTGGAAGAAACTTCTGGAGTCCCAAGCAGTTCCCTTTATAGAACCCACACGTGGACTCACCTACTCAGACTCCCTCCCTCTGAGCTTCAGCAGCAGGGTAGCAGCTTGGAAGGCACAAGATGCATACAGGAAGGAACTAAAGTGTCTGCCATCAAGGAAAACAGAAGCTATTGTCCCTTTTCTAAACCCTCCCATCAGAGAGCCACAGAGTGAGCGAGCGAGCTGATGACATATATGAGACTCCATCAACATGGCTAACACTGTTGACCCACCTTGGAGATCCCCAGAGACTCCATCCCACCCAACTTACTGGCCTACCCAAACTGCTTTTTCATGTGAATGGTTGGTCTTGGCTCATGCTGCACAACTTTCTAAATCCTCTCAATCAAGCAACAGCAGGCTTCAGTGAGCCCCAGGCCCAGCACTAGCAGCAGCCAACTTACATTCACAGCTTGGCCTCACCTGGGAATCTCCAAGCCAAGCATAAGTAGCAGCCATCTCAGACTGCTTTATACCTCAGGCAGGGTGGCCCCAGAAAAACGCAGGTGGGAACTGACCTTGGCCTGCATCACCCAGGGAAACCCTAGGGCCAATGCACCCAGTGGAAGGCTACAGACTATATTGGAGCGTTACCCCCTGTCCCTGCATAGCTGATCCTCCACAGAGGGCAGAGGTTTGTGGTAAGTAGTCACAGCCAAACCTTGCCCATGACTGGTCTGGGTAAATCCCTCTGCCAACTGATCTGCCAACAGCAACCAAGGTTCAACTATAAGAGGAGGGTGTTCTCAGCCCACAAGAAGGGTGTACCTCAAGTACCCAGCTTGGGTGATAGGGGAGGCTGTGCCACTGCACCCTACAGGACACCTACTACATTAGGTCGCACTACCAATACATAGAGTCAAAGCAACTCTACCTAATACCTTAGAAACAAACACAGGGAGGCTGCCAAAAGAAGGAAACAAAGAACATGGCCCAAATGAAAGAACAGATCAGAACTCCAGAAAAAGAGCTAAACAAAATGGAGATAAGCAATCTATCAGATGCAGCGTTCAAAACACTGTTTATAAGGATACTCAAGGAACTTAGCAAGGACCTCAGCAGCATAAAAAAAATCCATCCAGTCAGAAACAAAGGATACACTAATTGAAATGAAGAAAAATTTACAGGAAAACAACAGTAGAGTGGCTAAAACCTAGAATCAAATGAATGATTTGGAACATAAGGAAGAAAAAAACAACAAATCAGAACAAGAAGAAGAAAAAAGTATCCAAAAAAATGAGGATAGTATAAGCATCCTCTGGGACAACTTCAAGTGCTAAACATTTGCATCATAGGGGTGCCAGGAGGAGAAGAGAAAGAGGAAGAAATTGGAAATCTGTTTGAAAAAATTATGAAAGAAAACTTCCCTAATTTAGTGAAGGAAATAGACATACAACTGAGGAAGCACAAAGAGTCAGTCCCAAGCAAGAGGGATGCAAAGAGGCACACTCCAAAACCTATCATAATTAAAATGCCAAAGGTTAAAGATAAAGAGAGAATCTTAAAAGCAGCAAAAGAAAATAAATTAGTTGCCTACAGGGGAGTTCCCATAAGACTGTCAGCTGATTTCTCAAAACAAACTGCAGGCTAAAGGGATTGGCAAGAAATATTCAAAGTCATGAAAATCAGGGACCTACAGCCAAGATTACTCTACTCAGCAAAGCTATATTTTAGAATCAAAGGGCAGATAAAAAACTTTCCAGACAAGAAAAAACTAAAGGAGTTAATTGTCACCAAACCATTATTATATGAAATGTTAAAGGAATTTATTTAAGAAAAAGAAAAAGATCAAAACTATGAACAACAAAATGGCAATACATATCTATCAACAACTGAATCTAAAAAAAACAAAAAACCTAAGCAAACAAGAACAGAGACAGAATCATGGATAAAGAGAGCATTTTGATAGTTGCCTGATGAGAAGGCAGTGTAGGGGGAATGGGTGAAAAGGTGAGGGGATTAAGAAGTATAAATAGGTAGTTACAGAACAGCCATGGGGATATAAGGTACACTATAGGAAATGGAGTTGCCAAAGAACTTATACAGAGACCCATGGACATGAACAATGGTGGGGTGTTGCCTGAAAGAGTGGTGAGTGCTGGGTGGTGGGGTCAAAGGAGGAAAAAATCAGGACAATTGTAATAGCATAATCAATAAAATATAAATTAAAGAGGCTCTGAGGAAGACCTATTAACAGCTGAAGAACAGAAAATTAACAAGAAAACACAACAGTCACCTCAAAAACAAATGATTTGAATATCAAAGTCAACAAGAATATAAATAACAACAAGAAAAATGATTTGGATATCAAAATCAACAAGAAAACAAGTAACGAGAAAAGTAAATGATTTGGATATCAAAAATTTAAGAGAGGCCCACGGGAAATGGATGGAGCACTACAATATTTTTGTCAAAGACCCTCTTTAAGATCCTAGCACAAAAGTCTAACAAGAAATGAAGATCTTCCCCCAAGGAGTCTATTTGTCTAAGGGGTAAAGCCTTACCCAATAAAAGAATTTCTATATTATGCCAATAATACAAGATAGCAATGATGAAGAGTTAGATTAAGGTCACCACAGATTAAGAGTTCAGAAAAGGAGAACCAATGAAGATAAGAAAGGCCAATGAAGGCTTTGCCAAGGAAATCTTGTTGTTGTTGTTTTTTAAAGATAGATGTATACATACCATTACTATCACCTGTCTTCCTCCCTGTCTCATCTATGGAACTAACCACACCCTAGTCAAGAGAGGACTAACCCTGGCTGGGAGGCTCAGTTGGTTTGGTGTACTGGTTGCAGTACACCAAAAATGTTGTGGGTTCGATTCTCAGCCAGAGTATACAGGAGGCAACCGATCGATATTTCTTTCACATCACTGTTTCTCTCTCTTTCTCTCTTCCTCACTCTCTAAAATCAATAAACATATCCTCAGGTGAGGATTTAAGATGAGTAAGAGAGAGAGACCTAAAGGCTTAGGAAAACTTACCCAACACACTGAGGAATTCAACTGCAGTGTTCATGGTCAAGGTCCTGGGAACACAGACATATAGTGAACCATGCCAAATGGTGGAAGAAGGCCGAGGGCTGGAGGAACCCCTTGAGGTGTAGAGAAGGGCATGTCTTACCTCAGTCAATCCCAGATGGGTGTGCTCATGCCTAGGACCCCCAGTGGCTCTGGCTGCTTTAGACAGAAAGGGAATGAGAAAGGGCAACATCACATTTGAACAAAGGGAAATCAATAGTGGCCTTCCCCTCCAGGCTGACTTCTCCTCTTAGAAGCAAAAGGGGCTTCCCACCTATCACCTCATCCACCCCTGCCTCCAGCTGAACCTCAGCTATAGTTTTCTGGAGAGAGAACACAGGTAGGATAAACAGGATGGCAGAGACACCCCTAGATGAGAGATCATGTTTCTCACCTCTCAGCCTACCCCCTACATTTACAGAGAAAAAATAGGCTAAGACTAATATTGAGGGGAAAGTAAGTTGTAAATATGCATTCAGAGGGGACAGTGAAGTTAGGGGAAATGGCATCTGTGATCCTTGGCCATTTGGGTACCAGCTAAATGTTCAGGGCTTCTCCTTCTGCCCCTCCAGCTGCCTCTCGGTCCTCACTAGTCCCCAGTAAGGGCATGGGGATGTCCTTACCTGGGGCAACTCAGGCAAGGGGGGTTGGAACTTGAGTTGACCTCTCATTTCCTCCTGCCCTCAGAAAGGAAGAAATGCTAATACCCTCCACCACCACCCCTTGACCCTGCTTTGCTGGTTGGTTTTATTTTCTTTTTTAAGTTTAAGTCATCTGGTTTTTAAAAAATTTTTAAAGATTTTATTTATTTATTTTTAGAGAGAGGGGAAGGGAAAGAGAAAGAGAGGGAGAGAAATATCAATGTGTGGTTGCCTTTTGTATGCCCCCCACTGGGGACCCGGCCTGTAACTCAGGCATGTGCCCTGACTGGGAATCGAACTGGCAACCCTTAGCTTCTCAGGCCAGTGCTCAAACCAGCCAGGGCAGGTTTTTTAAATCTTTCATTGTAGTTAAACACATATAACAACAAAATGTACCATCTTAACCATTTCTAAGTGTACGGCCTATTTGTGTTTAGTATATTCACATTGTTGTGCAACCAGTCTGCAGAATTTTATTTTTATTTTGCAACATTGAAACTCTGTACTCCTTAAGCAATATCCCTTCCTCCCTCAGCCCCTGACAACCACCACTCTACTTTCTGCTTCTGTGAATTTGACTACTTAAGATACTTCAAAAAGGTGGAGTGAAACAATAGTTCTTTTTTGTGTCTGGCTTATTTCACTTAGCATAATATCCTCAAGATTCATCCAGGCTGTAGCGTGTGTTGGAACTTATTTCCCTTTTAAGGCTGAATAATTTTCCATCGTATGTATAGCACATTAGTTAACCCATTCATCCACTGATGGGCACTTGCATTGCTTCCACCTCTTGGTTATTGTGAATAATGCTGCCGTGAACATAGGTGTGCATGTATCTGTTTGAGACCCTGCTTTCAGTTCTTTTGGATATGAACCCACAAGTGGAATTATTGGATCATGTGGTGATTCTATGTTTAATTTTTTTTTTTTTTTTTGAGGAATCGCCATGCTGTTTTCCACAGCAGCTACTCCACTTTACATTCCCACAAGCGGTGTACAACGGTTCCAGTTTCTCCACCCTGCTTTGCTTTTAAGAAGTCATTGAGAATGGGGGCTTCTCCAGCACCTCTGGGCTTGAAATGAGAACCCAGGGCCTTTCTCCAGTTTAGAATGACTACAGTCCTGCCCTGTCCTGCCTTTACCTCAGAGCCTCCCCGCCCCCTGCCCCACATCGATTTCTGGTGAAATCTCATTGGCGTTACTCAGCCCCTGAGGAATCCTGCCCTCCAGCAGGCCTGGGAGGAAGAAGAAACAGGAGGACTTCCCAGGCCAGAGTAAAGCAAAGAAACACTCAAGAGCCATGGTGCTCCTCCCACTGCAGGAATGCTCAGCAGTGAGACAGATTTGGGGGAAGAAGAACAGTAAGCTACATCCCTCCTGACTTCGTCACATGGGGCAAGTGTTCAGAACACAGGGCAAGGGGGCGGGAGGCCAGGGAAGCTTGGGAGAGCAGGTGTGAAAGTCCAAACCACCTCACCTCTTCACCACCACAGCCTCCAACCTGGCCTCCCTGCCTCCCTCCTTCTGTGCTGGGGGATCAGCAGCCAGGGCGCTCACTCTAAAACTCAGATTGGATCCTGCTTCTTCCCTGCCGAAAATGTTTCATGGCTCCCCACTGCCCTCAGACTCTGCCCTCCCACTCTGAGATCCAGCCACACACTGTGTTTCAATTGCTAGGACGTACCACACACTGGCCATCTCTGTTGGGCCTTTGTACACAATGTTCGCTTAGCTTGGAACATGCTCCCCCACACCACCCAGCTTCTTCTCTTCAACTAACTAGTTCTAGTCGACCTTTGGGGCTCATCCTAGATATCACTTCTTCCAGGAAACCTTCCATGACCTCCCCAGTTCAGAGTCAGGGCTTCTTCTCAGTATTATCACGAAAGCATCACAGGACTCTCACTCTGGGTGTGTCCCTGGTGACTCACCTGTGTTTCTCTCTTTTTTCTTTAATTTTTTTTAATGTTGTTCAAGTACAGTTGTCTCCATTTTCCTGCCACCATTTCCCTAACCCCGCCCACCCCCATACCCCACCCTCAAACCTACCCACCTTTGGCTTTGTCCATGGGTCCTTTATACATGTTCCTCGATGACACTTCCCCTTCTTTCACACTATATTCTGTCAGCATAGCAGAGTCTTCACTTTTTACCCCTAGCACCTATGACCCAGCCAAGCTCAATGGAAATGTTCATTACAAGTTTTGTGATGAAGGAATGTGTGAGTGAATGCATGAAGATCTGAATCAGGAGGCTGGTGAGGCACAGGAGGAGTGGAGGGGCTAGCCGACTCCTACCTTCTCCCCCTGCCCCCACATAACCATCAAGTGCTCTAATGTGCAACCACAAATGTCAAGTTAAAAAACTAGCCAGCCCTGGCTGGTGTGGCTCAGTGGTTGAGTGCCAGCCTGCAAATTACAGGGTCACCCTGTTAGATTCCCAGTCAGGGCACATGCCTGGGTCTCGGGCCAGGTCCCCAGTAGTGGGCACATGAGAGGCAACCACACATTGATGTTTCTCTCCTTCTCTTTTTCCCTCCTTTCCCCTCTCTCTAAAATAAATAAATAAATAAATCTTAAAAAAATTAAAAACTAGCCAGACCTTTCAGCTTTCCTTCCTTCCTTCCTTCCTTCCTTCCTTCCTTCCTTCCTTCCTTCCTTCCTTCCTTCCTTCCTTCCTTCCTTCCTTCCTTCTTTCCTTCCTCCCTTCCTTCCTTTTCTTTTCTTCTTTTTAGTTTTTGGGGGTTTTGTTGCTGTTGTTGTTTCTTGGTTGTTGATGATATTTGCAGTTCTTAACCAGCCAGGCATCGACACCACAGCCCATGAACTGTGCCATCCCCAGGATCTCTTCAGTGGTTCCAAAGAGTTCCCTAGCTAAAGGTCAGCACTGCATCTCTCAGTCTCATCAAAAGTGAGGTTTCCATTGTGCTTAATGGTTTTTTACTTCTTTCTGTCTTGACTGTTCTTTGAGAGCTTTGACCATCAGGGCAGAGACAGAAGGTACTACCTCAATCTGGGCCTGTCTGTTCTGCACAGTCAGTTTCACTGTGATCCTCAGGCCCTTCCAACCACCAATTGCTTTGGCAATGTCATCACCATTGTTTTTGGAGACAGACCCAGGGGCTGATCTTGAAGGCCTGGGAAGACATTTCAAGGCCTTTCCCACTGGCGGCATGATTCAGGCAGCTGGTGTCAGATGAATCTGGGTTCAGAAGGAAGTTGCACTCAGGCCTCCTCCAAGCCAAAAGCTCAAAGAAGTCAGCTTCTTTCTGATCTTCAGTGTCTCCCCAAAGTTAAGGGAAAAAGAAGATAGGTGGGGAAAGGGGCGAGGCCATGCAAATGAGACACAATCCCTGCCCTTCCTTTGGGAGTTGTTCCAAAACCCTGGATTACTGGCATATTTGAATTTATCTGGCTGTCCCCTGCCCTGTGACACTGAGTGGTGAAGGGTATATGGTTTCTTCCAGCCCTCTCTGGCTTCCTAGCTTCTATCCAATGGCCAACCTGCCCCTTCCAGACCTCCCCACCTTTGCTAGGAGAAGGCTGTGATCCAGGGCCTTTACCCAGGAGGCAGCCAGGGTGAGAGCCCCAGGAACCAGGTGCAACAGTGATGCATCTCCAAGAGCTGGGCTCTAATTGGCCATTGCCCTTGGAACATAGAGACTCAGAGAGACAAAAATCTCCCCTACAGCATCCTGAATCTTTTTCCTGCAGCTGATGAACAGCGAGTCCCTGAGCTAGGGACATTCAGAAGAACAATGTTTTGGGGCAAGGAGCACAGAAAAGGATGCACCCAAACTGCCAGTATGCTCCCCGGAGCCCTCAGAGCTGCACATTCTGGAAACAAAGTATTAGGGAATTTTATGTAAATACTGCTGTTATTATCACTCTGGCTAATAACAGCCTGCAGAACTCCCAAAGAACTGCCATATCAATTAGCCCTGTCTCTCCCATGCCATCCACAGAAGGTGGGAGGGGCAGTCAGGGTCTCATTACAATAGTCACTACTGTTCTTTATTAGTGTCCCCTGTGAGACAGGTGTTTTGTACACATGATCTCCAACCCTCTCAGCAATCCCAGAGGGTGGAGAGTATTAACCTCATTTAAAAGATGGAGAAACTAAAGTCTAGAAAGTTGATGTTACTTATCCAATACCAGGCCCAGAATTCAAACCAGAGTGTTGGATTCCAGTGCCCACACTCTCCCTGCTCTCCAGTGCCAGCCTCATCCAGTGTGGCAGGTGGGTGAAGTGTGGCCCTTCCTCACACAGCTAGCCAAGGGCAACATCAGGATGGAAGCCATGATGTGGCGGGGGAGGGAGAGCAGAGCGCCACCAGCCCTCTCTCTCCTCTCGCACATTTGGGGACTCCAGAAGGTCAGACAGAGTATCCAAGACCTCTCATTATCATCATCTTCTGTGCATCAGAAGCCATGCTACATCTTAACTAAGAGGAAGTCCAAGGCAATTAGGGGTCACATGCAAGGGTTAGCAACAACCAACTCTAAGATGCAGAGGCCTGGGAGGACTCTACCCAGGCTCAGGTGAAGTGCACACATCAATTCCTTGCAGCCTTGGCACAGGTTACCAGAACTGGGCTTTTGGACCTCCTGGGTTTCCACGTAAGAACAGCCTCCTTAGTTACCTCTTCACCGGGGCTGGAGAGATGAGGGGAAGGTCCAGAGGCCAGCTCACGGGCAGAACTCAGCTCAGTCTGGAAAACTAGTTTCCCAGTGAAACAAGATTCAGTTATACCCAAAGTGAGAATGAAAAGCTCAGATAGATGAGGCTGAGGCAGACACTCAACAGCTGCTCTAGAAGATTCCCTGCTACATCACCCACACATGGATGTGCACATGTGGACACACCCCCCCCACAGCTCCACTCCAGCGGAGGTAGTTGTCAAGCATCACCCCACAAACCAGGAGTGCTTCCTCCAGCTCCTGTGCAGCCTCTCTGCCCTCCCTCTCCACTCAGTACTTAGACCCAGAAACCAGAATCACAGATGACTCAGGCCCGACTCAGGGGAGCTTGCTGTTCTTGCCCTCTCATATTATTTCCTGCTTTGAGCTAAGTCCCATGCTAATTCAACCAAGCAGGCCAGAGCTGTGGAAGAACTTCTCTTGCCAAAAAAGTTAACGTGAGGTGAGATGCCATTAATAACGTACAGTGTCTAGACAGGAGGCAATGGTCCCGAAACTCTCTGTACTCGTCAGACTGCACTTTGCTCAACCTGAGAGCCAATGCTAAGAGCCTTGGGAAACTTGGGCCTGGTCAGTGAGGGCACCAGCCAGGGGGCTAGATGAGACCTTTCCCCACTTGCAGGCAATGAGAGCCATCTCACAGAGCTGTGGGATGCTTGTGTGGGAGCAGAGTGGCTCTCAGACAGTGTGCATGGAGTCATGAGGAGGCAGGTTTCACCTCAGTCTAAAAAACTTTCCAACAGCTAAAGCTGGCTAATGAGAGCACATATTATCTTGTGAGATGGTGAGAACTCTGTCACAATATGTATTCCAACAGTGCATCACAGTGTTCACAGGCTTAGGCTGTGGAGTCAGACTCATCTGGCTTCCATTCCTGACTCTGTCATCTACTAATTGTATGACTTTGAAGAAGTTGCTTGAAACTATTTCTTCATTGGTACGTAGGCATAATAATTACCTCTTTGGGTTTAGAGGCTTATAAGAGGTCAATGAATATAAAGTAGAATGGTAAGCCCTCGATGCATTTTAGATAGAACCATTATTCTATGTAACAACAAAGTCTCACAGTGGTTGGGGATGGGCCTAGATCATCTCTGCAATCCCATCCAACCCCAAGGATCTGCAGACCCATTCACTCATTTGTTTTCTTTTCCTTTTTTCTCATTCAACAAATTAAGCTACCCTGTGACAGAAACCATGCTAGACCCTGAATAAACAAGGGATCAGAGACTGCCTCACACTCTTGCCTTCTGTCTGAGACCTCTTTAATCATTCCTTGCCTTAAAACCCTCCCAGCTGATCAGAAAGATGAGATGCTGCATGCAACACACACACACGCACACACACACTGCCGCCATGCCCTCATCAACCTGACAATTACTGAGCCCTGAGTTATGCAGGGATGTTTCAAGATGCGGCTATTTATTCATCCTTGTGGCCATCTCTGGCTCTTGTACCACCTCATAGGCTTTCTCCGAACCCTCTTAATGATCCATTCATGGCAGCCAGCTCTGTCTGCCACTGACAGGTTCTATTCTAGTATCTATTACTTGGGCAAACAAATAAACAGACCTCCACCGTCACAGAAGGACCCTGTTGGCGAGGACCCTCATTCTACTAGAATAAGGGTATGTTCCCAGAGAATGAATCATAACCCCTCCATGGATGGCATCTGAAATAACCAACCTGGCCCAAAGCAGCTGACTGGTGGTCCCCCTAGGTTCAGCACCAAGTCAGGAGCTCAGGATTGGTTTCCACTTTGGAGATGTTGGACATTTAATAATGGCTATAACCAGGTTGCTCTTGCTGAGACTACATAATTGAGTCTATGCCAAACCTTCAACATGGCCATCATGGCCAAGTTGTTCATAAGCTCACTGAGCAAACCCTGAGGTTCCTGAGGGGAGATTGTAACGAACATCCACAAAGTGGACAATCTTGTCAACCTGATTACTAGTAAGGGCTTGGTAGATGCACATGAAAGACAAATATTCATGTGTTCTGTACCCATTCCAAAAGGCCCATCACATTTTTTTTTTTTTTAGAGAGAGAGACAGAGAGGGGCTGGGAGGTCAAAAGACAGGGAGAGAAACATTGATGTGACAGAGAAACATCAATCAGTTGCTTCTCACATGTGTCCCAGCTAGGGACCAAACCTGTAACCTAGGCATGTGGCCTAACCAGTAATCAAATCGGTGACCTTTTGCTTTATAGGACTACCCCAACCAACTGAGCCACACTGGTCTGGGCATATATCTCTTTTCTAAACTTTCTTGTCACCAGTTCTTGAGTCTTACCCCTTCCAAATTCTTGACCATCTGGCCAAATCATTAGCAAAGCATATGAACTAGAGATAACCTTACATCAAGCTGTCTCTCCTTTCAAGCAAAATAGTCAATGTTGTAATGCTCCAAGTACTTCACTGGAGAACTTCTTTCTCTACTTCCGGTGCACTCCCGAATGGAGGTATAATGCTAAGATAGTTTACTTTGTGTGGATACCAACATATCATAAATTGTTTTGCAAAGCAGTCTTGGTTTTTCTCCTCCTCAGTCAACTCTCCATGAGGCCACGGGTGTAGGTTGAGGAGGAGGTGGAGAGTAGCAGAAATGAGTACACAGAGAGAGTGATTGACTTGCTCCTACATCTTAGAGGAGCCATCAGCATCTGCTTGGTCCAGACCCACTGATGTCACTTGCTCTTGATTATGGAGTGCTGCTTGGGCATGCCTCAATTTATGAGTCAGTCAGTCATGATGAGTAGCTTTGATTGCGTGCTCATGTAGTGTCGAGTGGTCAGGGGTTTAGTCTATTAGGCCAGCAACAAGCCAAACTATTTCTCAGAAGAGCAGTGACCTGCCAAAGCCAGCATCTGTTTGCTCCCAAAGTTGGAGGACTTCCTGGGATTCTCTCACTGAGTTTGCCACAGGTTCCAAGTAGCATCTCAAGAAGACTGGTCTCCAAAATCTAAAGAGACTGGTTTTCAGCCAAAATGGAGTATAAAAGAAACAGGATTTACCTTTCCACCTTAAACAACCAAAAACTACTCAAAATATATGAAACAACTATTTATAAGACAATGACTGTTTATAAAACATTTACAAGACCAAGCAATGAGGACAATGATCCCTTTGAAATGGGAATAAATAAAGTCATCCCTCTGCTTGCCCCAGCTTACTACCATAAGAAGTTACCAGGCTACGTGTAGGAAGGGAATCCCAGGGTGGGCCTGATGGACTTGCTGAGTTAAAGAGCTAATGTTGAGAGTACAAACCAGGTAGAATTTACAGGAAAGAAAAGTGGAGAGAAGAGAGTTACACAGAGAGAGAACTCTGGAGATCCAAAGTGAATCCTCCTCAAGTATTCAACTGAGAAATGATCAGCACATACACATGAGGAATCCATGAGGCTGGAGTGAGGATAATCTGAATAGGTTAAAGAGCAAAGGATACAGTGTTCAACACTCACACAAGCTGGGAATAGTACCTGCCCCTACATGCCAGGCTGGAAAAGCCCACCACTCATGGGACATTGAATACATGAAGCAAAAGCTGATAGAATTGCAAGAAGAAATTGACAAATCCACAATTATGGTCAGAGATTTTAATGCCCCCTCTCAATAACTGATAGAACAAGTTGTTAGAATATTTTGATACAGAATATTTGAACAGCACTATCAACCAACTGGATCGAGTCAACATTCACAGAACACTAGGGACTTCTGGCCAAGATGGAGGCATAGGTAGACGCACTGTGCCTCCTCGCACAACCAAGATAGGGACAACAACAACACAGAAACAAAATAACAACCAGAACTGACAGAAAATTGAACTGTATGAAAGTCGGACACCCAAGGATTTAAAAATAGACACTTTCATCCAGGCTGGTAGGAGGGGCGGAGTTGGGCCGGGGGAGGGACACGGAGCAGAGAGCTGAGCGACCAGGGCAGCGAACAAGTCTGCAGCAGGCAGACCCTGGGCGCACAAGCGGCGGTGGCTGGTGGGCCCCGGCCAGGGGGTGGTGACCAGCAGACCCAGTGAGGCGGCCATTGTGAAGCAAGGCACTGCACACAACTCAGGGTCCTAGCACCGGGAAATAGAGCTTTGGGGCACTGACTGAAAAGGAAGGT
>CM052551.1:22626867-22650592 GCA_028533065.1 Trachops cirrhosus
GATAAGGGCAAGTTAAAGGAGTTCATCATCACCAAGCCCTTATTTTATGAAATGTTAAAGGGACTTATCTAAGAAAAAGAAGATAAAAAACATGTGTAGTAAAATGACAGCAAACTCACAATTGCACCTGAAACAAAAACAAGAAGAAACTAAGCAAACAACTAGAACAGGAACAGAACCACAGAAATGGAGAACACATGGAAGGTTAGCAACAGGGGAGTGGGAGGAGGAGAGGGGGGGAAGGTACGAAGAATAAGTAGCACAGATGGTAGGTAGAAAATAGATGGGGGAGGGCAAGAATAGTAGGAGAAATAGAAGCTAAAGAACTTATGACACATGGACATGAACTAAAGGGGGGAATGTGGGTGAGAGAGGGTGTTCAGGGTGGAGGGGAACGAAGGGGGGATAATAGGACAACTGTAATAGCATAATCAATAAAATATATTTTAAAAGAATAAATAAAATAAATAAAAATGTTAAAAAAAACATTTACAGAACACTCTACATACCAACAGCCGAGGACACATTTTTTTCAAGTAAACATGAAACTTTTATCAAGAGAGATCATCTTCGATAAAGGATAGAAACTGTACTGAATAAACTAAAATACAAAAATTAAAAATGAAAAAAGAAAGATCATCTTCTGAGCATAAATAAACTCAATAAATTTAAAATTATTTAAGTGATACCAAGTATCTTCTCTAACCACAATGGGAAAAAAATTAGAAATCAATATGAAAGGACAGCTAGGAAATCCCTAAATATTTGGAAATTAAACACTTCTAAATAATCCATGGGCCAAAAAAAAAAAAAAAAGAGAAATTAGGAAGTACTGTGAGTTGAATAAAAGTAAAAACACAAATCAAGATCATTGAGTGCCACTAAAACAGTACTTGGGGGAATTTACAACACTTACCAGAGTCAGGAAAGAAGAAAGGTTTCCAATCAGCACTCAAAGTGGCTTCTGTCACCTCCCTGCCATCACCTTCCATTTGCCTCTCCTGACAAGAGCATCAGCACTGGTTATATTTCAGTGTCTTTGGTTATATTTTGCTTGTTTGTTGGTTTTGTTGATTAGGTTCCTGTTAAAGATGAGATCATATGGTATTTGTGAAATTGAGAACAGGCTGACAGTGACCAGAGGGGAGAGGGGAGGGAATTTCAGGGGAAAAGGGGAAGGGTTTGCAGGAACAAGTATAAAGGACACATGGACAATAACAAGGGGGGGTAGAAATGGGAGGGAGGGAGGTGGAGAGGTCTGGGGGGTGGGCTGGGATGGGGGTGAAAGGCAGAACACTGGACTTGAACAACAATTAAAATAAAATTTAAAAAAAAAAGAGCATCAGTGCTCTCAGTGGTGCCTGCCTATCTCATCCATCTTGAGTCTACCAAACAGAACACAAGGCCGGGTCCACCACAGGCCTCCAGAAACATGACCTAAGTTAACTCAAATTCCACCCTCACTGGTTTCCCTGTCCCAGGAGCTAGGAGAATGCCCTCGGAACCTGGACCTTCTATTTTACTCTATTTGGAATAAAAAAAAAATCTGGGCTCATAACACGGTCCAATCTGTGAGGCGAGACAGAACCAGCCACCTACTTTTGCGCTTCCTGTTCCCTCCTCATGCAGCTCTTCATGTGTCTGGCTCCTTCTTAGCATTTGATTTCAGCTCAGACAGGCTCAGAAAGGCCTTCTGTGTCATCTTCGCCTGATGTTTCAGCATGCCCACTGCCTAGAGCCCTTCTGGTATCAACACTCAGAGTTTGCTTTGGATAACTTCCCCTCCCCCAATAGATCCGGTTCTGGTAAAACCATCAGTCAAGGTGCCCTGGTGTCCCCTGGCCTCCCCTGGCCTCCCCTGGCCAAAGAGTGAGAACCTTTTGTCCCTGGGTTATGACTCTGGGACAGTGTCACAAAAACAGAACACTGTCGGGAGACATTTTTCCCAAAGGCCACACCCTCTGCCACAAAATAATCCTTACTGTGCCTTCTCATATTCTTTCTCTCTTCTATTCTTTCCTTTCATCTGTGAACTTCCCTTATCCTTCCAGAAATTTCTTCTTGGTTAAGTTTTCCTGAGTCAGTTCCTATTGCTTGCAATAAAGAACACTGATACTAATATCCCATCTTCAGTCATTATCTGTTTACTCCCTTTATATCATGTTTCAAAATCCAAAATTATTTTTTTAAATGTGTTAACATATTTATTGTCTGTCTCCACCACTAAAATGTAAGATTTATACAGGAGGGACCTTTTCAGTCTTGCTCCCCGACATCCCCCAGCTCTCAGACCAAGGCTGGCAGGCAACGGGGCTCCAGCAGAAGGCCAGCGCACACTCTTCCTGTATCTGGCTTATTGGGAACTGCGTGAAAGGGGGGAAAGGAGACAACCACAGGGACCAGTGGGTGAGCGTCCATCTTTCCCAGGGGAGGGCGAACTCCAGATTTGGATTCCAAACATGAGTTTCCAAGAACAGATCTCTCCTCTCATCCCCTTTTGATCTCTACCAAACCTTCCTAAATCTCAAGTAGTGTCTTGTAAATCTTTAATTACAAAAAAAAAAATTGAAACCCAACCAGCAAATACATGAACAGTGTTGATAAATATTTAAAATTGCTACTGCAGCAGATCTGAAGGGATTAAGAAAAGATATATTGGAGTGACAGTTATTAAACACTAAATCCCAGTAAATGTTACAGAGCAGATAAATAATGCAAACTCCTGACAGCCACTCTGTTGCTGACAAGACAGGAGAGACATCTGTTCTGGGACATGGCACTGGCGGAGGGAGCAGGCCCTCACCGTCTGCAGCAGGGATGTCAGGAGAGAGGACAACCATCGACTAGCATTCTTCTCCTGGAGGCATGCCCTGCCTCACGCTGCCCCAGCACCACGGATAGTGGACGGATAGTGAACAGTGGCCAGAAGGAAGGAGAGAGAAGTCTCCAGAAAGGTTGTATTCGGAGGCCGGTGACAGCTGTACTTTCCCTCTGGACTGTCCCTCTAGCTGTCCCAGTGATGACTCTTCCCAGGTCCCTGCAACTGAGCCGTTTGGGCTCCTACCACACAACCCTTTGGAAGGGAGGAAACTGGCACTCCTTCATTCATTTGATTCTCTATCTCTACTCATCCATTTATTCACATATTCATTAGTTAATGCACTCTTTCATGCATTTATTCACTCAATTACTTATGCATGCACTAATTTACTTATTAGTGACTCACTGGTGAAACAAAAATTAGCAGGCACTCCTTTTAAAGATTTTATTTATTTATTTTTAGACAGAGGGGTTGGGAAGGAAGAAGAGGGAAAGAGAAACATCAATGTGTGGTTGATTCTCATGTGCCCTGCACTGGGGACCTGGCCCACAACCCAGGCATGTGTCCTGACTGGGGATCAAACTGGTGACCTTTTGGTTTGAAGGCCAGTGCTCAGTCTGCTGAGTCACACCAGCCAGGGCTACCAAGTACTCTTTATAGCTGGGGAGATACAAAGCTGAGCAACACCCAGCCCTCACCTTCATGATCAGAGAGCCTAAGGTGGGTGATTGTAGGGGGCAGACCAGAGAGATAAAAATGCTACAATACAGTGGACTCTTGGCATTTACAGATTCCACATTTGCAGTTATTCAATAGACAACCACAAAAGTCTGTGACTGTCAGAGATGTGCGCCATGGCTAAAACACAGATTTGAATTACATGTGCACCAAAGCTGGTGTGTGCAAAAGAAAAGGGCACCTGACATGGTCTGGAGAAGGCAGGAAAGCTTCCTGTAGGAGGTGATATTTGAGCACCATCTATTTGCTAGGCAATATGCTGTATAACTCATTTACCAGGTCCATTTTAAAGATTAGAAAGTAAGAGGTCAGCTTGCCCAAGGTCACAGTGAGAGTGGCAGAATAGAATTAGAAACAGAGACTGCCTGACTCCAAAGCTGCTCACTGCTTCCTAGGGACTCAGCCAGCTGCCTCTCCACAGTGAAGAACAGCAGCAAAATCTCTTCCCCTCAGAACAGTAAGACAAGGTCATTTTATTTATATGAGATATAATTTACATTCAGTAAAACTCACAGATCTTAAGTGCATAGTTCAATAAGCTTAGACAAATATATACACCTGTGTAACCAACATGTAAATCAGGATCTAGAATATTCCCTTCGCCTCAGACAGGTCCCACCAGAGGCCATCACTGTTCTCATTTCTATCACCATAGGTTGGTTTTGCCAGTTTTTGAACTTCCTTTACACATATAAAAGGCTTCTTTCCCTTAACATAGTAAGAGAAGGTTTTAAGAAGGAACTTTGTGAAGTGATAAGGGCAATCCTTCAGAAATTTCTAACATGATGAAGTGGCACATCACCAAGTGTTGACTGCACTCTAGTCAGGAGTAGATTGGTCAACACTGCCCAGGCCACCCAACCCTCTGGGAGGTAGGTGTCAACCATAGGAGCTTGGGGGTCGGGCCCCCAGCATCTTGGGTCTGGGGAGACTTTGACCCTCTTGAGCCTGTCCTCTTACCTTTTCTCATGGTGTGAGCACGAGAGTGTCCTTGGACCATGCTAGCCACAGGCCTCTTAAGTCACCCCGGCCTCCTAGGTAAGGAAGTCTCATTCCTTTCTGGCTTCCAGATGCACCCCTGCCTTTCTTGCTGTCCTGTACTTGCCTGGCACACCTTTCTCAGGTCTCCAGAAGCAGGAAGACTGGCTCAAGGAGGCCTGTCCTCTCTGTCGAGGTCCTGGCTGCCATCTTGGTCTGGTCTTCTAGGAGTTCACAGCCTCTACGGTGGATGCAGTCACTTCAGGGGCTCTCTGGCTTCATGTCAGCCTCTCTGTGCTTCATGCCTCCTGTCACTGTCAAAGCCATGTTCCCTTCTGGAGGCCCACCAAGTCCCTGTTTGCCGCATGAAAAGTGCCTCTTGTGTCCTGTAAAGAGCAGGCACCACAGCAGTGGCTTGACTCCCTGGATGAACAAGTTAGCTCAGAGGGCCAGCCCTGCTGACTGAGGACACAACAACATCTAGGTGTTTCCCAGGGAGGACAGAACACTCCCCAGGGCTGCTCAACTATATTTTCAACATCTAGGAAAATTACTTTTATACGTGAAAACTGGATAGCAAAATTTCCTGAATCTACAACAACAGAGGCCCCCGCTGTGGCCAGGGCAGATGCAGAAATGGAGCCATGACCTTGGGACTCTCTGGATACTCCATGTCTCCCCTAAAAAAGCCTGTGGCTGGGCCAGAGCTGCAGGGATGACTGGCTGAATTTTTAAACTGATGTCCTGGACATCTCAGCAGTAATTATCTGTGACTCAGCCTGTCTCTACCCGAGGCGGCTCAGTACTAATGTGCCCTGGGCATCCTTCCAACATGCCCCTCAAAATGAACTAGAGCTTTGTCCCACTAATTATCTACCTGTGCTGCTCATCCCAGAAGGAAGGAGGGGCTGGGACAGGATAGTGTCCCTATTCCAGAGCCTGTCCATCAGTCAGTCAACAACAACTAAGGAGCCCTTCTGAGTCAATTGCCTATTTGATACACTCCGATCTTTAACAACCTGCTCTCTCATACTATTTCCTAATTGTCTCTATCTCCGTCTTTCCTCTAATGTAGTCACTTATTCAACAAAGATGTAATGAGCTTGGGAGGCAATTCAGTATGATAAAAACCACTGACTCTGGAGCCAGACTTTCCAGGTTTGCACCCCAGCTACCCCACTTACTAGCTCTGTGGTCTTGGGCAAACTGTACCTCTGACACTTCATCTGCAAACTGGAAATAATCAAATACAGAGTGATTGCAGAGAGCAGATGAGTTAAATATGTCATCTGCTTTGGAGGGTTTCTGGCACAGAGCACTGTAGATATGTGTATTTGCTGTTAAAAGAATTACTATGTGCAAAGCACAGTGCCAGACTCTAAAGATAAACAGTGACCAATGTAGGAATTCCACTTGCCTTCACGGACCTTACATCGTAGCAGGAAGCCGCATCTCACAATCACGACAAGTGGCAAGAAGTAGAGGCACAGGGGCTGGGAGAGATGTAATGGAGCGGGGGGCACCTGGGTTAGACTGAGACACCAGGAAAGGCTCCCTTAAAGAAGCAGCTTTGAGTTGAGTTTCAATGGATGGGTGGGAGATGGATGGGCAAACAGCTGGGGAAGAAGGAACGTCAGGTGAGATCATTGTTAGTGGAGCTCACAGAGATCCTCAACGTGAATCCAGGGAGGGCAGGAGGTGGCCTAGGGGAGTCAAGAGACTTTTGGTGTGGTCCACGTAAAAGTAGATACAAGACCTGATGACAGCTTGGAGATTCCTTACAAAACTAAACACACTCTAAAATCAATCACGCTACTTGGTATTTACTCAAAGGAGTAAAAACCTAGGTTTACACAACAACCTGGAAGTGAATGGTTATAGCACCTTTATTAGTATTTGCCAACACTTGGAAACAAACAAGATGTCCTTCTGTAGACAAACAGATGTTTGTTCTCACTTCCTTGTATGTTGTCCTTATTCATATACACATGTGCACACGATTTTACCTCACTATAATCTTAATGAAGATGGAATTCCATATTCCACCCTCCCGCCACCCCACCACGCCCCACACATACTTGGGAGACAAGCCGCTCTGCAGTCCCTGCCCTGGCAGCCAAGTCCAAGACCATAGACAGCAAATGCCTTACCAGTCATCTCTCCTCCTGGCAATCCCCGCCTCTCCACCCTTCCCACCCCGCCCCACCACACCTCCCACCGGGGCCCAGTTCTTTGCACTTGTCCTCGCATCTGCTTTGAGTTTCCTGATCCTGGTCCTCCAAGGGCCTCACTGTCCCTCTCTGCTCTAGTCACTGACTTCTGGGCTCTGGGTACAGCCTTCTCCCAGGATACAGTATCCTCACCTTCTCTAAGAAGTGCTCCCCTCACCTCCCTCCATGGTCCGAGGTGGCCGCAGGTTCCCGCACAGCTGACAGTCCCCAAGCACTCCCCACTGTTTCCATCTGATCTGAGGGGTTGGGAAAGCTGGGGGCCGACATCTCCACCATGTAGCATGTGAGTGCTTTTCCATGTCTGTGAGGTATCGGTTTGACTGACTGTGTTATAAAAACCCATCCACAAGATGTCCTCCACCTAACCATTGCCTAGGGTTGAAACTGTGGGGCAATTACTTTAAAAGGGAGAAGGGGATCCTTCCACCCAAAAGCGCTCCTATGAGTCTGAGGAGTACATGCCTCCAGACCCTTGGGCAGTTAAGTCCTAGAACTGTCTGCTGTGCGGAGATCCTGGGACCGTGGTGTTTCCTGGACCCTGCCTTACCTGCCCCACCTCCCTGTAGCCCCGGGGAGGCATGGGGAGGGTCCCAATGCCAGGGCAGATGGGTCACTGTCATTGAATTTACCACATTGCTTTATAACCCACCTTGGGCACCTACCCCACCCCTCGTAACCCACAAGTATCCAAAGGGCTGGGTTACACTCTGGTCACCTCTCTCCGCCGGCACCTGGCACGGCATCTGGCACGCTGTGGTGTGAATGAGAAGAGCAAACACTAAGGGAGCACAGGCCCTCTGCCAGGCACAGTGCTTTACGTATATTAATAAGCCAAGAGGTCAATGCCACAAGTATTCCCGTTTTACAGGTGCCAAGCCTGAAGCCCAGAGAGGTTAAGTAATGTGCCCATGGTCATACAGATAAGAGAGACTCATTTTCTGGCACCTGGATCTCCTTCTAGATGAAACATCCCCGAAGTGTCCCTACAGCAGCAGAAATCTAGAACCAGCTTCAGGCCTGGGAGGGATGACTCAGAAGAAACACTGCCCCTGGCTCTGTTCTGTGAGCCATAGGCGGCCTCAAAGGATTTAGAGATTTTTCCCCCTGGAGGTGAAATAATGATCATAAATACCTGCATCACCATTAGACTTGCACTGCCTTTACATAAAGTTTTGAAAGTACTTTCCTAGCAAATACCTTTTCAGGGCAAGTATCATTCCTATTTCTGATAAAGAAACTGACACCCCGAGGGAAGTGACTCATCCAAGGTCACCACAGGGTGAGGGCAGAACAGGGTGGAGCTTGTCTTTCCTGTGTGTTTGGGGACAGCTTTCCTGTGCACCTCCCAGTAGCCAAGGCCATGGGTGGACAGGTCTCTGTGCTCAGGGGCTGCCCCCACACCAGCCTCCTCCCTTCCGGGAGGCAGGGCTGAAAGGCTAGCACTGGGTGCGCAGGGCGGCCCAGGGCCCACTGCCGCGGTGGCTGCACTCTCCAAAGCCGGCTTTATGAAGGCGGCCCAGCAGTTGTTGCCCACATAACACAGCTTTATGGATTTACAAACACCCGGCTCTAGCGTGGGCTCGCTCAGTTGGACCTGCCCGAGGAAGCCAGTCCGTCAGTCACAGAGAAGCTGGCTCCTCCACCCAGCGAGTCCCCTGAACCAAAGCCTGGGTGGCCCAGCAGTTTTCCTACCACACCTGTAAGTCCAGGCTGGGCAGGGTGGGGACGCCAATTGGCCCTCAGGCGAAGTGAGCTGCGAGGATATCCGCAGCTGTGCTCGGGCACTAGATAACCCTCCCCTAGATACAAGGCCGTGTAGGGGACTCTGACAGCATCAGCTTGCCAACAGCCCCTTCTCCAGAAACTCCACGGCCACGTGGTACAACCACGACTCCCAGGGGCTTTCTCCCCGCCCCCACAGCCACAAGGTCGGACCAGCAGCAACCCAAGCTGGGCCAATCAGATTTCTCCCTTCAGAATGTGGATTTGGAATTGAGAGATTACAGTGAGGTCTGGCTTTCTCATGAGCAAGACGAATGGAAACTTCAGAAATGTTAGTGGTGGCTGTTTCTTCCATGGAGGCAGGGATATAGAGGAAGCCAGTCTGCAGCAAGAGAAGAGAATGGTCAGACCTGAAAGAAAAGGCCAGCGGCATCTCGGCCCTTGGGTTTCCTGATACCTAGGATTCTTCTAATAAAGTTTCCATTTTTGCTTAGAGTTGGTTTCTGTCACTTGTGACCAATGAAGAGTTAATACAGTGTAACTGAGCTGTTCTCAACCAGGGGACATTTTGTTCCCTGGGGGATATTTGGCAATGTCTGGAGACATTTTTGGTTATAGCTGAGGGGCGGGGAAGGCTACGGGGAGGCATTCGGTGGATAGAGCCTAGGGATGCTGCTAAGCCCCCGCAATGCACAGGACGGCCCCCACCACAGAACCATCCAGCCCAAAGACCGGTAGAGCCAAAGCAGAAAAGCCCTGGCATAACTGAGTGTACAACGCATGTCTGCGGCAGGAACAGCATCGTACACAAGCAGGTTCTGTGTTCTCCATTTAGCAAAGATCCTTCTATGTTAAATGATGATATTCTGGCAGTGGGAATTCTTATACTTTGGTAGTGGGAGGAGGGTTGATCAGCGGAACCTCTCTGAAGAATCATTTAACCATAACAGAGGCCTTCAAATGGTCACTCTTAGATCTAGTAATTGACTCTGTAGAATTTATTCACGGTAGAAAATCTTAATTGAGAGACATACACATTGTTCATTGCAGCTTTATTTATGTGGTGAAAAACGAAAACAACTTAAATATCCATACACTCATTGTCTATTGGTTACATAAGTTAGAATACATTCATATTACAGAGTAATGTACACAGCACTTAAAATTATGTCTGTGAAGATTATTTAATAACACAGGAAAATGCTCATTTTGTTAACTGGAAGACAAGAGTATAAAAATTTTCAAATATATATATAAGTACAGAAAAAAGGCTGCAGGAAAACATATCAAAACTTCAACCATGGCCCAGATCGGTGCGGCTCAGTTGGTTGGGCATCGTCCTGAAAAGTGAAAGGTCACCTGTTCGATTCCCCGTCAGGACACATGCCTGGGTTGCAGGTTCAGTCCTCGGTCAGTCAGGGTGCATACAGGAGGCAACCGATGGATGTTTCTCTCTCACATAGATGCTTCTCTCCCTCCCTTCCCCTCTCATAAATAAATAAATAAATAAATAAATAAATAAATAAATAAATAAAATGTTAACGGTGGCTATCTCTAGGCAGAAAAATGACAGCTGGTTTTGTTTTCCTAGTTTTTAAAAGTTTTTTCCAATTTTTCTACAATGAAACATATATTACTTTAATAATTAGAAAAAGCTCACACTAAAAAGTAATCCTAAAATCAGAATTGAGGACACTGTAGGTTTATTCATTCATCCCAAAGTAAATATACTCACATATATCAACAGCCTCCCTGTACCAGACATCATGAACAAAAAATTTCCTTTCTTGCCCTCGGAGTGCTTCTGGTCATGGAAGGGAAAACCCTGCACAGCTGCCAACCACTTTCAAATTCATTATCACAGAAATCTTTTGAGAAGGCTTTATTATTAACAGTTAAATAGCTACTATTTGCTGAAAGCTTATTGTACAAGTACTAAATGTCTTATAATTTGGATGCCATAATCTGCACAACACCCCCCAAAAATATGGTCAAGGTCACATGGCTACTGGCAGTGGCCAGAGTGCAAACCAGATCTACTAACCCTCAGACCAGTTACCTGTCTGTTCTGCTCCCTGCTTCAGTGATTGAGGATTTGTTAGCATGAGAAGCAGGTAGACAGGCGTCATTCCAGAACCATGTGAGGTGGCAAACAGAGGTCACCAAGGAATATTTTAGGGTTGAGGGAGCCAGATAGTAGAAGGGAACATGCTGGAGGCAAAGTAGACAGACTGGGCATCTGGCTGGAGGGCCAAGGTGAAGCTGTTTGTCATGTCAGGAAGGTGGTGGGGCCAGCGGCAGTGCTCTGAACTCCCCAAGGGAAGGAAGGACCAGAGAGGTGAGGCAGAGAGGAAAAGATAAAACCGTTTCAGAAACTGGGGATTAGATAGGAGAATGCTTTGATGCAGGTTGGAATGGCTGCAGCTTTGGCCAGAGGGGAACATGGGCTTCCCCAGAGGTAAGTCCATTAGAGAAGGTTCAAAAAGCCAGAGGTAAGGACAGAGGAGACTGTGTTTGTGCTGCAGACCACAGCACAGGGAGGACAGGGGAGATCAGGGACCTCAGGGCTCAAGCAGGGCCTGGCCGGAGGAAACCAACAGAAAGGCCCCTGCTTCCTCGGTGATGGAGAAACTGGGACAGGTGGGTGTGGAGGAATGGGCATCCCCAAGAGGGACACTGGAACCTGTTAGGAACTCGGGATAGCTGGCCGACTGTGCAGACTGAGTGAGATAACAGGACTGGATGCCTGGAGTGGAGCACCGTGGGCAGCTTGTGCCCCGGAGACAGGGGATGGACTCTGTACTTCCAGCAGCTGGCTGACCAAGTAGAATGCTCCACTCACAGCCCAGGTTACTACTCCTGATGGGTTACTGCTCTGGCTCCTTCAGTGGTATTGAGAAATACCAGGGCAGCCCAAACTGATTTCCACTCACAATCTGGTTGTTTGCTCTGCTTCAGACATTTTGTCCTGAAGGGCAGAGAGACTTCTAGGGGAAAGCACCAGGCTGGAAGTCCAGAGGCCTGAATTCGAGTACCAGGTCTACTATATATCACAGGACTACACACATGTCACGTAACCCCCAAGCTTCCATGTCCTCAACTGTAGGGTGAGGGCGACAGAACCCAACACTCTTCTCAGTGCCTCAGTGTCCCCTGCCACACAGTGGAGGGGTAACAGTGCCTGCTTCTCAGGCTGTGGTGACGACAGTCCAACAAGATACACACAAACCCCTGAGAGAAAGCCTGGCACAGACTAAACCCTCAGAGCAGGGACTGCTGTTGAATTTAGGCTGGTTTGAGATAATCCACATTATTAAGAAGTACAAAGCACTCCATGTTCAAATCGAAGGTGTTTGTTCTTCCTTCTCCTCCCTTGCTGTTCTTCAAAACATTCCCCACCCCAGCAGCTGCAGTACTGAACTACTGACCGTGTGCAATCACCCCAAAAACCTGCTGCCAGCACCCCCCTCTCCCACAGGCCCTGCCGCATCTGACTCCGCCTTGCCTGGCTGACTGGCTCCCGCCCACACTGAAGCCTTCCCTGACCCCCCAGACTGGGCTGGAGCTCCTCCTGGAGCTTCACCAGCACCTGTACTGACACCCAGCTGCACATACTGCAGGTTTCTGTGTCCACAGTTTTTGTGTTGTTTCGTCTCCCCAGCTCTGAGCATCTTGTGCATGGACAGGATGTGTGATTTGTCTAATGAAGTCTCGGCCTGTGGCTGTCAGCCCAGTAAATGTGTATGAATTCGAGTGGGTGGGCAAATAAGATAATACATATGAAATCACTTTTGACAGCCTTAAGCAATGATCATCATTAACAGTCCATTCTGCAAATATTCCTGGCTCACCCGCTACTCTTTGCAAGGCTCCACCAGGTGCCGTAGGCAATGCATAATGGAGCCCCCAGCCCTCCAGGACTGTGCAGGGGAATAAAGGAGAAGTCCTAGGATAACTGCATTTACTGTTAACGACAATAACATAAACATATTAACATAAAGATGTTCTATGAAAGAAGTCTAGGCGCCCAGCCCATGTTGTGGAAGTGCAAGCGGGAACAGCTCCTCCAGGGGATCCCTGAAGGAGAGGGCAGCTTGAGCACTGCCTCATCAAGGAGCTTTGGCAAAGCCTGCAGCAGGACCAAACTGCAACCCATTAGGTCTATTCTCTTCCTTCTGGGAAGGGAGCCCTGGCCACCCTGCCCTGCCTCCCTGAGGGTGCATCTCGGGACCACCGCAGCGTCCCCTCTGGCCAGGGCCTCAAGGCCAGCAGAGGTAGAGTACGGTAGAGTAAGGCTTTGGTACCCAACAAACCTGGTTTGAGTCCTGGCTGCCCCTTACCTGCTGTGTGACTTGACATATTTCCTGTCCCCAAGCCTCAGCTTCCTCATGCATAAACCGAGGGCGACAATAGTAACGAGTGAGGTGGTGACACCTAAGTGGAACAATACATGTGGAGAATGTAGGACATGAAAAAATGAAAGTGAACTCTTTTACCTCTCAGATCCGCAAAGCTGCAGTGCTTCTCAGCCAGGTGTGGGCACTCTGGGCCCCACGGTACGTCACTCGGACACCTCGCAACCCTGCCCCACCTTCTGGTCTTGGGGTCCCTCCTGGGATCCAGAAAAATGATGTGGCTCAGTGAAGCCCAAGTCCCCTACATTTCATAGGCACATTTAAGAATCTCCCCCATCAGGCTGGGCCAAGAATTAGCGTGTTATTAAATTGTAGATGTCTGAAAAGAGAGAATGGCCCCATTTTAGCCTCTGACCCCGTGAAGTACAAGAGGGCAGGTGGAATGAATGAGCCCAGGTGAGGAAACCTGGCCTGGAGAAGAAAAAAGATTTGGCCAAAGTCAAACAGGGAGTCTGCTCTGGCCTGTACCATGCAGAGCTAATGCCAGGGTCGAAGGCCCCAGTGACCACAAGTCACACTAGAGCCACCCTAGTTTATTCAGGTATTAGTTAGGTTTAGGGGAAATACTTTTGGGAGATGATCAGAATCTGAAACCCTCAGCAAGCCGATCTAGTTCTTAACTCTGCAACTTACAAGTTCTAAGGCCTTGAGCACATCCCTCCCCCTCTGCAGGTCTCCCCTTCCTCACTGGGGAGTAAAGCAGTTGTCCTTGAGGCCTGCCTCCAAGACCCCATCTCCCCTGATTCTCGGGGCTCCCATGCATTCTCCTCCTACAGCAGAAGGGCTGTAAGGAGAAATCTCAAGCCAAGACCTCATTGTCGTTCACAGGACCCAGGTTCCAGGGGTATCTAGCTGGTCGAGCTATTCCCTGCACTCCTCCCCATCCCCTCTGCTTCCTAGCTCTCAAAATGGACTTGTCCCCCTCCATGCACCCCTGGTGTCAGCACTGCAGCAGTCTGCAGGGGAGGGAAGGAAGAGGCTCTGTTCATGGCAACTTTGCCCATTTCTACGAAGTGTGCCAGCACTCAGCACTCATCCCCACCCACTCCACTCCCTCTGCTACTGTATCATCTCTGGTCTCTCCTCTCCTCCCTGCATCCCTTGCCCCAAATGCAGTAGCCTAGCAGATTCCAAGGTAAACAGGGGAAGTTCCCTGAAGCTCGCTGGGGGTGAGGGGGATGGGAGCCCTCTGATCCAGGCAACTCAGGAGGAAGACGACTGGGGCCTCTGCTTACTGGGTCTCCTCTGTTCCTTTTGTCCTTTAGCTGCTCCCTGCGTACAAGGTTGGGAGGAGCAGTCACAAGTCACTTGACTGACACATCAAGGATGATGCAGAAACCTGGGAAGGTTCAATGGCTTGCTCAAGTTCACGTCAGGAGCAGCAGAAGAAAGCCACTCACTGGTAGGAGCTTGACCAGGTCACCAGGCTGCCCTTTCCCCCTCTGACCCCCAGCTCCATCCAGTACGGTGGTTGGGTAAATGTGGGGGACAGTGGCTCTGTCTTCTAAGTCAGTTCACTGTGTGAATTCAGGGAGAACTCCAACTTTTATAAAGTTTTTACTTATTGAATTTTTAGAGAGAGAGGAAGAGAGGGAGAGAGAGAGAAACATTGATTTGTTGTTCCACCTATTTATGCATTCATTGGTTGATTCTTATATGTGCCCAGACTGGGGATCGAATCTGCAACCTTGGCATACTGGGATGATGCTCTATCCAAGCTGAGCTATCCAGACAGGGTGAGAACTCAAACTTCAAGACCAGCAGGGATGGCAGTGAGGAATGGCACTGCGGAGAAAGATAAATCAGAGACCACACTCCCTGAAGAAAGGAGGCTTCCACCCGATGATCCACTCCCGCAGCCCCTGCCAGCCCCCAGTGCCTGGCACAGCACCCCCTCCTAGTGAATCTTTAATTAAAGAATCAGACTTAGGGAGGCACAGGTGTCAAGCTACACACTTAATCTGCACCAGACACCGCCCCTCCCAGAGAACCCAGACAGATCAAAGCTCCCTCCATGGAGCACTGACTCTCCAGGGGAGTCGGAAGCAGAAGAAGATTTGGGAAACCACACGAAAGCAGATGAGAAAAGAGCAGAGCACTGGGAGTAAGAGAGCACCTGAAGACTGCAGGCTGAGGAGAGCATGGGTGGCAGGCCCTGCGTGGTGTCCACGTCTCTCTCACCTGCAGTCTCAGGGACAGACAATTGGTGCCACTGCAGTGAGCCCCTGCCTTCACACACCTGGCCCAGCTGAAGATCTCTCCTGCGCCTTCCCTCTATCCCTGTCCCTGGTGACTCCCAACCCTCACTAACCACACACCTTCCCTTTTGGGCCTCCAAGCCTTTGCCGCTGCCTCTGTCGCAGTATCCTTGGGTTGGGTTTCTGTCACTTGGAGTCAAAAGAGTCTGACATACAAGAATGCTCAGCGAGGAGGGCAGAAAAGATACTGTTCACTATGTGGACTCTGGAGGCAAACTGCCCACATTCGAGTCCCCATAACACCATTTGTGAGCCATATGACCCAGGGCAAACCATTCAAGTCAGTTTATTCATATGCCAAATTGGATCATAACAGTGCCTAACTCACAGGGTTGCTGTTTGAGAGTTAATCTCTGTAAATATTTGATTAGAAGAATGCACTATGTTCGTACAGGCCATTATCTCTGCTGTGACCTCGTCCCACTGGACCAGCTGGTGAGGGTTCCTTTCCATGGCAGAGGTGTGAGTCCCCCATGCAGCCAGACGGGTCCCATCTGGCTTTGCCACCCAGAGCGTGCCCTGTGTGGTGTCCTCCAAGTCACATCTGAGGGTGGGAGGACTAGACCATGAACGGGGGAGGGGAGGAGTGGAGGCAGAGAGTGGAGAGCTGGGGAATGAGGGAGCCCGCAGGTAGGACGCCCTCAACAGCCTTTATCCTTGTGTAGTGCCAGAAAAGGCAGGGCCGAGCTCTAGTCCCCCTGCTCCTCGCAGGACAGGAGGGGACTTCTGGCCCTCTGAGTGCAGGCTCCCCATCCTCACAGCAGCTGGCTACCTCCTGGAGAGGCTTAAGTCTTTGCCACCAGAAGGTCCGTTTCCATGGGAAGCCCCCATTTGGCCTGCTGGAGGAGCTCACGTTCCCCCAACCATCACAGCATTCTTTCTCAGAAACTCAGAACCCGGGCCTTCCTTTGCAAAGAGAACACTTGTGCCCCACCTTCACTTTTCAAGGCTTCCTCAGACTGAGCAAAACTTTGTCATCTGCCCTGTAGAGGAAGGCAGGGTGGCAGTGGGGGATGCAGTGGGGTGGAGGCTAATTAAATTCTGCTGCAGCGTGAAAGAATGCACAGCACAAAGCATTATTAATGGTGCACTCTTCCTGAAGAATTAGAGCAAACAACCCCTCTTTCTTGTCTGGTACTCAGTAAACATTTGTTGAATGAATGAGTATTAACAGCATGTCATTCTGTCTTTTCTACTCTGGTAAGTTACAAAGTCCATGCAGCCAAATCGGCATCCAATCTAGTTTATATACAGTCTTTGGGTTAGAATCTCAGGCCAAGGTGAGGAAAATATGTGTTGAAAAATAGTGAGACTGTTCGTTTGGGACCACTTGTTTTCTTACCGGATGGGGCAGGGCTACCTGGCTTGAGCTGGGGACTGGAGAGAAGCCACCCTGTCCTCCCAATGCAGTTCTCTGGTTCCACCATCCAGAGTTAGGCGGCACATCCCATGTGGACCTCTGACAGGACCCCACGGCAGGTCCAGGGAATGGCTACCCTGTGGGAACTCACAGTTCTACTGCTGAGCCCCAAAGTGGGCAGCAAAGAGGTGGAGATTCCTTCAGGACAGATTCTGGCCTCCGCTGGGCCCTGCTTTACTCGTGGCAGGTACTTCATCTCTCCCTAATGCTGCCTTATCCACCTGTCCTTGGTCAGATCTCCGCCGGGGAATCCCATGCAGACTGGTCACTGCCTGCATGCCGAGTGATTCTAGGGATAATAGTTTCTGAGTAAATTGCCTGCGTGCAGAAGGGTCTGCCGCAGGAGCTGGCGGAGCATGGAGCAGGGACAGAAGGTGGGAATAAGTGATTTATGCATTAATCACAAAGCAATCCGTGGATGACGAGGGGCCCTAGAGTCACTGGGTCAACAGAGGGGCAGGTCACACTTGCCAGGAAACTCCCATCCATCACCAAGATACCCACTTACCTGACTTCCACGTGCCCAGCCCCCTGTATTCCAGCTGGGCAGAGATGCTGTACTGGCCTGACCCGTTGTCCTCCTCCTCCAGGCCATCCCAGCATCCGTGTGCCCTCTCGCATCTGGTCCCAGACATGGCGACTCCTTGGCCCAAACAGTGAGAGCGGAGGGCGTGGCTGTGGCTGGTCAACCTTTAGGAAGCCTTTGCTCCACTTACAGCCCTGAGGCCTGCAAACTCCTCTTCCCTGGTTGTTCAGGGTCCGAGGACAGAGGCCATAAGTGCTCGTTTCTCTCTCCTGACTTACTCAATTCAGTTCTGTGACCCTCCCCAGCTTCTTCCTGCACCTGTCAACTATCCCTTGCCCTCTACCCCCACCCCCACCCCTGAGACCACCCAGCACAGAGGCCCTGGCTGCAGGGAGCTCTGTTCTCACCTTCCCCTGCTCATTTCTGGCTGGGCCCTAAGCCTTGGGTCAAAACCTGTTTCCCAGTTCAGATGAATTTGTTTCTGATAATATTTTCATTGCAAATGTATTATGCCTTCCAGGTCATTTCCATTTTAAGGGAACCAATATCTTTGCACAGGTATAAAACACTTGGCAGTGGATTTCAGCAGTGGTGATGAGTTTGGGGAGGGAGAAGAATCTTGACCAGAAGGGCTATCTCATGGCTCAAACCCACAATTCTAGATTCAGACCCTGGGTTCAGACAACTTGCCCACTGTGTAACCTTGGGCAAGCCATTTAACCTCTCCTAGTTCCTCGTCAGTAACAGAGATAAACATACCCAGCTCACAGATCAGGAGAGCAGATTTAACAAGTATGTATTTTAAGATCCTGGTACGAGGTTGAAGCTATTCTCCTCAGCATGGTAAGCCTGGTGCTTCTAGCATTGGGGAGAGCGGGGAGGGGAGGGGACTCAAACAGTGCTTACAGCTAAATAGCAGCAAAGCAGGTTATTTTAAAGGCACTTGGACCCAAATATCTACAACATCTATGATCTGCACCTCTCTGGATTCCCACCATTACAGCTGTTCCTCTGGGATAGCATTATTTTTTCCTGAGAGTCCACTTTACAATGAGAAAACTGGGAAGTCAAAGTCACCAGTACTGTAATGTGCAAAGTTTCATCAAAAGATTTTGTTTGGTGGGCCCTGGCTGCGGAGCCAAGTTGGTTAAGAGCATTGTCCTGATACGTCAAGGCTGTGGGTTGGATTCCGACTCAGGGCACATACCAGAAGCAACCGATGAATGCATAAATAAATGGAACAACAAATTGATGTTTCTCCCTCTCAAATAAATAAATACTTTTTAAAACATTTTTGTTTGCTTGTTCGTGAACATACAGGGTACCCTGGGGCTCAGAAGCCAGGGACAAGCAAGGACTGTCCAGCTATGACAGGCACGTGGCGGCCAGGCCCTGCGCCAGGCGCTGGCCTTTCTGTGACCTCGTTCCATCCTCACCACAGCCCTCAGGGGAGGCCATTGTGAAAGGATGTTTTTGAAAGGTAATATCAAGACCCTTGTACAAATGTAAAATTAAACCATGTCAATGACTTAATTGAACACATCCAATACTGAGGGAACTAGTAAGATGTTACAATTGCTCAAAAGGTAGTCCAAGGGCAGACACACACAGAAGCAGTTAGGAACGCGGCACGTATCTCGCTAAGGGCTTGTTACTACCCACACTGCAGTAATCAATTGAATCTCCACTGGGAACAATTCACATTTCTAAGGGCCAACTCGTTTGCATTATTCTCAGCTTTCTACAATTTACAGACTTGTAAAATAGGCCAAAGACAACAAATGAAAGGCAAAGATAATCCAAGCAGAAGATAGACAGGACACCCAATAATCTTTTTTCGCCCATTTCCAAGTCTCTCACAGCTTTTCCTCATGGACAGTCATGCACCTTCCATGGGCAGGTCCCCAAGCAGGAAAGACGGGGAAGAGTGCAGAGTGGGAGGGAAGCTATTCAGTTCAGGGGCCCCGGGCACCAGTCCCATCTGAGGGCTGTGGGGATTCATGGTTCAGATGTTACATTTTATTTCATCTGGGATGAAATAAGAAACATAAGAATGAGGTAAGTTTCTCCACAGAGCTTTATGATTTCAAAGGACTTTTGTTTATCAGACATTATGTCCTACATACATTTGTGACATCGTATGTTTTTCCCTTGGGAAAGGATGATGGCGATACTTGGTAGTAGTAGTTGCTGTCTTTTTGATGTGCTTGTTTGATGAAATAAAAGCTAGCAACTCTATGAAAGTCCCCGTCTTAAATACACACACACGCGCGCGTGCACATATATACACACACATACACACACATGTGCACACATATATGGTCTTTATTGTTTTGTTTCGCTATTTTTTATTTTATTCATATGTGATGGCCAAAAGTCTGCAAACACTGCTCCTGTTCACAACTCTGAAAATCTGTGTTATAGGTCAGCTGGTTAAAGGCTGCTTCCTCAGCAATACTGCCTAGGTCCCCTAGCCCATCGGGGTTCTCCTGCCCTGGTGGAGTGGGGGAAGCTGACTTGGACAGGGATGGTGCCCAGGTACAAGGCTGAACAGAGAAGGAAAAAGAAGATGATGACTTTGAACTGACTCCTGAGGACGCTGAGAGAAGTCCGAGGTGAGCCGGAGCCAGATCATCGCCTTTCCTGGTGCTGGCCTCGGACTCCATTCTGTGCATTGTGCTGCCTGCTTGTCAGCAGCCTCTACCTGCATCATCCTCCCCGTCTGCAGCTGATAAGTTTCAGAGGCACAGAGAAGAACTGGCACGTGTGGCCACATGGGTCAGGAAGGACGGGCAGCAGAGTTGGGGCCTCCCCCGTTCTGCAAGCTGCCCCAGTGCCCAGGCGTGGGGATGTGGGCAAAGTCAGGAAAGAGAGCAGCTATCAACTTCGGCTCAGTCTGGAGAACTGAACAGAGATTTCCTAGCATGTCAATTTTAACTTGGTGGCCTGGTTTTTTAATTCCTCCACATCAAGAGTTGGGGTGGCAAAACCCTGCTACCTCCCATCTGACTCTCCCACTGCTAGGAGTCGGAAAACAACGAAGACACTGCTTTGAAAGTGCTGCTACCCTCCCGGAGAGCAAGAGGCCCTGGCAGGCCCTTCCCCAAACAACGGGACAGCGAGTGCCCTGGGGTTTTGGTTCCATTCTAAATAAGTTGAACATCCATCCCATCAGGGCCCCAGAGCAGAAGGTGGCTGGAGCCCCATAGAGGATCTTCAGTGTTCCATGTGTTCAGAACCGCTTTCCTGAGAACCTGCTCCCCCCGCACCCCATGCCCCGCATTAATGGGAGAGAAAGAGCATGGGGGAAGGAGATAGTTCCCAATGGGTTTTGAAGAAAAGTGAGTTTAAACTTAACTCACAGGGTAGCTGAACAGCTGGGTTGGAAAATTAGTTGTTTAGTTCTGCAGTGAGTGTCAGGGACGCACTAGCTGAGAGAGAATAAAAGCAGCTTGGGTTTGTAAACTGCAGGGGCCTCTAGGGAGCAGGAGCTCTGCAACCTCTTTCCCCCACTCCTACACGTCAGGGGATATGACGGGGCCAAGTGACGAAGCCACTGCCAGGGGCCTGAGCTGGGATCAGCCCATGGGCTCCAGAGTTTTCATGTCCCCAGCCCTGCTTTCAGGGAAGGATAGCCCCAGAATTCCAGAATCTCAGATCCAGAAGGGACCGGAGCTCCCCTGACAGGCTCGGCTGGCCTCTGCAGCCCAGTGCCCCAGGGAAGGCTCACGATGCCTCTGCCAGCCTGCTGCACTGTCTGCCAGCTCAGACAGGTGGTAAATGTCTTGTGTGTGCTGGAACTGGCATCCCTTCTGCCCTCCGGCGTGGTGGGCATACCTTGTGACACCTTAGATGAGAATGGCCCTCATAGAGGAGCTGGCCCACAGGCCACAGACTACCCACATTCACCTGTAGGCTTTTTTCTTTGGCCTGCAATGTTTCAAACTGTTTTTTTAATCCTGTATTCACAGTAAAGATTTCCTATAAAAATCTGGCCTGGCAGAGTCTCCTGAAATATTAGAAAAGCTGGCAGCCATGACCCCACATTACCACCTGAAAACACCAGGCTGGACTTGGGAACTGGCGCCCCTGATGTGGGTGTGGCTCTCCAGCTTTCTCCAGCCCTGGTCCTCCCTATTGTCCCCTAAAGCAGCTGGTCTCAAAGGTATGAGTTTGTGAGGCCAGACCTTGCCCATGCCCCAGGATCTAGCAGAACCACATACGAAGCTCCTGTCTAGGGTTCACTTCCTTCCTTTACAATTTAGCTTCCTGCCTTCCAGAACTGTGCCCACCTCCCGGGATCCCCTTTCTCTTGTCCTGCTCCTATCTCTACCTTATGACCTTTATTAATATAAAAATAACCAAACCAGCAAAGCGGTTTTGTTTAATACTTCTTTTCCTGTGCTCATGCATGTAAGTCAGTGGTCCTGAACAAGAAGACCACCTGTAGTCTACTTTGGGAGGGAGGGGGGAGTTGGAAATTTTTGATGTTATAATGACTGGCTGGGCCCATTCATGCTTAGAGCCAGAGATGCTAAGTATCCTGCTATGCAAGGGATAGTCAGAAAAAAAAACCAAAAAAAAAACCTCATGGAGAAACTCTGAAACAGAATACTGGCTAATCTTTTCCTACATTTTTAATTTACCTTCTCCACACCTCTGTAAAATAGGGATAACATGTCTCACTCACCTAACACTGCATTTCTCTCGTAGGGGTGCTGTGACGAGTACATGACATAACACAAAACAGGTACTTGATACATACTAAGCACACAATGAATGTAAATGATGATGACTGATTTATAAAATAGTGAGACAAGAATGAGTGTGCCTACCCACAGAACTGAACTCAAGTGCTGCTGGAATAACTAGTGTGCCATCAACCAATCATGTAACCCTGACCATGTTGTTTCTCCTCTCTAAACAAGGAGGTTGGTTCTACATTTCTGGAGTCCAGTTCATCCCAAATATTCTATGGCTCTGTGCCCTTAATAGGGTATGTGACATACCCTTTGGATTTTCTTCCAGGCCTTTCTTGTCTGGGCCAGCATTCCCAGGAACGGTGCTGAAAGCGGACCTGAGGCTGTATTTCTTTCCCCATCAGATTAAAAACAAAGAAGACAGGTAAAGAATAAAGTATGTATAAGATAGACACCGATATCATTGCTCCCCTGAAGTTTCTGGGGGGGGGTTATTTTTTATTGATTGATTTTAGGGAGAGGGAGGGAAAAAGAGAGAAACACTGATTTGTTGTTCTACTTTTTTATGCATTCACTCATTGATTCTTGTATGTGCTCTGACCGAGGATCGAACTCACAACCTTGGTGTACTGGAATGACACTCTAACCAACTAAGCTACCTGGCCAGGACAAGTCTGTGATGTTTTGAGGGAGGCTGTGGTGTCTGGTGGCCTATGCTTTTCCTAGTTGTCCCTGTTCCTCAGATGTAGAAAGAGCTTTCTCCCAAGACACAGCCTCTAGTGATAGGTAACTGTCAATGAGTAGACTCTCACCACAAAGGGATTCAGGGAAATAGCTTCTGAGGCTCAGTGGTGAGGCAGAAGCTCAGAAATAGATCCTCCCCTACCCATCCCCCTGCGCCCTCAGGAAGGCTGGCCAAGATTGAGGGCAGGAGGAGGGAGGCTGTGCATCAAAGGAAAAACTAGCAATTCAGTTCATTTGAATAAAACAGGAAGAAAGGAACTGCAATGGCTTATTATAGAATAATTTGTAACTAGGTTACAGGTAGTCCAAAGAGACAGAGAATGGATGGTAGAAATGGACAATATCAAAAACGGAAATGTGATTCTCTCAGTGGCTGCTTTGGAGTTACAGTACTCTTTACACTAACCTTCTCACTTCAGATTTCCCTCCTGGACATGAGAGGAGTCTTACAGATGATCCCTCCAAGCCCCAGCAGGTAAGAATATTTAAATAAAGACATGAACCCAGGGTAGCAATTTTCAACTGGAGCACCACAAGAATTTTTGACTCCCAGTCAAGATGGAGGCATAGATAGACACACTGTGCCTCCTCGCACAACCGAGATAGGGACAACAATTTAGAAATGGAGTAACAACCAGAACTGAGAGAAAATTGAACTGTATGGAAGTTGGACAACCAAGGAGTTAAAATAGACACCTTCATCCAGACCGGTAGGAGGGGTGGAGTTGCGCAGCCAGGTGGAGCGGGGTCGCAGCACAAAGAGTGTTCGGACTGGATGCGTAAGGTACCCTGGGCACGCAAAGGGCAACCAGCAGACCCAGAGAGGCAACAATTGTGAAGCAAGGCACTGCACCCAACCCAGGATCCCAGCGCTGAGACACAAAGCCTCAGGGCACTGATTTAAAATACCTGTGGGGGTTGAGGCACAGGGAGAGACTCCCAGCCCCACAGGACAGGTTGTTGGAAAGTCCCACGGGGTGCACAAGTCCACCCACACATTGTTCCCTCTTAGACCCTGCCCCCACATAGAGCATCACAAACCCAGGGACTGGGGTGCCCCGCCCTGGTGAACACCTAAGGCCCCGCCCCTCATACCTAACAGGCGTGACCAAACCAAAAAAAAAAGATGGCTCAAACAGAAAAACAATGAAAGCCCCAGAACTCATCCTTTT
>CM052551.1:22651092-22677184 GCA_028533065.1 Trachops cirrhosus
CTTTTCCACTTGTTGTCTTTCCTCTTCTCCTTCTGGTACCCCTATAATTCGGATGTTGGAACATTTAAAGATGTCCTGGAGGTTCCTAAGCCTCTCCTCATTGTTTTGAATTCTTATTTCTTCATTCTTTTCTGGTTGTATGTTTTTTTTCTTCCTTCTGGTCCAGTCCATTGAAGTGTGTCCCATCTTCCATTCCATCACTATTGGTTCCCTGTGCATTTTTCTTCATTAAACTTATTGTAGCCTGCATTTTTTCATCTAATTTGTGACCAAAATCAACCAATTCTGTGAGTATCCTGATCACCAGTGCTTTGAACTGTGCATCTGATAGGTTGGCTATCTCTTGGTCACTTAAAAGGATGAGTTCTGAGGTTTTCAATTCTTCTTCTGTTTGAGCCATCGTTTTGCTGGGGGTTTTTTTGGTCTTGTCGAGCTCCTGTAGTAAGTGGCGGGGCCTTAGGAGTTCACCAGGGCAGGGCACCCCAGTTGCTGGGTTGTGATGCTGTATGTGGGGGCATGGTCGAGAAGGAACAATGGCGCTTCCTCTGCTCTCTGTAGGACCTCAGATCCTTCCGCCACTTACCACAAGCCAACTGGGCCCCTCTGGCACCAATTCTGTTGTGGGTGGGCCTGTGCACCCTGAGAGACCTTCCTTTTCAGTCAGTGACCCAAAGCTCTATTTCCCGGTGCTGGGACCCAGAGTTGCACACAGTGCCTTCCTTCACAATGGCCGCCTGTCTGGGTCTGCTGGTCGCCACCCCCTGGCCGGGGCCCACCAACCACCGCCGCTTGTGCGCCCAGGGTCTGCCTGCTGGGGACCTGTGCGCAGTCCAGATTGGTCAGCTCTCTGCTCTGTGTCCCTCGCCCGGCCCGACTCCACCCCTCCTACTGGTCTAGAGGAACACGTCCAATTTTAACTCCTTCGTTGTCGGATTTCCCTACAGTTCAATTTTCTGTCAGTTCTGGTTGTTATTTTGTTTCTGTATTGTTGTTGTCCCTATCTTGGTTGTGTGAGGAGGCACAGTGCGTCTACCTATGCCTCCATCTTGGCCAGAAGTCGGTCAAGTACACTAACTTTTTTTTTTTTTTTTTAAGATTTATTTACTTTTAGAATGTGGCAAAGGCAGGAAGAGTGGGAAACGGGCCCAATCCACCAAGCCACACCAGCCACAGCGAAGTACACTAACTTCTATGGCAAAAGGTACTCTATTGTCTTCGTCCCCAAATCAGACCAAAGTTCAAATGTCAAAACAGAAAATGAGATTTTGCTGTATATAAACAAACTTACATATTTCCCCAATAATGGCACTACAAAATGGCAAAATTAAAAATATTTATTACACAAAAAAGCACAACCAAATCAACAGGTATTTTAAAAGCATTACATAGTGCAAACACCAAAAAGACACACAGCTATTTAGTGGTGCTTATTATTTTAGCGAGCAGGCAACTATACAGAGTTATTTTAAATTGACATTTTCTTCCTACTTTTATGAAAACCCCAGAGCTTGGTCTACCAAAAGCATAACAAGTTATACTATCTTATTCAAGGCTATTACAAGTTTAATTGTTCCCACATACTTAATCCTCACAACAAACTATGAGGTACAGAAGGTAGTTATGTGTATCACTTTACAAATGAGAAAAACTGAGGTGTAGGAAGATTAGGACTGGGACTTAACGCAGTGCAATCACCTTACTCATTATCTCTAAGAGGCTCTTACGAGCATCCAGCTATAAAGTAAGGAGACTCCCATTCACAGGCTGCTTAAGACCCCTATCTTGCCAAGTGCCATGGGGGCAGAAACATTTCATTCCCCTTTAAAAACATTCTCTACTACTTGTAAAAGGGAGGACCAATGCCAACTATAAGGAGAAAGACATAATCCTCCTGTAGGAAGATGGAAGGTTGACCTCAATTTCTTAGTGCTGAGACATAGGGGAGCTAATTGCCCTGTTCCCCCATGACAGACACTAAAAAAGCTTAAATTTCAAGTTGTTGTGACATCAGTCACTCTGATGTCACAGCTTCCCTTCCTTATTGGTACAATCTACCAACTAACTCTGCAACAGAAACATTTCCCAGGACCGACTGGAAAGAGGACTCTTACCTAAAGGCACAGTATATGGAAGGCCTCTAGTATACAAGAGATACCCAAGAGTCGAGAATAACTTTGAACTCCAAGGGAAAAAAGAAAAAGAGGAATAGTAAAGAAGGAAGGAGGGGGAACTATCTGACATCAACTAATCACTGCTTAAAAAAACACCCTGGGATAACAAAGCAGGTGCACTGCTAAACTCATGCTGTTATAATGATAATGCCAATTTTCAATAAAGCATTTGCCTAATTCCTCAACTGCTCTGACAAAGAAATCGCTAACACTAGTACTTGCCCTTTTTTATATCCCTGATTCATTCTACCCCAAGAAATGCTCAGTTCTACTTCCTGTGCTACACTCGCAGAAGACATTCAATAAGGATCCTGGATGAAGGAACACCATCTGCAGAAGCAACATCTTGCATTTCAGATAAGCTACCAAGAAATACTGACTACCTTTTCTGCAGATACACTTCTTTGTAACATTTTCAGTCATTCAAAAAGCTCTTGATAAAGGTACAGTAAACCCAACTACAGATTTATTATGTTTTCTTTAACGACGCCACATTCACTGAAAACAGCATTAGTTGGGATTGCTCGTTCATTGTATCAGAAGATCTTAAAATGCTACTGGGATGTTCTCCCACAGCAGAAAAAAGATATGGTGGCTCCTATGAAGGAATAATACAGCAATGGCAAACAAAGAAAACTGTTAACAGAAAGGACATGTCAAAGCAATCTAAAAAAACTGTCCCCAAATTAGGTTCTGGGGAGCCACTTGAGCCACCACCTCAGATACTCATTTCCAGTTTAGGGTTCTCAGTACTTCTCAGATGACAAACTGCAACTCCACTAACCACAAATCTGGGAAATCCCAGCAAAGTAACCTCCGCATACCCTGTGTCAGTGCAAATCCCAGGCATTTGTAAACAGTGTACATTTTAGTTTTGGCACAGGAAATAATGTGCAGGTTCCTTTATCTTCGAAGCATAGATTCTAAACACAGCTAGTTTCTAATCTATATCCATTTTTAGCAGAAGAATTACCAGTCTTGATACTGTGTGTGCACACATGCGTACCCATGAACGGGAGAACCAGCAGCACGAGTCCTTCTTTAGGACATGGGTCCCCACAATTTAAGCAGATACTTGGTTAAACAGAAAACAAGATTCACAGTATCTAAAGCCATATACTCTCAGATTACATAGCTCTCTGTGGGAAATAAAGCCAAACAGCTAGTTAACAAGTTTCCTCCTTTTTAAAGAGAACCAAGAGGCAACACTATTAATAGCAGGACAAAACCTAAGACCTAACAATCACCAATTTCTCATTAACAACTTTTCAAAGGAGGAGACATTGCATTGAACTGGCATTTAAAAAGCTACCAATGATCCTAACCTTTAAAAATAAATTCTTACAAAAAATAATGTCCTACAAAGCATTATATACATCTAAATACATATAAATTATTAAAACAACTGCATATTTCAAATGCTTGGCAGTGATTCAATTTTATATTTCAGAAGTTCATGGCAGGTTGGAAGCTGGCCTGGCTGGACGCTCATACACTATTCAAGTCTAGAATTGAGAACCTATGTTATTCCATATATTGGCTTTACAGAAATGGTTTTATCAGTTTAAATCTTGGTCTTAACTGGCTGGTGTAGCTCAGTGGATTGACCGCGGGCTGCGAACCAAAGCATCGCTGGTTCGATTCCCAGTCAGGGCACATGCCTGGGTTGCAGGCCAGGTCCCCAGTGGGGACCACATGAGAGGCAACCACACATTGATGATTCTCTCTCTCTCCTTCTCCCTCCCTTACCCTCTCTAAAAATAAATAAAATCTTTTTAAAAAAAATCTTGGTCTTAAATTTGTATAAAGTCTGATTAAAGTATCAAATACAAAAACATACCAAATATTAAGTGGAGTGCAAGTACAGCTGAGTTATTAAAAGACAGGGGACAGTTTTAGCTATAATCTATAAATCTGTTTTTGTAAGGATTCATCACTGATGCTCTGAATTTTCTGTCTAGGATAACATGATCACAAATATTAATTTAAACAGAACAAGAAATCTGATGCTAATGCGAGATGATTCGATCAATCACAATAATGTGGCACGATACAGGAGAAAAGATAAACTCCACTGACACCTACTTTAACAGACCCTTTCCTCTCAGTCAGTATCTCAACTCAGGGTGGTTGACTAGGGAGACAATATAATTTAACATCTCAGTGAAATCATGTGGGACTGAAAGGGGAAGAGACAAGACAAACCAGATAGGATACTGAAAAACAGGGATGAACCGCCACTGTTTCCAGCAAACCAGAGCATATGGTTATCCTAAACACAACTGAAGATAAATGGTAGTGTTTGAAAGTCAAAAGTTTATCTTACAATAGCAAACTATGAAGACTTCACATACAAATGTCTTGCTTTAGTGGTAGTGAGTATAAAATAAAAGTGTAACGAAGAGGCATTGAAAAAAGAACAAAACCTCAAACAGATTGACATGTAAAAAACTACTCTGATAGCAATATTTGGCTCTTTTAAATATCCCTGACCCATTTCAATGGTTCTACCTCCAAGAAATCATGAGTTCTACACTTCCTGAGCTTTACTCCCAGAAGACATTAAATAAGGATTCTGGATGAAGGAAAACATTTTGCAGAAGCAGCATCTTGGATTTATATAAAATACCAAGAAATACTGACTACCTCTTTCTGCAGATACATTTCTCTATAACAGTTTCAGTCATTCAAAAGGCTCCATGTAGGTACAGCAAACCCATGTAGGTTTTTATATTTTCAGCTCATTCAGATCAAGAGCCTTCTAAGCAAAGTACTTAGTACTAATGGGAAGAGTGAAAAACCCAGATGAACAAAGCAGAAAAGAAGGAAAGCTGAGCACCGTAAGAGGATTCTGTACAAGAATGTACCAAAATCACCTACATACATGAATAAAATTTTAAGATTTTTTGTAAGTTTTCTAAATATCTACAACTTCATATAAGGGGAAATCACAGGATCCTAGTGCAGATCCTCAGTTCTCCCTGCCTCTTGTAAGGTATCACTTGCAAAAACACTTGACCGGAAAAAATAAAACTGAAGGCTGTCAAGCTAACATGAAGAAAGGAGTATTGGGGGAGTAACAGGGAAGGAAGTAATTTAACTTTCTGAAGTTTTAAAACATTTACCATAGCCTAGCAAAATATTGAACTCAAAGGACTAGTCCCACTTACAGGGGGAAGGCCTTGTTCCTGTCCCTAGAGGCAGATCTGTGAGCAGCACTCCCCAGGAAGGGACCATATTGGAGAAAACACTTCAGATCCCTTTGCCACCTTTACTTGCCCTCCCAGTAAGAGGAATCACTTACCTGATTATATAAGAAAGCCTGACATTTACTGGACCTTCTCTCTTTTGGGAAAAACTGTTAAAAACTACTCTTCTATCTAAAGGCCAACCTTGGCTGTCAAGTCATATTCTCCAGTATTTTAAGGTCATGGGTTGTTCCAAATTCAACAAGCACCACCATTTAAATATTTAACAACTAATGAGAAGAAAGCAAGTATGGCCTAAAGATTTACTGAAAATATGATTTAAAATATAGATCTGGATTCTAGTATTAGCTCTGACTTTCTGCAGTCACTCGACCTTTAGCCTCATGTGCAAAATAAAAGGGGTTGAGAGTATATGAGTGCGTTCTAGTTTTAAATTTCTTGGATTTTAACAAACCTTAACCTCTAGAAATTAAATATGATGCTAAATAAAAGAATCTTGTTTACTTCCTATATCAGGAAAAACTCTCTTGTTAATTGAGCCCGCAAATTAATGATCTAGTTCTAAAGAATTCATTCTCAATTTCCATGTTTGGAAGCAAAAATGTCCTGAAAAACATAAATAAATGAATGGACATGATGGGTCACACTGAGTGGAAATTGCTCAATACTGATGTTTTGCTACATGCTCTGGGCCTGTTAATATTTTTGTAATTCATTGATTCAGCTATGCTATAAAAACCCTAATAACCAACTGAATCTCTTTCTTGCAAATAGGACATGAAGCCCCAACCTTCTTTAATCTTCTGGCACAGTGAAAACAAGTGACAAGGTGGCTCGTCTTCCCATGAATAATGTTCCCGTCTCGTGGTCTTTTCTCACATAGACTACATGGCTTCAAAAGATTCCGGCAATCCTCCATGTTTCCTACAGCTGTTCCCTGTTTAAAAAGATCAGCCGAATGGTCTCCCATGCTTGATATGGTCTCTTGGCTTTCAGATCTATGAGCCAAATCCAAGAATTCCACCGAGGTGCAGGAATCAAAGTGTCTGGGGTTTTCTTCTTTTCTATAGCCGTCTTTAGGTAAAACAACTGGGGCTGATATGGTTCTCCGACAATCAGGGACATCAATTCCTTCATTTTCCTTCTCTTCAGGTATGGCAGTGATGTCAGACGTGGAGAGAGAGTGGGTTAACTTAGAACAATCTGAATACCAGTCCTTCCTCAAGGCCCAGCACCGAAAACAGTACCTCTTGCTTGGAGAGTTAAATTTCTTGCACTCAGTACACTGCCATTCATCCTACAAAGACAAGTGCAACCAATTAACACTCACTCAGTAGGGCAGGATGCTGACAGAAACAGAAGGTAGGCCAAATTCTCATCATCTCACTAAGCCCCAGGTCTAGCCTAGAATGAAAATAAATTGTACAGCCACTTTCATAGTTACACAATTGCCAATTCAAGCCAAAATTTGATATAGCAATCTTTTAAAAAGTTAAATTAATTATTTTGGTGTTTTAATCTGAGTGGAATTTACACTGTTTACTTTTCCCCACTGCCTTCTTTTTAGATCATTTCTTTTTGTACAACTAACTCGTATATTGAGTTAAGAGATACAGAATGAAGAAGAGATACTACTCTCATTCTTTCCTACTATTTAAGAAATGTTATAACATCTGGAAAAAAAAGGTACAATTCTGAGATTTAAAGACTACTAAATGTATTCATGCTTTCTCACTGCTCTCAGGATCATAGGTAGCTAATTGATGCCCAACTTACACCCTCTGAACAACTAATGTTCTTATCCTTGAATGCCAAGTGAATTTTTCCTACTTCACCATATTCAAATTAGGAGATCCTAGAGCTCAATACATTTTACATGCCTTGCTTAATTCAAAGGTTGCTACCTGGAACAAACAAGTCAAGAGTATTTAATGCACATAACTGCTTGGCTTTGACACAGGCTGACCTGACTGCTTTCAAAATGAACACCAAGCACTTTAAGTTTGGAAGTCATAACTCAATTGCCCAGACCAAGAGAGAGGGACACCATTTGTTAAATTGGGATGTTCTCTAGAGAGCCTCAAAACACTCTTGTGCCCATTGATGATTCTCAGATCCCATACAAATACTACACAAATACTCAAAGGAACTTCATAAAGATCTGGAATTCATAATTGGTGGTATATCATAGTCTAATTGGCATCAACTTTTCTAGTAGTACATAAAGTAACAGGGCTTGTTAAATTCAATGGCATCTTTGATCAGATGAAAATAGCCTATTTGCTTAATAGATTTTCTGGGTCCAAGTAGCCACAAAAATCTGATGAAGATATAAACACTTTACTCTGCTATTTGTATTATGGTCAAGAATATTTAATGGACCAACACATTCCACTTAGCTATGCACAGACAATCTGCAATGAATTATTACCATAATGGCCAACAGTGGTGGGATGGTAGTGGGGGAGGGATCAATACCAGAGACAACCTAAAATTTTTCTATGCCCAAGCAGCAACAAGTAAAACCCCCTCCTTATCTTTCCCTCATCACCTCCTTTTTTTCAGTGAGTTCGCTCAGGAGAGTACTTAAAGGAAAGTGGGGAGCTAGCATGAAAATAGAAAAACAAGGAACACATGTGTGTCTACACCTGAGTTATAAATTGCTAACCTACACCTTTTACCTGAAACCTTAATACCAGATCTTCACTTATTAGCCCTCCATTAATATAAATCTGTGTGGAAATTAAGCCATTTTCCATTTCTTATTAAGAAAGCATTGAAAATGTAATTTTTATACTTGACAAAGAATTGTAGACAGCTTGTAAGTCTAGCCTTGGCATTACAGAGATGTTAGTGGGAAAAGTAGTGCAGGACTGTTCTGAGTAACTGTGTACCCACTACATTGCGTACAAAGAGTTTCTATGGCAGGGAGAAAGGCACACAAAGAAGCACTGAAGTCATCCTTTTTTAAGGCAGGAAGAAGAAAGATCAAGTCATCTCTTCTCAAATTTCAATAAAAATCTCTTCACAAAATGTAAAGAAACCAACACCTCTTATCACCCAGGAAAGGTACATAAAGATGGGGGGAAACGGCATTCTTCACAGCAAACTGCTGGAATGTTACCATCTGAAGACATAGAGGGTGCAAAACGGCTCTTTTCCCAGAGACTTGTACCTCAGAGGCAACCTCTGCATCAGTATCATCACATATGGACTGAGAGTCCTCAAGGTCATCACTGTTTCCTGCTTCAATCACCTGTGACGGCAAAGAAATTTTATTAGTAAGGTTTATGTATTTCACATGAGTTATTACCAGAGAGCAAAAAAGAGCTTCCACTGAAAGCTCACATGCTGCCTCCATCATTACTTTCAAAAGAGAGAGCTTAAATATGAGACCAAAAACATGGTTCTGTATACACCTAGCACTCAGAGGGTAGTTACCAAATACCTTCTGCATTCAGAAGGAAGAGGGTGCCCAAATTTATAACTTAAAAAAACAAAACAAAACAAAACAGTATTTGAGCAGAAAAGCTACAATTAAATGTGGAAATTTATCTTGGGACTCTATGTAGGCATTTTAAGACTGTATAAAATAAGTAACTTAAATGTAAAGAATGAAAACAAAGTATTTTAAAATTTTATTCTTCATATTCAAAAGTACAACTAGATATGTGATGTTCTGGTTGTCCCACAAAAAACATGCCTGCAGCCCTGGCTGGTATGGTTCAGTGGACTGAGTGATGGCTTGCAAAACAGGGCAGGGTGGTGGGGGAGCACTGCTGGTTCAATTCCCAGTCAGGGCACATGCCTGGGTTGCAGGCCAGTAGGGGGAGCATGAGAGGCAACCACACACTGATGTTTCTCTCCCTCTCTTTCTCCCTTCCCTTCTTTCTAGGAGTAAATAAATAAAATCTATTTTTAAAAAAAGGCCCATAGACCAGAAAACAAAAGAAATATGGAAAGTGTTTTCTGGTTTTTAAAATTTAGAAAATTCTAAAAATTAAAACCCTTTATGACATTAAACGGAATAAAACCAATTATAATACAATCATGACTCCTTGTATAGCAAATTTCTCACAAAAGTTCAAGTATTTTTAAGTCCCATCTTTCTATAGAAGTTTCCAAATGTCACCTTTGTCTTCATTCTAGCCACTTCCATTCCCTCCTAATGCTACCCATATAACTCATCTAAGAGAACCCAAGCATCTATCTGCCTACCACAAACACTGTAGATATCCCCTTCAGGAACCCAAATTACTATGAAAATTCCTTAAATTAAAAGAAGTATCCAATTTAGATCTTCTTTTTGCTATTTATTTAGTGGATATTTACTGAGATTCTTGACCATGCCAGGCACTGGGGTCTGCTGCCCAGTTGTTTTTGAGACTTGAGCACATGCTTGTCTGACTCTCCATCTTGGTGTAGTCATATCATGAGCACTCAGAATTCTACCCCCCCCTTTAACATCTATAATATTTAGAAAAAACTCATCTGTTTCTTTTCATTGGGTATAAAATGGTTGTGAAAGTCATTGAGATGTCCAAGAAATAAGGATTTCTTTATTTTCCACAGACTTTTGTGGCCATTTAGAACTTTGCCTTATTAGCAAAGCAAGGTCTCCAGAAGAAAAAGCTCCACCATGAGAAACCAGGCAAACAGGAAAAGGGTAGATTATTGCTTCTAACAAAGAAGGAGCTTCATCCATGGAATCCTAGCCTATTTTTAAGACACCCTTGATTAACTTGGTATGAATCTGAAAATTAATATAGGAAAATATTAAAAAGAAAAAAAGGGGGTTATGGGAGTTATTTGTTGTACAAAGCAGTATAGTATAGGTCACACCACCAGATCTGAATAGATTCTGCACACACATAAATACATTCAATGTGAAGTATTTCCACAACATACCATTTTGTCTCTCATTTTCCCTACTTCTTCATTTGTTTGTTCAGTACCAGCAGCTTCAACTCTTACTCCAACACCAAACTGCTCTGATACTGACTCATTCAAAAACCACACGTCATCTGTCGTATCTGAAACAATGGCAGTTCCTACATCCTAGCAGAAAAAAACAAACATGAGTTTTTGTAGTCGGAGGCTTATCAGAGATGTTGAACCAACATAAATGAACCCAAAACTCAGTGTCCTCACATATTTCCCAACACCTAGCCTTTCTCCAATGGACATCTACCCATTCAGCAAATATCTACCTGGCACCTGCTATGTAAAAGTTAATGGATGTACGGGTGCCTGGTGAGGAGTTTTCTGATTTAACAGTACATCAGTGTTAACACCTCAGAAGCAGTACTAAAGAGCTTACAGAATCCATTCCCTACATTCATGTCCACAAGTGGCACTCTGAGAACCTAGAAAACATTCTATTAATTATGAGTTATTCCTTCCTTTAATGGTCAAAGTTTATTAAAGAAACATTAGAAATACTGACAGTAACTCAAACCTTCTCTCCACTTTCTGATCTTAAACAACTTTAAATATAACTTTCTTTCTGCATTCAACTATGGACATTTTATGACATGCTTTTCTATAATATTCATAAGAGACAACTTATTATTTTGCCATAATATGCCCATTCATTCACTGAACAAATACTCAGTGAATGACTAGTATGTGTCAGATACTGTTTTAGGTAATAGGCAACAGAATAGAGTAGTTAATAATACAAAAGCCCTGGACTTACATTTCAGTGGGGATAAACAATCAAGGCATACATAAACACAATAAAATATTCATTTTACAAAGCGAGAAGTACAATGGAGAATATAAAATAAGATAAAGGAACAGAATAATGATGGCTTAATTAGGGTATAGCAGTAGAAGTAATAAAAAGTGGTTGGTTAGATTTCGGATATCTTGGATAACCTGAATGTGCCATGTGACAGAGAAAGAAATCCATCATATTCCTTGACATTTGGCTGGAATAACTGGTAGAAGGTAGACTTACAAAGGACAGGCTGGATAGGAGTGTTTAGTAAAAAAAAAAAAGTTCTGTTTTCAGCAAGTTAAATGTCAGATCATCTAAGCAGAGGTGTTGCATAAGTAGGCAGCTAGGTACGGAAGTTGGGCGTTTAGGGGAGAGGTCAGGACTGAAGATACAGATCTGCACACTGTCTGTACACAGATGGCACGAGTCTCAGCACTGTACGAGAATTCTTAGAGAATGTCATGTGCGGACAAGAGTAACCAAGAATGTTACTCTTTTCAAAAAGGAAAAAAAAGTTCCTCTTCAAACAGAAATTTACCCGATTTGTCTGTAAATCAGTTGAGGCATTACTTCTAGGTGTACAATTGTTTCTCAAATTTCCTAAAAACCACCAAGGCAGGCCGGCTACATCCCACTCCTCAAGCCCGAGGTCCAGCCTAGATGTCTCATCTTGGGTTAAATTTTCTATCAAGTCTTCATCTACAGAAGTCAAATGAAAAGGATGGTAACAACTATGTATACAACCCGTAAGCATAAAGACTCTTTATAATTCTTATAATCTCTTTATAAGTAAAAAGTAATTCCTACTCCCAGTAATAAAGACTCAGAAACCAAAAATACCTTAGTAGCAGAGCCCAAATCTCCTCCCCTGTTTAGACATCATTAGCAAGTAACAACACTAGAAATAGATAATCATTTATCATGAAATCTATACTCTGAAAGCAGCCAAACAATGACATTGTTCTAAAGTGGTTTCTAAGGGTCACTTACTGGCATTTTAAACATCCCTACCACTGTAGTAACTAAAGACTGTCTCGCTCTAGTACATGGTATCTGATAATAGCTGATCTACTGGACTGCACATGGTAATGATACAGTGGCCAGACCCTTGAGGTAGGAGGTGATATAGGACAAAACACAGGCAAATACAAGGTTGTCAAGGCAGTCTCATTGGTACCACACATTTTGGGACATTTCTCAATAATTCATATGTTTGATAGGTAATAACCACTGTAAAATGCTGAATTCTAGGATGTCCAAATAAATATATACATATGTCCCTTCTGGATCAGTGGGCTCTTTCAGAGTTAAGATATCTAAATCCAAAACTATTAAAAATCCAAAACACATTAAGGCCCCACATATTCCATGTAAAAGACCCTCTGTCCTACATCTAAATGACATTCAAGGCAGTTACTAACATGTGTTTGTTGCTACCACATAATTTTTTTTCTTTCCTATTGTGCAATCTTTTTGTTGTGTTTTACTCTGTTCCTTTCTCCCTCTCCTCTACCTCTTCTCCCAATGCACAAGACATACCAATGGCAACCATGGGTGTCTAAATGTGCTGAAGTACATTATGTTTGAAAAAAATTTGTAATAATGGGTCCCTGCTAAAACAAAAATGTATCCCACCTACTTACAAATTATGTTGATCCTGCCTATTAAAAGGTTTATCTGTGCTCAGGGAAATGTCAACTCCCGTTTTACTCACTCATTGCTGAAGTTATCAGAAACCAAACTCCTAAGATGAATATTAAAGTATCTTCACCTAGTCAAGCTCTGTAACTTCTCATGCAGGGAATGGAAATAGACCATTCTTTCCACATATAAAAAGTCTGTCCTTTTTACCTATACATCTTCCTGAAAATATTAAGCTATTTATTCTCAAAATTTACATCATAAAATATAGTTTCCTGAATTGGCTGTTCTTATATATTAAACAGCCTTCTAAGTAGAAAATAAGCAAAACACTGCATTTAAAGAAACAAAACTATACATTTAATGCCATAAGACTGGAATAAGCTCCAAGGCAATTAGACAGCCCACTATTCAGTTTGCAATCAAATGCAACTTGAGGAAAACAACCCAGCTTATAAACTGATACAGTTTTAATTTAAACATTTAAAACAATTTCTACAGTATAACTTTCCTGCCACTGCTCAAAATGTGAGCCTAGACTAGAAATCATCATGCCATAAAATACCTTTGGGGAATTTTTTACTTTATACATTTTTGCAGAAAAGTTTTTAGGATATATGTCATAAAGTAGGGCTCAGGGGAAACTTCAATGAACTCATTTAACCTAACCATACTATATCTAGGGTAGATGGCAAAAATTTCGTAACTACCACCCAAGGGCAAAAGAACTGAGGTCACTTGTGTCTCATTCTTGACTCAGATACTAAGTATATTTTATCATTTTTCAAACTTCAAAAACCTATGAAAATTTGCATCAAGGAAATGAATCAAAATTCTAACCAAACCAAATATGTATGGGGGTGCCAATGTTTAAAAGGCCAAGGCAGCTAAGTTACCACTTGGCAAACTGATCAATGTGTAGCCATCTTCTATTAGGCTTGCTAGCTAAAGAAAGTGTCTCTGCACCATCCCAGTAAACAATGGCTGCTAAAAGAGCACTACCATCTTCTTCAAAGTGAACAATAGTAACAAAGACAGAAAAAAAGATTTTCAGAAAAGAATGAGAAGTATGACATATGCCCCTTCCACTTTACATGCAAAGAGATAGCATTATTATTTTTTGAGTTATCTATATAACAGCATTAATTACAGCTAGTGCCTAATTTGGATAGATGCCATTTCCAGAAGTCAACAACAAAAACGAAAAGTTTACACAGCCTTAATCCCAAACTTACTTTCTCTAGAAAGTTGTTTGCACTGTGAGGTAGGCAGTGCGGGAATATCGCCTTCTTCAGTACCTTTCCTGGAACTGGAACTTTCCTCTGCACTTTGCTGAAAAGAAGGGAAAGGTGTGTGTCAGTGCAGCAGAAACAACTGAGACCAGGGGATGTAGCAGTTCCGTTCTGGCTCAACAGCTAGTGTGCGACACAATGGGTTACACACAAGAAAGAGAACTTGCGGTTCACGGGAGTCATCAAATAAAGGCAACATCTCAACCCACTGTGAACACAGCTAGGAGAATCCCAAACCTGGGGGTGGGAGGGGAATCTCTGCACAAAAGAACAAAATCTACTGTTAAAAATAGGCTATCAATATAAATCCTTTAGTCTACTACAAAATTAGGTATAATTCAGAAAATATGAGAAATCCTCACCATATACCAAGATGATCATAAAGTTTTCCCAGGTTTGGGGAAGCTTTAAGAAATAGCCTCCAACTATGAAGATGGTGATTCTTTTTCAGTATAAGCTACTTATTATGGTAGAAAGAAGCACAGCAGCAGACTGGGATCAATATTTGTAACTGATTAACAAAATCTAAGTTTGTCCTGAACTGTTGGCTGCAAGTACAAACATGAGAATAAGCACAAAGTTCTGATTTTTCTCTCTTTTGATGAGTCTTATGACTAATTAAAGTGTTATTTAGCAGGAGTAAAATATCAAAAATGTAAAAAAGAAAACGGCCTGATATAAACTTAAACTTACTTGCAACAAGTCTGTTAAAATCTAATCAGTTTCTTCACACACCTATGAACAAATACCATCACACACACACACAGGTGCGCACACAAAGAAAATGCAACTGGAAAAACTGAAGATCAGAAGTGCTACATCCCAAAGAAAGATTCAGAGCCTGGAGCTCTGTTATGGATAGAACAGAGAATTTTCACTCTGTCCCTGGTCTGTGAACTCCCAAGAACCTTTCTTATTAAATTACCACATTAATCAAAAGGTCTTGGGAGGCCAAGATCCATAGGTACAGAGAAGGGGCCACTCTGTACAACAAAAGAAGTCACCATGTGGTGATTTTACCTTCAGTTGGTCTTGACTTGGAATATCCAGATTTTGATCCTGTGCGATAGCGAGAGTCTGAGCAGCATCTGGATAGCAAGTAAAACAAAAGGAAAACCTTCCCTGGTAATAACCATTCTTTCCACACAAAAAGGACCTCAGCAAACAGCCCTGGAGCCAGGTTTGGTCCCTAGAGATGAACTTCTCCAAGTTAGTTGAACAAGGCTCTCATCCAAAAGGAACAGAAAAATCAAAACTGGTAAAAAGCGCAAAAACCAAAACAGGCTATAATCAAAATATATTACCAAAATATAGCCCTGGCTGGCGTAGCTCAGTGGATTGAGCGCGGGCTGCGAACCAAAGCATCGCAGGTTCGATTCCCAGTCAGGGCACATGCCTGCGTTGCGGGTCAGGTCCCCAGTGGGGACCACATGAGAGGCAACCACACATTGATGTTTCTCTCTCTCTCTCCTTCTCCCTCCCTTTCCCTCTCTAAAAATAAATAAATAAAATCTTTAAAATATATATATATTACCAAAATATAATGTGGGGGAAAATGAAAAATGACCAAAAAATGTTCTTCTACAGCAAGCTTTCAAACTTGAAAAGTGATTGCAAGAGGAAATTATGGGGCATATTTTTACCATCTCTTCCTATAGGTATTTTATTACCAAATTTGCCTAACTGTAAATAACAAAAAAAAAGGTTTGGCTTTTTAATTTAATTTTTACTTTCACATGTTAAGAAATTATAAAAGGTTATGAATCTGAAAATCTGAAATTTCTCACTTGCTTCATAACACAACAGCATCTTCATGTAAACTTACATTCTAATGTCAATGATGATTTCACAGTTTAAATTCCCATCAACCTGAATATAGATTAGGTTTTTTAAATTAACAAGTCTTATTTTTCCCAGCTACTATAAACATTTCCCAAGAAGGAAGAAGAAGAAGCAGAGAAACTTTTTTCAAGGCCAGTAAAAAGATGCACAGGAAACAACAACCTGAGAGAAATTCTTAGATAGTCTGAAAGAAATGTATTCAAGGACCTGGAAATTTTCAAACAAAACAGGAAGTGAAAACTTGGCTTCTGAGAGTTTAATAATCTGGACCACTCATTGTATCAGACTATACATAACTAAGATGTTTGTAAGTCACTCTATCATGGATTGGGTTCATTGACTACTATCAATCAGGTCCAGAGATATTATGGAAAATATCCTCATCTAAGCCCTGGCCAAATAGCTCAGTTAGAGAGCATCATCCCAACACGCCAAGGTTGAGGGTTCAATCCCAGTCAGGGCACATACAAGAATCAACCCCAGGCCCTGGCTGGTGTGGGTCAGTGAATTGAGCACCAGACAGCAAACTGGAAGGTCGCAAGCTTGATTCCTGGTCAGGGCACATGCTTGGGTGGCAGGTCAGGTCCCCAAGTGTGGGTATTCGAGAGGCAACTGATCGATGTTTCTCTCCCTTTTGCCCTCCCTTCCCTGCTTTCTAAAAATAAATAAATAAAATCATTTTTTTAAAAAAGAACCAATCAATGAATGCATAAATAAGTGGAGCATCAAATTGATATTTCTCTCTCCCCACCCCTCACCGCCAACCCCCTTGCCTTACCCTCTTTCACTCCGAAAATAAATAATTTTTTTTAAATATCCTCATCTAAATAGATTGGCAGAGAATACAGATTCTACAACTGGTCTCATAATTCAGTTGTTTTGCACAAAGCAAACATTTTCAAAATTGTAATTACAAAGGACATTATTTCTAGAAGCACTGTTATATATAAATGGAGATACTGAGAAGCTATCTGCATTTTCTGACCACAGTGGTCTTCAAGCTCAGTCAACATATAATGTAGATGAAACACTTTTTTTTACTGTCATTTGATTGTCATTTATATTCTAAAACCTATCACCTTACTTAGGTTACAACAGTCAGAATAAAAAAAAAGTTATCTGAGAAAACTACAATGCACTACAGAATTTTAAAAATAAATTCAAAGTTTGTCATATATATTTCATTTTATTAGGATGCATGTGGAAATTTGGAGGAAAAAAGAACCACTGTCTCCCTGGCCAGGCGGCTCAGTTGGTTGGAGCGTTGTCCCATATACCAAAAAGGTTGGGGGCTCGAATCCCGGTCGGGGCACACACCTAGGTGGCAGGTTCAATCCCCAGTTGGGGCACATATAGGAGGCAACCAATCAATATTTCTCTCTCATATCGATGCTTCTCGCCCTCTCTCTCTAAAATCAATAAGCATATCCTTGGACGAAGACTGAGAAAAAAAAAACCCTTCAGTTTAAATAATATTTTCTTCAACTACCAAAATAAAGATTTAGCTCAGTTGCAAAGGTGTAAAATAGGTGATACGGAAAACACTTATCTCATTTGTCCTTTCAAATAAAACACAGAGCAGGTAACCCATTTTACAAAAATCAACCACAAGTACTAATTCAAGTGCAAGTCAGAGCAGACACAGTTACTTCTACAATGGTTATGTAAGATATTACCATTTGGGCAATCTAGGTAAAGAATATAAGGAACTCTTTATAATACTTTTGTAATTTTTTTTGCAGGTGAAATTATTTCAAAGTGACAAGCTGAAAAATAAAACGTTTTAAAGAGTTAATGTTCAAAATGTTCGAAGAAAAGATTAAAACATTTTAAGGATTTTATGTTCAGAGAAAAAAATGTTTAAAAAATTAATTGGAGCAAATTCTGTTACAAGCAAGTGTTAAGCAATGTGTGGCATAATAAAAAAAATCAAGGGCTCGCCAATCAGAAGTGTCTCCTGTACCACTTAATCAGCGGCATCTAACCTGGACAAATTACTCTTATTCAAAAAATCTTAGTTTCTTCATCTCTAGACCTTTCTCAGGGTTGTTGTGAGGATCTATTGAAATGTTTGTTATAGAAATGTTCATTATTGAAACGGCGTATTAAATTCTGCAAAGGGAATGTGAGAAAGAAAATGAGAGACAAAAAAGTGAGAATTATACCTACTCTAGATATTCAGAAAACAAATCAGAGAACAAATTTTACTGATATGTACGGAAGCAAATACAAAATTCTCTGTGTATTTCAAGCATGTAGCAAGTATCACAGAAGAGCCATATTATTTCTCAGGTGATCGAATTTCAAATCAAGCTATCATTTGCAAGGCCTTCCCCCTCAAACAGAAATTTACAGCTGGGTGAAGTGGGCAAAGGCTCAATGAAACCAATAGGCTTCAAAATTTGCTCTCACTTTAAAATGTAAATCTTTATTAGGAACAGATTCTTTTCCAAGCTATTTGTTTCAATAAACCATTGAAAGATAGTCAACCTAAAGTGCTATCTTGAAGAAAAAAAGCTGCATTACTTGGAAATGAGAGACAGGGTTACATTTCAGCTGTCTCCAGTTTTAACTCACTTATCTCTAACACACCACACTTCAGACCCAAAGCAGCCAATTTCCTGTACACACCTAGTAAACTCAAATGGCAGTATTTAAAAGGTATGGAATCAAGCAAAGTGTGAGACAAATTAGTGTTCAGATAACAGAAAACTAAAACCATTAGGTCAAAGGTTTTTGGGGGACCTTTATAATAGATCAGGCTGATACTATGCGAGCCCACAAAACCTTATCATTGAAAGAGGGACACAAGACCTTACATGGCTCTGATGTAATGCAATAGATGTACAAAGCACCACCTATGAAACCTTATCAGCAAAAAATTTAAACTTGAATCTATTCAAGCACTACTAGTTTACCAAAAATAGAGCAGAGAAACATGTTAAGTAACATCACAAGGATACAATCTGCTAACTCTAAAATGCAGAAAATGCTATAGGACAAATGATCCATTTCTTCACCAAATAAATGACATAAAAGGAGCGTTAGCAACAAACACAATGTGTGGGCTTTGCATCAAATGTGGCCTTTGAACAAGCCCAATGTAAAACATATTTCTGAGATAACAGGGGGTAGCTATACATAAACTGGCTATTGGGTAGTATTATGGAGTTACTTAGTTTACTATTATACTGTTGGGTATAATAATGACATTGTAGTTATGTTAAAAAAGAAAAGCCCTAAACTGTTAGAGCTTTTAAAAGTATACCTACATTAAGCAAACGTAGTCAAATGTTAACAATTACTAAGCCTAAGAGGTACACACATTAATTATAACAATATAATATATTGAAAAATTTTCACAATGAAAAGTTAAATAGCATAGTAATCACATTCTGTGTAATGGTGTCCCTCCAAGTCATGCCAAGATAGCATTCCATCTCCACCTTGATCCTTCTTGTTTTCCCTTCCCATCATTTGCCCCCCTTGAATTCAAAGCTGTGATACAGACTGAAAAAATATAATGAGATCATACCTGCAGTAGCAGTGGTTAAAGCAACAAGATTCCTTCTTAGCATAGCATAGAGAGGGCTGTCAGGAAGATAAAAATAAAAAATTAATAACCCCATGGTTTTCCATTAAAATGTTAAGTGTATTTCTGATATGCCCTATCTCCCAACTTTGTAACATGTGGAGAGACAATTTTTTCCCCCAGAATAGATATTTTAAATTATTAAAATATCAAGATGTTGCCCTGGTGGTATGGCTCAGTGGATTGAGGGCCAGCCTGCAAACCAAAGGGTTGCCAGTTCCCAGTCAGTGCAATCATTAACAACCACACCTAAAACAAAAACAAAAACAAACTAAGCAAACAACTGGAACAGGAACAGAACCACAGAAATGGAGATCACATGGAAGGTTAGCAACAGGGGAGTGGGAGGAGGAGAGGGGGGAAAAGGTACAGAGAATAAGTAGTATAGATGGCAGGTAGAAAATAGACAGGGGGAGGGCAAGAATAGTAGGGGAAATGTGAACTTCTGACACATGGACATGAACTAAAGGGGGGGAATGTGGGTGGGAGAGGGTGTTCAGGGTGGAGGGGAATGAAGGGGGGATAATAGGACAACTGTAATAGCATAATCAATAAAATATATTTTTAAAAAAAAACATGGCTAACACTGTGTCACCCACCTTAGAGATCCCCACCCAATGTACTGGCCCACCAAAGCTGCTTTTCCATATGAATGGCTTGACTCAAGCTGCACAACTTCCTAACTCCTCTCAAGCAACAGCTGGCCCCAGTAGCCCCAGGCCTGGCACTAGCAGCACAAGCCTACATTCAGAGCTTGGCTTCACCTGGGAATCTCCAAGCCAAGCACAAACAGAAGCCATCTCAGATTGCTTTATAGCTCAGCAGGGTGGCCACAGGCAAAAGACAGGTGGGGGCTGACCTTGGGTTACACCACCTGGGAAACCCCAGAGCCAGCGAACCCAGTAGACAGCTACAGACCACATCGGAACACCACCACCCTGCCCCTGCACAGCTGATCCTCCACACAGGTTAGGCTAAGGTTAGTGGTCAGTGGTCACAGCCAGTCCTTGCCCCTGACTAGCCTGGGTAAATCCCTCCCATTGATCTGCCAACAGCAACCAAGGCTCAACTACAAGGGGAGGGTATACTCAGCACATGAAGCGTACACCTCGAATACCCGGCTGGATGATAGGGGAAGCTGTGCCACTGGACCCTACAGTACACCTACTATACTAGGCCATACTACCAAGACATGGAGTCAAAGCAGCTCTACCTAATACATAGAAACAAACACAGGGAGAATGCCAAAACAAGGACATAAAGAAGCATGGCCCAAATGAAAGAACAGATCAAAACTCCTGAAAAAGAGCTAAACAAAATGGAGATAAGCAATCTATCAGATGAGAGCTCCAAAAACTGGTTATAAGGATGCTCAAGGAACTTAGTGATGACCTCAACAGCATAAAACAGATGCAGTCAGAAACAAAGGATACACTAATTAAAATAAAGAATAATCTACAGGGAAACAACAGTAGACTGAATGAAGCCGAGAATGTGAATCAATGCTTTAGAATATAAGGAAGAAAAACACAAACAATCAGAACAAAGAGAAGAAAAAAGAATCCAAAACAAAAAACCCAAGGATAGTGTAAGCAGCCTCTGGGACTTCAAGAGGTCCCACATTTGCATCACAGGGGTGCCAGAAGAAGAGAAAGGGCAAGAAGCTGGAAATCTGTTTGAAAAAATAATGAAAGAAAAGCTCCCTAATTTGGTGCAGGAAATAGACATGCAAACCCAGGAAGCACAGAGAGTCCCAAACAAGATGGATGCAAAGAGGCACTCTCCAAGAATTAAATCAGAATTACATCAGAATTAAAATGCCAAAGGTTAAAGATAAAGAGAGAATCTTAAAAGCAGTTAGAGAAAAGAAATTAGTTAGCTACAGGGGAGTTCCCATAAGACTGTCAGCTGATTTCTCAAAACAAACTTTGCAGGCTAGAAGGGACAGGCAAGAAATATTCAGTCATGAAAAGCAGGGAGTTACAGCCAACATTGCTCTCTACACAGCAAAACTATCCTTTAGAATCAAAGGGCAGAGAAAGAGCTTCCCAGACAAGAAAAAGCTAAGGAGTTCATCGCCACCAAAGCGACTTATTCAAGAAAAAGAAGATCACAGCTATGAACAATAAAATGGCAAAAAATACGTATCTATCAATAACTGAATCTAAAAATCAAACTAAGTAAACAAGAACAACAGAGACAGAATCATGGATAATGAGAGCGTTTTGATGGTTGCCAGATAGAAGGGGAGGTGTGGAGGAATGGGTGAAGAGATGAGGGGATTAAGAAGTGCAAATAGGTAGTTATAGAATATCCATGGGGATGTAAAGTATAGTATAGGAAATGGAGTAGCCAAAGAACTTATACACGTGACCCATGGACGTGAACAATGATAGGGGGATTGCCTGAGGGAGTGGGGGGTACTAGGTAGAGGGGGACAAAGGGATAAAATCAGGACAACTGTGATAGCATAATAAATAAAATAATAAAAAATTTTTAAAAAGATCCTATCCCACACATCACAACTTCACATACCTCTTTTCTGTAATGTTTATCATAGTATAATTTTACTATACATTAGTGTGATGATTTGATTAAGATAGGGAAGAGCATCTGTCTCACCACACTTTAAGCTCCATAAAATCAGAGACTGTTGATCACTACTATGTTCTCAATGCCTCATAGGCTACCTGACTTATGTAGACTCTTAAATATTTGTGGAATAAAGGAACATATAACCATTAATAACTTATGGAGATTAAGTGGGTAGGTATAAGCACCCCCAAAAATAAACCCTCACTCTTTTTACCTTGGATCTTTCACAGAGAAGCTCTGACATCCTAGGAGTTCTCCCAAAAGATCTCCACCACAATACACCATATGCTGTTCCCGTGGATCATACAGCTGCTTCATTGTTATATACTGGCCTAGATAGTGCATGACCTGCATGGAACCAAAATACCATTAAGAGTTCTATCCAGCTGCTGTCAAAACCACACAAATAAATTATAAAGAGGTAAGGTAAGTTAGGTTTGCGAGAGAAAGAGGTAAAATATAAGGGGTCCAGAGTCAAACAACAGTATAGTTGACCCCAACTACTAGGTTCCTCCACTTATTATCATTCTGGACATTAAAAGACCCTTATGTTTTGTAACAGAAATGACTGGGGAATAAGAAAAAGTGGTGAATTTACCTAGTACCCCTTTAAGTTTTCCTCACCAATCCAAATAAAGGGGTCTCTTATGTTACAAGAGGACATAAAATTTAAATTTGCTTGGGTCATAAAAATATTTTACAAGTCCAGGGGTACATAACTATGATAATCTTTTGATATGTGTTCACTTAATTATTTAATGGTTAATAAACCATCAGCTCTATAAGTGCATAAAACAGAATTTAAATGTTTATGAAAAATTTACCACAATTTACCTAAAGAAGGTTCACAAAATGGAAGGGAACACAGACAAGTTCATAATTCAAAACTTAAAAATGATCAAATTTTGTCCTTAATGTTTTCTCTAGGTAACAGGTTTTTTTAAAAATTGCTTAATAATCAAGTTCACTTATGGACAGTAAGAATTGTTAGCTCAGATTACAACAGACCAAAGCAGCTATCGTTATCTTTACACCCCAACTTCTCAGAAATTATTGGATATTTGCTGATCTATCCAACACTGTTCCCATTATATTAGGAGCAATGATGCTCCTAGGTCACCCGCCATCCCAGGCAGGACGTCCCAGTATTAACAAAGTTCTCATAGCTAATCAAATATCCAGGGAAAAATAAGATGGGGAGAGCATCTACTAGAAAAAGGGGGCGCAAAAAAGGCGGGAACAAGCATTATATTTACGTTTACCCAACTTTCAGAAAAATATACACCACCCTAAATCTGTATGTTCTCATTATACTATACTGCCTCAATGCCCATACTAAAAACCAATATTAAAAAGTATTTAGGGAATTCCTCTTTATGCACCAGGTAGGGTCAAGATTTGTAACATAGGGCTTAACACGTAAACTGCCTCTGTCCAACTTCTTGCCCAGTAAAACATTTTCCCTGAACATTATGTACTTCATTTCTTAATCCAGGTAAAATTCTGCTATATTATTAGAGGCAATGTAACTCATAATTTTGATATAAAAATCCACACTTTTAGTAAGTTTGAAAAAAGTCACCTATCAGAATTTTAGAGATATAGTCCAAAATGATACTTAATTTAAAATAATGAAGAGAATATGAATATTCTAGAGAATCTGAAATGCCCTCAGATTTGTTTCCTTATGCATTTTCATGGCTCAGGGGTGCAACAGTGCAGATATAGGTGTTAGACTTTTTAACAAAACTCAAAAAAAGCTTAGTAATTTTGTTTTCTTCTGTTTAGGAAGAGTTTACCTTACTAAAAGCAAGCACAGTTGGAAGAGTTAACATTTTAATACTGTGTCTTTGCCACTTCAAGAATTCAGTTTGTTTTTGTTTTTTAAAACAATTTTAGAAGCTAAATAGGTTATTTAAATGCATAAGTGTTTAAAATAACTCACAGTGCTCCAAAGAGTATCTGACACATTTATAATGCAAAACTACAGCATTTAATTCCTGCCTGGCAGCATATCCTGTAAATCATAGACAAAAGTCATTATTTAAAATCTTACACGTTTTGCATTTTAATTCTGAGATCAACAGACTCATGATTATGTTTAGCTGATAACGTACTTCAAAAGGAAATTTAAAGGAAATATGAAATTCAACTTAATTCGATGGTCATTAAAACAGAGAGAAAGTTGCCGCCCCAGTACCTCAGGACAATTTCCTGTCCTAGGCCTGAGTTCAGAACTACATATTCATCAGCTTCTACATCTCGGCTATTCGTAAACAGAATTTTGATAGTTTACCTGGGTAACAGTGAAGATTTCACCTTGTGCACCTGCTGTCTGCAAAATCTTCAAAAGTGGAAGTTTTGGTCGTACCTGGGATAAACATAAAATATACCTGATATTTACATTTCAATTAGATTGGCTTCTGATATCCCAGGAAACAAGAAAACTTTCAACTTTTTAACACTGGTAGTCACTTATCTAATACTGCACAAGATAACTACAGATGATTTTTTCTCTAAAAAAAATCACACTTTCAAAAGATAGCACATTCACATCACTAAGATGGCTACACTAAAGAGGAAAAAAGAAAACAGTGTTGGTGAGAATGTGGAGTAACCAGAACCCTCGTGCACTGCTAGTGGGAACCTGAAACGGTGCAGCTGCAGTGGAAAACAGTTGGGCAGTTCCTCAAAAAGTTAAACATAGAATTTGCATATTATCCAGCAGTTCCACTCGTAGGTAGTATACACCCAAAAGAACGAAAAGCAGGGACTCAAGCAAGTATTTGTACATCAGTGTTCATAGCAGCATTATTTACAATAGCCAAAAGATGGAAACAACCCATATACCACTGGCAGATAAACAGATAAACAAGATGTAGTATATCCACATTAGAGATAATGACTTTGTTTACTTACTCTCTCTTAACTCTTGATTGTGAAGTCTGTCTTTAGCCACACAATCTTGTTTTCTAAATTTTACACAGTCAGACTTCCGGCCAAGATGGAGGCATAGGTAGATGCACTGTGCCTCCTCGCACAACCAAGATAGGGACAACAATAATATAGAAACAAAATAACAACCAGAACTGACAGATCTGAAATGTATGGAAGTCGGACACCCAAGGAGTTAAAATAGACACTTTCATCCAGACCGGTAGGAAGGGCGGGGTTGGGCCAGGCGAGGGACATGGAGCAGAGAGCTGAGCAACTGGGGCGGTGCGCACGTCCGCAGCAGGCAGACCCTGGGCACACAAGTGGCGGTGGCTGGTGGGCCCTGGCCAGGGGGTGGCGACCAGCAGACCCAGCAAGGCAGCCATTGTGAAGCAAGGCACTGCGTGCAACTCAGGGTCCCAGTACCAGGAAATAGAGCTTTGGGTCACTGACTAACAAGGAAGGTCGTCCCTCGGGGTGCACTGGCCCACCCACACCAAAATTGGTGCCAGAGGGGCCTAGTTGGCTTGCCGAAAGCAGCGGAGGGCTCTGAGTTCCTACAGAGACCAGAGCAAGTGCCACTGTTCCTTCTCAGACTCCACCCCCACATACAGCAACACAACCCAGCAACTGGGGTGCCCAGCCCTGGTGAACACCTAAGGCCCCACCCCTCACTACAGGAGCTCAACAGGAAACCCCCAAAAAACCAGCAAAAAGATGGCTCAAACAGAAGAAGAATTGAAAGCCCCAGAACCCATCCTTTTAAGTGACCAAGAGCTAGCCAACCTATCAGATGCACAGTTTAAAGCACTGGTGATCAGGATGCTCACAGAATTGGTTGATTTTGGTCGCAAATTAGATGAAAAAAATGCAGGCTACAGTAAGTTTAATGAAGAAAGATGCACAGGGAACCAATGGAGATGGAATGAAAGATGGGTCTCACATCAATGGAGTGGACCAGAAGGAAGAAAATAATATACAACCAGAAAAGAATGAAGAAATAAGAATTCAAAAAAAAAAACGAGGAGAGGCTTAGGAACCTCCGGGACATCTTTAAATGTTCCAACATCCGAATTATAGGGGTACCAGAAGGA
>CM052551.1:22677684-22695333 GCA_028533065.1 Trachops cirrhosus
GTAATTCTGATGTGCCTTGGTGTGTTCCTCCTTGGGTCCAGCTTTTTGGGGACTCTCTGAGCTTTCTGGACTTCCTGGAATTTTATTTCCTTTGCCAGATTGGGGAAGTTCTCCCTTATTATTTGTTCAAATATCTTTTCCACTTGTTGTTCTTCCTCTTCTCCTTCTGGTACCCCTATAATTCGGATGTTGGAACATTTAAAGATGTCCCAGAGGTTCCCAACCCTCTCCTCATTGTTTTGAATTCTTATTTCTTCATTCTTTTCTGGTTGTATGTTTTTTTCTTCCTTCTGGTCCACTCCATTGATGTGAGACCCATCTTTCATTCCATCACTATTGGTTCCCTGTGTATTTTTCTTCATTTCACTTATTGTAGCCTGCATTTTTTTCATCTAATTTGCGACCAAAATCAACCAATTCTGTGAGCATCCTGGTTACCAGTGTTTTGAACTGTGGATCTGATAGGTTGGCTAGCTCTTGGTCACTTAAAAGGATGGGTTCTGGGGCTTTCATTTGTTCTTGTTTCAGCCATCTTTTTTTTTTTTTTGGTCTGGTCGCGCCTGTTAGGTATGAGGGGTGGAGTCTGAGGTGTTTACCAGGGCAGGACAACCCAGTTGCTGGGCTGTGACGCTGTATGTGGGGGCGGGGTCTGAGAGGGAACAATGGCGCTTGCTCCATTCTCTGTTGTACTTCAGTCCCTTGTGCAGCTTCCTCCAAGCAAACTGGGCCCCTCTGGTGCTGATTCCCGTGTGGGTGGACTTGTGCTCCCCGTGGGACTTTCCAACAATCTCTCCTGTGAGGCTGGGAGTCTCTCCCTGTGCCTCAACCCCCACAGGTATTTTAAATCAGTGCCCTGAGGCTCTATGTCTCAGCGCTGGGATCCTGGATTGGGCGCAGTGTCTTGCTTCACAATCACCGCCTCGCTGGGTATGCTGGTTGCCACCTCTCGGCCGGGGTCTGCCAGCTGCCACTTGCGTGCCAAGGGTCCACCTGCTGCGGTCTTATACACCCGGTCCCAATGCTCTTTGTGCCCCGACACCTCTCCTCCTGGCTGCCCAACTCTGCCCCTCCTACCGGTCTGGATGAACGTGTCTATTTTAACTCCTTGGTTGTCCGACTTCCATACAGTTCAATTTTCTGTCAGTTCTGGTTGTTATTCTGTTTCTAAATTGTTGTCATCCCTATCTTGGTTGTGCGAGGAGGCACATTGTGTCTACCTATGCCTCCATCTTGGCTGGAAGTCTCAATTTTTCAAAAAACGTAAGAAGAACTAGGAATGCCTAAAAGTGATTTACCTGCTTGACTTGTCTTGGAGGGCTCCTGCAAGCACTTTCAGATGCCGAACACTGGGCGGAGGTAGTAAGTGATGCCATTCTGGCAGTGAAGAAATGAGTCTGTTGATAAATCTGAAAGGATAAAAAAAATTACAAAATCTCTTCTAAAGTAGAAAATTCTCTCTTTAGAATTTACAAAAAAGCAGCCAGCATAAGTAAAAAAGAGAGGTATGTCAGAACACCCTACACAAATACAATATACCTGTGCTGAGATTCTTGATACCCCATCACTTTCTAGTACAGATCTTGCCAAAAAACTGGAGCGTAATCAAGAGTAAGAACAATTTATGCAATCTACCAACTTAGCTTCTGGAATATGAAACTTTTTAAAGTTTCAAAGATGGGAATGAAGGGATCAGAGTTCTGCCACCCCAAAATACGCCTTTTGGGATATTGAGGTTCAACTGGTTTATTAAGAAACAAAAGACCCAGAAAGAACCTTTGACTAAAAAGAATTAGTCAAAGGTTCTTCCTGCCTAAAAGAATTCAGATAGAAAAATCTGCTCAAAGGACGGGAACATTAGTATCATAATATAAACTATGTATCAGGGAGAAATTTAGCAAAGCCTGTTTTCCTCAGTTCCATTATTTGCAGGTGGCCCAGTAAAAACTTGTTTATCACTTGTTGCTCCTTCTCTACACATAAAAAGGGGAGGAAAAATGGTGAAGTAAGGGCAGTTCTTTCATAGAGGCACAGTTTGTAAGAAAGAAATGTTTACTAGTTATGGCAACAGTCCCCAGAAAGTTTGTGCATATGCCTAAAGGTTGGTTCAAAGCTCCAATATGCACTCAGGGGATGTAAACAATCTTCTGTTAATTGGTCCACGGTTATTAAATGATTAATTATTCCTGTGTTTCTCACTCTCCAGCAGCTATAATTTAATTTAGACCAGGATTTTTCTCTTGTCAAAAGCAACTAAATATCTATAAATTGGATTAAACCAAGGTGAACATATAAGATCAAATAAAGATCTAGCATGAACTGAAATACAGAATAAGGTTTAATTAAAAATTCTCAACTTTTACCTTTTCTCCTTAAAGAAAAACTATAGAAAAGAAAAATAAAAATTTTAAATAAACTTGCTTGACTTTACTTCAGGCCTTTTTCTAGTAGAAAGGTGACAATCAGTGAAATTTATGAACAAGCTGCATCAGGGAAAGGGTGAAAACAGCATAGAAAAACCAATAGTCTGGCTAAAGCTAACAAGATCCCTCACTCTTCTTACAAAGTATCAATTCCTCCTTCCTATCAGCTTCCCTTGGTACAAAAAGGGAAGTCTAATAGGATATAAGCATAACTCACATCTTAAAACAGCTAGCTTTTAATTGACATTTCAAACCTTACAAACAAACTGGGGGCTAAAAAAAACCACCTTTCCTCACTTTCTAGGTTCTTCCAGCTGGGCTAATAATCAACACAGTTAACAGGAGAAAATCAAATTTTTAATACATTTTCACAAGGATGAAAATTCCAAAGACAGTGAGGCAAAACTGGGTATATGACATTTGAAACAAAGGAGAAACGGTGGGGAATGGGATCTTAGATTTCAAAAGTGAGAGTTGGCCATTTACAGATAACTGTGGAAGAGTGGAACAGAAACGGCAGTTAAGTTTTTGCTAAGCAGCCAGGAAACAATGAGATGCTGCGAGGGGTGCCTAGTTAACAGGGCTGGGTTTGACACCCTCCAATCTACCACACTCAACTGAAATTAGGCTAAAGTACATATGTTAAGATTTCCTTCCTGGGACAAATTTTTTCCATCTGGAATTCTCAGGCAGTAAAGGAGGAGGGTCAAAGCTTTTTTCTGAGTCTTGTTTCTTAATAACCAACTTAAAATCAATATCCCAAAAAGCAGCTTTAGGTGGGCAAAACTCTGGTCCCTTCAAAACCAATCCTTCCCCCAAACCTGCTAGTCCTGTAGTCTTCCCCATTCCAGTAAACGGCAACCCCATCCTTCAGTAGCTCAAGGTCAATGGTTTAAACCATCCTCAATTTCCTTTTTCTCTCACACTCCATAACCAGTCCATACATAATTCTGAAGCTGTGCCTGCACAATGTATTCAAATCTAAGCACTTCTCCCTACTTCTATTATCACTATATTAATCCATCTCTTAACTGCACTGACCTTTTAAAAGTTCTCTTGCTTCTGATGCTAGAGGGGCAAGTCTATAGGGAACCTATCTGAATGACATGGTGGATGTAGCCCAGTTCCCGATTTGGAAAACCAGTGGGGAACAAGTGGCACACAGGAACTGAGCCCACGGATAGGTTCTCCCGTGGGCAGTCAGGTCTGCATTGTACCTAGGCTGCTTTGAGACTTGCTTTTTGCTAAAACTCCCTCACCCTGAATCCAGGCAGCAAATGTTTACTGTATATCTTTAAAGTAACTTCCTAAAGTCTTTGTGCTAAACCTCCCAAGTATGGATTGTACCCAGTTCAACCACCTTCCCCCTTGCATCTGAAACATCCTTTTCTTTGAAGTCATTAGCAACATTCTTTCCTCTGTTATCTGTAAAAGGTAACTACCTAAAGCAAACCTGTGCATAGTAAATGTAATGTACACAGAAGAGCAATTTAAAACCTGTCCAGGCAGGACTCAGGGCCCTCTCTCACTCAGAGAGTGGCCATGCTGTCCTTTCTCTCCACAGGACTTCTGCAGTCCATGTGAATTTGTTCATCACAGTCACAACACACAGACCCCACTGGCCGGAGTCCGCATCACAAGTACCTAGGGAAAACCCAACGGAGCCAAGAGGGTTCTCAGCTTTACAAAGGAGCTGGAAAGAATTCAAGACTTGAGCCAGACAAGAGGATAAAGCAGAAACAATAAGCAAGAAAAGCCACTTCAGAGTGGATTCTCCAAAAAAGAGAAGGAAAAAAGACCCACAGCCATCTCTAGAAGTTGAGCAGTTTGTAGATTCTATGGAAAATTACCAACCGGTAGAGAGAAATAGAGGGTGGAAAAAAACAGTAGGATTAACATTAACCTTTACAAGGTATATTTTTCAGTCTGTTTTCCTTTTATGGTATGGGTAACCAGTAAGGTATTAATTAATCTCTGCAGGAATTTTCTTTGTTCTGGGGGCTCCCTGTGGTCTTCTTGCCTGCCTGTGTCAGGTAGCATGTGGCAGGCTCCTGACTTCAATTTATGTAGTTCCCATGCCTCTCCCCTACATTACTTCCACCCTTGTCCCTCTAGCACCTAACCTCCTCCTTTTGTTTTTTCTCAACTGTCAATTTATCAATGAAGGCTTCCATGACCACCCATTTTTCAAACTGCAACCCCCGTACCCAGTGTTCTCTATCTCTTCCTGTGTTATTTTTCTTCACTATCCTTGTTACCAACCAACACACTACACATTTTAATTGTTTAATCACTTAAGATACAAGCTACAAGTGGGGAGAGATTTGTATTTATTTATTCATTAATGTAACTCCAGTATCTAAAATAACAATATACATGGTTCAGCAACATGGTGGATACAAATATTAATAATAGTGCAGATGATTTCCAAAATGGTCCCCAATAAACCACATCTCCCAACTGGCTCTGTGACATAAGTTAATCAATAGAATGCAACTGTTAAAAAAATTGTTTTTTAACTTTCAAGGGAGAAAGTACTTTGTAAAAGAAAGGATTAGGCCATGGACAACAAGAAAGACCAGGTCCTGAGGCACAAAGCCTGAACCATCTGCAGTATGGCTGGGTGAAAAGACAACATTTCTACTGTCCTGGTGTTGTTGAGTGTTTTTATACATCAAGTGGACCAAATGGCGGGGAAAGAGATGTAAGCCATTCTAAAAAAATTTACATTAGCTATAGACATAGGAGGTGGGAGAAGATGAAGCAGAGCCAGTTCTGGGATAGGCTCAGAGTCAGCAAGAAGTGTCAGCTCCTACAGATTAGCGGTGGGCAACAGATGGAAAATTCACATGTAAATAAAATGAGGAGGGGTTCTACAGTGCCTGGCTATTCCCTTTTGGATAATCACAGAAATAGCCACCTAGAAAGTAATCCTAAATTCCAACAGATAGACAGGAATGTGAGCAGTCTTTTCTAAGAGCTGGTCTACAGCTATTAACAGGCTAACTGTTCTCTCTCATTCTCCTGCAGCTGTGATTTAATATGTCCAACCTGCGGGCCACATGTGGCCCAGGATAGCTATGAATGTGGCCCAACACAAATTTGTAAATTTATATAAAACCTTTTTTCTTTTGCTCATCAGTTTTCATTAGTGTTTATGTATTTAATGTGCGGCCCAAGGTAAGTCTTCTTCCAGTATGGCCCAGAAACGCCAATAGGCTAGGCAGCTCTGATTTAGAACATCTCAGAATTTTTTTTCTAGTCACAGCAGAATGATAATGTCCCCATTCGAGGCCTGGCAGCTTCATTTCCATGCTTATGGAAGCCCCTAAAATCTGGCTACTCTACTGGAGACCCCACAAAAAGGACATGTGGATATCACCGCAATAAATTTAATTTAAAAAAAGAAAGAAAGAAAGGATATGTGGAGAGGTCATTTGTCCATCTGAGAGCCCCAGCCTTCCAGACACACCTACCCTCAAAAAGCAACACACATCTTTGGACGTGTCAGCCCCAGATGGACACCTGTCTATGGCTCAATGACAGACCACAAATGAAACCAGCAGAAAAATCATGCAGCCCATAGAATTGTAAGAAATAAATAGAACTGCTGCTGCTTTAACTCACTAAATTGTTGGATGGTTTATTACATAGCATTAGATAATCCAAACAAATGGCAAAAACTTAGAGATTACTCTGTACCAGGCACATATATTAACCCATTTAATATTCAAATAACCCTGTGACGTAGGTAATATTTTCTTTATTTTACAGATAAGGCAAGAGAAGCATAAGGTTGTTATTTGACAAAGAACAAACAATTCATAATTGCTGGAGTCAAGATTTCAAACTCAGAAGAGCTCTTACGTCCCCACTTAGCATTTCCCTTTACACCTCAAGTGCATAGAATTAACCACAATCCTTTCCTTCAAGACATACTCTCATTGTTCATCCACACCTGACCCACTTTTGATTCTTTTTAAATAGTGCAATAAGCACCCACAAACTAGCAACCACAACACTGCTCACCCCATTTCCCCGGGCTCCCCCCAACAATCATCCTGAATCCTAAGTTTTGCTTTGCTTCCTTTTCGTGTATTTTAGTGCATCAAAATGGAATCCTAAAAAGTGTCTGTGTGTGAGTGGTTTGGCTGTGTTTAATTTTTTTAAAGCAGGTATGTTTTCTGTAACTTTAGCAACTGTTCCACTAAAATAACTTTTACTGTACTGTCACTTCAGTTCTTTAAAAATATTTATTGTGGTAAATTATTTATATATATATATACACACACACACACGAAACATAAAATTTACCATTTTTAGGTGTACAATTCAGTGACACTAAGAACATTCACAATGTTGTACATCAATACCACTATCCATCCATCTCCAGAACTTTTTCATCACCGCAAACTGAAACTCTATTCATTAAACAATTCTCTCTCCAATACCCCTCTCCCTTGACCCTGGTAACCACTATCCTATTTCGTCTCTACAAATATGCCTGTTCTAGGTAGCTCATGTAAGTAAAATCATGCAATATTTTTCTTTTTGTGTCTGACTTATTTCACTTACCATAATGTTTTCAAAGTTCATCCATGTTGGAGCATACTTTATTTTTCATTTAATTTGACTTGTATAATATTCCAGTGTGTGATGACTTGTTTCATGTGCCACATAAGAATGTTTTGGTAAACAATGGATCAAATGTACAATGATGGTTCCATGAAATTATATTGAAGCTGAGCCCTGGCTGGTGTGGCTCAGTGGACTGAGTGCCGGCCTGTGAACCAAAGGGTTGCTGGTTCAATTCCTAGTCCAGGCACATGCCTGGGTTGCGGGCAAGGCCCCTGGTAGAGGGGTGCATGAGAGGCAACCACACCATGATGTTTCTCTCCCTCTCTTTCTCTCTCCCTTCCCCTCTCTCTAAAAAATAAGTAAATAAAATCTCTAAAATTTTTTTTAATTTAAAAAAAATAAGTAAATTTAATTTAAAAAAAAGAAAATCTTTTTAAAAAGATTATAATGAAGCTGACAAACATCTATCACCTAGTAATGCCACAGCCTTTGTAAAGGTGCACAATACATCCCTCATGACTTTCACCATGGTCTAGTTCAATGATTCTCAACCTTTATCATCCCATGGCACACATAAATGAATTTCTAAAATTCTGCAGCAAGCAGCACACCAAAAAACATACTTTTTTGCCAATTTAACAAAAAAGGTATACTTTTTTAATTTGACAATCTAAGGTAAAAGAAGTCAGTGTTGCTGACTGAATAGTTATGTACTGAATGTTTTAAAAATTCTTGTAGCACACCAGTTGAAAATCACTGATCTCGATGATCAATTCCGTAATGTATGCTTGCAAAAAACTCTATGTTCATTAGGTTAAGCTTATCGGTGTTTTACAATCTTATGTATCTCCTAATTTGTCAGCTTGACCTACAAATAATTATTAAAGAGAGATGTAATGAAATCTCCCAATATGTTGGTGATTTGTCCATTTATCCCAGTCCCAGTGTAGTTCTAACCAATTGTGCTTCCTTTATTTAAAATGTTTTTAATCAGACACATACATACTTTAAATTGCTTTTTTTTTTTTTGGTAAACTGTCACTATATAGTGATTATTATTATGTAGTGATATTTTTCATCCCAATTAAGATATTCTATCTTAAAGTGTATTTTAACTTTTATTAGTATAGTCACAACAGCTTTCTTTTAAATTAGTATTTCCAGGTTTGTAGTTTCCCAATTTTTTACTTTCAATTTTTGCATGCCTTTAATCTTCTGGTGAATCCCTTATAAGAAGCACATATCTGGACTTTAGATTTTTAAATCCAAGCTGTCAAATCATATCTTTGGTTAATTTAGTTCATTTATTGTAACTGAAATATATGGATCTATTTAACATTCCAGTTTGTCCTACTCTCCTTATGCATATTTGCTTTAACACCAGAAGAAAGTGTTGTGCCATTAAAAAAGTACTGATTTACGAGCCATGGAAGTTCAGAGCAGAACAAATTACTTGTGACTGCAAGGCAGAGGACGAATGAGAGGGAATGAAGACAGGAGTGGGTTTTCAAATGGGAGAATACTGGAAAAAATGGGAAGGAAAACATCATGAGCAAAGACACTGTTCAAAGACGTATGTGAGAAAACGGAGTCAGCTGATGGACTCTGAATCCCAAGCATAATCTTGTTCCTTTTCCACTTGGAATCTCTTTCCATTTATTTATTTTTTTCATTTATCTTGATTTGAGAGCGGGAGAGAAACATCAGGCTGTTGTTCCACTTATTCATGCATTCATTGGTTGGTTCTCGTGTGTCCTGACTGGGGATCTAACGAGCAACCCTGGTACATCAGGACCACACTCTAGCGAACTGAGCTACCCAGTGAGGGCCTGGAATCTCTTTCGAGTACAGCATGGTTAGATATTGTACCTATTCCTTAAAAGAGAAAACAGGCTTAAAGAAGTCAAAAAACTTGCCCAAGTCAAAAAGCTTATCCTTTTTCATTATAGGTTTGACTGCACAGGTCTGCTTACCACAATAAATAAATAACTGTAAATGTATTTTCTCTTCCTTATGATTTTCCTAATAACACTTTCTTTTCTCTAGTTTACTTTATTGTAAGACTATAGTATATAATACATATAACACACAGATTATGTTAATTGACTGTTTAAGTTACCAGAAAGGCTTCCAGCCAACAGTATCTATTAGTAGTTAAGTTTGGGGGAGTCGAAAGTTATATGTGGATTTCTAACTGGGTGGGAGGTCAGCACCCCTAACCCCTCTCCTAACATTGTTCAAGGGTCAACTGTCATTACATTCAGTTGCTCAAACTAGAAAGTTATGAGTCATCTTGAGCTCTCCCTCCCCCACCATTATCACATCATCAAACCTTACAGATGTCAACTCCTAAATCTGTCAAAACCACCATCTTCCCTTCAACTTCATGACAATGTCCCCAAAGCAAAAATGTTATTTTTTTGCCTGCATCACTGCAACAGACTCGTAAGTGGTCTCTCTAACCCCACTTTAGTCCAAGCTCCACATTACAGCCAAGATTAAAAACAAAATAAAACAAAGGGGGTGGGGGAACTAATCCTATAGTGCAAGCTCCATAGCTTGCTACTGCTCTAAAAATAAACGACAGAGTCTAGCCCCTCAGCACCTTGCCAGTCTTTCCACTTGTACTGTTCTTTCCCATATTCCCTGGGTCCCAGCCACACTGACCTTTTGGCTTCTCAAACAGAACTTTGCTTCCTGCTTTAATGAAGCCCTTTGCAACCCAGTTCCTTCATTTGAACACTGTGAGTTCTGTACAAGACTGACTCATCCTAAACTCTTCAAATCTCAGGTCAAATGTCACCGCCTCAACAATCATTAATAGATACTGAAACCACTGATGTGAAACACTAGGGGAAGAGGAAGTTTAAAACACGTGGAGCAAGCTTAGCATTTTAACTCACTGGCCAAATTTATTGCATTTAGCTCTGGACCACTGTGACCTGGTTAGAGCAGAGTCCCCTAACCAAAAGGTCACAGGATCGATTCCTGCTCAGGGCACATGACTAGGTTGAAGCTCCGTCACATCAGTGTTTTTCTCCATCTCTCTCTCTCTCCCTCCTTCCTCTTTTTCTAAAATCAATGAGCCTGTCCTTGGGTAAAGATTTTTTAAAAAAACAGACATAAAAATAAAATAAAAAGGTCATTCACACATTATATGCTCCCTGATATGAAGCAATAGGAAGCACCTCCTACCTCCTATGAAGTATTCTTGCCCCCCAATCCAAATTTAATCAGGCTTCTAGGTTGACACGGACTCCAGCTCACAGTATCCACGGTATTATGGCTAAGACGAGACGAATTCACAGACTGCTGAGTCCTGTGGAGGAAAAGGGACGGCAAGCCACACTCTCAAGGGGAGAGCACCCCAACCCTTGCCTTGACAGGCTTTTACTGGCTTTAATCTGCATAGGAATACAGGGAGTATATGGAAAGCTCATCAATCATTGCCAGGCAATAATGATCAAATAAATAACATTCAGAGAACTCTGAGGGCCTATTTTGAGTCAGGGTCAAATAGCTAAAGGGCCATAAAACATTGGGGAAACAAACTCATTTCATGCTTGGACCCTTACCATTTAAATTGAGGGTATTAGTAAAGCAGGTTTCATAGGATTTTATGCATTCTTTCTTAGGCCTGATCGCCCCAGGGAACCCGCCCTTTCCAGCACAGGGCCGGACCCACCCTCCAGCATTGTTTCAGGCTTAAGTCAGGCAGAGGAAGTAAGGCAACCAAGAGATTAGGAGACTTCCCGAAGACAGAAGGAGGACTCAGGCTATGTCAAAGCTGAGGGGCAAGGGTCCATCACCCCCTTTTGCTATAGCCCCCAAGTCCTTCTCTGGGCTCCCCCCATGATCATGCCTGTCTTAGGTTGTTTCTAGTCTTGAGGAATCTTACCCATTAGCTAACTGGCCATGCACTGGGGGCCAGGCAGGGTGAAGTAAAGTGGGCAGAGGTGGCACCTCTGCTAGGGGGATAAGCTTTGTCCCCTCAGTGGCTTAGGGTCCCAAGGTCGCTCACTCAGCCTTAGCCATGGGGGGATTACAGCTTCTGAAACCAGGCAGGGAGGTTCCCAACACTAGATCTAATTGCTAACTACCTGTTGAAAGGAAAAATGGAAGGCAGAGGAACGAGTAAATACTAAAAGCAAGCAATTTGCCAAATCGAAAATGTAAGAAATTCTACAGGACCTGGGTTGATGTGGGGACGTTATAAAAACATAAACCTAATACAATGTGTCATCTGTAAAATGTCTTTTTCCCCAAAAAATCAGTAAATTTTTAATTATTTTTTAGGTATGAGATACTATTAATAAACTGATTATAGTAGAAAGGCACTGTGGTAATTTTTTTTTTAAATCCTGATCCAATTAAGATATAACATCCCTATATGTTTAAAGGTAAAATAAGACATCTATGATTTGCTTAACAAGGGGTTACTGTTTTAAATAAATTACGGTACTGAATAGTACACACCAATGTGGGGAAAAGAATAACAAAAATTCTATGTGTTTATTTGGAAAAACTAGTACTCTTGGAAAATATTCCAGTTACACTAAAATAATCAGTACCACTAACCTGTACTACTTTGGCTCTGTGCGGATGTGTTTCTCTCCAGTTAATAATAAAGCCAGGAGTGAATATAGATGGCTGAAAAGAATATGCCTGCTTTTAAATGAAATGAGGAAAGAAAGTTCTCTTCGCAGTTTTTTTTCATAATTTTTTTTTAGAGAGAGAAACATAGATTTGTTGTTCCACTTACTTATAAATTCATTGGTTGCTTCTTGTATGTGCCCTGACCCACATCCTTGGCTTACTGGGACAAGGCTCCAACCAGACCAGGGGTGCAGTTTTGTCTGCTTGTTTTCAAAAGGACTCCCTCATCATTCCACAATACAACAGAACCCAAAATAACCAACGGCAGGCCAAAATACCTTGGTTGTTCAAATACCTTGGTTGAAGAGTATAGGACTATCCCAAATGTAGAGCTAAGGCAGCAGGCACTCCCATTTTCCAAAACTTAGCCACCTCACCCGGAATGCATACATAACCTTTTACTATGTCTCCAACTTACTCTTCATTCCATCTTGGTACTCTGCTCCAAGTCTCCACTTCACTACTCAACATGCACCACAATGAACAATGAACTCAATTTCGTTAAGTTTTCTAACCTTTATCCCACTCACCTCTCAGTGTTTTTATACTGTTTTCAAACTACAAATTGTACCCGCCCCACTGGTCTTAACTCCTCCCCTCTATTAAAGAAATCATAAGTGAGCCCTAACTGGTGTGGCTCAGTGGGCTGAAAGTTGGCCTGCAAACCGAAGAGTCACCAGTTCGATTCCCAGCCAGGGCACATGCCTGGCCTGTGGGCCACGTCCCCAGTAAGGGGCATGTGAGAGGCAACCAATTGATGTTTCTCTCCCTCTCTCCAGAAATAAATAAAGTCTTTAAAAAAAAGTGAGTAACAATGGTAAGTTCGCTCTGTGGAACATGTTTCTGTTATTGAAAACAGCAGACACTTAACAATTAAGCACCTTTGTGTCAGGCACGTTTTACAGCACTTTACATACACTAACTTAACCCTTACAGAGATCGATCCTAGGAGGCAGATATATTATTTCTTCATTTTCAGATAAGGAACTGAAACAAAAGCGGAAAATAACTTGCCCAAAATCATGGTCTGCAGAGCCAGAGCCCTTAGCCATCACCCTTCCAATGTGTACTGCGTCACAACAGAAAAAGTCTTTTCAAGTGGCAGTCATGGTTGAAAATGCTTGAAAGCCACTGCCTTAGCACCAGTCTTTTCTCTCCTCTTTTATGCCTATTTTCTGTTCTCAAAAATTATCATACCCAGGTCAAAAATCACTTCCTTGGTGAAGGCTTTTCTGACTCCCCAAGGGAGGCTGATGACACCAGAGCAAATCTAATAAAAGACCACATTACGTTTATACTTTTATGTATGTCTCCTACTACAATGAAATCATGGAGAGCAAGAACAGTCGTATTCATCAGGATGATGAAAGAGTATTTTTGTTACACTTAGTTCAAGAAACTCCTACACCTCACCTTCAAATCTCTACCTCTGAAGACAAGTGTGACTTTAAGAATAACTAAAATAAAAACTTCTTGTCAGAAGTTAGCAGAACTAAGCATTCTTACCAATTCTTTAAAACCCTCAGGATCTCTATTCAACACTGTTGTCTGGATTCTTTCACTTAAATGCATGAGTGTTAGAATAAATAAATAAATAAATCACAGGCCCAAAATGGGGCTGTGTTAAAAGTCCGTAATACCAAACCTGTCAATAGATTTAATACCAGATCAAACTGCAGTTTCGACCTCTCCCAGAAATGTAATCTTAATCAACCTCAAATTTTCTAGTTAAATACTAGTCAATGTGGACCCTCTCCATTCCCTCATGGAAAGAGGCAATCTGCATGATAAAAACCCTTCCATTTTCTTCCCCAAAAGAAAAGATGTCCTGGCTCAAAACTAATCCTTCCTGCATGCCAACTGTAAAAGAAAAATAAATTTACAAACTATTCCTTCCTTCCCTTGCTCCACCCTCCTTCCTATAAGTGTTCCATTTTGCACAACCCCATGAGCTCCCTTCTAGTAGCCAGATGGGATGCTGCCCAATTCATGAATCACTTAAAGCCAATTAGATCTTCAAATTTACTTGGTTGAATTTTTTTAACAAAAGTTAATAAAACCAACTTTTTCTTGTTTTAAAAAAACCACTATTCCGACTTTTTAGTTCTTACTAAGTCTGCCTACACGTGTACAAAGATGAAGTGTATAAGAGAGTATATACTCTAGCACTTTGCAAAACAAACACGCCAGGAAACAATCTGAAAACCCATCAATGGGGAACTGTTTAAAGAAACTGTTGTACAATACAAAAGACAGTATACCAAGTATACTTTATGTAAAGGACATTATTTTATGCCCCTGGTATTATTTGAAAAACTTAGGGTGCAGAATTATACATACAAAATGATCCCACTGTTGTTTAAAATATGTGTGTGCAAAAGTCAGGAGGGACATAACACCAGACAGTTAACAGTAACTAGCTTGAGGAGGAAAACGGATAGGGAAGGTGGATTAACGTCACACACTTCTGTATTATGTGCATTTTTTTCAAAAGGCACAATTTGCAGTTTTAAGACTATAAAAAGTTGTTACCTGCCCAGTACAGATGAAGGGAAACAACAGCAGCATTTTCTTCGAGCGTCGCTTTAAAACAGTGACTTTCAAACTTTAGGCTGTACCAGAATCAAACGGGGGGAGGGTGGGCTGTGCTGATTAAGATACATATTCCATAGTCCCATCTCCTGATATTGCTTGGGGAGGTCTGGATGTGGCCCCAAAATGAGCATTCTTCAAACAAGCACCGCGTGCATCTGACACACATGACCCGCACTCCTTCTGAAAACTGCTACCTTAAAATTTTGAGATACTTCCTCGTCATTCTCCCTGCCTTCCTCTCTCGCACCTCTTTTCTCCAAAGTGCCTCAGTATTCCTCAAATTCTGCGTCCAGTTAAACACCGTCAATCCGGCTATTCTGTTAGGTTTGTAACTTCTTGGCGGTGAGGCACCACTTCATTGCACCTCCATTTTCATCTTCCCCGGGTCCCGACCTCGCAACCGTTTCCCCACCAGCCCTTTTTCCGCCATGGGCGACTGTCCCAAGGCCGCCACCCACGCCGCAGGCTTCTCCTGCCCGCTCCCCCAGCTCTGGGGCCCACGGAACTGGCCACACGGCCACACTGCCACGCCGCGCCCCCCTCCCGCTCCCCTCTTCCTGACCCAAGAACCACACCTTAGCGCACCACGAGCAGCTCTCACGCCGAACCCGTGGGGAAGAGGACGTCAAAGGTCTGGAGGGATCAGCAGCAATTCGAAACAGCGAGCACTGAGAGCGCAATTTCCGGCCGCCAGAATTGTCTCACAGGGGAGCTTCCGGGGAGGCCTCCGGCAACCATAGATGATGAACTCGAAGGCTAGAGAGGATGACCTCGCCCTACCATAGAGTAAAGAGATCGCAGTCGGGAGGTCGGAGTGCGAAGCCTGGGTGACTAAGAGCTGTGAGGTCCCAAGAGCAAACATTTCAGGAAATCGCGAGGTCTTGCGATGTTTGTAGCTGTGTCCCAGGAGATCAAAAAACTGAAAGGGGAGAAACGTAAGAGCATCCTGCGAAGCAGGCTTCAGCTCATCATAAAAACGCTATTGTCTGCGTTCTTCATTCTTAATCCCGGAGGAGGCTGAAGAAAGGAGACGGCCCACTAGTGTTGTAGCTAATTGGGGGAGATAAGACATATAGCCTCGAATCACTTCCAGATATTTGGTAAATGCTAAAGGACAGGTGCAAAGAACAATGAAATGGAGCTTATTTCGCTCACACAACCGAGTCATAGCTATCTCTCCCAATATAAAAGTAGCTTCAACAAACCTCTCAAATGGGTCGTCTTCAACCTCTGCGGCTGCCAAAGGCCATTACCTCCCCAAATACCTCATTTTATTTTACAATGATTATAAATGTTAGAGAATTTTCTGAACGGAAGTATGTTCTTCCACAATTCTATTTGTTTCAGTTGTGCACTTTGGAAAAGAGTAAGGTTTCATTCATTCCAATGAATACTATTCGGTTATTTGAAGACAGCTGCCGCGTCCCGTCCCTAACTCTCTCCTTTGATTTTTATGCAGGCAAAAAATTCCCTTAGAGATTTCAACTACAGTTGACCCTCCAACAACAGCGCACGGTTAGGGGCTCTGACCCCCAAAGTCTGCCTATAACTTTTGATTTCCTAAAAATGTTACTATTAAATAACAAAATTCAGCTAAGTAAATTCTAAACATTTGCTTTTCACATAGAAGCCTTTAATTCACTTGAACTGACATTTGTACATGTTGTAAGATCCAATTTTATTTTATTTTTTAAATTTTTGTAGAAAGAGAGAAAGGGAGAGAGAAACGTGAATACGGACCCTGACCAAGGATAGAACCCACAACCTTGGTGTATTGTGTGGGGATGATGCTCTAACCAACTGGGATAACTGGCCAGGGCTCAATTTTATTTTTTTCACTGTAATAAATGTATGGCTCTATTACTGAATCTATAAACTGAATGTGTCTATAGTCTCTTGAATTAATCTTTCCTACCTATTTAACATAATCATTGAAGGTTTTGTGGCAGAAGTATCATTTGAGTTGGGCCTTAAAAAATGAATAGGATTTCAAGAGGCAGAGATGTAGTTTGAAGAAACACGGCATAAATAATGAGAGGAGAGGGATGAGAAATTAGAAAACACAGTCTTGAAACTGAGAAGAGTCTGCTTTGCTTGAAGTGTTGAATGTTGCATAGAAGATTGACATTGTGTTGAATCACACAGTCCAATATAACAACACAGTCCAATATTTCAAGCCACATATAACAATGTTATATGAAGTATTTTTAACAATATATGTGGCTTGAAATGTGATAGTCCAAATTGAGATGTGCTAGAAGTGTAAAATACACATCAGATCAACAAACTTTGTAGGAAAAAATAATGCAAAATATCTCATTAATAATGTTCCATATTGATTACATAATCAAAATAATGTTTTGGATATATTGGATTGAATAAAATATATTTAAATTAATTTCACCTATTTCTTTTTACTTTTTTAACTGTGCTTATTAGAAAATTTTAAATTACACATGTAGTTTGCATTATATTTCTATTAAATGGCACTGATATGGAATGCTAGCATAGTAGGCTGGGGCCAGATTGGAGAGGATTTAGAAACTGTTACAGAAAGTTCCATGTGTGCCCTGAGTGGTGTGGCTCAATTGGTTGAAGCGTCATCCTGTAACCAAAGGGTTGTGGGTTGGATTCCTGGTTAGAGCACATACCTAAGTTGTGTTTCAACCCCTGGTACAAGAAGCAAACAATCAATGCTTCTCTCACATCAATGTTTCTCTCTCTTCCTCTCTCACTAAAAGCATGTCCTCAGGTGAGGGAGGGAAAAATGTTTCACGTGTTATTCAATAAGTAGTAGGAAAGAATCAAAGGTTTTGAAGAAAGAAAAGGCAGTCTAATATTCCTAATTAGATGGCTCAGCATCCCATCTGCACACAGCCAATTTTATCATGGAAACCATTCTACCATTAGCTCTGGGTAGATGATTAGCTCTGGCGATGTGATTCTTATAGACAACACTTAATATAGTAGTCCTTGTTATTTTTAATGTAACATGAGTGGAACAAATCTAATGTGAGCTCCTTTGAGTGGGAAATTGGAACATTAATGAGCCAACTTTTAATAGTTACCCAATGTTTAAGGGATAAAATTATTCCTTTTGCCCAGAATTAACCCAATATTGCCAACTTTCTAAATTCTCTATGTTGCGGAAAAATCACTCACACGCAGCTGGAATGGCGGAGCACAAACTTTATTACGTGCGGGCTCAGAGGGGCCAAGCAAAAACTCCCAAATTCTGAGCAACCAACTGTGGATCTAATTAGACTTTTATAGGCAAAGAGCAAGTTACAGAGCAGAAGGTAGTAAATCTTATTTCAGGGTTAGGGTCTGATAAATTTGGTTACAGCGACTAGTTTTCAAGGACAATAACAAACCACAGACAGCTGGTTATTTTCTTATC
>CM052551.1:22695833-22713335 GCA_028533065.1 Trachops cirrhosus
TGTGGATCTAATTAGACTTTTATAGGCAAAGAGCAAGTTACAGAGCAGAAGGTAGTAAATCTTATTTCAGGGTTAGGGTCTGATAAATTTGGTTACAGCGACTAGTTTTCAAGGACAATAACAAACCACAGACAGCTGGTTATTTTCTTATCTAAGACTCTGCTCCGACTGAAGCATTACAAAATCTATGTCAACTTGATGCTTTTGTTTGATCTTTAGCCTGCTTCATCTATATCTCCCTCCATTCCAGTAAAATAAGTCAAGCCTTATATATAGAATGATGGCTATAGGTAATAACACTGTATTGCATATTTGAGATTGCTGAAAGAAAATCTTAAATGTTTTCAAAGGGAAAAATTATAACTGGTGACAGATGTTAAGTAGACCTATTGTGGTGATCATTTTACAGTAAATACAAATATTGAGTTATTATGTTGTGCACTTGAAACTAATATAATGTTATATGTCAATTATACATCAATAACAATTTTTTAAAAATATGTTAAGCATTTGTAGAAGGGTGGATAGTGTCAGAGAATAATAGAAACAGAAGTCATAGAGTCTGTTACTGTTATATCTTTGCCAGTAAGACTTTTTTTTTCCCTTCTTTGCATCTTTATTTTTTTGTTTGCTTCTCAAATACAGTTGTCATTCAATGTTGGGAACTTCCCTGCCTGGTTTCAGAAGCTGTAACCCCCACCATGGCTAAGGCTGAGTGAGCGACCTTTGGACCACAAGCCACTGAGGAGACAAAGCTTATCTCCCTGGCAGGAGCACCGCTTCTGCTCCTTTTACTTCATCCATAACTGGCCCCCAATGTTGATCAGTTAGCCAATGACAGGTAAGATTCCCCAAGCGGGGAACGACTTAAGACAGGCATGATCACTGGGAGGCCCCAGGGAAGGACTTGGGGGACTATAGCAAAAGGGGGTGATGGGCCCTCGCCCCTCAGCTTTGACATAGCCTGAGTTCTCACTCTGTCTGCAAGAAGTCTCCTAATCTCTTGGCTGCCTTACTTCCTCTGCCTGACTTAAGCCTGAAACAATGCTGGTGGTGGGTGCGGCCCTGTGCTGGAAAGGGCGGGTGCCGGAGGGCAATCGGCCTAAGAAAGAATATGTAAAATCCTGTGAAACCTGCTTTGTTTAGAATGCTCTCAATTAAATGAAGAGGGTCCAAGCAGGAAGTGAGCTTGTTCCCCAAAGTTTTGTAGCCCTTTAGCTAACAGATCCTGACTCAGAATAAGCCCTCAGAGTTTTTTGTATGTTACCTATTGTTTGATCCTTACTGCCCAATTATGATTAATGAGCTTTACCCTTATTCCTAAGCAAAACAAACCTAATAAAAGTCAATTGAGGAAAAGGTGTCTGGCTCTTCTCCTTTGAGAGATAGGCCACCTTTCCTCCCCAAGTAGAGATCATGTCTTGGTAGACTTATTCTCATCTATGGCAGCTGAGGGTGGGGGCCCTGGGGGTGGAGACCCCCACATTCAATATTATTTTATAGGAGTTTCAGGTGTAGAGCATAGTGGTTAGACATTTATATAACTTACCAAGTGATTTCCCCCAATATGTTTAGTACCCGTACATATTTATTACAATATTATTGACTATATTCCCTGTGCTATATTTTACATTCATGGTACTATTTTGCAACTTCCAATTTGTACTTCTTAATCACTTCAACTTTTTCACCTAGCCTCCCAACCCCCTATATCTGGCAACCCGCAGTTTGTTGTCTGTGTCTATGAATCTGTTTCTGTTTTGTTTGCTCATTTATAACTATCTCATTAATTCTCACAATCATCCTATTGTCCTGAAACAGAGAAGTAGCTTGCTCAAGATCACATAGTGATAGTAAGGATTCAAACAGGGCCACCTACCTCCAGAACCCAGGCTTTATGTAGAAGTATTTATCCTTTCAGCTTTTCAATGCACCTCTTTAAAAAATGATTTGAAATATTTCCTAACTTAACAATATTTTGCATTTTTCCCAAATTGTATTCTTTAACAGGAGTATTAATGGCTGCATAACATTTTATATTAAGGCTATACCATAATTTTTATAGCCATTTATGTCTCTTCCAATTTTTTCCAATCAAAATGCTGTGACAATATCTCCCATAATCAGGTCTTTTTGTACATCCCTGATTATTTATTTCTTTCGGACAGATTTCCAAAAGCAGAATTGCTGGACCAGAGCAATCACCCGAAAAGCGGTTGGAATTAAGCAGATGGAATTAAAGGAAAGCAACATCAGCTGACAAAAACCCTTTCTTGTCTCACTCTAAGCTCCAGGGTGGGTAATTCTCAACCCCAGCCCTAAACTAGAGGGAGTGCTCAGATACTAAAGGCTGTGCATGGGCGGGGGCCCTGGGGAGGGGAGGACAGCTTTCAGATGCCAAGATCAAAAAAATCTCTCTCTGTTGGTGGTTGGCTTTCCAGACTCTGGCTTAATAGGGTTTCTACCCGCTACATCACTGCTGGAGACCTCCTCTAGGGTTTGCTTCGCTTAGAATTACTTATAAGACAATCACTATCAGGCTGCAGGGTCCTTTCTCCCACTTTACACTATACAGTTGAACACTATAGTTTCAGAACAGCTTATTTGTATTCTCTTAGACTCATTTTTTTTTTTACCGGTTGTAGGGTAGGTTAGAGAATTAATATCCACCCTACTATCAATAGTATAATAGACCAGACATCACCGCAACACTTCAAAAGCGGTATACAGTGTCATTCTCTTAATCCTGTACCTATTAGAGAGTTTACAAATCAAAGAAGCCTACCTAATAATAGTTATTGGGTACGTAAATATCTCACGATTCTGAATTAGCTGGTAATGCTGGTGAAAGGTGCATGATTTAGGTCTTGTGTGTGTGTGTGTGTGTGTGTGTGTGTGTATTTTAAACCCAAAGTGTATTTATTTATTTAATATATTCATCACAGGGGCTCAACCAGGGACTTAATTTAAAAAAACAAATAAAACAAATACGACAACACAGCCGAAGATACAGAGTTCTATACAGAAATCAAGGCAAGGATAAACCATTTAAGGAAAAATTAAAAAGCACAAGGAGAGAGGCTGAACAGCCTGGGTCAGGGCTCTTGGCTGGAGACCTGCTTTGCATAGGTTTCTTGTAGGTACTTTTTAAAAGCGTGGGGATTTGCCAGAGTTGGGCAGCACGTGTTCAACAGCGGTTGTCGAAGTTGGGTTCTCTTAGCAGGCTCTGGATGGAGAGCAGGATCGTCCTGATGTCATGCAGGGCAGGCCACTTGTCCTTAATGACGTCCAGGCAGGTGTTAACCTGGGTGTCCACGTTGGGGTGGTAGCAGGGCGTGAGGATCTTAACTGTGGGAGCGTTGTACCGGTAGCCACACTGTGGGGGGAACTCAAGGGAGAGTTTATACCTCAGGTATTTATATACTGTGCCAGCTGCTCCATGGATAGTCCCCACACATTTGAAAAGATTGTCTGATTCAAGAAAGGCAGAAATTCCTTTGTCGCCAGACACCCTGCGGATCGTTAGCTCCCATCCCAGGCCTGGCGCAGTGGATCCGGTGCGGTGCCCCTGCTGGGCTCCACTGATGTATTACCAGCGGCCACCAGGCTGGCGGCAGCTGGGTGGCGGTTCCGGGAGGCTACCGGGGCAGCGCAGGCAAGGACTCCGGAGCTCGGAGAACACGACTGTAACTCGTCTCGGGTTTTCCTTTGGCGAATGAATCCCGAACTTTTTGAAGTTTAAAAGAAGTGTCACAAAAATACAGGTGAGAGGAGTCTGTCACACAAGATTCCTTATTTTTATGTAAGGGTTTACAAGAGCGTCATTTGCTTACGAGAGCCCGGATAGCTCAGTCGGCAGAGCATCAGACTTTTAATCTGAGGGTCCAGGGTTCAAGTCCCTGTTCGGGCGCTTCGCTTTTTCTGCTTGTTTTCTTTCTTCTTTTGAGGAAGTTCGTTGCATTTTCATCTGTTTTTTCCTTCTCAATTATTAGTAATCTGAAAAAATTACTTTTCGCTGGGAAACCACCTCCATACTCACCAAGAAATTAAGTAATTTTACGTAATCACTTCTCTCCCACCCGACCATTTATCTGAAATGAATTCAACTTAAGATAAATACATGCTCATTTGGCATTTTTGTATAACATTTGGAAACTGCAGAAAGGTGCGAAAAGAAGACGCCCGAACAGGGACTTGAACCCTGGACCCTCAGATTAAAAGTCTGATGCTCTACCGACTGAGCTATCCGGGCACTCGTAAGCAAACTTCTTCTTTTCTTTACTTGATATAATTCTAATAAATTGTTTCTCTCAAAAATTAAATTTAGATTTTAATTATATTTAAAGTGTCTTTTTGAGGAAGGTAAAAACAAAGTTCACTTTTCCATTTTTTCTCCATTTATTTAAAGCATGTGTCCTTCAAATTGTTTCATATTTCATATTTCATGAACTCGCTAAAACTCAATGGCACTAAATAAAGGACAGAAAAATGGGCAACCAAACTGAACATTGAACATTCAGGTGTAGAACTGCAACCTCTTTTTGCTGTAATTCTGTCTTCCATCTATCACTTTCCTGACAGGACCTCTTAACTTTAGTTATTCTACTGAACCAGATTACAGTATGTTTCCCTTTAATGAAAAATATATTTCCATTATACTAAATAATTTTCATTTACTAAATGATGTAGCTGTTAGATAAGCATTCCTTAGCACAATAAAAGGAAAAACACATTTGATTCACGAATATAGGACAATAGAAGTGACTGTGGAAATGTGGGTCTGAATTTACATTGAGAGAAAGGGAGTAGTCCACCTTTAATTCAGATTTTTATTAATTTTTTGCCTTTCCTGCTCTTCCAGACAAGTTGGAGTTTCCGACTCAGATTCACAAGATGAATACTTCTAAAGCTTCTGATACTTCTTAGTATAATACTTATACTAAGTGTGTGCCAGAGGGAACAACATGCAGTATTAAGGATAAAATTTCCAATCAGCCCAGTTTTTCCTACAATCAGTTTTATCAACCCTTATGCATAGGGTGTGGAACACAGGATTATGAAATTTCAAAGACTGATGAGGTAATTCATTTTTTTTCTGGGAAATTGAGGCTTCTGAACACAATGGACAACAAAATAGCTCAGCCTCAGTTGGAGGTATTTCTTTCCTATGATTGTCTAATTCTTTTAGAACAAACACCAACAAATTGTGTGGTCCTGAACAGGCCTGGGTTTCCACATTTATAAAATGTGGGAAACTGATTAGATGATCTGTAAGATGCCTTCTAAAATTTTACCACTGTTCCTTTTCCCACTGTGAATACAATTAAAAGTGACAGACTCAAAATGCAAAGGGAAGGAATGATTAATTGAACAAACATTTATCAATCATCTATTATTTTTTAGGTTCTGTGCTAGCTCTGGAGTCCGAAGTACATGACATAGATCCTGCTCACAGTCTAGGAAAGGAGGCAGACATTTGAGCAAACAATTTTAAGAAAGTAATAAATGCAGTAATAAAAATTCAAGTACGAGTGGCAGAAGATGAGAATGGACAGAAAGGCAGGGGCTATAAAATGAGAGGAGGTAGTCTTTGAGTTTTCAGCAAGAAAAACACATGATCAGACACCTGAAACCTCTACAATTTTGTTAACCAGAGTCACCCCAATAAATTTCATAGAAAGGGGGAAAAACGTGATCAGGGCTGTATACAAAAGAAACTGTAATGAGCCAGACAGATATTCACTTATTTATTCAGACATTTCTTGAACACACACTGTGTTAGATAAGGAAAAACTCTTTGCTCTCTTTTTATGAATAAGATGAATTACACCTAACTTTTTTTTTTAAAGGAAGATAGTTAAAGCAGCAAGAATAATGAGGACTTCAAGTATTTTTTCCTGTGCAATAACTTTGTTATATCATATTCCCCTTCCTTCTAGATGATAAACTAGTTGTTTAAAATCAAACAGGCTAGTCCATCAAGTTGCTTATTGAGTACCTACTATTTGCACAGCAGTAAGCTAGGCACAACAGGAAAAAACGGTAAGACTGGAAGGAAAGTGAGAAGTGTAAGCTCTGTTTCCAGGGGGCTGGTGAATAAATTAATCTGGCTGGACTGGAGGGAGGAGGTCGTGATTGGAGACAGTTGACAGGTTTACTTCAGACTAAGGAGAATAATTTTGCATTTGTTAACATTGCAAAGTCCCATCTGAGGTCACATGAACCAAAATCAGCTTTTTCTATGTTGCATTACTTTATTTAGACTATTGGACAAAATCCTCCCAGTAGATGGCAGTCTAAACTAACAGATTTAAGGCCCACCGCTCCTCTTTCTCTGCTCCTATTTCTCCTGTTTAATTTTCTTCACTCTTAATGGAAGGGAGGGAGGAAGAAACTTCGATGTGTGGTTGCCTCTCATGCGCCCCCCACTGGGGACTTGGGCTGCAAACCAGGCATGTGCCCTGACTGAGAATGGAACAGGCAACCCTTTGGTTTGCAGGCGGGCGCTGAGTCCACTGAGCCACACCAGCCAAGGCTCCCTCACTAATTTTTAAAGGGATTCTTTTTATCCTCCTACTCATCAGACTCATACGTCTTTGAAAAATCACCATCAGTTCTTTATCAGAGCTGGGAAAATTTGTGGAGCAAGAAAAAATTACAAGACTTATCCTTGTAATTTTCACACCTTGTTCTCTCAGTGGCCCTATTTCTTACTTGGACTCTGACACAGTACTCTTCCTCCAGCCAGCAACCGTTGGTTCACGTGGTTGCACCTTGGCGCTACAACTGTGTTTTCAAAGGGACTTGGGAGTACCTACTTGGATGGTGAGGTCTTGTCTCCCTTACTCTGAGAGTCCCACAGTGGTGTATCTAGCACAGGGATAGTTGTGAGTGGAATATAATGACATTGAACAGCCAGAAAGCACACCTCCAATGGTGGAATTTTAGGCCAGCGGGTAAAGTTTAATTTCAAGAGACTTTTCCAGGGCTCCCTAAACCAACATCAAGTGTAGCTGCCTACTCAGAGACCAAGATGTCCATTATCACTGTATAGTCTTTTGAGTTGAGATCATTACAAGGCACTGGGAAAACATGTGGTATAGGTGCGTGTGCGTGTGTGTGTGTGTGTGTGTGTGTGTGTGTGTGTGTGTTTGGCCTAGTAACTCAATGCTGAGAGCAGTCTGGGTTTCTGATGGGCCCTCCAACCTCTCTTCCACCACCGTCCTCTGAGAGTACAGACCAAGAATCTTAGCAGAATCAAAAGCTCAAACACTGGCGTCAGCCCTCAAATGTTCTGGCTCACAGAAAAGAGGTAGGGGAGAAGAGGGACTAATTTCAACACCAGTAAGAGTAAATCAATCTAACCACCAAATATTTACAGAGCACCCTTACCCCATCTCCAATATCCCTTCATCTTTCCAAGATACTTGAATCTTTTTGAAGACAGTATACTGAAGAGTTTTAAAATGAAAATGGTACAAACATTGCCTTTTTTTTAAGTAAAGATTTTATTTATTTTTAGAAGGAGGGTAAGGGAAAGAGAGAGGGAGAGAAGCATCAATGTGTGGTTGCCTCTTGCCTCTCATGCACCCCCTACTGGCCTGCAACCCAGGCATGTGGGTTTGATTCTGACTGGGAATCAAACCGGTAACCCTTTGGTTCACAGGCCTGCACTCAATCCACTGAGCTACACCAGCCAGGACCAAACATTGCCTTTTTCAATTTTAGCTCAGATTTGTTTTACAGATTAGCCTTAACCCACAGCAGTACCCTGAGAGAACATAACACAGGTAGATTCAATCACCTTCTCCCATTCATTTCAACCACTTGCTCCCTGACTGATAACCTACTTCTTGTTATTACTACTGAAGTTTTAAATTCTCAAGTGCTCCACTGTCTAGCTTTTCACTCTCTTCCTGTGAACTAAATCCAGGTCTTCATTCATTCACTCATTCACCAAGTCTTTATTGAGCACCAGCTTTGGATCAAGCAATAAATTAGGCCTAGAAATTGAAAGCTAAACCCAACAGAGACTTCCTTGTCTTTAAGGAGCTTACAGTCTAGTTACCCTCTTCTTCCATTCCCTCCCCAATTCAGACAAAAGCAAACAAATAATTCCAACATGTGATTAGTGCTGCAATCCAGGCAGTTATTGAGTGTGTCTAGAGAGTGTGTCTAGAAGGCACTCTGAGGAAGCTTCCTGGAAAACTAGTTGTAGGGTGTATTAGTTTGCTATTGCTGCTGTAACAAATTGCCACAAATTTAGTGGATCAAAACAACACGAGTCTACTAACACAGTTTAAATCAGAAGCCCAACATGGACCCCACTGGGCTAAAATTGAAATTTCAACTGACTTTGTTCCTTTCCGAAGGCTCTATAGAAGAATGTGTTTCCTTACCTTTTCCAGTTTCTAGAAACAGCTTACATTCCTTGGCTCAGGACCTTCATTCTCCAACATTAAAGTGAGCAATGTTGAATCCCTCTTACCACTCTCCCATCATCACATCTCCCTCTGACTTAACTGAGAAAGCTATTCCACTTTTAAGGACTCTTGTGATTAAATTGGGCTCACTTGGGTAATCCTGGATACTCTCCTCATCTCAAGGCCCTTAACGTAATCACATCTGCACGATCCTTTTGCCATGTAAGATTACCTGTTCACAGGTTCCAGGGATTGGGAAGCAGACATTTCAGGCATTTCCTCCTTTGGGAAGCCACTCTTCTGCCCACCATGTAGAAAAACAGACACGTGGGGTGATAGAAGTGGGGCTTGCAGATAGAAGGCACTTTCCAGGCAGTGGGAATAGCTTGTAGAAAAGTCCTTGGTGAGTATAATCCATATTCTTGGAACTGTAAGGAGTTTGGTAAGAGCAAAGCCTGAAGTTCACACTGAAGTGCAGGAGGTGGGTTGAATAAATATTCAACCCACATTTATTGAGTGCCTACGGTATGGCAGATGCTGTTTTGAGGAGACAAAGGCAAACAAGACAAAAATCCTCTCCTTCGAAAGCAAAGGCCAGATTGTGAGAGGCTTTGTTAACTTTCTCAAGGAGTTTGAACTTTAGCTGAGAGCTACATGGAACCTTCCATTCAGTAAATTTTATTGAGCATGTGCTATGTGCCAGGCAATGTACTAGGCTCTAGGAATACAGAAGTTTAAAAATCAAAGTAAAAATTGCCTGCCTTTATGAAGCTTATATGTTAGTAGATTTTCAGCAAGAGAAGTAGATGTTTGCTTTAGAAAGATCACTCTTGCTGGGATGTTGGAGAAAAGTCTGGAGGGGAACAATGTTGAGGTAGCCCAGTCTTCTAACTCCCCCTTCTTCAAGACTCACAGCCTTGCCCTGACTGGTATGGTTCAATTGGTTGGGCCTTGTTCCACAAGGCAAAAAGTCGCTGGTTCAATTCCTGGTCCTAGGATGCGGGTTAGTCCACTGGTCTGGATGTGTGTGAGACTCACATCAATGTTTCTCTCCTTTTCTTTCTCCTTCCCTTCCCCTCTGTCTAAAAATAAATAAACAAACCTAAAGAAAAAGATTTACACACTTCCCCCAGTTTCATGATCCTCCTTGGGCACCTCCTCGGGCACCTCCTCTTTGTCAGGGACCCTCTTTCCCCTTTATCCTTCGCCTGTACCTGTTCTGCAACCCCTAGCCCTGATTCAACATTCTCCATCTGAGCTTCCCAGAGCTGCAGGAGAAAATGATAAAAATATTCATATCGAAGCCACTGCGTGTTGGAATATCTGATCCCAGCCACATCCTCAACTCTGCTGACAATTCTATTTCTCTAACAAGCTACCACTCTCATTTCTTTCAGTGGCTTTTGAACCTTAACCATTCTCCTTAATCCTCAATCCCACCCTGACCCTTTCTCTCTCAGGAGATGACTTCAAGACTGTCAGGTAGCAAACCCTTCTCTCAACTTCTAACCGCTAGGTTTACACGAACTCATCGGTTTGTGCACTCTTCCTCCCAAAGACAACCCAGGCAGCTCCATCCTCCTGTGCCCGGGTCCCATCCTGTCTGGGACATTTTTCATTATCACCTCCCCATCTCCTTTACCTTCCCCCTCAACATATGAGCATGTTTAAGCCTTTCCCATTTGAAAAAAAGACATAACAAAAATCTTCCCCTTGATTCTTCATTCTCCCTGTTCGCTGCCCTTGTAATTAACTGCCAAGCTTCTAGAAAGAGTGGTCTGTATTCATGTATCTCCTTTACTCATTCACCCACTGGGGCCTGGTTAAACTGTAACTATTTTCACACCACTGGTTCCGGTGGTTTTCTTAATATTTTTTAAGATTTTATTTATTTATTTTTAGAGAGAGGGGAAGGGAGAGGGTGAGAGACATTGATGTGAGAGAGAAACAGCAATTGGTTGCCTCTCATATGCACCCTGACTGGGGACTGAACCCCCAAAACCCAGGCATGTGCCCTGACCTTTGAACTGGTGACCTTTCACTTTGCAGGCCAACCAATTCACACTGATCAGGGCCAAAGGGCAATTTTTAGTCTTGTCCTCTGGAATGTCCCTGCTACACTCATGTTCCCATCACTCTTTCCTGATACTTTCTCCCAACCTCCTTTCTGAAACTCTGTGGTCTCAGTTTTTCTATCGACTTGGTTGTTTTTTCTTGATTCCTTTTGCAAGTCTCTTCCTTTCTCTCTATACCCATTTAGGTGACCTCACCCATGCTCATAACTTTGTTAGCCACCTGTAATGTGAAGAGCACAAAATTGATATCCCTTGTCCATGCCTTACTTTGAGTTTAGTTTCAGAAATCCACTGCCTATGAGATGTCTTCACCTAAACAATCTTTAGACACCACAAGTCCAACATGCCCAAAATTACACTCATGCTTGCTCCCCAAAACCCAGGCTCTGCCCCTCACATAGTGAATGGCACCTCCTGCCCCCAATTCCTAAGGTGTCAAGTGGGGAGTAATTCTATTTTGTTTTCAAATTTTTTTATTGGTTTGAGAGAGAGAGGAAGGAAGAGAGACAGAGAAACATCAGTTTGTTCCACTTATTTATGCATTCATTGGTAGATTCCTTTCTTATTTTTTAATTTTTGTTTATAGAGCTTTTAAAAAAGTTTTATGCATTGATCAGAGAGAGAAAGAGAGAGATCAACCTACTATCCTACTTAGATTCTTGTATGTGCTCTCAATTCCTTTATGTGCCCCGACCAGGGATCACACCCACAACCACCTGGAAGGAGCTATGATTTTTAGCTGAGGATGGCAGCCAGAGCGCAGTGACCCCAAAGAGAGAGATCCTGAGGAATAAATATCCATCCCTTCCTGTCCTCCCTCCTCCCAGTCTCCTCTCATGGCTTCCATCAGCCCACCCCTATGAGAAAGACAGAGGGTCCAGGATGGATCTGAGGGGCAAAGGGAAGACATACAGCACATCTTCCAAATCTTCCCGGGTTATACTCCAGGAATTTTTTTCTGATCACATCACTCCAGGCTCCACTTGTCTACACCCTGGGTTCTCTGCCACCTACAGGACAAAATCTAAACTTATTGGCATGCCCTGGTTTTCCATGTAACAAAATTTTCTCCCTGATAAAACGTAGTAGAAATGGTTCGATAGGATCCAACAGCCCAGACCTACTCCCTCTCAGACTTTCCACTCCGGCAGCATTGAAGCACTGATGGCCCCTATGCTCCTCTGTTCTTGCAGGCCTCTGAGCTTAGCCTGATGACAGGCACAGATCAAGCTGGCATGAATGTCTGTATTGTGAATAAGTGGTAAAAGAGTGAGTGAATGAGTAAATGCATGTTTATCCCCTGTGGCTCTTGAGGATCAGGAATAGGATCATGTGTACATTATGACACAGGTGCAGAGCAAGCTGCCTGTCCACATCAAAATGGTTCACCTACATTCATTCTCTCACTTGATCTTCGCAACAGCCTGAGTGGAAGGTGAGGCTGATATTTTACCAACACTCAGGGGTGAAGTGGACTACCCAAGCTCACATCCTAGTGAGTAGAGAGCGCTACAGGCCTCAGTCCCCTCTCATGCACTTCTCCTCCCATTGCTTCACTCAGGATTGCCTGCAATTAACAGTCCTTTCCATTTGCCCAGATTTCATCTTTTATGAGAATAAAGCATTTCCCAAGAAATCCTTCTGAATCCTGAAGTCACTTTTTAAGTACTTTCTCCCTTCTGTAGGTTTCCTTTGGGCATTCAAATTCCCTTACCAACAGTTATCCTTTTACTGAGTTCTGGAGGCTCTTGCAACTGTACACTCTATGGATCTAAGAATTGTGTTGAATTGCAGTTTCATGATAATGAGGACATTTTTAAAAGGCCTTTCTGACACCTTTGTCTTTTTTTTTTTAACACTCTGGTGAACCAAAAATAGACTGTAATGGTAACACTTCCACAAATGTTTCCTTGCGACCAGGGAAGAGGAAGGTTGATTGGCAGATGTTCTCACAGATACGGTGGCTGGGGAGTCCTTGGCATCTGAAGGAGGCTAGGATTCTCGAGACCCTAGGTGCCTTAAGGGGACTGCAGAGGAGAAGGGTTGAGAACCGGGTGTTGATCTCCCCAGCCCGGCAAGAAAGAAGGAGGATCCTGGGGGAAAACAAGTTTCATGCTTTGAGCAAAATGTACTTTGAGATCATAGATCATAGTTATTATTCAAACCAAATGCAGATGAGGAGCTGATCCTCTATTGGTTTCTTTTGGGTGGGCCTCTTGTTAAATTCTATAGACCACCACTCAAAGAAAGGTACTTAGAGCCAAAAAATGCTAGATAGGAGGGTATGACAAACTGCAGGAAAGAGGGTTTTTTTCCTACCATAATTGGGTTGGAGGATCTGCCACCACACCTTCCCTCTCAGGTTGTTGATTGCTATTCTGAGGCTCAGGGCTGACAACCCACTTGGGCAAACAGAAAAACCGAGGAGGCTGAGTGTGACAAAGACATTGCCGCTGCTCCTCAACCTGACCTCAAGCCTCAAGTAGGGGCTCTTTCAGGCTTTGCTATCTTAAAGGTTGGGGAAATTTCTCAAAAGGATAACCGAACCTCAAAACTCTGTCTTGTCATTTCCAGCAGAACGACTTGACATTCATTTGACACTGTGCAAAGGGAAAAAGTCACAACCATCTGCAAAAACCCTCACCCAAGTGGGAAGGGAAAGTCTTGGCTCTTGGGTTTTCCAAGCAAAACTTGCCGCTGGTGCATTTCTCCTCCAGGCGTACTGGAGGGTAGGGAAGGAGTTTGAAAGGAGGGTAGAGTTGGTGAAAAGGAGAGTAGGGGAGGGGAGGTAGAGGAGAAGGGGAGGGGAGAGTTGGGTGGGGATACTAAGGGACGGGAGAGTGGGGAGCCGAGAAGAGGGGAGGGAAGAGGGGGAAGGGAAGGAAAAGTCGATGACAGGATGAAGTGGAGGGAAGAGAGAAGGGAAGGGGAGGAGACAGTAGGAGAGTGGGGAAGGAGAAGGGGTGGAGGAAGAGACATGGGGGCGGGAGGGGAGAGCAGGGGAAGGGGTGGTAAGCAGTCAGAGCTTCGGGCCCGCCCCGCCTGCCGCCGGGATTCTGCGAGTTCTGGCCGGGGGCCGGGGCTAGAGCAGGCGCGCGGGGGTCGCGGGTCCAATGCTGTCCTGCGCGGGCCCGACGGTGTGGCCGAACCTCGCATCGGCGTGCAGTGCCCTGGGTCCCCGGGAGATGGCCTCTGTGCTCTCGTCCGCTGCTCCCGCTATTGTCTCCCGCGGGGTTGCCTGACTGCGGGCTGCGCACGCTCCGGGCGGAGAGGACTTTCTTTCCCTGGAGCTGGTCCCGGCGTCCCTTCCTGCTTCCCAGCTGCTCGGGAGCGCTGAGCCCGGAGAGGGGCGGCACGGAGGGGCTGTGCGCTGCGGGGCCGCCAGCGCGGGGCCGGAGCCGAGGCCGCCGGGAGCTGTGGGGAGAGCTACTGCGGTCGCGGCTGGTTCTGGGAGGAGAGCCGGCGGGGAGCACAGGTAGGACGCACACACTGTTGAGAGCAACCGCCCAGGGGGATGGCCCGGCATAGAGGGAGCGGAGGTCAAGGGCTGTCCCTCTAACATGGCAACAGCCGAGGCACAACAATAGCAAGAGCCAAGGGTGCCCGCGCATGCTGAGCCGCAAATGCCGTGGGGGCGACAGCTCCAGTTCGCAGCGCTGAGCAGTTTGTCGGATCACCGCCCCCCACCCCATCCCCCAACCCCGCTCCAGCAGTTTTGGGGCATCTTGAGCCCCGGGGCCGCCCTTCCCCACTCCTTTCCCTCTTAAACACACTTCCTGGCTCCCAGCTGTTAGAAGATCTGAACCAACCAATGGTTTGTTTGTTTGTTTGTTTGTTTATTTAAGAGGAGAGATAAAACGCAAAACCTGCCCTGTCGTGGGGGTAGTGGAGATGGTGCTTTCTCGTGCAGTGGGTAAAAAGTCATCATCTATCCTGGGGAATATATACATTTTTTAAAAATCCAGATGGATGGTAGACTTGGTTTCTCCCTTATAAGGATACTGCAGCAAAAGGAGAAAGCCTGGGAGAGGGACCCTTCAAGGCCCGAGGTCCCTGACCTCCGGAGAGGCGCTGCTCTTCTGGCCTGTACTTGTCTCTCATTTTCAGCTTCGCGACAGCGGTGGCTTTGATGCTGGAGAGCCACGCAGCAGCAGGAAGCACAAGGGAGGCTGGCCAGCTGGGGTGGGTGGGGTGGGGTATGTTGGGGAGTCCAGGGACTTAGCAGGGTCCTGAGGGAGGGGGAGAGGTTATAAATGTATGAGGTTAGGGAGTGCACATACCCTCTTTGACTGAGGGCTGTGTCGTGTGCAGTGAATCTGCCATTGCTCTTGCTCCTTCAGGCCAACCTTCTCTCTCTGCATCTCCACCCCGTTTGGGGGTCTTTGTGGCTTCCCTGCCATACCTCTCCAACCAGCCTGGAATGGAATCTATTGTCTCTGTCTGCGCTGATGGTTTTCTTTTCTATTCCATTGGGGAATTTTGTCCCCTAGTCTGGCTGGTCCCAGCATGGCACCAAATTCTTTAGCACACAGCTACTCCTGCTTCCAAAAGTGGGCCAACACTGCCCCTCCTGTCTCTAAACTACCTGACTGGGACATGGCCAAGCAGATGTAAGCAATTTGCACTGAATTCCAACCCTGTAGCAGTTGCTGAATGAAAACTTACTCTATTGCCATACTGGACCTTGGAAAGATAATGGAAGAGAAGTGGCCCCAGGGGTAGCAACTCTGATTCCCAAAGACTCCCTCCCCAACTCCAGCTGTGGATCCCAGAGCAGGGCAGTTCTGAGGCTTCAGAATTTGCAGTTCCTCTGGAGCCTGGCAGTCCCATGTGGGTTGTGTCCATGGAAAAATTAAGTCGAGGCACATTTTATAGCTCCGCCTGGCAGCCAGCATCTGAGAAGATGGTGGTTGCCGCTCCTTTGGTCTTTGGGTGAGCCCAAGGTTTCGTTTCCATGGTTCTGAATTTGCTGCTGAGTGTGCATGGGTGTGTGTGCCTGCATCTGATCAAGCTCTCAGCCCTGGCCAGAGGGAATGTATCCAATGCCCTCTCCCTAGAAGCATGGATGAGGGAGGCCTCTCTGGCCTTTCCCTGTGGTGCTCCTTTGGGGTTGCCCCATGGCCTGGATGTCCTGTGGTGTTTACTGTGACCCAGTGGTGCTGGAGCAGATCTCCCACACCCTGTGCGCCTCTGGTTCCCACTCTGTGGTTCCCTCATCCCACCTGGTGAATGTCTCATGTCTGTGGTCCTTCAGGCTGTATATCTGTACTCAGGCCAGCGGGGAGAAAAACAAAGTGTCTCTGTTCTCTTTGGGGGCTTGTAACTAGCTATATACCTCAGACTCCTCATGCTCCCAGGGCGTGAACTTGGACATGATAATGTGGAGTAGCAGAGCAAACAGTAGGTAGGTTCAGTGTCAAAAGGCCTGGCTGGCTTTGAGTCCTGGTGTGACTTATGTGCTAACTGTGTAAGCATGGACAACCTGTGAACCTGTCTATGCCTAAGTTTGCATACCTATAAAGTAGGAAAAAATAGTGCTCTTGGCTCACGGGATTGTTTTATGGGTGAAATGTACTGCTTACCATGAACTGAATAAAATCCCATATGCAAAAGCATGCATGAAAAAGCATGCACTATAAAAACTACACATGTCAATTATTCATCCTGAGTTTACCTTGGTGACAAGAGAAGGAGAGCTGGTAGCTCTGGGGGGAGGGATTGGAAGAAAAGAACATGGAACAGAGAATGTTCTGGAACCTTTCCTTTCTGGCCACGGGAGGAGTGAGGTGAGAATACTGAGGTAAAGACTTCCAGCCAAGGTGGAGGTATAGATAGATGCACTGTACCTCCTCGCACAACCAAGATAGGGACAACAACAATATAGAAACAAAATAACAACCAGAACTGACAGAAAATTGAAGTGTATGGAAGTCGGACACCCAAGGAGTTAAAAATAGACACGTTCATCCAGACCGGTAGGAGGGGGCGGAGTCAGGCTGGGCAAGGGACTCTGAATGGAGAGCTGAGCTGCCTTGGCGGGGCGGCGCACAAGTCTGAAGTAGGCAGACCCTGGGCACACTAGTGGCGGTGGCTGGTGGGCCCCGGCCAGGGGGTGGCGACCAGCAGACCCAGCGAGGCGGCCATTGTGAAGCAAGGCACAACTCAGGGTCCCAGCACCGGGAAATAGAGCTTTGAGGCACTGACTGAAAAGGAAGGTCCCTCGGGGTGCACAGGCCCATCCACACCGGAACTGGTATAAGAGGGGCCCAGTTAGCTTGCAGAAAGCAGCGGAGGGGTCTGAGGTCCTACAGAGAGCAGAGCAAGCGCCATTGTTCTTTCTCAGACCCCGCCCCCACATATAGTGTCACAACCCAGCGACTGGGGTGCCCCACCCTGGTGAACTCCTAAGGCCCCACCCCTCACTACAGGAGCTCGACCAGACAAAAAAAAAAAACCCCACCAGCAAAAAGATGGCTCAAACAGAAGAAGAATTGAAAGCCCCAGAACCCATCCTTTTAAGTGACCAAGAGATAGCCAGCCTATTAGATGCATAGTTCAAAGCACTGGTGATCAGAATGCTCACAGGATTGGTTGAATTTGGTTGCAAATTAGATAAAAAAAATGAAGGCTACAATAAGTTTAATGAAGAAAAATGCACAGGGAACCAATAGTGATGGAATGAAAGATGGGTCTCACATCATTGGAGTGCACCAGAAGGTAGAAAAAAATATACAACCAGAAAAGAATGAAGAAATAAGAATTCAAAAAAAAAACAAGGAGAGGCTTAGGAACCTCCGGGACATCTTTAAATGTTCCAACATCCGAATTATAGGGATACCAGAAGGAGAAGAGGAAAAACAACAAGTGGAAAACTTATTTGAACAAATAATAAAGGAGAACTTCCCCAATCTGGCAAAGGAAATAGAATTCCAGGAAGTCCAGGAAGCTCAGAGAGTCCCAAAGAAGCTGGACCCAAGGAGGAACACACCAAGGCACATCAGAAT
>CM052551.1:22713835-22852205 GCA_028533065.1 Trachops cirrhosus
TTCCAGGCAAGAAGGGGCTGGAAAGAAGTATTCCAAGTCATGAAAGGCAAGGACCTACATCCCAGATTGCTCTATCCAGCAAAGCTTTCATTTAGAATGGAAGGGCAGATCAAGTGCTTCTCAGATAAGGTCAAGTTCAAGGAGTTCATCATCACCAAGCCCTTATTGTATGAAATGTTAGAGGGACTTATCTAAGAAAAAGAAGATAAAAAACATGTGTAGTAAAATGACAGCAAACTCAGTTATTAACAACCACACCTGAAACAAAAACAAGAAGAAACTAAGCAAACAACTAGAACAGGAACAAATCCACAGAAATGGAGATCACATGGAGGGTTAGCAACAGGGGAGTGGGAGGAGGAGAGAAGGGGGAGAAGTATGAAGAATAAGTAGCATAGATGATAGGTAGAAAATAGGGGGAGGGCAAGAATAGTAGGGGAAATGTAGAAGCTAAAGAACTTATGACACATGGACTGAAGTAAAGGGGGGGAATGTGGGTGGGAGAGGGTGTTCAGGGTGGAGGGGAATGAAGGGATAATAGGACAACTGTAGTAGCATAATCAATAAAATATATTTTTAAAAAAAGAATACTGAGGTAACTCTTCCTTGGGTATTTCTCTTTGAATAGGATTGGCTAGATGGGAACTGGGAGAGTAGAAAAGTTTGCTTAATGATATTTGTAGGGAATTGGGGAAAGACATACACTCCTCAGAGGCTGGCTGCTCTCTATAGACGGGGTGGTGCTAAAGTGGCAAACAATGTAATAGCCAACGCCCATGTCAGCCAGCTAGTAAATGACGGAGGAGTGGTTTGAAGCAGGCCATCTCACCCTCTGCTTATAACTTTGATGGTACTATCAGGTGGGCATTGGAGCTTTGGGGAGCAGAAGGGGCAGCAGAGTTGCAGAATCCATTCACACTGGATTCCTTGGCTTGAATGCCCATGAAATGTCACCAGACTGGACATACTAGATGATAAACTTCTGAAGGACAGAGTCCCAGCCCCAGCCCCGCACAGCATCTCCTTGGTTCCCAGTTGTTTGAGGGTTGAGGCACTTGTATGTGAATTCCTTGGGTTCCCCCGTCACTGGCCTTTCTCTTCTTTCTTCGTCATATCCTTGCTTTCCAGCTTAAGAAGACTGGGGATAATCAAACAAGTAATTTTGCCACCTCCTGGGCAAATTTGGGCCTTGGGGGCCCTGGGAGAATCGAGGCAAATCTTTTGTTTTGGTGTTTCCATATCTGCTTTATTTTGTATCTGTTTTATAAAACAAGAGATTATTCTTGCATTTCCTTTGATCATATAAAGTGTCATAACTGGAAAGGACCTTGGAAATCATTTCCATGAGAAGTCACACAGTTGCTAGCACTGCTGAGACTTTATGTTTGCCCTACAGATCTCAGGATGAGCAATGGAAGGACCTACCCTTTGGCAATTTAGAATCATGCGTGTGTGTTGACCCTCTCAGTGGTATTATTGCTGGTAAATTCTGTTCTCTCAGAACATTGATGATGGAAATCACTCCTCCCAAATCTCCTGGTGATGCCTTGTGCTTTGGGACAGAGACCCTCAAGGTATGGAGAAGAGGAGAGAGATTTTCAGTAGTCCTGGGGCCGATTAGAGAACCTATGACTGAAGGAATCTTTAACAATTACTCCTTCATCTTCCTGAGAACTTCCTGTAGAAAGTCTTACCAGGCAGAGTCCCCATAGTATTTCAAAGAGAAGACAAAGCCCATTTACCTCTTTAGAAACTGCATTCCTTGCACCTTAACTCTATTTCAATGTTCCTTGAAAACTTTGTTCAACTCCTTACTTTCTGGGCCTTTCTTTCTCAACCCCAGCCAACCCTAGTCATTGCAAGACTAACCTGAGCAGTGGTTTCTTCTCAGCAGTTCCTACTGTTTTGTGCCTTCTTCTAAGTTTCTGGCCCTATGGGGTAGAGGTTAGAAATCTAGACTTTAGGTTTCGACTTTATCTTCTCTTTCTACATCCTCCCCACGGTGGAGGTGGGTGCCAGGAATGTGAGCTGCTCTACACAGGGCTAGCTGCTCATGCCCACAAGGAATAAGCTTCTGTGGAGGCATCCTCTCCAGCCAAGTCTTTTTCTCTTTCTAAGTCTGGTTGGTGCTTCTTGGCAGCAAACCAGAAGTCATAAGGGTGAGGGGAAAGAAGGAAAGAATCAAGGAGTTTCCATTTTGAGGAAATACCACCTTTACCTTGCCAGTTAGAAGAAATAGATGTGCACTCTTCTTATCGCAGGTCACAAATTAACCCTGAACTGAGATAAGAATAACTGTGGAGCCCTTCAACTACCGAGATCTCTGTTGAGAGCCCTGCTTTTCTGAACGCAGAGTGTCTGTCTCATTTCTGACCTGGACTAGGTGCACCACTGGGACCAAGAAAGGAGAGGTTGCTTGCAAATTGGATATTAGAAGAACCTGAGAGAAGGCAACTGTATTTCCCCAAAAAAACATTATAACCAGGGATGTCAAATTTCCCATGTAGACTTTAGGAAGGCAGATTTTTTTTTAATTATGAGAAAGGACAGATACAGTTCCCTGACAAGAGACTTTGAAAGACAGAGTGGTTCCAGGGGGCTGGCAAATTCTCTGAAGTGTAATTTTGACTATACTGTCACAGATGATTGCACCAAGGAAGGGAGAGAGGAGCTGCTCGAGCAAAGATTCGAGTACCAAGAAAGGCAAGAGGATAGCTATCGGCATTGAGTGTCCATCCACCAGTAGCTTTTAAAACATTATCTTCATTTTCCTCTCTTCCCACCCTTGGAGGAAATTGGTGATGATAAAATTATCTCTTTCCTCCTTTGCATTTGGGAGAGGTGAGTTTTATATTAGGTTTATATTCCAACTAAAAAGTAAAAAACATGCCTAAGATTGTACAACGAATTAGAGAAAAGCTGAAGTTTGAATCTAGGCCAGGATTTCCCCAGTGCTGCACAGAAGGAACCTGTAAGAAAAAAGTCAGCGAAGCCCAAGTTCTGAATGAGACAGGGCTTCCCCAGGAACCAGAGGATGACAGCAGGTGTTCTTCTGAAAGTCACCTGTGGAAGAAGATACCATCACAAAGGGGTATCAATCTGTCAGGTAATGTTTAAAAAGAGCTTATTCATTCATTCAGCAAATGGGTGTTGAGTGCTTACTAAGGGCTTTGGGTACTTTCAATGCCTAGGATAGATAGCCTTCCAGAACTTACTGGCTTTTTGTTTTTTAAGATTTTATTTATTTATTTTTAAAGAGAGGGAAAGGGAAGGAGAAAGAGAGGTAGAGAAACATCAATGTGTGGTTTCCTCTTGTGTACCCCCCACTGGGGACCTGGCCTGCAAGCCAGGCACGCGCCCAACAGGGAATTGAACTGGCGATCCTTTGGTTCGCAGGCTGGCACTCAGTCCACTGAGCCACACCAGCCAGGGCAGAACTTATGGTTGAGCGGGGATGCAGACAAGTACATAGCTGTGGCAGGGGTGGGAGAGTGTGGGATGCCTTGACGATTCTTATGTGGGGAAGCTGGGGTGATCAGACTCCTGGAAGAAATAAAATGTTAGCTGAGATCTGAACAATGAGTGGCAACTGGGGTGGGGGATGAAGTGAAAGGTGAAAGAGATGAACTGAAATAGTTTATTCTGACCAGAGCCATTGAAGGAGTTTCCATTTTACCTTTCATTCATTAACTTTTTCACTCACTGGTTATGCATTGAATGTACACGAGGTACCCGACGCTGTCCTATGTGTGCAGCAGTGAATAAGACAGACAAAATCCCTGTCTTCCCACTGTTGATGTTCTGGGAGCACTTAGTTCACTAAGAATGAATTAAACCAATCTTCTGTATTTTACTCACTAGGATTTTCTCCTTGTAGATCAGGAAATTACTTGTAGATGTACTCTGACTGAAGTCGAGGTTGGTTTGAGAAGGACTCTGGTGATAACTATGGATAATAGAGAGTGGATTCATGAATGGTTGGTTAATTGTCCCTCCAACAAAAATGTCTGCAGCAGTGCCTCTGCTCTTTCATTCTCAAATTCATCAATGGAGAGATGGGATAAATTCAGCATAAGGTTGAGAGCATGGCTCTGGGGTCAGGTTCCTTGGGTTCAAAATCTGGTTTCCCCACAGACTAGTTGTTTGACCTTGGGAAATAATAGCACCAGGGGGAGAAAGACTGTTGTGTGAATGAAACAAGGTCACTCATGAACTGCCTAGAACAGCTCCCTGTAATCGGTGAGGGCCCGGTAGATGGTGGTGGTTACAGTTACTCTATCACCCTTCAACAGCAGGTTTGTGCTGAACCCTAGGCATACAGACTGGAATTCAACGTGGTCCCTGACCCTGAGGTAACCATGCCATGCTCTAGAAAGTCCAAGTGAGTGGATGAATTTCTCTGCGGCATGGGGTAACCCCATAAGCTCAGAATGAGTCACTTGCCACATGGTCGCCCCAAGTTTGGTGTAATCTTGGGTAGCATTTCATAGAAGTATGGAAGTTTACTAGAGTGCTTACTATTTTGGGGGCCTTAAACTCTGAGAATCTAATAAATGCTATTGGAAAGGTATCTACCTGGAAAAGTACATTACAACTTGGCCTTCCTCATTCAGCCTCAGAACCTCTGCTCCTGCAGCACGAGGATGTGATTCTTCTCTGGGTTGGTCAGAACGCCCTCAGTATGCAGTCTTTAACAGCTCTGGAGCTTGTGTAAAATACTGCACTGAGCAGCGTGGGGAAGACGAGATAAATAAGAGGTTATTTTTATTTGTAAGATTAATGGGTTAATGTCTATGAAAGTGCTTTTGGAACTATAAAGTACCTACATGGATGAAAGATATTTTTATTCTGATGACTAGTAGAGATAATACAAAACAATATAAATGCAGTAGGATGCACTAAAATTTTTAGAGATGTTTGGAAGAGAGCAAAGCGGTAGTCAGAGGACATGAGAGAAGGCTGCACTACAAGAGCAAGTGTTTTGTAGAGGGCAAGCAGGGCTCCAGAAGGCACTCACAGGAGTGAAAGTCTGGGAAAACTTGGGGCCCCGGAGAATGATCAAGAACCATCAGCCTGTGGGGGGTCTGCAGGGGACTGGGCTGGGGCTCAGTGTAGAGTGTCTCTTTTTTTTTAAGTGATTTTAAAGACAGACAGAGGGGGAGAGAGAGAGAAGCATTGATTTGTTGTTCCACTTATTTGTGCATTCATTGATTGACTCTTGCATGTGCTGTGACCGGGTACCAACCTGCAATCTTGGCAGATATGGACCATCCTCTAACCAACTGAGCTGTCCAGCCAGGGCATTGTGGGGAGTCATGAGTATCTGACAAGGAAGGGAGAGGCAGAAACCCTTTCATCGGAAGAGTGACATGACTAGAGCTGTACTGCAGGACGGTTATCCTGGCAATGCAGTGCAGGGAAAACAGACTAGGAGGCTGTTTAAATCATTCAGGTACCAGAAAGGAATAATCACTTTCTGGTGCCTAAGAGTTTACTTAATAAAAGTAATCAGTAGCTTGGAAAGGAGTGGACAAGTCTGAGAGAGAATTGAAACAGGAAGGCCAGGGGAGCCCCTTCCCTGGAAGATTCTGAGAATGGGTGGCTCAGTCTGGGAAGAGCACTGGAGTGAGAGTCCAAGACATGCTTCCAGTCCCTCTGCAGCCACTGCTTAGCTGTGTGACTCAGACAGTCATTTCCCTCCTCTGGTCATTGGTTCTCTTGTCTGCAAAACTGGATTGGGTTTTTTTTTCTTGCTTATTCGCTTGTTTTTTGAGCAGCTGGCAAAGGTGAAGAAGTGTTTTGGGGTGTGGAGGGAGAATTCGGGGATGCCTCAGAATAATCTTTGGCATCAGCTTGAACACTTAGTAAAATGTGATGTGTCTGGGTCTGTGGCAGGGTGGGAAAAATACTGAATTTTTACGTTATGTTTCAGTTTTACTCTTGATCTTGTCATTTACTAGTTGTGTGACCTTGAGCAATTCATTCAATCCCTTTCCTGTTTTCTAGTTTCCTCATTCATAAAGTAAGGGTAATAATATCCACACTTAAGGTTGTTGTGAGGATTAAACAAGACAATATCTGGCACAACATACCAGAGGCAAACAATGGATCTGTTTCCTTCCTTCTATTTCTGTGATGCTCACATTCACTTAGCCTTCCTCTCTGCTTGCTCCTGTCCCTCCCATCAAAACACTCCAATCACAACCATGGACAAAGCCCTGGAGGTACCGATTTGACAGACTTTGTCATGGTGATTATGTTACTTGAAACGGTATTTCAGCAAGGTGCCTGTTGATTGTTAGCTCCCATAGGCCTACACATGCAGTCACACCCTGGCTACGTGTCCAGCTGCCAAGCATGTCAGCTACTGCCTGCTGAGAATGGCTTCTTCTTCTTCTTTTTTTTTTTTTTAATTTAATTTATTTATCTTTAGAGGCGAAGGGAAGGAGAGAGGGAGAGAAATATCAATGTGTGGTTGCTTCTCATGCGTCCCCTGCTGGGACCTGGCCTGCAACCCAGGGATGTGCCCTGACTGGGAATCAAACCTCGATCCTTTGGTTTGCAGGCCCAAGCTCAATCCACTGAGCTAGACCAGCCAGGGCTGAGAATGACTTCTGACTGCTGCCATCCCAATAGGCCCTGAGAGAGGGTCACAATGAGTGATGGCCCCGTGAGGATGGGGCTGGGGGACTGTGAGTGTGCAACACTGTGCCGGGTGGGCAGTGGTTCACCCCTCTGCTGAGTGTCCACTTTGTCCGGTGTAGACTTGGGCTCTCTCTTAGGGGGACATCTGTCTCCCTTGGGACCTTCCTGTGCAGAGTGGGGCACAGAAGATGGGAGAAAGGCATCAGGGCTGTGTGCAGAGCAATAATAAGACAAACCGACATGGTTCCTTGTTCTACTTCTCCACCCCCCTAGTCACCTCTTACTTAGAAAATACATCTCCCTGACCCCTTCATGCACAAAGATGCAAAAAGGGTTTTATGCCATATAAGGCAGGTGAGTTGTTCTTGGCCCCAGACACTCGGCCAGCATTTTAATCAGTCATGTCATGCACACAGCATTACAGTGTTAAGGAGACACTGAGAATAAAAGAAGTAAGGAGAGTTCGAAAAGGTTGGCCAGGAAGGTGTCTAAAGATCTCGAGTTGGGCTGGAAAGAGGAGAGAGAAAACAGGAGGTAGAGAAGGGCCCTGTAGCTGCACCCATGGCTTTCTCGAGGCCCTGAGTCAGGTGGCCTGGGAAATAGGGCATGGGGTGTATACCTGCCTGTACAAGCAGACAAGCCAGGCTAAAGGCACTGGACCTACCACTGGAAAAGGTCTGGGGGTGACCAGGCTGATGTGGGGAGTCATGGCTGGAGTCCCCTGTGGTCTGGCACCATCGAGACCACTGCCTGCAGTCTGGGGACCCTGGACATTGAGAGGCCATCTCGGAGGGGACCTCATTTCTCAGTTCCCTGTTAGGGCCCTGCTTCCCCAGTGGGGTTTCTTGTTCGACCTTGGTAAATAGAATCCCTGCCGCCAGTTCAGTGTCCTTGGCTGCCCTGAGCTGGATATCCTTCCGGCAGGCTACCGGGAATAGTGGAGTGGAAGTGTGTGGCTACTGGGGAAGGCCTGGTGTCTGCCTGGGTCAGGCTGGGTTAACAGTAGCCAAGGCCAGGGATTCGAGGGGGTCAGTGACTGAAAAGGACAGGCTGCCTGGTGGGCAGCACTGGAGGACTTGTGTTATGGAGCAGGGCAGCAGATTCCTGGGGTTTGGTAGCTGAGACCAGGGGAGGCCACGGAGAGGCCCAGCCTATACCAGGGATCTGCCTGTCTACGTTAACGGGTCGTTCTTCCCAGCGCCACCAGACATTTCCCTCACTGCTGCCAGAGTAGCTGGGCTGGGCTCTCTTCCCCTCAGACTCCGCTTTACAAACACAAGTGTCCCCGGAGGCACTAACACCTACGCCTCTAACACCCTATGTGAATTAGTGTCAGGTGTTTGGTAGTGGTGTGTGTGTGTGTGTGTGTGTGTGTGTGTGTGTGTGTGTGTGTTTTCTGGGCTGAAAAATGGAAGCTGCTTGAGAACTAGCACCCCTTTCTTTTCCCACCTTGCTCCGTAGGTACCCCAGCACTTCTCCACTCAGCACTGGCTTAGGAAATAACCACCCTTGAGGCCTGCCAGAGCCAGATGGCCTTGGACAAGGGCCCCCTGGGCTGTCCTGTCTGGGGTCTTCTTCCCTGGCATCCTCACTGCCTGGTGCTTCCCAGACCTGCCCACAGTGTGTTGGAATGTGAACCGGGAAGGACCTGCTTGGGAAGGACCTCCTTGGGAAGGCCCAGAGTGGTCCCCTGGGGCTGAAGGTCCTGTTTCCTTTCTGTTCTGGGTTCCACCTTCCATCTACTTTTCTCAGACTCGTTTGCCAATGATGCTAAGGTCTCGACTTCATGGTGTCTAGGCCAGCTTCCCATCCTCAGGGAGCCAATGAGGGAGTGAGTGAGCTGGAGAGTGTGTGTGTGGGGGGTGGGTGTGTGGGAGGAGGTGTGGGAGTCTGTTCCGTGTGTGTGGTTACCATGGCTTTGGATCTGTATCAGGGATTTTCTTGATTTGGAGAGTTAGTGCGCTGACTGAAGATATTCCCTGTTTCAGACCACACGTCTAGATGGCTAGTTTAGGAACTGTGGTGGCAGAGGGACAGTGGGTAGTGCTCTGGATGGTGGTGTAGAACTTGCTTACCCAGAGGGAGGGCAGGAGCTTGCCCTGGGCATGGTGTGGGAGCAGGTCTTCAGCTCCTTGGAGGTTCACATGGATGGCTGATTTACCTTTTTTGCTCAACTTCCTTTCACGCTCCTCTGAGCCAAGCAGGTGGCTGCCAACTGCCAGTAGCCCATCGCCCACACAGTGTGTCCCTGCCCACTGGCCCCCAACCTGGGCTGATAGGCTGCCGCCCCTTTCTTCCCACAGACAGAGCCATCACACTTCACACTGGGCTGCTGGCCCCACCTTCACTACTCTGCATGTGGTATTGTTCAGACTAATTTCGTGAGTTCTTGTCCCGAGGCTTTGGCACATCGATGTTAAGTGAGCGCTTGTGGCAGGAGGGGGGCATAGGGCTGGGGCCAAGATGATTTCTGAGTGTCAGTTGTCTGGACCCTTTTCCAGTGTGATACCCAGGGAAGTTGGTGACCCTTAGTGGTCCTCACTCTCCTTATCTCTGAAAGACAAGAGGACTCTGTCATGGAGAAGGGAGAAAACCTTTTAGAGGTATCGGGAAGGCGCTGCCAAAAAACCACCAGAGAATTGTTATAATTAAATGAACTGCAGCCACTCCCTAAAAATCAGAACATTGATCCCCAGCAAGGACGTTCTCTGGAGGATGGTCTCACTGGCATTGTTCGGTGCACTCTGGTTCGTCCAGTGTCTGCAGTTACCCTGAAATACATCCTGTCTCCTTGCCGTGGGGTAGGGCCATGTTTGAAGTGCATCCTTGCTCCTTGCAGACACTGATAGGTTAGCCTGTCCCTGAACATGAGGACGTGGGGTGTCAAGACTGAACCTGAGCGTGAGGTGGATTCGCACTGCTTCTCATCTCTTCTCCCCAGGCAGAACGTGTTCTGTCCTGGCTTTGATGCCTCAGCTGGATAGAAGCAGCTATGACCTACTTTCTGGATTCTGCTTTATGGGCTGGTCTCCTCCAGGGAGTTTTTCCAGCCCCAGGAAGGAATCCTGGGGAACTGGATTCCACAGGCCATGAGCTGGGTAAGCTGGTCTGCAGGTTCAGCTGGAGGTGACAGAGGCAGCAGTCTGGGCCTTGCCAGGAGCCCTTGTTCTGCAGGAAGCAAATGGCTCTGTGAAGTAAAGCTGAGGCGCTGAGGAAGGGAGAGCAGATGGGCAGGCAAAGACTAGAAGGGGCTGCTATGTCCCCATCCTCACACACCCGTGTTCTCACGTCCTCCTCCCAGAGGGGCTAATGCAGTGCTTAATGGGGCCTGCAGAACCTTCAGAGACACAGGGTTTCCTGGATCCTAGATATTGCTGTTTGGAAATGTTGGGTTTCTTTTTCTTTTCTTTTTAAAAATTTTTAAAAATTGATTTTAGAGAGAGAGAGGGAGGGAAAGAGAGAAACATCGATTTCTTGTTCCACTTATTTATGCATCCATTGGTTGAGTCTTGCAGGGGATTGAACCTGCAACCTTGGCGTATGGAGACAATGCTCTCACCGCCTGAGCTACCCAGCCACAGTGGAGTCCTTTTCCTGGTGGGGGTTGTGCTGGTGGGAAAGTTGTTTGTGAAGGTGTTTCCTCAGGAGTCCTCTCCAGGTGCAGCTGGAGGTAACAGAGGAGACAGAGTCCCCTTCAGCCCACATCAGCTGGGGGCCAAGATTGGTAAGTGAAAGTCATCCTGGGAGTTCCTCTTAGCCCTCACATTCTGTCCCACTGCCTGTCTCTGGAGGGCTGAGGAAGCTGGGAGTAACTCTTTTTCTTTTTTAATTTTTTTTAATTTTAATTTTTTATTGAGGTAACATTGGTTAATAGCATAAATTTCAGGTGTACAACACTATAACTGGTATCCGCGTGCTCTGTTTTGTGCCCACCATCAAAAGTCTAGTCTCCTTCCTCTGCCGTGTACTTGACCACCTTTACTCACTTCGTCCGCCCCCTCACCTTCTCTCTGGTAACCACCATTGTGTTGTCTGTATCTACTAGTTTTTTGTTTGTTTTAGTCCATTTGTTACATTTTTATCTTGTATTCCACATATGAATGAAATCATATGTTTTGTCCTTTTCCCTCTGATTTTTTTCAGTGAGCATAATACCCTCTAGATCTGTCACTGTTGTTACAAATGGCAATATTGATATCTCCTTCCTCCCTCCCTCCCTTCCTCCCTCCCTTCCTTCCTTCTTCTTTCCTTACAAGTTTATAAGAGTGTATTTGAGCCAAATTTTTCAGAACATGTCTGGAAGCAAGATCTCAGCACTTTGAGAAAATGCTCTGGAGATGGTAGTTTTACAGTTCTTTTTATGCATTTTTTAAAAATTATTTTATTGTTCAATTACAGTTGTCTGCATTCCCCCCCACCACCACCACAGCCAAACCCACCTCCCTCCTTTGCTTTCACCCTCCCCCTTGGTTTTGTCCACATTTTTTTTTAAAACTTTAAAAAAACTTTTATTTTAGAGAGAGAGAGAGAAACATCAATTTCATGTATTCACTCAATTCTTGCACTCGCCCTGACCAGGGACTAAACTGGTAACTTCTGGTGTACCGGCATGATTCTCCAACTAACTGAGCTACCGGTCAGGGTCAGGGCTCTTCTTGTGCATTTGGAATCAGAGAAGACGTAAGGAGGGTTACGTGAAATCTGTTGGTGATAGATTAAGGAGGTAGGAGAAAGCAAAATGAGGAAATCTCGAAGATGGGATAAAGAGCAAAATGGAGAGAGACACACCAGTGGGCACAGGGTAGTTAGCATTTACAGCACATAGAGGCGGTATGCAAGGAATGAGATAACAAGGGATCTGGTGGTCTTATCTCTGGTGCCAGCGGTGTGCCTTCGAAGGGTTATTTTGCAAGGGCCACCTTCCTTGGTGACACAATCCCTAGTGGAGGCTTTAAAATGATTGTGTGTTGGGAGTTGATCGATCCTAGCAAGATCTGCCTTGTGACCAGCTTGTGTTGGGATACAGGGCAGAATAAAGAGTGCGTTTCATTTTCCAGATATGTGAAGAGTCGGGTGGGCTGATAGCAAAGAATTATTTGGCCAAAATATCAATAGTACCGAGAGACTTCACAAACCACTTTTGACATGTTTGATCAGTCATAGCACCTTCTCCATAAACCACACAAATCTTTTTTTGCATTTCAGTTGCATTTTTACCTTTCTTGAAATAATAAAGCATATTATGCCAAAAATGTGTATTTTCTTCCATCTTCAACATTAAAATAGCTGCACAAAAATTCACCAATGTCGATAAGTTTTTTCTAAATGCACGCTGATATGACAGCTGTCACAATACAATCTAATAAAATTGTTTCAAATGAAGTTAAAGAGGACTAAGCGCTACCAGGGCCATCTTACTGAGGGGAAAAAGTGAACTTTTTGACCAGCTCAACAATTAGAGCTGTTCATGGAACAGGGTTCATCAGCAGAGGCCAGCATTCAGAGCCCAGTGCAGTTTTGGAGCTGGGAATCCATGATCAGTGTGTTGGTAGTGTTGGTTTCTCCCGAGTCCTTTCTGGCATGTAGACGGCCACTTTGTCTTTGTGTCCTCACATGGTCTGGCCTCTGTGTCCATCTTTTCTTATGGCTAAATAATATTGCATTGTGTATATATACTGCATCTTTTTTAAAATTGATTTTAGAGAAAGAGAGAGGGAGACACATAGATTTGTTGTTCAATTATTTATGCATTTATTCATTGATTCTTTTTTTTAGATTTTATTTACTTATCTTTAGAGGGGGAGAGAGGGAGAGAAATATCAATGTATGGTTGCTTCTTGTGCATTCCCTGCTGGGAACTGGCCTGCAACCCAGGCATGTGCCCTGACTGGGAATCGAACCGTGACCTCCTGGTTCACAGGCCCTCGCTTAATCCACTAAGCTACACCAGCCAGGGCTAGTTGTTGATTCTTGTATATGCCTTGACCGAGGATCGAACCCACAAACTTGGTGCATCGGGATGATGCTCTAACAAACTGAGCTACTGGGCTGGGGTCTAGCATGTCTTCTTTATTCATTCATCCATGGTTGGACACTTACATTGCTTACATATCTTAACTACTGTAAATAACACTGCAGTCAACGTAGGGGCTGCATATATCTTTGTGAATTACTGTTTTGGGTTTCTTCAGATAAATACTCAGAAGAGGAATTGCTGTATCATACAATAGCTCTATTCTTAATTTTTTGAGGAACTTCCATACTGTTTTCCCTACTGGCTGCACCAGTTTACATTTCCACCCAGTGGATCTGAACTAGAAAGGCTGGTTCTTGAGGCTGCAGTGGCTAAGGCCAGGCAGTGGGGAGAAAGCAGGAAGTGTGGACCAGACAGAGATGTGGCTGCTCTGGCTCATGGGATGATTCCTGGGTTGGAGATCCACACTCTGCCAAGACCTTTCTTTCCTCTTTGCAAAAGGTTCCATTCAGCTGGTTGCCAGCTCCTGATCCCTGGTTCTCCCATCTAAATTGTCAGCTCTAGGAAGGAAAGTTTTGAAAGGAGACACGAGCTGCCTCACCTCTTCCACCCCTGGCTTGATACTCAGATCCCAAGTCTGCAGGGTATGTGGTGAGAGCTGTGATCTTGTGGATTCTGTGTGTGTGTGTGTGTGTGTGTGTGTGTGTGAGCAGAACCAATTGCAAATGGTTTCTGAGCCGGGATCAGGGACTCCAGGGCTCTAAATACAAACCCAGTTCAATCTAACCATGTCACACAGCCTCCTAGCACCTGTCCCTCTGCTCTCCTAGGACCCAGAGAACCCTCTACTAACTCTTTTATCCACTTTGACTGCAAATTAGTGGAAAGTCCAGGGTAGGCCTAGGGAAGATAGAGATGGAAAGTAAGTTCCAGTAGGAAAGACTGAACCACGTGGGGTTGCTTTAATTTGGCCAAGAGGACTCTAGAAAGGGGCTGTATGAATGGGAAGAAAACATAGGCAGTTGTTTTCTGTCCCCCCATATCTGGAACTGAGAACCACACTAAGGTGATATAGGTTAGCTGAGAGGAAGACTCTGCCAGTGCATGTGATTCAGTGATGGGCCTGACGGCAAAGAAGCTGTGTAAAACCTGTAGGTTTTCAGTATGCAAGCAGGGATCAGATGCGTATCTGTTTGAGGCAAGGAGTTGGCCGCATGACTTTCTTGTATACCTTCCTGCTGGAGGAATTGGATTCCTAGCATAGCACATGCTGAGCTTCCGTGTTTGAGCTGGGGCTCTGGGAGGGGAGGTAGAGTAGGGCTGCAGGTTTGTGGACTGAGGGATGTGGGGTGGGTCCCTGGCTACAAAGCCAGTGGACTTTTGGGTATAGATAAGTGCAGCTCTTGGGGGTTGGTTAGGGTCAGGGATCCTCTCTGAGGAGAAAACTCTGGAAGCCAAAGGGATCAAGTCCTTAAGGCCTCTAATCCCTTGACACATTCTGTCCTTGAGAGGAGGTGCCCCCCAGGGAAGTCCTAAAACTGAGTCCACTTTCCTTAGTAAGAATTACTAAAAAGTGAGATGCCCAAGGCTGGGGGCTTGAAACCCTCTGTATTTTTCATTACCATGTTGACAACCTTCCACTTTCCTCACCTAGTGAAGATGGGCCAAGACATCTTTCCTGCTTTGTGCCCCGGGAGGAGGATTGATGTATTTATGGATATGTCTATCATCTTTGCTACATTGTAAGCTCTCTGGAATTATGACATAGTCACCTGAATACTTATAGATCTGGCATGGCTCTCAATATGTAACCAATACTCAGCACCCGTTGGGATCCAATTCTGTGGCTCAGGAAGTGAGGAGAAGATGACCTAGACCCATTAGGCCATCCCAAGCAGAGCAGCTCTGATATAGTATCCTGAGCAAGATAGCAGGAAGCCCTGTCCACCATAGCTGCTATCAGTGCTGGCCGCTGGGCCCTCCCGCTCTGGCAGCTCACTGGAGAACGTGCCTTCTCTTTACTCTCCACCCTCTGACTCTGAACCATTGTGTGTCTGGGCCCTGACCCCATTTCCTGCCCCGCTGCCAGCCTTCAGCCATCTGTTGGCAGCTTGTGTGGAACTGAGCTTGGTGCCTGGTGCTACATAGAACCTTGCACTGACCTGGTTGGCCCGATGCATGTCCACTTCCTTCGCCAGCTGACCAGAGCTTTTTGGGGTCCCTTTTCACAGTTCCCACTTGTCTTCCTAGGAGTTCTAAAACCCTAGTTTGTGGGTCATACCTGGCTGCACATTTGTATCTCTTGAGGGGCTTAGAAACATTCAGAGTCCAGGGGCTCACTCTACTGAATCAGACCCTCCAGGACAGGGACTAAGAATTTGAATGTTTGAAAAACTGCCCAAGTGACAAATATGGACTCTATATTCAATAATGTTATTGTGTCAGTGTTCAGTTTTGTGGGTGGCATTGTGTTTATATAGAGAGCGTCCTAGTTCTTAAGTGGTTCAGGCTGAAGTATTTAGGGGTGAAATGCTTACGTCTTTCTTTCAGATGGGTAAGCAGAGACAGAGAGAACGCACATATGGGGTAATGATGTTAACAAGCAGTGCATGCAGGTGGTGAAAGGAAACTGGCTAAAATGACCTTTTAGATGATTTTCATCTGCTCTCTGAGAGATGGTTACTAGACTAGAACACAGCCAGGGCCACCAAGGTGCACAACCAGGGAGCACCATTCACATGGTTTTCTTTGTTGTGGTCAAGGGTGTCATTCATTCAGAGCACAGTGTGTGGGTGCTCCCTGGGGTTGTGCCGCATAGCAGTACTGGCTCCAGCCTTCTCTCTGTGGATGGATCTGCCCCACCTCTCTCCTGGGACCTACATGGATGTTTGCTTTTTTACAGAATTTCTAGTAGCACTTGAGGACTAAGGAAATAAAGCAGTTTTTCTAAGTTATCAGCACAGCAGAGGCTAGCAGAGAATGAAGTGAATTAGGGAAGAGGGAGGCAGGAAATGTGATGGGACTGATTCCTAAAATACTTTGTGCATTGCCCCTCCTCCTGGAAAATGCGGTTTGGAGCGTGAGTCTCACCATAGCTCTAAGTTTTTGGGACTGGTTGCTCCTGCTGTCCCTCTTTCCCTCTCTGGATTTCCCTGCGCCTGGCTGCCGCTCTGCTCCAAACCTGCTCTTCACTTTAGGGGTGGTTCTCCTGGTGCTGAGGGTTGCTGCCTGTCCTGCCCCTCACCGTGGATCCTTCAGCATCAGAGTGAGCTGAGCCCGAGCCTCTTGCGAGGAGCAGCTCTCAGTGTGGCCCAGGCGTGAGCTGTCAGCAGGCTGGGCCTCCTTCTCAGCACAGCTGACAGATAGTCTGGTGGTGTCCTGGCCAGGAGGCCCAGAAGGGGTAGTGGTAGGAGAGGGGTAGCTCAGCTTCCCTCATCTGCATTCCAGTCTGGGAAGAACCTCAGGATCTGGGCCTGCTGGGTCATCCTCGGACCTTTCTTCTCTTTCCCCCAGGGTTAAGGAGCCTTAGCCTGGATTGGAGTCCTCTGAGAAATTTGCTTGAAGGGATTCAATAGGTCAGAATCAAGACTCCCAGAACTAGAAGGCACTTCATGTGATGATGTTGTCCATCCACTTACCTGCCTTTGGATGCCAGACCTGGCCTACTTAGTTGAAACCCACTCCTGTGTTTGAAGGACCCCAAAGAAGGAAGCCACCCGCATTCTGACCACCTATCTCCATGTCTAAAAATTCTTACCACCAGAGTACTCTGCCCTTATATCCCAGTTCACGTATATTTTTCTCAGTGGAAATGAAATGAATTTGGAATTTGAGGAGCTTAGTGGGGGTGACAGATCCATACACCTTTAATTTTGAATAAAATATTTTAAGACTATGTTTGAGATAAGTACAGATTGCTATTGAGAGCATAAAGAAGGGGCCCTTCCTTCAATCTGTGGGTTCAGAGGAGGCTTCTGAAGAACACAGTATCTGAGCAAAGTCTGAGAAGAGTATGTTGGAGTCAGGCAACAAGTATCAGGAAGGACTTGCCCAGGGGTAGAAGCAAAATCCCGGAGGTATCACATACTTGGTAATGAATGGTTGCAGACTGGTGGGAGATGGTGGCCGGTTTAAAGACCTTGTAAAGGAACCAAATAGAGAGCCTTAGAAGGGGTTTAACCAGGGAGTGAGCAGATCAGATTTACACTCTAGAAAGAGCCTTCTGGCTGCTCTGTGGAGAAAGCCTTATAGAAAGAAAGATTAGTAGGAGGAAGTACTCCAAGAGGCTATTGTAATAGCCCAGGTGAGAAGATAAGGGTTTAATTAGGACAGCAGTGGTCGTGATAGAAGGAAGGAGCAGATTTGGGAAGTGTTACCAATGAAGAGGAAAGGTTGGGAGACCTTGGCATTGGACACGGGATGAAAGGAAGGAGAACTCCAGAAAGGCTGCAGGTTTCTAGTGTGGGTGATGGGTGGTGCCATCCCACAGTGGGGACCCAGAGGGAGGAGAAGGTGTCGGGAGGAAAGAAGGTGATCCTTCAGTTTGGGACATTTGGGGTATGAGGAATGGGTGGCCATATAAACCTGAGGGGAGCTACACATTTGGAATCATCAACATGTAAGTGGTGTGAATAGGAGATAGAACAGATGAAGCTGCCCAAGTAGAGGGCGTTGAGTGAACAGTGGGCTGAGAATGGAACCCTGGGCTAACACCAATGTTTCAGGGGGGCACAGAGGAAGAGGAAGACAAAGCAGGATGTGGAGAACAAAAAAACTGGTGTCATGGGAGCCAGGGGCGGAGTGTTTAAGGAGTAAAGGAATGGTCTTTGAGCCCAATGCAACAGCCATATGCAGGCAGATGGACATGCCTTCGGAACTGCATGCCCTGGGTCTAGTTGCTGGACCAGCTTTAGAGGAGCATTAGGGGCAGAAGCCAGATGACAGTGAGTTGAAGAGTAAATGAAAAGGGGGAATTGAGAAACTGGCTGGGAAAGGAAGGAAGAACAGAGAGGATATTAGCTGGAGGACATGTCAAGGGGCCCTGGCCAGTGTGGCTAAGTTGGTTGGAGCATCATCCCATAACTGAAAGGTTGTGGGTTTGACACCAGGTCAGGGCACATACCTAGGTTGTAGGTTTCAGTTCTGGCCTATGGGGGGTGGGGGCACTGCAAGAGGCAACTTTATCGATGTTTCTTTCCCTCTCTCTCTTCCTTCTCCTTGCTCTAAAATCAATAAGCATATTCTCAGGTGAGGATAAAAAAAAAAAGCCAAGGGAAGGTGCTTGGGGAGTAGTGGTTTTCTTCCCCCCTTTCTTTTTAAAGTTAGAAGAAGCTTGAACATGTTTACATGCCAAAGAGACAGACTGAGTTAAGAACAGGTGGAGATACAGGAGAGGGAGGGGAAATTTGTGGAGCACCATCCTGATGGAGACCTGTGGAGGGGGTGACAGCAGCACAGGGAGGAGAGGGAGGCCGAATGCTTATATGGATGATTCAGTAGGGGAGAGAGGCAGGACGCTGGGAGAGATTCCTTCCAATGACTTCAAGTTTCCTCTTCACAGAGGTGCCTGGCTGAGGTACCTCTTACTATTCTGCTTGCCCCACTTGGGGCTCAGAATCCACAGTGGGGATCAAAAGACTTAAACTCAGTCCAACTCTGAGCATTTACCTCATCTAAAGCATGGGGACCTCCTTTTCCTGGGACCAGCTTTCCAGCTCTGGGCAGCTAAATTCCTGATATCCTCATCTGGCCATCTGATTCCTTTGAATTTCAAATAGAAAGACTGCCTCTGACTCTCTATAGATAAAAAATAATTTATAAGAAGCTTTTGAAGGGTGGAGAGACTCAAACAGGCAGAGAAATTGACAGAGTGCTCTGTGTGCCTGAGGCTGGGCTTGGGCTAATTTGTCTTTGGGAAACTACTTCTTAAAATTCACTGAGCCAGCCCAGGCCCTTCAGGGTCCCTGTGCCTGCGTCTGACAGGTGCATGGGGTCCTGGGGTGGTGGGAGGGGCCTCAGTTAAGTGATCTCCTTGTCCTAATTCATTTTGCTTTCTCTCTCTATCTTCTTTTATTTGTTTGCTTACTCCTTTTGGATCTGATGGATCTTGCCATCTAAGAATCTGTCTGAACCTTTTTCCTGTTGATGTTTTCAGCTTTCTAATCTGGAGGAAGAACATGCTTCATATATTTATTATCTGCCGGATAAGCAGTACAATAGAATGTACAATTTTTGATAATTTTATGAAATCATGAACTTCTTTGCTGCTGGTGCTAAGGGATGTGACTACTTCACAGTTAGCCTCCCCAAGCTCATCTGAAACACACGTACAACAGGTTCTTGAATAACATCATTTTGTTATAACAAAATATATATAACAAATATAACAATGTTATATAACAAAATATAACATTGATGAAAAAATAAAATTGGTCCCCACCAGGGCCACTGTCGGTGTGGAGTTTGCACGTTCCCCCCATGTCTCCGTGGGTTTTCTCGGGTGCTCCGGTTTCGTCCCGCATCCCAGAGATGTGACCCGTACATGGACTGGTGTGTCTGAATTGTCCCACTCTGAGTGAGTGTGGGTGTGAGTGGCCCTGCAGTGGAAGGGCGTCCTGACCAGGGTGGGGTCCCGCCTTGCTCCCTGAGCTTCTGGGGGAGGCTCCAGTCACCCATGACCCTGAACTGGAATACGTGAGTTGGAAAATAATTATCTCACTTGTGTGAATAGCACACATTTCTTTCAATATTTAATATTAGAAATGATTTGAGTCTTTATTTTGAAGTTTGGTGATGTTTCTGTGACCAGAAATGTGCCCTAGGAACTTAACTCTTGTTTGTATTATTGGCCTGTGGTGAAATTGGTTCTATTCTATGTTTCGTTTACAGTCGCGGTTTCAAGAACCTGTCAGTAACATTGAGGAGTTACTGCGCACACAGGAGGCCTGTTGGTTCTCAACTTCGGCTACAGACTAGAATCTCTGGGGGCAGCGGGGGAGGGGGGTGGCTTAAAAACATCACTGCCCTACCGCAGACCAATGAAATCGCAGTCTCCTGGGAGAGCGTGGCATCAAGACCATACTTTTAAAAAGTTCCCCCAGTTTCTAACGTGCAGCCAGGGTTGAGAACCGGTGGGCCAGGCTATCTTTGTTATTACAACCATTTGCTCCGTGTCTTTTTCGTGTCACGGCTTCTAAAAGAAAGGGTGCCAACACGAGTGAATGAAGGGGGCTGCCTGCAGTTAGAGGCCGCTGGCCCGGGGCCCTGCCTTTCTGCCTGGCTTCCTGAGGCCCTAGGGGAAATCAATATTTTGGCCGAACTGTAATCCGTCAGGCACCTGGTCTCACCCTTTGGAAAGCTTGTTTCATTGCTCACGTCGGTGTATTTAGGGAGGATCCTTGTGCAGCCTGTGCCATATTGTGCTGCACTGTACTTTCCATTTACGGCTCTACTGAGGTATGATTGACATACAGTAAACTGTACATATTTCAAGTATACAGTTTGAGAAGCCTTGACAGATGTGAAACCTTTACCACAGTCTAGATAATGATTATATTTTCATGCCCCAGCGTTCATCCCTTTTCCCACCCCTCCTCAGATAACCACTGATCTGCTCTCTGTTACTATAGATTAGTTTTCATTTTCCAGAATTTTATATAAATGGAGTCCTACATACTCATGCTCTTTTATATGGCTTGCTTTACTTAGCATATTTTGATCTTTATCTCTGATACTGTGTCAATAATTCATTCCTTTTTGTTGCTGATTAATAGTCAATTGTGTGGACATATCACATTCTTTTAATCCGTGTACCTGTTGGTGGGCATTTGGGTTATTTCCGGTTCTAAGGTATTACATATAAGTCTGCTATGAATGTTCATGTATAAATCTTTGTGTGGATACATGCTTTCATTTTCCTGGGCGAGATAGCTGAGTCATATAGTAGGTGACTGTTAACCTTTCCAAGAAGCTGCCTCTGCTTTAAAGAGGTTGTACCATTTCACATTCTCCACCGGCAGCCTCTGAGAGCTGCCTCTCTAAACTGACTGACGAGCCCTTGTTTCTGTCTTCTCCTCTTGGCTGATACATCCTTCTTTCCTCTGGGTACATGTGAGAGAGATGAGAATGGCGTTAGAGGCTGGAGATGGAAACATGTACAGATGAATGGGAGGGTGGATGGCTATAATAGATATATAAGGTTGTCTTGGTATCTCTTTTTTTCCCTTATCTTTCTGTTTCTTTAAGATTGTATTTATTTATTTATTAGGGAGAGGGGAAGGGAGGGAGAAAGGGAGAGAAACATTGATGTGAGAGAGAAATATCAATTGGTTGCCTCTTGTATGTGCCCCAGTTAGGGACTGAACCTGCGACCCAGGCATGTGCCCTGACCGGGAATCAAACCCTCGGCCCTTCATTTTGTGAAATGACGCCCAACCCACTGAGCCACACTGGTCAGGGTGCTGTTTGTTTCCATCTGTTGTAGGCAATCAAGAAAAAGGCACTGGCCCAGGTGATGTCACTTAAGTCAGATTATTAATACATCTCTTTTTGTGACTGAATCATTGATATTTTTACCCTTCACCTGCAGGTGTCTGTCAGACGCCATGCCACAACCCTGCAGACCTGACGTTGGCAGGAAGTAGACTTCCTTGTCTCCTCCATCCCCACCCTCACCATGTCATCAGCTCAGGGCAGTGGGGAACACTGGAAGTCCCTGGAGTCGGTGGGCATTAGCCGCAAAGAGCTGGCCATGGCTGAAGCCCTACAGATGGAGTATGATGCTCTGTCCCGGCTCCGGCATGACAAGGAGGAAAACAGAACCAAGCAGAACCCAGATCCCAGTCTCATCAACTGGGATGAGCCTGTCCTGGACTTCTACAGCAAGCCGGCAGGAAGGCAGAAGGACCTCAAGCTCTTACGCGGTCTCTCTGGCTCTGATCCTACCCTCAATTATAACGCACTCTCCCCACAGGAAGGGCTGCCCAACCACTCTACCTCCCAGGGCTCCCCGCCTGGCCCGGTTCCCTGGCCCACAGGCTCCCTGGCTAGAGACTATCTCTACATTTTTGATGGTTCAGATGGGGGGCTCTCTTTGTCCCCAAGACCGGGGGACATAGATGGCTCTTCTAAGAAACTGTCCCCACCTCCTCTGCCTCCTCGGGTCTCTATCTGGGACACCCCTCCCCTGCCTCCCAGAAAGGGATCCCCGTCTCCCTCCAAGATCTCCCAGCCCAGTGACATCAACACTTTTTCTTTGGTTGAGCAGCCTTCAGGCAAATTGCTAGGGCACCAGATCCTGGAAGAAGAGGAGCCAAGAGGTGGGGGCATGGGGCACCTCTGGGGGTCTGTGGACTACGATGGCATCAATGATGCAATCACACGGCTCAACTTGAAGTCAACCTATGATGCAGAAATGTTGCGGGATGCCACCAGGGGTTGGAAGGAGGGCCAGGGGCCCCTGGACTTCGGCAAGGACACTCCTGGAAAACCCGTGGCCCGGAGCAAGACCATGCCCCCTCAGGTGCCCCCTCGAACCTATGTCTCTCGCTATGCCAACCGAAAAAATCCAACATCTGGCAAAAACCACCGGATTTCTGCTGCTTCGGTGAGGACCTTATTGTGGTTTTTTTTTGTCTTCCTTTCCTCATGCCATTCAGAAACAGAAGAGTTCTTCTTTGCTGTTCCAAATCTGCTACATACTCATCCCTTTAGTCCTCTTCTGCCCTCTGCTTCTGCCATCGGGCCCCTGGGTCCTGGTGAGGGAGAGGAGAAGGGACACTTAGAGACATGGGTCCTTTCCAGGGCTGAGTTTTATGTATCTCCTGGGTGCAGGCATTTCAGAACCCCAGTCCCTAGTGTGTGCCTGCTTTACAGTGTGAGGACAGAACTGGGGTTCTGGGACTCACTGTTGGCTCTGTGGCCCAATGACCTTGTGGACAGGAGTGAGTTGCTTTTGCTTTTAGCTGTGCCAGAAATGCTGCATGGTGATGTGGCTCAATCCTCATAGTAACCGTTGTTCAGTGCTCACTGAATATGAGACCCTGGTCCAGACCCCTCAGCAGTCCTGCCTAGTGGTCCAAGGCACACAGCCTGGTCTCTCTCATTTCAAAGCTGGTTTGTCCTCACTCTCTGTCTCTCTCTGTCTCTCTCGGTGTCTCTTTCTCCATGTGTGTGTCTTTCTCTGTGTCTGTCTCTCTCTCCCTGTCTGTCTCTGTCTCTCTCCTGTCTCCCTCTTTCCTCTGTCTCTCTCTGTCTCTCTTTCCTTCTGTGTTTCTCCCTCTTTCTTTTTCCTTCTCTATCTCTCTCTGTTTTCCTGTGTCTACTTCCGTGTTCTCTTTCTCCCCACCTTTCTCTCTCTCTGCCTCTCTTTAATCATGGTAAAGTTGCATTAAATGTACTCCCTTATCTAATTGTGAGCATACAGTGCAGTGGCATGGAGTACATCCCTGGTGCTCTGCGACCATCACCACCACTCACCGCTTTTCACATTGAAATGTTTGGGGAAAACATGTAGTATGACAACAGTAATTTCACTTTTATCAGTACATAATATAAAATAGAAAAGTATTTACAAAAAAGCACAGAGTGGGTTCCAGGGTGGTTTTGATCTTTTTTTTCTGGTTTAAAAAAGTGCCAGTAGCATGCCCTCAGGTGGGACTTGGAGACTGCTTTGTGTATCCCCCTTGGACCTGGAAGCCCTGGCCCTAGAAGGGTCCAGAGGCACCCTCATGGCTGATGACTTCTGTAGGGACAGCGTTCCACCTCATTCCTTCCCTGTTTCCTCCTTATAATTTTCTTAGGGACACTGGGGTTTTCCTGCCTCGTGTCCTAGCAATTGGGATCCTTCACAACTCTGAAAAACCACATGGTCCTTCCTTCCTGTGCTGCTGCTAAGAGAGCCCCCAAAGTAGCATCAGCTCCTCAGATAAGTCATAACTCTGGATGGAGCTCAGGGCTTTCGAAAGGCCCTACTCTGAGAGGTGGGGCTGCTCCTGCTATTTATAGGGCAAGGAGAGTCCTGTTCCCAGTTCTGAGTTCCTCCCTCTGAGTTGAGCCTGCTCACCGGGTCCAGCCACCCTGGTAGGTGGTCAGCTCTGTCACTCCCTCTCCTGCTCCCTCCACTCCCCCACCCTTTCCCCTTCCCCTGTGTGTCATCAGAGCTGCAAGAGGGACCTCACTCCAGAGTCTCCTTGAAGAAACGAGGGCAAAGCACAGAGCTCTTGCCCATTCTTAGTGGGGATATGCGGCCTTGGTCTTCCCCACCTCAACTCCATGCAGGGAACCATCCTACTGGGCGGAGGGACCCCACAGGCCCTCGGCCTGTACCGCCACCCCGCCTTCGCCGGGCTTCCAGCCAGAGGGACCCTCCTTACCCCAGGCCTGCAGAGTCAGCTCTGGAAATGGTTGGCTCCAAGTGCCAGCTTGGTACCCCCGCTGCCAGCCTCTGCCTGGCAGACTCTCCCAGTCAGCACCGGGCGATGCCACCAGGGCCTGCCAGCAGGGTGAACGTAAGTGGCTTTGTTTTCTTATGGAGCCAGGGAGTGGCACTGGAAGGGCATGAAAATGGCCTTCAGAAGCTATTCTGTTCTCTACCCGTTGCCTTCCCCTCCTCTCTCTGTCTCTCTGTTTCTCTGTGTCTCTGTTTCTGTTTCTTTGTCTGGTTCTGTTGCTCTGTCACTCTTCGCTCTCCCTTTTGTGGGTTAATTGCTGACAGTGGTACTATTGTTTTGACTGGGACACAGGCATGAACTTGGCAGAGCCAGGGCCTCACATGCCAGCTGCCCCCACTGCTGCCCTCCCCTCGCCGCACCCCCTCCCTGCTCACCCATGGGAGCAAGGCTCACAGGAGAGGGTCACTCCCCAGAAACTCTGGATATTCAAATCAGGAGCTCAGTGCTGCCATCTGCCCAAGGGGTGGGGAGGATATGAGAATAGCCGGGGTCGGGGTGAGAGGTGAGGCATTGCTGTGTGTGCAGACGCCAGCTTTGGGCTCCCCGGAAGCAGGTGTTGGCACGGGCTGTGGGCACTCCGTTCTAGCTGCAGCTTCATTGCCTTGGGGTGGCCTTGCCTGTTGGCTGTGGGCAGGCCCATCAGGCAGACACCCTCGCCTCGCCTCACATCATGCACCAGCTCCCCTACTTCCTGCTCTGGGGGCTGGGTGGCAGGCCTAGCCAGAGGGCTTTTTTAGCACTCCCTGTGGGTGAGTGAAAACAGCACTGTGACTACAGGAGACAGTCTGAGCTCTTGTCTGAGGAAGTATCCACCTAACCAAACTCCACCAAAAATCTCCACCTAACTGCCTAACCTGCTGTACTGAGCTTGTTAGAAACTGCCCCCTTGGGAAGGAGGTTTGGCCACACTCTTGTTCATCCTACCCAGGCTTTTGGACTCAGCCAAAGCTTCAAGTTCTCTTTTTCAACTTGGCTCATGGTTTCCTAGGATGGCAGATAAATATTTTCCAGGATTTTCCATATTTTTTGTGCCCCTTTCACAGAATGTCTATTGCCTTGAAAGTCTTCACACCTTGAGTTGAATAGTGCAGGTCTGAGGGCAGGGGGAAGGGGCATCCTGAGGGCAAAGGCACTGAGCCAGCTGTTCCCCTTTTAAAGGCGGTCTCTGGGCCCCACGCCGTCACCAATGGCCACGAGCTGTTTGAGGTCTCAGAGGAGAGAGATGAGGAAGTCGCTGCATTTTGCCACATGCTGGATATGTAAGAGTTAAAGAGCGGGGTTGTGGGGGCTGGGGAGGAGGTCCCCTCTTTCTAGAAAGAAAGGAGCAGCACTGTAATAAACCTCAATTCAGAGCTATGGGATGCTTCCTATAAAAGGTGCTTGTAGGCTTTTTGAAATCTTAGAAGTTTCAGATTGTGAGACTGATGTGCTACTTACTGTGCTAACGAGGCACCTCAGATGTTTCACAGATTTAACAAAAGTTATAAAGCCTCGATTTAATAGTCAAATTACCCCAACCCCTTCAGGTTCAGTGGCCCTTAGGAGCAAGTACCCCCCAGACGGAGATGAGAGTGTTATCTGGAGCTAAAACAGAAAGGAAATGGATTCAGAAAACCTTTCTGTTGCACTTAGGCTGGGGCGCTTTGTCATCTTAGAACTATCCCTACTGCTCAGCTCCTCTTGGGAAACATTTTGCACCTGTAGCAAATGTGTCAAGGACAGGATTTCCCAGAGCTGCTTCCCCACCACCTTCTCTCTGGACTGCAGACCTGGAGGGCCGGGCCGAGTGGGTACAGAGGGGCCCGGGCCTCAGGGTGGGTGGGTCCCAGCAGGCGTCTTCTCGGCTGCTCTCTTCTGAAGGCAGAGCGAGGGTCCTTCTCCCTCTCTTCCTGCACAGCCTTCGGTCTGGCTCCAATATCCAAGACTACTTCCTCACTGGATATGTCTGGAGTGCTCTCACCCCAAGCCCAGAGCACCTTGGGGATGAGGTCAACCTGAAGGTGACAGTGTTGTGTGACAGCCTGCGGGAGCCACTTACTTTTACCTGCAACTGTAAGTTCGGGGGAGGAGGGTGAGCCGCCCTGGAGGTGGGGTGGGATCCTTTGGCCTCAGTTCCCACCCCACCACGTGGCCTGCATGATTGACAGTCCAGAAGCTCCTGTGGGAGACTGGCTCTGGGCGAGCTTTTTAGGTCCATGGTCACTTCCTTTAACCCCAAACTGCTTTATCTAGTTGGTGATAGTGCTTTAGCACACTTAGCCAGGAATGGGGGATCAGGGTAGAGGCTGAGCCCCTCCTGCCCCAACACTCCCTTCATTGCTCCCCTGCCCCACCCCTGACAGGTTCCTCCACTGTGGACTTGCTCATCTACCAGACCCTGTGCTACACCCATGATGAACTGAGGGATGTGGATGTGGGTGACTTTGTGCTGAAGCCCTGTGGGCTGGAGGAGTTCCTGCAGAAGTGAGTGAACTGGGGGACAAGCAGGGTGGGATAGGATGCGGCACCTGCCTTCTGGGTAGTAGCTTTGCCAGGAACTTCCTAGGGGAGGTGCTGGGCTCCGGGCCCCGGGCTGCTGGCTGCCCTGCAGTCCCACAGGCAGGACTCCTGCTTTCCAGGCACACTCTCAGCCACGTCGCACTTTCCCAGGAGCTCCGTCTTCCAGCAGGGTTGGCTGGCTTCCTGAGCCAAATCTGTGGAAAGAGTTTGGAGCAGGGATTAGGCAAAGACTAGGTCATATTTGCTTGCAGACTTCTACATGTGGCGAGATGTGGAGAGATAGAGAGAGGGGTGGCCGGGGACTGTGTGGGGGTTTCCTCCTGCCCTAGATTATGTGAGGTAGCCGATAGTGAGGGGCAGGAGGAGAACTGGGCAAAAGTGCCCAGTGGAACCTAGGGGAGAAATCACAGTTGCTCCCTCTTCCCCCTTCCTCATGACAGCAAGCCTGTCCCCTCTGGCATGTGCTGCTGGTTAGCCTCCTCACCAAAGGCTCGCAGCCAGCCCTTCTCCAGCCAGTGTCCTCTGCAGCAGGTAGCCTCCCCAGACAGTCGGATGTGGATCAGCAGCTCTGGAGCTCTGGCTGGAGTGGGGGATTACACCCTTCATGTGTCAGGTGGATTCAGACAGACGGCAGCAGATCAGGAAATAGAGATCTGCTCTCCTCCCCCCACTTCCAGTTGCCTGTTGCCCATGAAAGCAGGCCTTGGAGTGGGGATAGGAGAGGCCTCTGTCGTATTTCTCAGGAGAGCCTATAAGTACCACTGCTTGCTCTTTTGCCTATATCCAGGTGTAGATGAAGGATGGTTAATCTATGGCTAGAGCAGTTCTCGGCTGGTTTCTTTACCTGAGGGATGTCATGGGGCCTTTGTGGTCTCTGTGCCCTCACCTGGAAAAGGAAAGGCATAGAACCTCACATGGCACAACTCCAGGGAGTGGCGGCGAGATGTTTCCCTGTGTCTGCAGTTTCCCCTGGAGGACTGAGAGGGGTCCTAGACTCAGTGTCTCTTGGCGGAAAGCACCCTTGGCAGCCTGTCACTGTTGTAAGGGGACAAGGGGCAGAGTGGGGCACATCATCATGGCTGGTTCGGGTTCTAGCTTGCCACTTACTAGTTGTAAAACCCTGGCCCTCAGTTTCTTCCATAAATGTAGTGAGGATTAAATGTGAGGATGCCCTAGTGAACAATCAATAAATCTACCAGGGAAGGACCAGCCCAAAGGGAGGAACTCGTGGGGATTTGATTAGGTGGGTACTGTACGATCTCCCTTGTGGGCCCCCCAGTCCATCGGTCCACAGGTGGTAGATGAGCTGTCTGGCTCTATCTTCTTGCCAAGGCCCAGGGAGAGTGTGCAGGGTGAGGTGAGACAGGACGATTGTCCTGGGGTCATGCCTCCCTCACTCCAACTAAAATGCACACATAGGAAGGCTTTCCATAGAGAAGGGTAAGCAAGTCCCCAGGGGACCTGTGTCCAGGAGCCCTCCCCTACTCCATCCAGTCTCTTCTCTTCTTTCCCACCATAGAAAAGTCCAGACCCCTGAGCACAAGACAGCTGCCTTGGATGGGGTGCAAAGGTCCCTCTTGGGGGATCCAGAAAGCTGCTAGCTCCCAAGGAAGCCCTGTGGTTTCCCACTGTGCCTAGCAGGGGCAGCTGATGCCAGGGGGAGTGGTAGGGCCAGGATGCAGGCTGCTCTCAGATAAGAGCCCCGAGACAGTCCCAAAGGAGGGTTGGGTTTCCTGCCTCCTCCCCCACCGAACCACACTCTTCCTTCCTTCCAGGGCACTCCCACCAGACCTGCCCCAGAGCCCAGTCTCTCCAGCCCTAGGTTTTAGCTGCAGCTCATACTTAGCAGGTTGGAGCCTAGCTCAGAGGCTTGGTCCCTCAGGATGTGGAGAACTCCCTTAAGTTTTAACTGAACCCTGGCTGTCTTCGGGCCAGGGCACCTCTGTGGGCTCCACACACGCCCCTCCCTCCCCTTTGCTCCTCTACTCTCTCCTGCATTTCTGGCCTAGACTCCCAGCTGTGCTGAGGAAGGAAGTCCCTTTCCGGCTTCTGTTCCCCAGTTGCTGGAACCCAGCCCAGGCCTGCAGTGCTGGCCTGCAGGTGAGGCTCACTCTGTCTCTCTTCTGGGTTTCCTTTCTGACTGAGGTGTGATTTGGAAGGAAGGAAGAAGCTGAATCATGGAGGGACTTCCTAGGCCTCCTTCTCTGAGCTTGGGGTGAAGGTGGGGTCTTACTTGTCACGAGCAGAGGGATGGCAAGCAGGCAGGTGTCTGCCCAGAAGTCTGTAGAGATTTATATAGTTATTCACAATCAGGCAGGACCCACGGAGGAAGGGGAGAAGCAGACCTTTGATGGGTGTTGGGATAACAGACCTGGAATCTTGCTGGGTGTGCTTGGCTGACCTCAGCATCCCAGTTGGTAACAGTAGAGGGTGGGACACCTAGGACCTCAGCAGGGGGACAGCGTCACTCACTGCGCTCCACACCCAAGTCTGAGTATAGGCTGACTTCCAACATGGCTCATATACCAAAGCCAAGAATGGGGTTTAAACACTGTCCCCTGAGATGTCCCTCTGTTCCCCACCCCACCAGAAGTTCCCACCCTGGAGTGAACCACCAATAACAATACAGGTAATAAATATCTGGGAAAGTCAGTGTTTGTACAGACTAAGGGCTTAGTGTATTAGGTGGCTTTTCTTTAGACAGGCTCTACCATGACATTTCTAGGAGCCAAGGGAGGGGCACAACACAAGTAGCCCCCCCGGGTCACCTCTGGGTTCTCCTGTTTCTCCCTAAAGCCTAGGTCTAAACCTCCTTTCCCAACACGTCCCCAGGATGCTAACGGTCTTGTTCCTCTGTCCCACCAGCAAGCATGCCCTGGGAAGCCATGAGTACATTCAATACTGCCGCAAGTTTGACATTGACATTCGGCTACAGCTGATGGAGCAGAAATCTGTACGCAGCGACCTGGCCCGGACGGTTCGTGGGGTAGCAGCGGGTGATATGGAACAAACACATTTAGTGGGAGTAGGGTAGGAGCGCTGGGCTGAGATGAAGGCACCGCCCCTCCCTGAATAGGGCACTTGTTACACAGGTGAACGATGACCAGAGCCCCTCCACTTTGAACTACCTCGTCCATCTGCAGGAGAGGCCAGTCAAACAGACTATCAGCAGGTGAGAGTGAGTGCCATCTTGGATTTGGGCCAAGCAGGAACTCTAAGGGGACCCAAGCAGATGCTTTGTTTACCTTTCGGCCAGAGCTTCTTGCAGGTGTTGGGGGTGGAGTCCAGGAGTCTCATGGGGATGGTGTCCACTCCAGGTGTGTTACACCTCTTCCCTCTAGTACTTTACCGTCATTCTCCAGGTGAGAGGTGGCGGAGTAGAAAGGATTTGCTGTCTTTCAGTCTTCATGGGACATATGGAAGGGGTGACAACTCCTTTAAACCAGAGTCAGTTTCCTGAGACATGGAAAAAAGGAGAGAATGAGTTGGCCAGTACATGGGGCGGGGGGTCTGTCCTGACTTCTATGACTTGACTTTTCCCTATCCCCAACTTCCTAGGCAGGCCCTGAGTCTTCTGTTTGACACTTACCACAATGAGGTGGATACCTTCCTACTGGCTGATGTGAGTATAGATCCCAGGCTGGTCCAGCTGCCCAGAGCTCCTCCATGCCTCTCTTCCAGTCCTCCTGGGATCAGCCCGCCCTAGAAGGGATCTGGAGCAGCTATTGAAAATTTGTCAGGAGAGTACTTCTTTTCATTCCCCTAGCTCATGGGCAAACCAAGACTGCTGGCTGTTGGGTAGCTGGCATGTGTGTGTGGAGGGGGTTCTGCCCCTCTGTAGAAGTAGGTCAGGAACTGTGTCCTGATCCCTGTCTCTGCAGCAGGGCATCTCCAAAGCTAAGGGACATTGAGTTGTCACTCCAGCTGCTGTAGTTGAATGTGCACTGGATCGTGTCCTGAGTCATGAATGCCCAGGAAACTGCTTTGAGAAGTTCTGAGGTTCTGGCGTCACAGATGGAATACCATGAGGAGGTGGAGGGTCCTAGAGGTAGGGAAGGGCCACAGCTCTCCTTACTTGGATTCACAGGGGTTTTTAAGCCTCAAAACCATGAAAATAAACATTTGCCCCAAATGTGGTAAAGCTAAAGAAATTCAGATAGGGATTTCAAAACAATCTTTGTCTCATTGATTCAGTCAGTGGTGGTCATAGACCCTTCCCTTTTGGGGAGTTCAGCATTATATCTAGTTCAAAGCTCTCGCCAATGCCAGAATCCCTGCTCTAGCAGTCTCTGCTTGAACATTTCCTGTGATGAGGGGCTAGTCCTCTGAACCCCTTTTCTGTCCCTATTTGGCCCTATGTTAGAGGCTGCTCCAGATGAGTACAAATGGAATAGCTATTAGTTGACAGAACAGGGTGGTAATGAGTTAATCAAGGGCTCATGGAGAGGCAGAGAGAGGGGGACTGGCCATTGAGGGCTTTGGGAAGGAAGCTGGATTTTAGCTGGTCCATGATTTGAATGTATAGTGGTAATCAGGGCAGCACAAGTGAGAGAATTCCAAACGAGAAGACTGCAGGGGCCAAAGTGCAGAGGGGAAGGAGTGGGTGTGGCATGCCTGGGGTACTGAGATGAGATCTGTCTAAACATTCTAGGAGGTGGTGGAGAAATAAGGCTGCATGGACAAGTGGTGCCTCAGTGTGGTCTCTTTGGCCTCCTTGCTATACCCTATGGATGTCTCTGTGGGAGAGGCCTTGTGTGTTTGTGTAGTGTAAGTAGGCTGTAGCTGGGGATAAGAGGAAGCTCAGGGAGGATGGCTGAGACAGACCTGGGGAACATGGGCATGGCTCATTTAATTCAGTAGGAGCGATTATTCGCCCATGTTGGGTGTTTGAAAATGAAGCGTGGATCCCACTAGTTTCTCCTGAGGGTCATGAGCTCACACTCCTCCCAGCCCTTTCTTCCCACGCTGGGTGCCGGAGGCTAAGAGTACCAGCCTGCCAGCCTCACTGTGCCTCTTCTCACAGGGGGACTTCCCACTGAAGGCTGACAGGGTGGTCCAGTCCGTTAAGGCCATCTGCAATGCCTTGGCTGCCGTGGAAACCCCCGAGATCACCAATGCTCTCAACCAGCTTCCCCCCTGTCCCTCCCGCATACAGCCTAAAATTCAGAAGGTAATGGGGCCCAGAGCGCTAGCACAGGGAAGGAGGAAAGGAATATTCACAGGCAATTGGGTAATTAGCTGTCCAGGCTCTTCTCTGCACCTCCATCTTTTATGTTCGAATAACCACAAGAGTCCTTGGGACAGGGATGCCAAGTGTGTCCCCTCTTCCTGAGGATGAGGGTGGGCTAGGGTCTGCCTCCTGGGACTGATTGCTGGAAGCTCGAACCAGCAAACACTTTACTCACTATCACTGAGGCATTGCCTGGCAGTTTGCATCGGGGTCAGTGCAAACCCAAAACCTCCCTGAGGCAGGGGCTTCCTGACTCCCCAGTGGGGACTGTGTGCTGGGCAGACGGGACCAGCATCACAGGCACTTGGTCTGTAGTAGAGTGGCCTGAGGGTTAGCGTGTCTCATCTGGATGGACACGATGATTTTATCCTTGGTCTGGCTCACTCTGCCCGTTACACGGATCTGGTACAAACCATTACTTTGTCCTCCCTGGGGAATCTCTGCTCCTCATACTTCAGTCCAGTCTGGTCCAGAGGAACGCAGCTGTGAAAAGCCCTGTTCCAGCTGGGATGGAAAAGGCTGTGGCCCTGAAGTTCCCCCTCCTTCTCCTTTTTCCCCAATAGGACCCCAGCGTCTTGGCTGTGAGGGAGAACCGAGGTAAGGGAACCTCTCTGTCTTTCTGCAGTAGGGGCAGGTAGACACTGCCGACTCTGCCCGGATTCCTTTCCTCCCGGCCCTACCAGCTGCCGCGGCCTGCCGGGGCATTGTCTGTGTTTCCTTATCAGAGGCTTGGGCACATCTGGAGATCACATTTCTTTCCACACAGTGTTTTCTCATTATTTTTACTGTTATTCCTGTGGTGTCCCTGGGAGGTGGTGATGAGTGGGTGTGAGGGTGGGGTAGGGTGGGGTGGTGATGCAAAGTTAGGCCTGGGTTCCAGATGCGAAAACTCTCCCTTAAGGAGGTTGTGATTATTCTCCAAGCATCTCATCAGCCCTGCGTTTCCAAGTTAGGATGGGCCTGGGGAGCAGGTGATAAAGAATTTTTCACTAGGATTCCTCCTTCAGTCTTTCGAGCAGAACTTTGCTCTACAAAGCCCATGTTCTGGAATTTTTGGTCAGTGATTCCCAGTCTTTTGGGTTTCACAGACCAATAAAATGTTCTGAAAGTATTATTTTGGGGATCAACATAGAAATTGTCATCTTTTATTTTGCCAAGCAATGACTTTTTTTAAAGTAACTGACAATCGTGATTCCATTTCCTAAAAGAAAGGACATTTCACATTAAATAAGTTACAATGTATAAAAGGACAGTGTTTAAAATTTAGTATCTGTCATTTGATGAGAAGCTTATGACATGCTCCTGCTTTTTTTCTCACTTCACCACAGATGGATGCATTTTGTCATGGCTGCTTAGAAATCTGACTGGCATTTGGGGACTATTTCCTAGGGTATCCCATCCTAGTCAGCACCATGGCAACAAGGTGGGGCTTGTTGAGGCCTCATGACTTTTCCTTCTGACCCCTTCCTTTCACAGAGAAGGTCGTGGAAGCCCTGACAGCTGCCATCTTGGACCTGGTGGAGCTGTACTGCAGCACGTTCAACGCAGACTTCCAGACAGCAGTTCACGGGAGCCACAAGCACGACCTGGTCCAGGAGGCCTGCCATTTCCCCAGGCCCCTGGCCTTCACTGTCTATGCCACTCACCGCATCCCTATCACCTGGGCTGCCAGGTGAGCCCAGGGCTGGTGGCTTGCAGCGGGGAGCGGAGTTTCATTTCCAGATGGCTTCTCCCACTGCCCTACATTTAGATCTCTGGCATCATGGTGCACAGTGGCTGAGGGGGAGAGCCAAGTGCCTGAGGAGCACACGGGCTGGAACATCCCAGAGGAGAGAAAAGGTCTCCTAGGAGATGGTGAAGAGGCTGCCTGGGGCAGATCCTGCCATTCCCTCTTAGTGCTGGCTCAGAGCTGGCTGCGCAGGCATCCCTGCCCCCCTCCCTTCCAAGGCCAGCTGATAGAGACTTGGTGACAGATGGCTGCTTCCCAGATCCAGTGCCCGCCCCATAGCCAATGACTGCACTCCCCTGCAGATGCACAAGGGGAGGGGTGGGAAGGTGGAAGATGACCCTTCTTCAGGACTGAAGTGGTGGGTGTAGAGAGGCTCCTTCATTGGGTAATCCTCAGCTCCACTGCAAGGTCCCCAGCATCCAAGGCCTGGGGGACTAGGCATTGGACTCCACCTCCCCCTTCCGGGCCCCTCCTGCCCCTCTCTCCCCTTCTCTCTTTGTTCCTCACTTAATGTATTCCTCTAGGCAATTGACAGAGAACAAAGGAGGCAGCCTGGGAAACCGGGGCCTTCTCTGACCTCTTCTGTCAGGCACCTGTCACAAGCCACAGGGACCCCCATGTGCTGGCATTCAAGTAGGCAGATGTCGTTTTCATCCCCCACCCTTCTCACCTGCGCATGTGCACACACACACACCCGACCCTGGTGGGCTGGAGCTGACTGGAAGGAGGAGGCTGCAAGGCTGGTTTCATGTGAAGAAAGAAGAAAAACCATGACCCAGCATGGAGCCTGAAACTGGGCAGAGGGATCCAGATTGAGTTGCTTCTCCTGGAGCACACTTCTGCAACTCCTATCTGGCCGTCCTGTCCGTGACCCCTGTTACAGTCCCCAGAGAGCCAGAGGGGTTTTACCAAGGGAAATAGTGTTTGCATAATTGAGGTGACTGAGGGATTTTGGGAGCTGAGTGGCCTGACCTGCCCCCTGTCTCTTGTAGCTATGAAGACTTCTACCTCTCCTGCTCCCTCAGCCATGGCGGTAAGGAGCTGTGCAGCCCCCTGCAGACCCGAAGGGCTCACTTCTCCAAGTACCTCTTTCACCTCATCATCTGGGACCAGCGGTAAGCCCTCTCTCCAGGCTCCAGCAGGAGCCAGGTGTGGTCCCTAACCCTAACCAAACAAGTCATTCAGCATCTTGAGTCTCCATTTCCCAAACTTGTAAATGAGGACAAGTATAACTTCTACCCCTCAAGCTGTTATGAGACTCCAAAGGGAAGTGTCTGTGAAGGCTCTTGGTGAACCACGAAGGGTCACATACAACGTTCATTGTTAGTTTCACCAATAACTCATTGTTTTGATCTTGTCTCCCTTAAAAGATTTCCCTGACTTTTCTTCCCCAAGTTTCCACAGAATAGAGAGGGGACTTATAAATGGAGAAGAGAAAGTTGTCTAGAGGAAAGAGTAATGGGTGTGAAGCCACAGAAACCAGGCTGTATTTTAATCTTGTTCTGACCTCTCTATGCCTCAGTCTCTCAAACTGTAAAGTGGGGACATTTGCTTAACTTAGAGACAGTTGTGGCATTGACATGAGATAGATCAGTTATGAATGTGAAAACCATAAGCCCAAGATAGTATTAATTAGCATTTATCAACAATAATCTGCTGCCAGGAAGGTAGGCATGAGCCACGCAAAGCAGGAAGGAAATGGAGGCGAGGACGCCTCAAGCGGCTGCAGGTGTTTGCCTGCCCTGGCCTGTTGTGTGCTGTGCTCTGTCCGCACCCCAGAGAGTCAGAAAGTCCTTGTTTGCCGCCCCAGGTTCACTTCCCCATACTGACGACATCTGAGTGTTCGTCTGCAGAGCAGAACTACTGCTTCAGTATTTGGAGTGCCTATTAGAGAGACTGAGAGGGTCCTTGGGGAGGCCAAGGTTGCTGAAATAGGTCGATGGGGGGCGGTCACTTTAAAGCTGGACAACTGGGGAGGCAGGCCCTTTCTCCTGTCTTCACACTTCTGTGATTCTTAGTGCAACAGGTGTAAATAAAGTCCTTTCATGAAACAACCCCAGGGCAGGAGAGCCTCCCTGGAGGCTTCTGGTGAGTTCCCCCACTCCCTTGGCATTCTCTGGCCTTAGTTACTTCCGCTGCCAAGGGAAGGATGCTATACGGTGCTCCAGGCGGGCAGACCCCACAAAATTGGCCTTAGACCCTTTCCCCATAGAGGGTCAGAGGTATAGAAGCAGCCAGGCCTGTCCTCCCTCAGCCTGCCTACTCTCTGGGACTCATTCCACTCCCTGCCTGAGATTTCTGCCTGGAATCCCAAAGGGCTGGTGCCCCGCCTGGAGCCTTACAGAAGGTGTCATCTCAGCACTGCCCATCCAGATGCCCCAGGGGAGACCTTCTGGCACCTTCCTGGTGAAGACAGAGGCACTGGGGAAAAGACACTACAGTGAAGGGTCAGAGCACAGGCTCTGAGTGCAGTCATCCTCCCGTCCTTCCTGCAAGTGCAGCCTTGGGTGGCTCATCCAACCCCAGTGGGCGTGGTAGTAGGACCTACCTGTAGGATTGTTCGAGAGCGTTGGGACATGGCAATACCTGGCACGTGATAAATGCTGAGGGAGACCTCTCAGGTCCTGTTCCAAGTGACTGACACTGACTTGTGGTACAAGGGGATTTTTGTGCATGAAAATATTATCTGTATAGCTCACTTCTAGTGCAGTAGCCACAGTGTCACACAGCAAAAAGCACACAGACTGTGTATACACACCACACAAGTGAAGCTGTGTGACCCTTTCCAGTGGTGAGAAAACTGAGGTGCAGGGGTGGGAGTAGTTCCCCAAGGGTGTAAATGGCTGATCTAGAACTGGAACCAACACATCCCAGGAACCCTTCCTGGAGGAGGCAGCCCTTTTATAAGTGATACGATGTTGAAGAATGGGTTGCAGAGGGAAGGAGGGGTTTCTTGGACGGGGAGGAGGTTCAGGGCTGCAGCTAACCTGCTGATTATCCTGACTGCCCCTTGGGGAAGGTCCATGGGAAGATTGTGGAATACCAGGCACACTCAATGACTGAAAAGAGGGGGCCTTGACTGGTTTCAGGGGTTATGATTTCAGTGAGAAAGTTTCTTCACTCCCCTCTTCCTTTGACAGGAGGTTGGAAGCCTCTTCCTGGTTGAAAAGAAAGGGACCAGGCCCAGCTCCTTCTGCTCTTTGCTATGGGGTCAGCTGATTCTTTCTCAAAATAGGCCCAGCAGCAGCACTCTGCCACCCCAGCCAAGCCCCTGGCATGTCCCATGGCTGCTGGAGGGGCCCTAATTATAGCTGCCCCCCCAACCCCCAGGCAGCTGGGACAGAACAGGGCTCTGCCAGTCTCTGGTAGGAGGGAGGGAGGGAGTGCCTCACTAGGGTGGAGAGGAGAGTCCCCTGGAGGAGTGAGGGGCAGCCTGGAGGGAGGCTACTTTATCGTGAAACTGCTGACCTTGGGGGTGGCAGCTCTGCCTCTGTGCCCTCTGGCATAGAAGCTGTTGGTCCTGGACCGCCAGAAGGGTGTGACAGTGTGGACTTTGGCCCAGGGACAGCTTCCCCGAAAGGTAATGTGGGCCTTCCCTCTCTTTGCACAGCTCTACCCCACCCCACCCTAGCTCCTTATCCTGAGCTACGAGGGAGTAGCCCAGTGGTTCCGGCAGAGGAGCCTGGGAGAGGACAGCTGGGCCTGGGTCATGGCGCGTCTCAGTTCCTCTGCCCTCCCCCCTCACTTTTGAGAAGTCCCTTCTCTTTATCCTTTTGGCCTTGAAAATGTTTAGGATGAGAACAAACCATGCTGTGCGGCTGTGGGGTTAGGAGAAGGGGACAGGGAGAAGACAGACAGGTGGAGGACTGCGGGGGAGGGGGGGTGGTGGTGAACGGAGGGCAGAGAACTCCTTGTTTCTTCCTGGTTCTCAGCAGCAGGATGTGGGGGAGGGATGGGATTGTTCAGTGGAAAAGGATTGTCCAAGGAGCAGCTTCTTGGTGGTCCTCTGTAGAAATCCTAAAACAGGAAGGCGTGAGGCTCACAGTATGGGACATGCAGCCACCTGAACTGTGAGATGGCTCTGGCCCAGCCAGTTTTCTCTGGTCAGAGAAAGTGACCCCAAATTAGGGAGAGTCCCCAAATTAGGGGGTGTCTGCCTTGCCTTACTGAGAGGCTGCAAAGGCACTACACTGTGCTTGTGGGCGCATCCAGTGAGGTTTCACCTACAGTGTGGGACTGTCCCGGTTCAACAGGAAGCCTCCCCACGGAGCATGTCCGATATCCGGAGAGGAGGGCCAAGTTCTCAGCCTCAGCTTGACTTCCTGGGCCATCTGTCCCTTGAAACCGGGGGGTCAGCAACTCCTGATGTTGTTTCCTGTTCTCCCTAGGATCTGCTTCCCGGTGCAGGTGAACCGGCTGCCAAGGGAGACACTGCTGTGTGCCACTCTCTATGCTCTGCCCATCCCCCCACCCGGGAGCTCCTCCGAGGCCATTAAGCAGCGGCGGGCCCCTGAAGCCCTGGGCTGGGTCACTACCCCGCTCTTCAACTTCAGGCAGTACGTGAACCCCAGGGGAGTAGCTTCTTGGCCTTGGAAGGGAAGGAGGGGGATAGAAAGGGGCCTGGCTGTTGCACTGGCCACTGCCTATTGGGAGGGTCGGCCATGAGGGGCTCACTTGGCAGAGTCCAGAGGGTCCCAGCCCTGGTACAAGGGACCAAGGCACAGGACTAGTGACCAGGATGATGGATGTAACCAAGGGCTACTGGGATGGACTGGTGGCACAGGACTGTTGGGGAGAGGCATGGAAATGCAATGCTCGGGTAACACGTCATCTGGTCTTGTCATCAGAAGGACCTTAAAGGTCATCTCGTTCGGCTCTCTACATCAGGAAGGCTTCCCTGCCACCAGCTCATCCAGACCAGAGTGTGGTTAGCTCAGGAAGCTTCCTGGAAGGGGGTGCTTTTCTAGGACTCAGAAGAAGAAAAAGGCTGTGGTCCTAGGGGAGAATGAGAGAGAGTATTTGAGTGGTGGCTTCAAGCAGAAAACGCAGATTCTTGGATTGGGGAGCAGAAGGAAAACCATGTCCTTAGCCACTGGCTTTGTTGGCTTATCTGCTCCCCCGTCCCACATCCTCCTTAGCATCCTGACCTGTGGCCGGAAGCTTCTGGGCTTATGGCCAGCAACACAGGAAAACTCCAGCGCCCGTTGGAGCACCCCTAATTTCCACCAACCGGACAGCGTAATCCTGCAGGTAAGAGCCCAGCCCCAGCCCCGCCTCCCACCCACTCATCTGGACCACAGCAGAGTCAGTGCCAGGCCTTGCCTTGAGGTTGGGCTGGGACGGAGGAGAAAATGCTGGAACTTTGGGCATGGGATGATGATGTGACTGAGCAACTAGGTGAGTGTAGTTAGACTTGGGGTGGCAGGGCGAGTTCTATGGAATCCATGCCCACGTCCTGGAGGTTAACGTAGATGTTAAGGGGCCTCAAGATAGGGTCTGAGATCCTCCGCATCTGCAGTTCAGCTCCTTGGAGTCCCTTGTGTTGAACTCTCATATTACGAGTGTGATAAAATCATAGCTGTCCAGTCTTGGGGCCTGAAGGGAAGCGCTCCCCAAAGCAGTAACTCAGAGCTCTAGTGGGTGCACAGACTGCTGGGGAGGGGAGGAGGAGCCGGTCAGCACCCAGGTCTGGCTACCAGTTTCTGGCTCCACATTCTGTGCTCATCAGATGCATTTGGTATGAACATGCAGCGTCAAAGTGGACATGAAACGAGATAGAGTGATACGGAATGAAAGCTTCAAAAAGCATTCTTGTCTGTCTTATTTTCCACTCTACGTGGTGGGCATAGAACAGTGGTTGGCACATACTAGGGTTCAGTAAACATTAGCTGAATGAGGGAACACAGAGCTCCTTCTGGGAACTGACTCACTCAACTTCGATATCCCTTTTAGGAGGACAGACACTTGGCAGCACAGAGCAGGGAACCCAGTGTCTCAGGCTTTAGAGTTGGTAGGGCCCTCACCTGGTGCATGGCCTGACTCCCATCAGGCAGCAGTGCCCTCCAGCACCGCGTTGAAAGCTCCCCCACCTCGGCTCAGAGGGTCCAGTGGCTCAGCCTGGTGACACTTCATATCAGTGCTCTGGCTGAGGCCCGGTCCCTCCCTCACCTAGAAGCACCTCAGGCCAACCTTTCCCTCACTTGCACATTTTTATTTCTCTTCATTTCCTTCTCTTATTTTGCTCAATGTTACAGCTGAAAGGGACTTTAGAGAGCACCAAGTTTAACAGGGTTATTTTATCGACAAAGGACCTGAGGGTAAGGAAAGGAGGCAGGAACGCTGGCATGTGAGGAAGAAGCTGGAGACCCGAGTAGATGGCAGCCCCCTCTCACTTCCTGCTCTCTCTCCTTGCTTCTCTGATGCCACTCCTCAGATTGACTTCCCTGCCTCAGCCTTTGATGTCAAGTTCACCAGCCCCTCTGGAGACAAGTTCAGCCCCTGCTATGAGTTTGGCAGCCTCCTGGAGGAAGACCAGCGTGTGCTTAAGAACATCATGCAGAAGGAGTCCCTGTACTGGTGAGGCCCACGGCATCCCCCACGAGTGACTCAGCCCCCACTAAGTCTGTCACATTCTGTCTGACCTCTCTCACCTCCCAGCTTCATGACCTTGTCCTCCTGCTTTGGGAGTAGAGGTGGGATGGGGTGGGCATTGCCACCTGAGCAGGAAGTGGTGGAGAGAGGGTTCTGCTAAGGGCAGGCCCCAGGCCTTTTCTCATGAGCTGACGTTAGGCGGGTGGAGCCGTATGGGTTAGGAAATTAGATCTGGGAATGCCCACCCCCAATGCTGGAAACTTGGCCCACACTCAGCTTGCCAAGAGGACCAGCGCTTTGCCCCACACTGCAGATACACCATCTACTACTTTGCTGTCCACTGGGGCAGCGGGCTGCTGCCTGCACCACCCTGCCCCCATCGCCAGTTCCTTCTATACCCACAGCCTTTGCGTTTCTCTGGCCCTGTCACTCTTCAAAAAGGATCAGGTGTCAAGGCAAGCTGGCAGCTCTCAGGGGTAAGGGAGTCTAAGCTGATGTCATCCCTGGGGCTGCTTCTCTCACCAGCATTAGAGAAGGGGGCTGAGGAATCAGGACCAGGAGGAGCTGGAGGGATGCCCGCTGTCTCCGTGCACCTCTCTGTGTCCTGCACAGCCCTGTGCCTGTTGTGGGTGGGGGAAACAGACAGAGATAGGGCTCATCTCTCTCCTTCCTGTCCTACCCAATGCAGCCAGAGTAGCTGAGTGACCGGAGACCTCTGCCCCCGCTCCTCTGCTGGACCTCTGGCTTCACTAGTCCCTCAGATCCCTTCTCCCATTAGACACCTGATCTCAGGCAAGGCCTAATAAGCTGAAGGTCCTACAAATCCTCCAGCTGGCCCCAGGAAGCCCCAGGATGTCTCTGAGCTGCCCAAACCCTGCCCGGTGGGGACCACTGCCCTCTGGTGGCTGTACTTGGAAGTGGTGCCCCAAAAGGGCATCCTTAGGAGCAAGAGCAAATTCTATGCCTTTGGCCCTGCATTCTGCCTCAGGTCTGAGACATCCCAGAGTCAGCATCGAAGATGAGATTTGGCCCCTGGTTCCCTTTCCACATTGCAGTCACCTAGGCATCTTTTGAAAATACCAATGTCACTTTCCCAGACATTATGAGTTAATTAGTATGGGCTGTGGCCTGGGCATGAGAATTTTACAAAGCTCCTCAGGTGACTGTAATGCCGCAAAGTTGATGAACCAGAGTTGGAGAATGTGTAGCATTCTGCTGGAGAATAAATACCCTCCCCTGTGGCTGACTCTAGTCTCTCACCTCCCCTACTACCCGCACTCCAGGCTCACTGATGCTGACAAGAAGCGCCTGTGGGAGAAGCGATATTATTGCCACTCCGAGGTGAGCTCGCTTCCACTGGTGCTCGCCAGTGCCCCCAGCTGGGAGTGGGCTTGCCTGCCCGACATCTATGTTCTCCTGAAGCAGTGGACCCACATGAACCACCAGGATGCCCTGGGACTCCTACATGCCACGTGAGTTGTAACGCTCACCTTTACTGACCAGGTGTCCTTCTATAGGCCAGGGCTTCGCACTGTCCACTGGGAAAAGCCAGTGGCCTGAGCCAGCTGACCTGAGCCAGCCCTGGGCAAAATGATAAAGTGGGGCTGGAAATGCAGGGCTTTTCCACTTCTCCTTTTCTGTTTTTGTCTCATTCCCTCCCCCAATGTTATATTATCAACATTTCTTAAACATATAATAACAAAATTGAACATTTTACATGAACATCTATCTACCCACCACCTGGACTCCAACCATTAGCATTTGCTCTGTTTGCTTTATTGTATGTGTACCCATCCATCTATCCATCCATCCTTCCTTCGGTCCATCTTATTTTTTAATGCATTTTGATGTAAATTGCAGGCATCATAACTCCACCCCTAAATACTTTAGCATGAATATCATTGGCTAGAGCTCAATGTTTTTTATCTTTTGAGGCGAAACTCACATGTAAGGAAATGCCCCAGCCTTACCTGCACAGTTGCTAGTTTTGGCAAGTGCACACACCCGTGTGACCCAGACCTTCTTGTTTAGTTCTACTTTAACAGTCCTCTCTTCCCTCTCTCCTCTGAAGAGTTCTCGGGGGACACAAGGCTCCCAGTCTCAGACCGCTGGGCTGCCTTTCCCAGACAGTACCCAGCATTTTTGGCTTCTTTCTCACCTTTTCAGAAATTCAGATGTACTCCATCCTGTCTTGCCTTTGGGACTTTTTGAGGCAATAGTTTTGCTCTGCTAAACTAATTCTGCTAAGGTGTACAGGCTTATATAAAATTCCACAACTCTCTGTTATACACTTGGCAAGATTTGCATTAAAGGGCGGTACCAAGGCACAATGCTTTGACCCTCATGAGGGCTCTTTGGTGACGGGAGTTTCTGGCACAGTGGGAGCTAAGGAAGAGGATTTTGGGAGTGGGATTGAAGGCTCTGTCCTGTTCTCTTTAAGTCATGCAAGGAAGGAATGTGACTACTCTCCTGCTCATCTGTGGCCTGAGTCCAGCTTTGACCAGAGGACAGGGCCATTCTCAAGGTTACTCTCCAGAGAAGGTGCTAAGGATTCTTCTAGTAGCCTTGGCAGAGTCTGAGAGACTTTGTCTTTTCTCCACCCATGCCTCTGAAGCTCAGTGTGAGGTGCTGACTCGCTCCGGTGCCTGTGGCTGGGTGGTCAGAGTGCTGGGCTCTGTTTCACAGCTTCCCGGACCAGGAGGTGCGGCGTATGGCTGTCCAGTGGATCGGCTCCTTGTCAGATGCTGAGCTCCTTGACTACCTGCCCCAGCTCGTGCAGGTGGGTGGAATGGCCTGCCCTCCAGTTCTGACAGTCCCACCCCCAAGCCCCGGCTTGGTCTACATTCTCCCCCTTAGTACCTAGGGTGGAGGTAGTGGTAGGTATGGATTACAGGCAGTCAATATAGCCTCATCTTCCCTCTCTCCTAAACAGGCCCTAAAGTATGAGTGCTACCTGGATAGCCCCTTGGTGCGCTTTCTCTTGAAACGGGCAATCTCTGACTTGAGAGTGACTCACTACTTCTTCTGGTAAAACTGTGTGCGAGAAAGGTGGGGGAGATATGGGTCCTTTACTTGAGAGTGTTTGACTCCTAGGCATGCAGGGTGGGGTTTTAGTATGCTGCTCACTTACCATGTGGCTTTGGGCCAGCCCCTTACGCTCAGGGGGTCTCAGTCCACCCCTGGGTAGCACAGCGAGGATCTTCCCTGGCCCTCCTACCCACCCACACATGTGGAAAGAAAGGAGAAACGGTTGCCAAGGGGCTTTGAGCTCTACTAGAAGGCAGAGTGGGTACAGACTGGGATACAGATGAACACCTCTGTATGAGCTGTGTATGCAGAGCTATTTTCCCTCCCAAGTCTGGGGTTGGAGCTGGGTCTGATTCCTCTTCCCCTATACTCCCTTGCCTGTGATCCTTTGAGCAGCCTGACTCCCCACTTCGTTTGACTTGCAGGTTGCTGAAGGACGGCCTCAAAGACTCCCAGTTCAGCATCCGCTACCAGTACCTGCTGGCAGCCTTGCTGTGCTGCTGTGGCAAGGGGCTGAGGGAGGAGTTTAACCGCCAGTGCTGGCTTGTCAACACCCTGGCCAAGCTGGCCCAGCAGGTCCGGGAGGCCAACCCATCTGCACGGCAGGTGAGTGCAGTGAGGCTGCATCTACCCATTTCTGGTCCTGGGCTTCTGTAGCCAGTCATGAACTTCCTAGGCATCCTAACCAGCAGGATGACACTCGACCAACTCTGATTTAGGGGCTGGACGGGTGTGACTCTCTAACCCCCAGGTCACAAACAGACAGTCTGCAAGCTGGATAAAGCCCATGGATATGCTTTGTTTGGCCAGCAAAGTATTAAAATTTTTATTTAACTTTTTGCCTTAAAGGTTGAGCACAGTTGTATAAGTTGTTCACTACACAAGAGCACCCAGGCAGAGGGGGCCAGTGAGGGCTGAAATGCAGTGAGAGTTTGTTCGCCATGCTGTGTGCTGTGGCCAACCCACAGAGGGCACCTTTCCCTGTTTGCATAGACGGGCTGAGTTAGGCCAGCAGTGTGCCTGTGGCTAGCATTTAAAAACTGAGATTGTAAAGTCCAAATTGTTAGCTTTTCTTGGCAGCAATCTTGAACAGCCTCTTCCCCTTGACTTGCAGCCTGCTGTCTTGGTTCATGGGGCCTGCCCTACGCTGCTCTGTCATCATCTAGCCTCTTGAGGTGCTGGGCTCGCTGCCAGTGCACTGTCCCAGGCCGAGGTGTGGGAGGGCTGGCCTTTCTTCCTCATGGTCTCCTGGAGGCTGTCCATATTCCCAGGGGGCTGTTTTCAGACCAGTCACTGTTGGACGCCCGCCCTGGGGAGAGGCCTGGTGCTGAGTGCAGCAATGGGCCCCTCACCTCACCCCTTCTCCTTCGCCTCCTCCCATCCTCTCAGGGGATCCTCCGCAATGGCCTGGAGGAGGTAAAACAGTTCTTTGCCCTCAATGGCTCCTGTCGCCTGCCACTTAGCCCCAGCCTTCTGGTTAAGGGCATCGTGCCCAGGGTAAGTGACCGGTGGATTTGGGGCTCTTGGAGTGGGGAAGGTTCAGTGGAGGCAAGGTCCTTGCACACCCGTTTATTGAAAAAGATGAGGAGGAAGTCATGTTTGGGGTCTTCCCCCAACCCCGGCACACAGGGACTTTTCCCCAGCAGCTGTGGGGTGACAGAGTGGAGTGCTAGGGATGTGTCTCGTGACTGTGTTGGGTTGAAGCCAGGCTGGAGAAGCTGTCGTGGGTTATTTATGAGCACTCTTGGCTCCTGGCACCGCTGAGTGCTTCAAGCTGGTTATCGAATTTCATCCTCATGACTTACAAAGTCACAACTGTCGGGAGCCCCGTTTCACGGCGGAGTAAACTGAGGTGTAGACAGGACACATGACTTACCGGATGGGACACATGACTTACCAGAAGCCACACAACCCGCAAGTTGTGTGCAGAATGAACTGAAGGGATGAGAGAGCAGGTGCTCGAGCTGAGCTCACAACAAGCTGCACAGACGATGGCACTCGGGAAGGAATAGGGCTCCTGAGAAAATCTGGAAGAAACCACAAGCAGGTGGAGGGAAGCAGCTTGACCCACGTAGACAGGCCATTCTCCTTCCTGGGCACGGACCACCGCGCTCCTCCTCACGACCCTCTCTACTGTGGCAGGACTGTTCCTACTTCAATTCCAATGCAGTCCCCCTCAAGCTGTCCTTCCAGAATGTGGATCCAATGGGTGAGAACATCAGAGTCATCTTCAAGGTGAGGACATTGCCCTCAAGCCTGGTGAGACAGAGGTGGTGGAGAGGAGGGGTGGTGGAGCCCAAGGTGGCAGAAGCAGCCCCAGGCTAGTTCTCTTTCTGCTGTTCCATGTTGTCATCTTAATATATGAAAGGCCATCAGATGAAAAAGGCAATAAACTGATTCTACATAGCCCCAGGGGTTGGGACATGCAGGAAGGCAACTGACAACTCGATGTACAGAAGCACTTTCTAGGAGGCAGAGCTGCTCCCACAATGGAATGGGTAAGGTGGTGATCTGCTTGTCCCTGGGGGTATTCAAGCAGAGGCTGAATGACCATGTGGCAGGGATGTCAAAGAGGAAATTAATATATCATATGCAGATTGGACTAGTTGAACCATAAGGCCCTCTAACTGATGCGTCCATGTTTTGGATAAGTGAATGATAGTTTCAAGGCATATAATCTAGTGGGAGGAGATGAAATGCACACATGATTTGTTTTTATATATATATGTATGTATGTATTTGCGGTGTGTAAGTTCTGAATCCAAGGTATACATTCAAGATTGAAAAGGGCTTGATGGTCAGAAGGACTGCATGAAGAAGGGGAACCTGACTTCAATTCTGATGGGGAGGTGGGGTTTGGGAAGAGCCAGAACACTGCATAGCCCATCTCTGGTGGTTTGACCTGGTGTGAGCTGAGTAGGTAGGTCAGAGGTGGACAACTGGGCAGTCCCTGTCACTACAGTTTGGATCCTTCTGGGAGATCTGGGAGCCAAGGAAGGCAGTAGAGATGGTCCTGGTCATCACTCTCTTCCTCCCTCCAGTGTGGGGATGACCTTCGTCAGGACATGCTCACCCTGCAGATGATTCGTATCATGAGCAAGATCTGGGTCCAGGAGGGGCTGGACATGCGCATGGTGATTTTCCGCTGCTTCTCCACCGGCAGGGGCAGAGGTCAGTTGGCAGTGGGCAGGGCTGCGAACGGGGCAGAGGGTAGGATGGGGGGTGCCCTTTGTTTTCTGTCCTTTCGCCTATTCCCAACACCACCTTTGTGCTTCTCTGGAAACATCAAAAGGGCAAAATGATTTCATCAGAAGCTGTGGAGTGGCATAAAAAAAGAAGGTAGGGAAGAGAGACTTATAAAACAGAACAGCCAACTCTGTAGACTTTGGATCCTGATTCAGCTGAACCAACTGAAAAGAAAATATGAATGGGGACTGGGCTGGGTGAGATTAGTTTAAATGAGACTAAAGAATGATTGTTAATTTTTGGATGTGATAATGGCATCGTGGTTTTGTCCTTATTATTTGTACTTGAAACATTTACAAGTGAAATGACATGTCTGGGATTTGCTTTAAAATACTCCAGCGTGGGGAGGCAGCAGTGTTGGGTGAGTGAAATAGATGAGACAAGATTAGCAAAGTGTTGATGATTTTTGAAACTGGGCAGTGGATATGTGTGAGTACATGATCCATTTCTTTATTCTTATATGCATTTGAAAATTCCCAGAGTAAAAATTAAAAACAAAAAGGAGCAGCAGCTATGAACAGGAAAGACCAGAGTCACAATGCTGAATGTGAGACCTGGGAAATGACATCCTTTCTATTATGATATGCTCCCCTTGTTATGAGACTTGGTCCCAGTGCCCTAGAGTTATTTACGGAGAAGCATCTCCCGACAGTCCCTTGCCTCTACTCTGGAGAGTGACCCAGTGCCCCCCTCACAGGGATGGTGGAGATGATTCCGAATGCTGAGACCCTGCGCAAGATCCAGGTGGAGCACGGGGTGACCGGCTCCTTCAAGGACCGGCCCCTGGCCGACTGGCTACAGAAGCACAACCCTGGAGAGGATGAGTACGAGAAGGTAGGGCTGGGAGTGGCAGACGGGGCTGGGGCAGGGTGTGCCCAAGTCTGGCACATTGCAGTGCTACCTTGAGGCCTGCACATGCTCAGAGGAGACAGCTCGGCTGTGTCGGGAGGAAAGACACACCCTTTCTTGGCTGGCTGGCATATCCAGATGTCTGGGGGTGGGTCAAGTGACTCGTAAGTGGACAGAAAATCTCCTGGTAGCCAACTAGGAAACCTTCACTGTGTTCCCCTGTCAGACTGAGCAGGCGGGGGCAGCCTTTGAGAACCTGCCTGTATCTCCTAATCATGGATCCTATTCAGTTCTGTGTCCTCTGAGGGGTTCAGTACTTTATGGAACAAACGTTAGTTGTAAGAGACTTTAAAGATCATTTAACCCAACTCCTCTTTACATAGATGTGAATTAAGATTGGCTAGTTCCTAGTCTGGGGGCTGGTTTGTGGCAAGGCTGTAGTGGGAAGCTAGGATTAAGGTTAGGTAGGAGATGGAAGTGACAGAAAAGGGGCTGACCTGTCCCTCAGGTGGAGCTTTAGTGGGTGGAGGGCCTTGGTGGCCTGCTGTGTGTGGACCATGGGTGGGCCACCGTTTCATGGCTCTAGTCTCTGGGTTAACTGAGTTTAAGGGAGGTAACAAATCATAATAACCACACTCATAAGAGACTGACTATATGCCAGAGATACTAATTGATTCAGTTGAACTTCCAAGGGGATCCAATTACTAATTTCTTTGATCAATGCATTTTATCCCTGAGGAAAAGCCTAGGGATTTTATAATCCCTAGGACAAATTATAATTAGAATGTTGTTTCATGAACATCTATTTAATCTTAAATGGCCTTAAACATTGATGCTCCTCAGGGTTTAATTCCTGACCTGCTGTACTCCCTGCATTCTTCTTGTGCCAGCCCATCATCTCTTCTTACTTTACCACCCATGTGCTGATGCCTTCCAAAGTCTTCTCTCTTCCCTCTCTTGAGCGGTGCACTCTATAGCCACATGCTTGCTGGACATCTCAGTGTAGGCAAAACTCAGCTTTTTGTCTGCCCTCTCTTGAAACAGCTTTTTGTGTGTTTGCTCTCAGGAAAGGTGTGACTCTGTGCAGTTACCCGAGCCAGAGCCATGGGTCTTCTCGCTGCTCCTACTGTTCCACCTCTGCTGTACCAAGCCCTGCTGATACTTCCTCCCAAACAGTTCTCAGATCTGTCCTCTTCTTTCCATTCCTTTCAGCGCTTTACTCTTGGTTCCCTGAACCACTAGCCCATCTCCTCCTTCCATCACCATTCTCTGCTTGATTTCAGAGGTGCTTTACAAAATGCAAACCTGCTATGTCACTCCCTTGCTCTAAGTTCTGCAAGGGTTCCGTGTCCTAAAAGAAAAGTCCAACATCCACAACACCGCATGCACATGTAACCCAGCTCTGCCTGCCTCTGGAATCTCGCCCTCACCTCCCTCCCCATTGCATGATAACTTATGCTGCAGCTTAGGGAGCTATGTGCATGTCCATGATACCTTTAGATGCTAGTAAGCCCTTCCACATCCCTCAAAATCCCCTCCCTCTATGTTACAGACTTCCAGGTCCTCTGCTCTTGGAGAGGAGTAATGGATCTGTGCCCCTCCCCACCCCCCCATACTGTTTCTACTAACGTGTTTTTCAGGTATTAAACAGCCACCATGCAGAGGCACTATGATTGGTGCTGAAATTATCATTACTCCCTGACAAGCAAGCAAGAGTCATAGTAAATATGAGAGATGTATATACAACAAGAATACACACATAGAAAAGTAACTCTTTTAATATTTAGTAAGTCTTTCATAGCTGGCTTTTCAGTTCTTGCCTTTCTGCTAGAATAATGCTGGTAGTTTCTTATGATGGCTCCCAGTAGGAAAGAACTAGAGATGCTTGGTTCTTGGCCAGCAAAGAGAGTTCCCTACGTCCTGCCAGTGAAAGCCCTTAAATCAGGAGAGCTCCCCTTGTTCAGTGAGACTTCCTGCCAGTAAGCAGCTAACACCCTGCAAACTTAAGTGATGGGACTTACTCATTTGCCCACGGCACACAGCTATTGTGTAAGTCAAAAGAGGATGCATTTCAGGTAGAAAGAATATCTGTGTCAGGAAGGCAAGTTGATGGAAGTGAAAGTCAAGACGGGGAGTTGATTTGTTACATCTCTTATTGATTGGTTTCCTTTGATTCTTATGCTTCCCTTCCACGGAAATAGTCTTGCTTCCAGAAGGCATATTCTGTGATTTCTTTACAGACTTTCTGAGTTTCCTATGGGTTAGTCATCTGGTTTAATTAAACAAGTATCTGGGAGGTTTCTGTGTATAGCTAGTTTTGAAACTGGCCTTATGGAATAGCCAAGAAGCTGCTGAGAGAAGTGGTCCCTAAGCCCTGGCGGAGTAAAAAGACTAAACCCTTAGTGAGTGGTGGTTGCAGAGTGGCTGCAGGGGATCAATGCAGAGGAGTCAGTGTGAGCTGGGCAGGTCTGGGGAGGTGTGGGATTCAAGGAGGGTCTATGAAGGATGGCGGAAATTTGCAGAGGGATGTAGGGAAGGCACACATTCTCTGTCTGGGAAGCTTTCTTCCATTCCCAACTGTGTACATTCCTGGTTGGCTGTGATGGTTGTTGTCCTCTGCTAATGCACCTTTCTGGAGTTCTTAGGAATCCTATAATCGTCACAAAGTGTATTTAGAGGGTGAAAGTGTCCATTTAATAATTTCACGTATTTTTACTTTCTAGAAAGAGATAAGGGACAGGTATTGACCAGATAAAATAAGGTAGATCCAACCCCTTCTCTTTCCCCTCCTGCTTTAAACTCAAAAATATATGTAACACACTTTACGAACTAGAGATATCTGATTGTCAAGTGTAAAACACATCCAGAACTGTTAAGCTGCCTCAGCCCTTCTTTGGAGTAAAGTGACTTTAGTGAAATTAACATTTAGCTGTTACTAAGAACACTGGGGATAGTTGTTTGGAGGGAAGTGGGGGAGGATGGAAGAATTCAGAGCAGGGTCAAGAAGGGACCCTTAAGTTGGCTGCCTCAGTGTGTGCTTGAGTTAAGATGGTCACAACTGGTTGGGGAAGTTGTATGTGTCAGTCTTCCTCTCTCTTAAGGTCTCTTCCACCTGGGCTCATCCAATTTGGGCTCTGGATGAGTTCATTGTCTTTCCAACCATGTTCCCTGGGAGAGAGAAAGGTGCAGAGGGAGATGAATTTCAGATAAAGTGGTGGAGATACACATAGAAGCCTTCCATCTTCTCATACTCCATAAGATACAAGTGATGAATCTGTGTATATCAGTGTATACACTGGTCCATGATGAAGGCTGAATGAACGGGCAGATGTGAGATACTGCTGGAACTCACAAGAAGAGGCCAGACCTGGTGGAATTCAGTCTGACTGTGCCCATGGAATCCTCTCCCGTCTCCCTTTCCTTTTCCAGGCTGTGGAGAACTTCATCTATTCCTGCGCCGGCTGCTGTGTGGCCACATATGTCTTGGGCATCTGTGACCGACACAATGATAACATCATGCTGAAGACAACTGGCCACATGTTTCACATTGATTTTGGCCGCTTCCTGGGACATGCCCAGATGTTTGGCAACATTAAACGGCAAGTGGTCCTTGGTGGTCTTCTGAAGCAAGAATGTGTATGTAGAGTTTGGAGGCGGGGGTCAGTGGAAATGGTTCAGAGCTGGGACACAAGCCCATGATGGAAGGGGCTGCACTTCACAGCGTGGTTTGGGCTGAGCAGCTTTGGAGAAGAGAAGACTGAGAAAGAGGTCAGGTCCTTGCAGGGTCTTGCAGAAGGCAGGGGCCAGCTGCTCTCTCCCTGCTGAGGACTGAGCAAAAGGAAAGAGCCCAAACCACAGCAAAGGGAATACAATCCAGGGAAAAAGTCCTGCTAGTTCACAGACAAGAAACCAATGAAGGATGTTTCTTGGAATGTTTTAGGATTAAGGTAGGAAAAAAAAAAAAAACAGAGAGCCCCATCTCTCCAGGTTTGCATAGGTGATGAGGGGTGAGGGGAACCATCCCCAGTAAGCCCCCAGGGTGGGCTTCCTCTGCCATGTTGATCTTCTCTCTGTATGTTCCCCTTGGCCCAGGGACCGTGCCCCCTTTGTCTTCACCTCGGACATGGCGTATGTCATCAACGGGGGGGACAAGCCTTCCAGCCGCTTCCATGATTTTGTTGACCTTTGCTGCCAAGCCTACAACCTCATTCGCAAGCACACCCACCTCTTCCTCAACCTGCTGGGCCTGGTGAGGAGCTCCATCCTTTCTGAACCCCTCCTTTTTAGCCTCTGGCACTTCTTTAAGACTTCCCTGTCTTGCTTCAAGGGATCCCCAGAGATCTACTTTTTTGAGCTCTAGATAAAGGCGGGGCCCAGATGCCTCAGGACAGTGGTGTCTATGTGGGTGTCGGGCTTCCTGCTCCAGCCCCTCCATTCTTGTGGCTCTCTAGCCACTGTCCACAGCATCCATCTGCCACCCTCTAGGAGGGCTAGGGAGCCTAGCTGTAGAAAATCTTGCCTTACAGTGGGGAAGAAGCAAGATTCCTGGTTTAGGCACTGTCTCTTCTTTACTCTCCTTGTAGATGTTGTCCTGTGGAATCCCTGAGCTCTCAGACTTGGAGGACCTCAAGTATGTGTATGATGCCCTGAGGCCTCAGGACACAGAGGCCAATGCTACTACCTACTTTACTAGGTAACACTCTGTATACAAAACGTGCTACCCACCCTAAGTCATTGATTTCCAGGCTGCCTGCTTGGGAGGAGGAGGGCTAGGGAAACAGGAAAGGCTTAGCACAGGGGGCAGAGCCAAGGGTTGACAATGTGGGCATGCTGTCCCAATTTTGCCTCTCACTTAGGCAAATTACTTCACATCTGTCAGACCCATCTGCACTTCAGCACTAATCTTTGTTTATAAAGGTATTGCAATTTGCTCTTACTTACATCCTCACCAGGTCTTGGTCAAAGAATTTGTTTATGGAGCAAGTATGAATTTTTAGTAGTTTTTAGCCCTCTGGATCAAAACCTTCCCTCTCCCTTATCAAAATAAGAATTTCATGGTTTCATTTTTCCCATGTTTCACAATGTTTTTAGGTGCACTATGTATGACACGGAATTGTCTATGTACAAATACCTACAGTTTTGTATAGATGATGTCTCCCATTTTAGTATGCACTCTTTTTGGAACTTCACAAACTAATTTTTTTTCTGTTGTCTAACACAGAACCTTTCCTTTTGGACTGAAATCTCTAGACTGAGTAGTGCTTGGTGAGGTTACATGGTACTAAACCTTGAAATTCAGTTTGATGCAATATTTAGATACTCGCCTGGTGAGTCTAGGTGGAATCTTTAATTCCTTTCCACCTTGGTTCAACACTCTTTGGCTTAGGAGGGCAGCAAGGGGAGATAAGACCCCTGGATTCACATGAATAAATTGCATATAGATCATGTGTGCCAGTCATGTGCTCTATGAGGATATGACACAGGGAAAATGATTTGATGTGAGTCAAGTGTTGTGTCAGGTATCAGGGGATATTCCTTGAGATAGCTCTGTCCAGGCAGTGGGGACATGGGTCCATGGTGACATCCTCTTTCCATCTTCTTATACCAACAGGCTGATTGAGTCCAGCCTGGGCAGTGTAGCCACAAAGCTCAATTTTTTCATCCATAACCTGGCTCAGATGAAGTTCACGGGCTCAGATGACCGGCTGACCCTTTCCTTTGCCCCCCGCACATACACTCTTCAACGCTCTGGCCGCCTCAGTGATGTCTTCCTCTGCCGCCAGGAGAAGGTCTTCCACCCCAACAAGGCCTATGTAAGTGTCTTCTCCAGTCTCATCTTCTCTTGCTTCCCCAATGTCCCCAGATTACTGGGTTCTATTTCTTCACATCCACACTGTGGGCACTGGAGTCACCTAGCACTTTGTGCTGGGAGCAGTCATAGACCATGTCCTTGCCTGAGTGGCCTGCCTGGAATCAAGGAGCTGAACTGGATGGTTACTCCCTCTGAGTCAAAGGTCTTAGGAAATACGTGCAGGAAATATTTGCTTTCAAATCCCTGCATATGTACATGGGCACATCACCTTTGTCTCCACTGGAGATACTTTTGCCTTCTTCCTTCTGGAAAGTGTATATCTCCCAACACACACACATGCAAGCACACACTTCAGTTCCCTTACCTACCCTCCTCGTTGAGTGCAGAGGCTGTGGTAGGTGTTCTCTAAGACTGGAACCTTTGCAGATTTATGTGGTAAAGGTGATGCGAGAGAATGCTCATGAGGCCACTTATATCCAGCGGACGTTTGAGGAGTTCCAGGAGTTACACAATAAGCTGCGGCTGCTCTTCCCTTCTTCTCTGTTGCCCAGGTAGCTGCCCCCTTTACTCTCTGCTAGAGGGATACTGGAGAGGGAGAATGGATGGGTGGTGTTCAGGACTGCAGGAGCTATGGAGCAACAGAAGGCTGTTGATTTTCTGGGCCTGGTAATGAGTTTGATAACAACGCAATACCAGCTCCCCCTGCTGGTCAAGCTCTCCAGACTTGAAAATAAGCTGGAAGGAGAGCAAATTGGATCTAAAGGTAGGGAATTTACTAAATGTGAAGCTGTTTGAAGGTTTCTAATCTTTTAAAGAGTAAAAGCATTTTTCAAATGCTATACAATATGCAGATTTAAAAACAAAGAAATTCTGGCACATGCTACAACATGGATGAACCTTGAGAACATCATGCTGAGTGAAATAGGCCAGTCACAGAAAGACAAATACCGTGTGATATTCATTTATATTAAGCGCTTATAGTAGTAAAACTCATAGAGACAAAAAGTAAAATGGTGGTGGCCAAGGCCTGGGGGGAGGGGGAAACATGAAGTGTTGTTTAATGGGTAGAATTTCAGTTTTGCCAAATGAGAAGAGTTCTGGAGACAGTAGTGATGGTTGCACTTACGAACTTGGTGCCACTGAACTTAACGATGGTTACGATAGTGAATTTTGTTAAGTGTATTTCACCACAAATTTTTAAAAAATGAATTTTCAAATGATTTTTACCTTGATGGGGAAAACTGGGGACTCCATAACCCCTGCGGCACTTCTGGGAACCCATAGGACTCTGCCCATCAGTTTGGCTTTCTCGTCTGGGGTCCTCGCAACTGCCCGGGGCGCCCTGGGCAGAGACCTGGGGAGCTGCGGGAGGAACGGAGTGGGTGGGGTCCCTGGGAAGGGAGAGTGGTGAGAGATGTGGGTCGGGTAGCTGAAACAGCAAATGAAATGTGACAAATTCTGTTGCCTCTGACCTTTCTCTTTTGTTTGCCCCTCCTGCGCTACTTCATCCCCCGGTCTCGCCAGCTTCCCCAGTCGCTTCACTATTGGCCGCCCTCGGGGAGAGGCAGGGGCTGAGCGGCGGCGGGAGGAGTTGAACGGCTACATCTGGCACCTGATCCACGCCGCCCCGGAGGTGGCCGAGGTGGGTGGGGGTCCCCTGGTCCTGGCCATTAGGGCGCTGCTGCGGGGCTGGGGGGTGGGGGGACGCGGCGGACGAGTGGGGAGCCCGCTGCCAATCAGGGTGGGCCTTGGGCTCGGCAGGCCTTGTCTTCCGCAGCAGAGAAGGAGGAGCGGAAGGGAGCGGGGGAGGTCGCGCACGCCCTGGGGGTCAGGCGAGGAAAGCGCGGACGGGATTCAGCGGCGCACGAGTGTGGAGTAAGATGCGTCCCAGGGGCTTTGAGGAGCTCAGAACCGGAGAAAGGAACGTGTTCCCGAGAAAAGTGTTTTAGGCAGATAGAGGGTGTGTCTGTCACTGGACCGAAGCGGTCCTAATGCTCTACGGTTGCCAGCCAGAAGACAACTCCTTGATACTTTGATGAGAAGGAACTTGATTACGAGCTTGCAAAGCATCTAGTCCGTCGTTATTAGGGGAAATAATGCATAAACATTGAGGTAGACTTCATCGTTCCTTGTGTATAGGAGGGGACATTCCAGGGCACGTGCAGTCAGGAAACATGTTTATCCATGCATCACAAATTCCGACATGGCAGAATATCTTCATACCTGGGAAGATTTTAGAATTCTAAGGAGGATATAATGAGGAAAGTTTAGAAGAGGTTACTGGAGGTCCTTCAGCCTTCTCCAGTCCTCCCAGGTGATTTCAGCTGGTTGACCTCCTGATCCTGCAAAACAGGCCCGGGTTGTTCCTGAAAACCAGTTCTAGCAGAGAAACTTTCAACAGACGCAAGATAGCATCAGGCAAATCTTACACATTTTTTAGTGCGTTCGGTGGAGCCACAGGTTAATGGAGGCAAAGTTATAAACTCTAAACAAAGATTAATCTGTGCTAGGTTACCTGCCAGGCTGCATGCGTAGGTTAGGTTATGTATCCACTGTTAAAGAACAAAAATTGAACCAAGTAAATTGGTTAATGAACATGCATGGATCCTGCACCATTTCATCTAGTAAACAGAGAGGGGCTTTAAGAAGTTGTACAGGATGGAAGGTTTTTCTAGGTAGAAACTGGGTGGGACAGGAAAGCTATTAGCAAAAGGAAAGAAAGGATTGTTTCAGGTAAGGGCCACTTGGTGGGAGGTGGGCACCGCAGGGGTCTTACTTGACTAATTACCTCACTTGTGTTGATCAGGAAATTCCAAGTCAACTGGTTCACATTCCTGAGCTTCCTTTTTTATTTCATAAAGGCTGAAGCTGTTTTTTTTGTTTTTATTTTTGTTTTTTTGAGAGTACATTTATTAAAGTTGGGGACAGTGAAACAAGGAAGGGCCTAGGATAGAAGAAGCAACAGGAGAGAGGCTAAGCAGGATGGCTTTGGCTTTCCAGAAATGTTATGGGAAAGAAATGAACCAAGGCAGGGCTGCTTAATTCTCTGGGAAGGCAGGGAAAAGGGGGCCCTGGAGACAGGGTCAGGGGATCAGCCTGGGTCAAGCTGCCACTGCCCACTGCTCCCCTGGTTGCAAGTCTTGCATGGTCTCTTAGGGAGAGCATGCCAAGGTCAAAGCTTTTTATTAAAAAAAATGCAATTGAGTCTTTTTTTTTTTTTGCCCTTGAATCTGCTCTTTCTTAACACCACTTAGATTTTTTAAAAACAAATTGTACTACAATTTGGTATAATTTGTTTTTATAATAAATATGTATATAAATAAATAAACATAGCCATCAGATCCATCACCCTAACAAATCAGCAAGCCATTTCCTTGTTTCCTTCCTGTTTGTCCACATGCAAATGTGACTCTCACAGTTTTATAGGAGTCATAACTTAAATATAATTCTATACTCTGTTTCTTTTCACTTAGCATTTAGAGTAAACATAATTTTATTTATTTTTTTCATTAAGAGTAAACATAACTTTAATACATTGACTTGGGATACCATTTTCTCCTTAACTATCTGCCTCTTGAAAGATGTTTAGGTTATGTCCATTTTTTCCTACTATTAGTGCTAGAATGGATATTTTCACACACTTTTTTCCTAGTTATTTAGGAAGCATTCTTCAGAGTAGGATTCATGGTCTTTGTCCAAGGCTGGCTCAGGTATTTCTGTGTCTGCAGGGGAGGGAGTGGGAGGCAAGAACAGGCTGCTTTTGACCTGATGTGACCTAGTTTTACTTTTTTTTTCTTTTTAAAAACCTTTTTATTAGGAGAACTTTAGAGAGACAGTATAATTAGTGCACACACACACATATTCATTAACCTAAGCAGTCAATATTTTGCTGTATTTGTCTATTTTTGTATGAGGTATTTTAAATAAATCCCAGACATAAGCCATTCTACCTCTAAATACTCACTCTGCATCTCTAAAACATAAGGACGTATTCTTACACAATTATTGTGTCATATCATCCAGTACATAGCCATCATTCAAAATTGTCCTCTCATCCCCTAAGTTCTTTTTACACTTGGCTTGTTTGAGCCATGATCCAAGCAAGAACTGAGTATTACACTTGGTTGTTACATTTTATAAGTCCATTTTAATCTCAAACAGTCTCTTTCCTTTCTTATTGGGCCATTGTCTTATTGAAGAACGACCCTGTTTATTGATTTTATTCCAGTGTGATTTGGTGTATACCTTCTTCCACCCCCTGCCCCGGGATGAGAAGGCTGCGAATACCAGCCCAGCTCCCAAGCCCTCAGGTACAGTGCCTTTGTGACACTTCTGCCAGTCCCTCTGAACCATTCCCAAGGGTAACTTCTCCTACCCTGACCTCTTCCCAGTTTTCTTTTCTTCACTTGTCTCTGTTTCTTTGCTTGCCAGCTACAGAATCTGGTTTCCCACTCAGGCTGTGGGATCCACTGCTCCTTGTGTGGGTTCCTCAGGGACTGGGTATTCAGTTGATGGGTTACACAAATAGGATAGACTCACCCCAACCCAGCTCTAAATCATGTTCACAGATGCCACCTGGCAGATCCCCCAGGGGGTATCAGGAACCTGCCATGGAGATATTGTTGGTGGAGGGGGGTCAGAGGAAAATAAACATCTGCCTGAGGCCAGCTGGAAACAGGGCTGGCTTCATGACCTTTCTCAGTTTTCTTTGTCTCTACAGATGGCTCTTGGGCCCGTCCTGTGGGGAAAGTGGGAGGGGAGGTGAAGCTGTCCATCTCCTACAAAAACAATAAACTCTTCATCATGGTGATGCATATTCGGGGTTTGGTAAGTGCATGCACAGTTGTCATTTGATTTTTTATCTTTCTCTTGGTACTCTCCTGACTGGTGAGACCTATACTGCCCCTGTCTCATGAGAGTAACCACAAGTTTGCTGGGTACCCAACGTTGGGCCTGCTACTACGCCAGGCCTAGGGTATGACCAAGCAATACTAGACACAGCTTCTTACAAGCTGTGGTCTTCTGCGATTAGCCTAAGTACTCTGAGCCTCATTAGAATGAAGATCCTGTTAGTATCCACCTCATAGGGTTGTTATGGGCATCAAATGAGATAATGCATGTAGAACACTTAACATAGTATTTGGTATTGTTATGGTAATCATGGTGATTGTAATGAGGGAGAAGCCCAAGGGGTTTTTTGCCGGATTGTACAAGTAAGGCAACCACATGACCACCCTGCAGAATAATCTAGGCAGTATATAATTACTAAAATTTTTTGTGTAATTCTAAGAACATTGTGAGTGGACAGGAGAGGGAACTTTTATTGAATTCTCGTAATGTGCTGGACTTTTGTAAGCTGGGACATTGGTATGTGGCCATGAGCTTTGGAATCAGAAAAACCTGAGTTTCACTCTTACAACATCATTCATTCATTCACTCATTCAACAAATGTTCATCTAGTGTTTACTAGGAGTCAGACACTGCTACATTAGCTCTGGGTACAGGGTAAGGAAAACAAAATCCTTCCCCTCAGGGAGTTTATATTCCAGTAGGAAGAGACAGACAAATACATGGCAAGTGCTCTGGCAAGAAATAAGGCAGAGAAATAATACAGGGCTGGAATGAGGGTGGTGGTAGTTTTGTATAGAGTGATCAGGGAAGCCCTTGTTGATAAAGGACATAAGTAAGCAAAGATGGAGGAGGTGAGGGGCAGGCCATGCATATTTATCTTAGGGGACACTGTTCCAAACAGAGAGTCCAGTTAAATCCAAAAGCCAGGGGCCCACCTGGGGTGCATGAGGAACTGCAAGGGGCCCTTGTGGCTGGAGCCTGTGGAACAAAGGGGAGAGCGGGGGCTGATGAGCTGGGGGAGAACACAGCTGACTGGAGGCCGTAGTCAGGACTGGGCTTTTACCCTGAATGAGATGGGAATCTTTGGGGGGTTTTGAGCAGGGGCATGTAAACAGAAATTAATTTTAGACTGTAATAAAGTTTAAAAAAGCATTTATTTGAGCAAAAAGAACTGCCACCAGGCAGACACAGATTCAGGTAGCAATCTAAATTGTTCTCCGCTGAGACAAAGGGAGGTCATCTTTTCTGTAGAAAGTTCCTGCCCAAGTTCCCAGTTTCATGCAGATGAGATTTCTGAGTTGTTCTGTTCTAATTGGTTATTATGGAGCAGTTCTGATTGGGACCTAGCAGGTCTTAGTCCCTTGGTCAAAAGACAGGACCAGGAGCTCCCTTAAAGTAGTTGACTCAGCTGCATAATCGTTGACTAAGCAGGACATAGTGCAGGAACCTGAAAGTTCATTCTGAGGTTCTTCCTAGTATGCTGAGTACGTGAGAAGCCCCTGCCAGCTAATGGCCCTTAGGCTGTTATTCATGAGATTTGGGCCCTTGAGTGATCATGGGGAGTCCATCTCAGCAGGTAAATTCCTTCTTGTGTTTCACATCAAATGAATCTTTTTTCTCGGGGGTCTACAGCCATAAGATCTAACTTAAGATTTAAAAGGATCAGGCTGGGTGAATCACTAATTGGTTGACCTTGAACAAGGAACTTAATTTCTCTGACTCATTTCTCTACATCTTACAGGGTTACTTGCATCAAGTAACAATATAGACAAAGACACTGGGCTAGGCAGGGAGATACCTGGGGATATGATCATTCATTCATGCCCTGAGCATTTGTGTAAACAGTATAGACTGGATATAATAGGCAATCCAACTGATATTTTAGTAGGACACCTAACATTATGGTAGATATTTTTATCAGAATGGAGGGAGCTGGGAAGCAGCCAAGTAAGTTATATGCATTGCAAGAAGCCAGGTGCGGGATGAGAGTCTGGATCAGGGTGTGATCACAGGGATGGTGATAAAAAGACAGGTAGAAGAATCTTCATCTTTTTTTGGTTTTCATTCCCTCTGTAGCAACTGCTCCAGGATGGGAATGACCCTGACCCCTATGTGAAGATTTATCTCCTTCCTGACCCTCAGAAAACCACTAAGAAGAAAACCAAAGTGGCCCGGAAAACCTGCAACCCCACCTACAATGAAATGGTGTGTGGGGAAGGTGCTGGGGTGGGGCAGGGGTTTGTAAATAGAGTTGTGTTAGAACAGGGCCACACCTATTTTTAAATATTGTCTATGGCTGCTGATGCTGCAGGGGCAGTGTTTTGTAGTTGTCACATAGACCAGACTAGATGATCTGGAAGGCCATGTTTATTCTTGCCCTTTACATGGAAATTCTGTGGACCCTCAGGGTTGGGGTTCCAGAGCTGGGCGTGGCCTGGCCCCTGTCCTATGGGAAGAGGAGTCTCCCGATCCTTTGCTAATAAGAGCAGTGTCTCTAATTTTTTAAAAAAGCCCCTCATCTGCTTGAACTCTGAGCAAAGAACAAAGTTCTTTAAAGCTTTCTTTGGCTTCTGTGTGCCTTCTCTATTCCCTTGGGCTCTGGTCGGGGAGATACAGTGGTGTTCACCTCAGCAGATCAAGTGACCATAGACGTAAGCATCTCCCTCTTCCACGGTTCCCTCTCTTATGACTTTGCTCTTACCAATCTCTGCATTTGCAGCTGGTGTATGATGGGATCCCCAAGGGAGACCTGCAGCAGCGGGAGCTACAGCTAAGTGTGCTGAGTGAACAAGGATTCTGGGAGAACATTCTCCTCGGAGAGGTGCACATCCGCCTGCGAGAACTGGACCTGGCCCAGGAGAAGACTGGCTGGTTCGCACTAGGATCTCGAAGTCATGAGACCTCGTGAGCCCAGCAGAGCCCCCACCCAGGGCCCCACACTGGTGGTGAAGCTAGGGGAGAGGACTCTTGCAGCTTGATTTGTCTTTTTCTTATGAAGAGGCAGGGCCCTTGGCAGGCCTCCCTGCTGTCCCGGAGGATGGGGCCTCTGTGGTGGGAGGCAGGGAAAGGAAGAGGCTCTCTGCCATCCCCGCCTCTGCAGACTGAATTTGAGTTGGTTGTAATGAGCAGCCCCTTGGAGGCTGTGAGATTGCAGCAAAGTTTTAAGTTTACCTTGTGTCAAGGGAGCAATGCCTAGTTTGGGGTGTGTGGGGTGGGCTGTATGAAGTAGAGTTTGTGGGGACGGTAGGTGGATATCTTTATTTTTATTTTTAAAAAATGAAATAGTAATGTTGTCCTAACTGGACAGGAAGCCTTGTGAGAGGGGACTTAATATGCCTCAGAAGGCAAAAAGAGGAAGACTATTTGGACTTTTTGTATGACTAAGGTTCTTTTTGGACTTTTCTCTAGGGTTGTATTTGTTTGTTTTTTGATTTTCTTTCTATAGGAATTATTTGGAGAGGGGCCCAGTGGGTCCTTGGTGAGAGCCCCCCTCTCTAAGGGCAGGTCAGGGAGGGGCAAGGAGGGCTTCATGTGCTGGACTGAGGCCTGTGCTGCTGGGCCTTTCTGATTTTGCCTCCAAAGGAGAGCAGTGTGATACCTATGAGTCAAAGGAAGGGCCTTTCCTATGGGGTTCTGCAAAGGAGATGTATTCAGGGACCCGTGCTCTTTTGGGGGAATTCTTCCTCTATTTTGCCAGGACTCACCCTGAATATGTCTCCTACACCTCCATCCTTCTGCCCTTCTGGGGGCTGTCTGGTCCCAGTGAATACACTGGGACAGCTCCCCCACAGGTCTCTCTCTCCCTTCGTTTTTCTCTGTGGGATGAAAATGCTGCCTGGGTCCCTGATTTCATTTCGCCCATGGGCATCCGGGCCCTGGGAAGGGACCCGAGGCTGCTGATGCCCATGTGGCTGCCTGCTGGTTAATTCTGGGAAGACTTCCATAACCCACCACTACTTTTGTGCTGCTTCTCTCCCAAACTCCATTCTGTCACATTTTTTATAAGAATTTCCCTCATTCTATGGGGCCATACACCTACTTAGTCTGGAGCCAAAAGGAAAGGGGCTGCGGTCCCGTCAAAACTTGTTTTTTTCCAGTGGTTTTCTTTGCTCTCAAGGAGGCTGAATTGGAGTGGTGATTGATCTCTTGGAGCTGGGAGGGAGAGACTGGGTCTCTTATCTCTTAATACCCCACATTTACTATCATTTGGATTTGAAATTCACTCTTGCGCTTTTCTTCAAAGCGTATCTTCCTTGAAAAAAAGAGGGAGAGACTTTGAGTTTGATATTAATGCCTTAAACTAGCATTGGCCTGATGTGCCCTGTGATTGGGGAGTGGAGATAATGGAGGATACCTTGCAAACTGTCTGTCCCTCCTCAGCTTCTTCCCCAGCTCCAAGGATCAGAAATCCCCCCCTTTGCTGACTCATTCCGTAACTGGAGAAAGAAGCTCCACTCATTGAAGCCATAGGGCAGCAAGGAGGTTTAAACTTTTCTTTTAAATTAAAAATGGCAAGTATAAAGCTGGCTGTTGTGGAGAGAGGCTAGGGAAGTGGGGAACAGGAGTGGACTTCTCCAGATGAATGGACCATAGAAGCGTTACTGGCTTTGTGCCTGTAGCTCATTTTATTTGGACCCTCTATGCCCTTGGTTTAGAGAGGTCTATGTATTGTACCCACTTTCCAGATGTCCTTGTATCTCCTACTTTCTCTGGAATTGTATTTTTAATAAATGACATTTAAGAAAAACAAAACTATCATTTTCATGATTGGTTGATGTTTACATGTTTAGAGTAAACATCTGGTGTCCAAGAGAAAAATAATACTAATGGTTTACAAACAGTAACTTTTATATATACTGGTGCACTTCGCTAGATGTTTTACATGTGTCACTAGACAGAGCCTCACAACTTGATACAACAGGTGAGTATTATTATCCCCATTTTACAGATGAAGAAACTGAAGCTCGTTGGGATTAAGAATTTTACTAAGAACACAGCCACTCAGCTTGGATCTGGAATTTGAGTGCAATTTATTTGACTCCTTCTAGGCCACGTTAAATACAGTTCCTTAAAATGGTATAATATGTTAGTTTGCAGAGTGTTTTAATATATATGATGTCATTTCTTATTACAACTACCCTGGAAAGTAGATATGGCTCATTTATTAATTCTGTTGCCATTTACTGTGCTTACCAGGACTACCTACTTCACCTAGCATGCCTCCATTCACAGGACTTTAGTTGTATGCTGGGTTCTGTACCAGGTACCAGGTTGAGGTTTAAAAGGTAAATTAAGATAATCCTCACCCTGACGTGGTAGCTCAGTTGGTTATAGAGTCCTGATACGCCAAGGTTGCAAGTTCGATCCCCAGTCAGGGCACATACAAGAGTCAACCAATGAATGCATAAATAAGTGAAACCACAAACTGATGTTATTTTTCTCTCTCCCCCTCACTCTTCTTTTCTCTCTCTCTCTCAAAAAAAAGAATCAATAAATAAAAATTTTTTTAAAAGACAATTCTGTACGTTTAAAAAAGTCACTGCCTAGTTATATTTACCCAACCCCATTTTATGAGAGAGCAGAGCTGTAGCCCAGAGTTGAAAACCCCAATTGGAAGATGAAGGAGATGTGATCTTTGTTCAAGCATTTTACCCAGAAGTTTTCAGAACTCTCCAGGGGAGGGTCATGTTTCATGCTGAGAAATTTCGTGGAGCTTCCAAGGGATTTTTAGTAGTAAACAGGAGGAAGTGTCACCTGCTGTATTTCTAAGTGGTTTTGAGGGGTAACCGCAGTGCTGGACAAGTCCCAAGGGACCTTTTAAAAGTTAGAATGTGGGGCCCTGGCTGGTGTGGCTCAGTGGATTGAGCACCGGCCTGTGAACCAAAGGGTCACTGGTTTGATTCTGGGTCAGAGCACATACCTGGGTTGTGGGCCAAGTCCCCAGTAGGGAGCATGCAAGAGGCAACCACACATTGATGTTTCTTTCCCTCTCCCTCCTTCCCTTCCCCTCTCTCTAAAAATAGATAAATAAATAAAATATTTTATAAAAAAGTTAGGACGTGGGTCTGGCAAGAGTCTTACTTAAGGGAAATTTCTTGGCCAAATGGGGCAGAAATCTGAACCACCCTGAGGGAGTGAGAGAGAGAGCTTGTGGAGTGGGGAATGGGGTTGTCTGAGGAGGAGAGAAAAGAAGCCCAGGAGGCCAGGTTCTCCGAATTCAAAGAGAGGTGGCAAAAAGGAAGTAACCCAACTTGCTGGGAATTTTGGGGAGGCAAAGATTAGATTGGATTTGAAAGGTTAAAAGTGAGGCAGCATTTTAAGCTGTGAGGTAATTGTAGTGACTGGGACTTGTGCGAGGTGTCTAGTCAACAGGCAACACTGACAGCTGCGTTGGGGTCAGGTGAGGCACTGGGCTCTGAGGTGACTAAGATGATAAAGGTGTGGGTCCTGTCCTCAAGTTCAGTACAGCTAGGGAGACAGACATGGACAGAGGTAATTACAGGGCAGTGTCTCAGGGCTAAAGTGGAAATGGGAGAGGTCAGTCTGGAGTTTAGATGTGGAAGTCCTCAGCACTTAGGTGGCATTGAATGCCATGGAACTGGATGAGATCACCTAGATTAGAGAGGCTAGAAAACACGGGGTGGACTGAGCTCTGATGCAGATCGACATGTAGAGGAGGAGCCACCGAAATTGCATGGAAACGAAGAGATTGGTGCCATGGGAGCCTAAAGACAAGTACTGTTGATATCCCAGGGCTGCCATAACAAAGCAACACAAACTGGGTGGCTTAAAACAACAGAAGTTTCTTTTCTCACAGTTCTGGAGTATGGACGTCCAAGATCAAGGTATTGTCAGGGTTGATTCCTTCTGAGGTTGAGAAGGAGAATCTGTGCCATGCCTCTTCATAGGTCCTGGTGGTTTACTGGCAGTCTGTGGCATTCCTGGCTTGTAGATGCATCATCCCAGTGTCTGCCTCGTGTTCACATGGTGTTCTCTCAGTGTGTCTGCATGTTTGTCTATGTCCGAATTTTCCCTTTGTATAAGGATATAGTTATACTGGATTAGAGCGTACCTAATGACCTCATTTTAACTTGCAAAAATCTTTTCCAAATAAGGACATATTCAAAAATACTGTAATTAGGAAATTAGGACTTCAGTATCTTCTAGGGTAGTACAGTTCAACCTGTGACAGAGAATGATTTGACAAAATGCTCTTGGTGACTTTGATAAGATCTGTTTGAATGAATGGAGGGAATGAAAGCCACATTGGAGTAGCTTAAAGAGAATAGGTCATGAGAGAGTGGAGACCATCAACATGGATAATTTTTTTTGTATTTTTAGGTATATTTTATTAATTATGATATTACAGCTGTCCCATTTTTTTCTCCTTTTTATCCCCCTCAACTCTGTATCCCCCTTCCCACCATCATTCCCCAACCCCTATTTCATGTCCATATAAGTTCTTTGGCTTCTCCATTTTCCATACTATTCTTAACCTTCCCCTGTCTATTTTGTGCCTACCAATTATGCTTCTTATTCTCTGTACCTTTTCCCCCCATTTTCCCCTCCCACTCCACACTGATAACCCTCCATGTGATCTCCATTTCTGTGATTCTTTTTTTGTTCTAGTGGTGCTTAGTTTTTGGTTTTGTTTTTTAGGTTCACTGGTTGATAGTTGTGAGTTTGTTGTCATTTTACTGTTCACATTTTTGATCTTCTTTTTCTTAGATGCATCCCTAAACATTTCATATGCTAAGGCCTTGGCGATGATGAACTTCTTTAATTTGACCCTATCTGGGAAGCACTTTATCTGCCCTTCCATTCTAAATGATAGCTTTGCTGGATAGAGTAATCTTGGATGTAGGTCCTTGCCTTTCATGCTTTTGAATACTTCTTTCCAGCCCCTTCTTGCCTGCAAGGTTTCTTTTGAGAAATCAGCTGATAGGCTTATGGGAACTCCTTTGTAGGTGACTGAGTCCTTTTCTCTTGTTGCTTTTAAGATTCTCTCCTTATCTTTAACCTTGGGTAATGTAATTATGATGTGCTTTGGTGTGTTCCTCCCTGGGTCCAACTTTTTTGGGACTCTGAGCATCCTGGACTTCCTGGAAGTCTATTTCCTTTGCCAGATTGGGGAAGTTTTCCTTTATTATTTGTTCAAATAAGTTCTTGATTTCTCACTCTTCCTCTTCTCCTTCTGGCACCCCTATGATTTGGATGTTGGAACATTTAGAGTTGTCCCAGAGGTTCCTAAGCCTCTCCTCATTTTTTTGAATTCTCATTTCTTCATTCTGTTCCAGTTGGATGTTTATTTCTTACTTTTTTTCCCCAAATCATTGATTTAAGTCCTGGTTTCCTTCCCTTCACTGTTGGTTCCCTGTACATTTTCCTTTATTTCACTTTGCACAGGTTTCACCTTCTCCTCTATTTTGTGACCATACTCAATCATTTCTGTGAGCATTCCGATTACCATTGTTTTGAACTCTGCATCTGATAGGTTTGCTATCTCTTCACCGCTTAATTCTGTTTTTGGAGCTTTGATCTGTTCTTTCACTTGGGCCATAGTTTTTTGTCTTGGTGTTCCTGTTACATTGTAAGGGGCGGAGCCTTTGGTATTAGCCGAGGTGGAGCAACCCACGTTGCTGCGTTGTGGCGCTGTATGTGGGGGAGGGGTCAGAGAGGGAATAACACTGCTTGCTTGCTTGCCGATTTCTCGCCCCATTTTCTGTCACTTCCCTTGCTTCCTACAAGCGGATTGTGCCCTTTCAGGTGAGATGGAGTTTCTCCCAGCCACTGGCCCCATCACAGGATTTTACTGCCAGAGGTTTTGAGGCTTTACTTTCCCGTGCTGGATTCCTGGTTTGCCATGTTTGTCTCACTTCCCAGGCTTCCTCCCGGCTTATCCCCACGTGAATGTGGGATCTTCTGGTTTACCAGCCACCACCTCGCCTACCGCAGTCTACCAGCCGTCACCTTGTTGTGCATCCTCTCTGTCCCAGCTTCCTATCTCCACCTCTCCTTCCAGTCTGGATGAATATTTCTTCTTTAACTCCTTGGTTGCTGAACTTCCATACAGTTTGATTTTCTGGCAATTCTCATTGTTTTATGTTTTTAAATTGGTTGTTATCCTTCTTTTAGTTGTACAAGGAAGGGAAGCATATCTACCTACACCTTCATCTTGGCCAGAACTCCAACATGGATAATTCTTGACAAATTTTGCTGTAGTCATGCAAAAACTTGGAAGGGCATGTATCTCAAGAAGGTTTATTTTTAAGATAGGTGATGTTAATCTATGTTAATGTGAGTGCTCCAGTGGCTTGAGAGAGAAAATTATTTGTTACAGGAAAGAAGTGATAAGGGAGGGCAAAATTCCATGAATAGACATGAAGGGACAGGATCCAGGAAGCTTCTTTGCTTGTAATGGGATTGAAGGTAGAGTGTGTGGGTCCAGGTGTGGGTCCAGGTGTGGGTAAATTGGTGAATTTGGTGATGGAAAAATGAGTTTATTCAAGTCCAATTGTATTTATTTTCTCAATGAAGTATGCGGTGTGATCATAAGTTGAGAATGTTTATGAGCATGCTGGAAATGTGAAAAAAGAAACATGTGAAACAGTCTCAGTGTAGGAAAAGCAAAGCTACTATGGATGTGGATATCTGTAGCAGTGTCTGGCATTGATGAAATTTGTGATCACAAACAGGAAGGGCATCAGTCAGCATAGCTGAGTGCTTTTCTCTAGCACTGATTAGCTGCTAGGGTGTAGGCTCTGAACAACTGCACAGTTGAGTGTAACTAAGGTAGGAATCTTGCCAAAGAAGAATGTTGGAGTAGGTGCAGGGCAAGAGTCTTTGTAAGGGGGTAATTTTAATGCTGGATCATGGAATTTACACTCAGTAAGGAGGGAATTGAAGGAGTATGAATCACAAAACAGTGGTAATGGCAATGTTTTTGAGATTTCTGAAGGTTAATAAGTTACTGCATAAGTGATACCAGGGCAGTGAGTTAGAAAGGAGGTGGTGTCTAGGGTATGGAATGCTTGGAAGTAAGAGTTTGGAGGTGGTACTAATGCTGAAAAATGAAGTAAAAAACTATACACCTTTCACCTCAGGCCCAGCAAAATCTTTAAAAATAAACATAGGTAACTGAAATTGAAATGATCTGCTAAAGTGCCAGTCAATTTGCCATTCCAAAGGCTTCTTGGCTTCACCAGCATGTACACAGACACAGCAACATGTTATCTTTGTTTACAGAGCTGCCCTGCCTCTCTGCTCTCTAGTTGATAGCAGGCTAGAGGAGGCTGGCTCACACTTTATTTACCTGTCAAGACTGACAAGGCAGTCACATATTTTTATAGCTTTTCAATACTTTCTGATTGCATTTTCCCCTTCTATTTTTTAAATTATATTTTATTGAGTATGCTATTACAGTTACCCTGAATTTACCTCTTTGCCCCCCTCCACCCAGCACTGCCTACTCTCTCAGGCAATCCTCCCACCTTTGTTCCTGTCCATGGGTCATGTGTCCTTTGGTTATTTTATTTCTTATACTGTACTTTACATTCTCTTGCCTATTCTGTAAATATCTATTTGTGCTTCTTAATCTCCTCTCCTCTTCACCCATTCTCCCCCTACCCCCTCCTATCTGGCAACTAACTTCTTTTCTCTTGCTGCTTTTAAGATTCTCTCTTTATCTTTAACTCTTGGCATTTTAATTATGATGTCTTGGAGTGGGCCTCTTTGCATCCATCATAATTGGGATTCTCTGTGCTTTCTGGATTTGCATGCCTGTTTCCCTCACCAAATTAGGGAAGTTTTCTTTCACTATTTTTTTTCAGATAGGGTTCCAATGTCTTGCTCTTTCTCTTATCCTTCTGGCACCCCTGTGATGTGAATGTTGAAACACTTGAAGTAGCCCCAGAGGCTGCTTATAGTATCCTCATTTTTTTGGATTCTTTTTTATTCTTGTTCTGATTGGTTGTTTTTTGCTTCCTTATGTTCCAAATCATTGATTTGATTCTCAGCTTCATCCACTCTACTGTTGTTTCCCTGTAAATTGTTCTTTACTTCAATTAATGTATCCTTTGTTTCTGACTGGATCTGTTTTATGCTGTTGAGGTCCTCACTAAGTTCCTTGAGCATCCTTATAATCAGTGTTTTGAACTCTGCATCTGATAGATTGCTTATCCCCATTTTGTTTAGGTTTTTTTCTGGAGTTTTGATCTGTTCTCTCTTTTGGGCCATGTTTCTTTGTCTCCTTGTTTTGGCAGCCTCCTTGTGTTTGTTTCTATGTATTAGGTAGAGCTGCTTTGACTCCATGTATTGATAGTGTTGCCTAATATAGTAGGTGTCCTGTAGGGTCCAGTGGCACAGCCTCCCTTATCACCCAAGCTAGGTACTTGAGGTGAGCCCTTTGTGTGGGCTGAGAACACCCTCCTCTTGTAGTTGAGCCTTGGTTGCTGTTGGTAGATCAATGGGAGGGATTTACCCAGGCCAGTAAGGGGCAAAGATTGGCTGTGATCATTTACCACCAACCTCTGCCCTCTGTGGAGGATCAGCTGTGCAGGGGAAGGGTGCTGGTGCTCTGACGTGGTCTACAGCTGTCCACTGGCTGTGTTAGCCTTGAGGTTTCTTGGGTGATGCAGGCCAAGGTCAGTCCCCACCTGTGTTTTGCCCAGGGCCACCCTGCTTTGAACCATAAAGGAATCTGAGATAGCTGCTACTTGTGCTTAGCTTAGAGATTTCCAGGTGAAGCCAAGCTGTGAATGTAGGCTGGTGCTGCTAGTGTCAGGCCTGGGGCCCACTGAGGACAGCTGTTACTTCTTTGAGAGAATTTAGGAAGTTGTGCAGCTTGAGCCAAGACCACCCATTCATATGAAAAAAGCAGTTTGGGTGGACCACTATGTTTGGTGGGGTGGAGTCTCTATGGATCTCTAAGGCAGGTCAAACAGTGTTAGCCATTGATTTTTTCCCCTTTAAAATAAAAATAAAATTATGTATCCAATGATTAGATGTTTTGGAGGAAGGGGAATTCCATTTAAGAAAGTTTTTAGAAAATTTGTTCAGGATCATGTAAGTAGTGTTAGTGACAAACTTGAGAGTGGAATACTAGATGCGTGGTCATAAGGAAGGTGTTAGTATGTTAAAGCATTATTAGTCTTCTATTGAACATTTATTGGGCACCTATTATGTGCCAGTCAACATATTAGGTCAATGGTTCCTAAACTTTTTGATCTTAGGACCTCTTTATATTCTTAAAACTTATTGAGGATCCCAAGAAATTTTTGTTTATGTAGGTTATATCTATTGGTAGCTACTGTTTTAGAACTCATAATTGAGGAATTGAAAAATATTTATTTAAAAAGAATAAACCCAATACACATTAACATAAGTGACATTTTTATTAAAAAAATTATTTTTGACCTTGAAAATCCTTTGAAAGGGTCTTAAAATGAGACCCTCAAGGGTGCCCAGACTATACTTTGGGAACCACTGTGCTAGGTATTGGAACACAGACACAGCCCTTATGGAACTGAGACCAGCAGAAGAAAATAGGTATGCAGTATATAATATAGTGAGTTAAGTGCTTTAAAAGAGTATAATACAATTCTGACTGAGGAGGTTAGCAAAGACTTCAAGGAGCTGACATTTGAGTTCAACCTTGAAATATGAACAGGTATATAACAGGGGAGGTGAGGGCTTTCTTGGCTGAGAAACAACATGAATAAGGCATAAAGCAGGGTCAATGTTCTAGAACATAACATGTATAAAGGGAAGTTACTTGAGAAAAGGCTGGAAGAGCATAGTAGGAGGAGCCTGCATAATCTTTATTCTGTAGGCAATGGGAAACAATTATTAGCTGATAAATAACAAATATTAACTGATGTTTGTTCTCCTACTGTATCTAGGCTAGGCTCTGTATTAAGAATTTAGTTCTCTCACCAACCCATTGAAAGAGGAATTATTAGCCTCACTTCTCAATCAAAGAAACTGAGGTTTCTGAGTTCATGTGCATATTTGGATTTCTTTCTTTTCTATTATTAAACTGACTCCTATTACTAATCCATCTTTCTGAAGTTCTTAGAACTGAAAATGAGATATTTTCCAGAGATATGAATAGTATAATAAGGGGTAAAACCATAGAAATTGAGGATCTCTTAGTTTTCTAGAAAGAAGTGGCTGTTTGTTGAGCAGTCCTAATGAAGCAGGAGAAACAGGGCTTCTCCTGGCTTCTGAAAGCTCTTCCTGGTATCCCTAGTGCCCATTACTGCTGCCCTCCTTCTGTAATACATACTTGATTTTTTTAAATTTTATTTTAATTGTTGTTCAAGTACAGCTTTCTGTCTTTTATTCCCATAGATACTTGACTTTAAGGGTGTTGATTAAAACGTTTTAGCAGGAATAAGGAAATGAACTAAGACCAAACTCCCAAGAGAATCAAATATAGCAGATAAAATTACTAGACAAAATTTTGTTTCAAAGGATAATGGTCTGTGGTTTCTTCTTTGGATGTTGTAACCTATAGTTCTGTAGGATCAGGATATAAATATGATCTGAACGCATTGCCCGCTGGTAAGTATTAGAGCGATTAAACAGTTCCAGGGACTATGTTTCCTCCTCTGTGATTTCAGTTTGCCCTATTGAAAAAAGATAGTTTAATAGAGACCCACCTGAGAAACAATTTACACTTCCTTGGGGGTAAGCGGGTCGGTATATATGGATTGGACGCTGAAGAACCTCCAAGCTACATTCCAGGCAAAGATAAAGAGTGATTTAGAAATCCTAAAATGGAGGGAGCAGGAATACACGCAAAAGAGTGATTCATTTTTCACTTGTTTTTTCACTTCATAGTTATGCACTCCAGATTATTCATGTCTTAACACTGTTAGAGGTGTATTTACACAGCATTGTCCAACGCTTTAAACTCACATCTCGGGTGATAATCTATTTAGCACTGAACCCCGATATATGAAAGTCTAAGATAAGTGTGTACACCTGGGCGTCCACCATGCCCTTACAAGGGTTCTAAGAAGCTCTGGAGTGATCTGAAACATTTCGCCTCGAGGGTGGGGCGGGGGAGGGACAGAGGGGGCGGTCTCCTGGCAGTCCACAGAGATGCAAGTGCGCATGCGCACAGCGCAGACCTTGGCTGATGCAACCACCCTTGCGCAAGCCCGGTCTACCGAGGGTAAGGAAGCCGACAGGGACCGAGTCAGGGCCAGGCAGCCGCCGCCCGCCCGGAAGAGTACAGAAGGGCCCGCCCGCTGGGCTCTGTTAGGGACGTTCAGTGGCGTAGAGCTGGCAGTGTTGCGGCAGTGTCCTAGTTCCCTATCCGGTTGCTTTCCGTCCGGCATCGCGCTGGCCCAGCAGCCATTTTGAACTGGGTTTGTCCCCGCGCCTGTTGCCTCCCCGGCCGGCCAGCGCTTCCGGGGCGCGTAGTGAGGGTTTTTGTAACGGTCTGTTTCTGGTGGAAAGTCACGCAGCTGCTGTGAGAGATTTCTGTATGGTGGAGAGGCCTCGAGCGGATTAGGGCGCTTCTTCCCCGCCGGGATGGATGTTGTTGCTGCCGCCACGTTCTGCGCCTGCCTTTCCGGACTGTGTTTTGCTGATCAAAGTCGAAGCCGCTGCCTTCTTTGGGTCTTCTGCTGGCCCGGGGACCGACTTGGGGCGCCGATTCCTCCGCAAGGCAAGGCTGGTACCGTGTAGGCCTCTCCGGACCCCGTAGGAGATCCGGCCGCCTAGTCTGCGCACTACGCCACAGGCTGCCAAGCAGGAGCCATGGAATCGGGAGCGAACCTGCCCAGGGGAAGGCCGTCGACCCGAGCGGGTCCTCTGTTCCGGCTGCCCTTCTTCCTTCGGCCCCCGCCGCCTGGCACTGGCAGGTTCCCCACACCTCCTGCTGCAGAGCAACCCCGAGACCACAAACCAGTTTGCTCTACCCAGACAGAGGCTCGGACCAGCTACTGGATGAAGCTGCTTTCCCAGCTCGTCGCGCCGCTTCCCAGCCTTCTTCAGAAACTCCTGATTTGGAGCCAGTTTTTGGGTGGCATGATTCCGACCAGATGGCTGGATTTCGCTGGAGGCTACAGCGCCTTGAGATCCCTGAGGGCTCGGGAGGAACTGGCCTCCCCCGCAGCGCAGAAACCTCTGAGTTCGCTGCAGCTGAACCCCTCAGCCGACTCAGCTGCCAGTCTGCTGGGCTGGGTAGAGGAGAGTTTCCACTGGCAGTGCTCATCCTCCGATCCAGAATTGGAACTGAAAGCCCAGGGAAGCGCCTCGGACTCTGAGGCCCATACTTTTCTCTTTGAGCAGCAGCTGTGGGGAGTGGAACTGTTGCCGAGTGGCCTTCACGCCCGGCTGTTCTCTGACCAGAAACTTAGCCTTTCCTCCTCCTGGCCTCGAAACATTCAGCACTTAAGCAATTTCAGCGCCGTCTCCTATTTGCTGAACCCCTCTTATCTGGACTGCCATCCCCGGGTAGAGCTTAGCTCTCAGAAGGGCATCCGAGGTGGTGAGCTAGTTGATTTCCAGACGGTAAGCCCAGAAACCAGCTGTCTGCCTGAGGACCATTCTCAGCCCCAGCCACTGAATGCAGAGATCACTAGCTCCTCCTGGCAGGAATGCCCACCTCTTTCTAGAGAAGGCCTGCCAGAAATTCACCATATTCGCACGAAACGGCTCGAATTCCTTCAGCAGGCTAACAAGGGGCAAGCGTTACCCACCCCCGACCAAGATCATGGTTACCACAGCCTGGAAGAGGAACACAGCCTTCTCCGGATGGATGCGAAGCCCTGCAGCGGTAGTCCGACACAGTGCATTCCCCCAGCTGGAGCCATTCCCGGAACTGCCCAGGAATCCACAGAAGAAAAAATAGAATTGATTCAAGAGGTTCCTCTTGCTTTGGAAAAACAGGGCCCTTTGGAAAGCTGTGCATCTTGTGAGGTACCTATGGAAAGAGAGCCTGGGGAGGACCAAATAAGTGTAGTTGACTCTTCAGACACAGAAAATGATCTTCCCATTTCTGCCAGACCTGCGTGTGGTAACAAACTGATAGATTACATTTTAGGAGGTGCATCCAGTGATCTAGAAACAAGTTCTGATTCAGGAGGTGAGGATTGGAATGAGGAAGCTGAGGATGATGGTTTTGATAGTGATACCTCTTTCTCAGAATCAGACCTTGAACAAGACTCTGAAGGGCTTCACCTTTGGAACTCTTTCTACAGTATAGATCCTTATAATCCCCAAAACTTTACAGCAGCGATTCAGACTGCTGCCAGAATTGTTCCTCCAGACCCTTCCGAATCAGAGAAGGATTTGTCTGACGGGTCTGACCTAGAGAATTCTCTCCAGACTGGAAGACTTCCTGAGTCTCCTGATCATAATTCTGGGGAGGAAGATGACTGGGAATCTAGTGCAGATGAAGCAGAAAGTCTCAGACTGTGGAACTCTTTCTGTAATTCGGATGACCCCTACAACCTTTTAAATTTTAAGGCTCCCTTTCAAACATCAGGGAAAAATTGGAAAGGCTGTCATGACTCAGAGAGGCCATCTGAGCCCGTTGTAGCCATGTCTGAGTGTCACACCTTACTTTCCTGTGAGTTGCAACTGTTAGGGAGCCGAGACAGTGAATTTCCAGACGTGGTACAGGGTGGGGCTTTTTCTGGAGAAAGACACACACATATCAAGAGGAAAAAGGTGGGTTTGTTTCTCCTTTTTTTGTATATGTATATTTTTATGTTTGTGTCTTTTAACTTGCCTGATAATTTGTACAGACTGGTTTGATATAGTTAAATATGGTGGCATGACTTTTCTGGAGGCATAACAGCACATATGTTTGAAGCATACCTCTAAGCTTCTTAAGTCCATATCTTTGGTTTGAGAAGTACCCCTGTTTCCCCCTCAAGTAGAGTGTTGTCCCTGTCCAAATAGAAAATGCCAGTGTGTACATGTTAGCAGAAAAGTGCCATTTTTGTTGGAGTTGGCAACTCTGAGCTCTATGCCTACAAGCTTCAACTTTCCACTCTTTTTTAAGGAACAGAAAAATTAAACCTTATGTGTACATGATTTAACTTTTTTCTGGAGGTTGGGAAGGTCCTAGTATAGCCATGGAGTTTTAAAATGTTAAATGTGGTGTTGTAATAAGTGGCTTTATTCCTGTCCATTTGAACCCAGAGGGATGATGGTACTTGGAAGCAAATCAGATTTACTTGGTTTTTGCCACGAAAGGAAACAGTTTGAGTATTAAAAATTCTGTGTATGACTGACATGATTTTGATTGCTGGTCAAAACAATACAGAAGATACTGCCTCTTCTTTAAGAATGCAGTACTACAACCTATGGACATGAACTAAGGTGGGGGAATGATGGTGGGGGGAGTAGAGGGTAGAGGGGAATAAAGGGAAAAAAAGAATGCAATACTAGTTACTATTAGCCAACTGCAATTTAATAATCATGTAAAACAATGATGGTCAACTTACATGGTTTATCTTAAGGAGTTGCTTCCAATTTCCAGGCTAATCTTAAAACTTTATTGAGTATTTTATTGTTCAACACATTGTCAGGTTAACTTTATTTTGGCAGTTTTTTGAGCTGCTTTTTTGTTTTCTCCATTGTTTATTCAGCTAAAGTTATTAATTGGAGAGAAATCCTCCCCAAACACACAGGATATCTTACTAATAGAGACAAAGTTTCTTTAGTTCCCTGTACCTTTATTTGGACAGAGGAGGGAGTGGATGACTTAATTATTGACTTCAGATTCTGCAATATGAGGGAGTTTCCAGTGGACAGTACCCTCATCCATTGGTTCCAAATGCATAATTTAATACTGGGAAACTATTCGTGGGATCTTTAAATGTGTTCATCTTATGTCTTAACCTGTAGATGCAAAATAAGTCATTAAAAATTAAGTTTTAGTTTACAGTTCTCTAAATGTCATCATAAAAGAGCTTTTTCTCTATCTTTTTAAGGGACCACTAACACAATGACTTATATAATGAATAGCTAAGAAATTGTCTGGAAATAGCATGAGCACTTGACACCTGGAGACCTGTGTTCCCTACTCTTAGTGGTTAGGTCCAAGGGACTTGGGAATGCAGCCAAACCTGGGAAGTAACTTGACCTCTCATGGCCTTGAATCACTGATTTGTCTGATGGGAATAGTAATAATACCATATGAGTTATTGCATAATTCAAATGAGACGAGTAAATAAAATTTGTAATTCATTGCCTTTACCTTTAAACGGTAGCTCTTATTGTTCAGGGACATCAGGCCAGCTGCATGTCTCATTTTAGCTTACTCATTGAGTAAAAATGAGATGAGTCAACTAGGTTTGAGACTATTGACTGAACTAGAAGCAACCTGTATAAAAAGATTATGTCTAAAATATGGTCAAATTATTTGACAGCCTTTGACTACTTGCCATTCTTCAGGTATATGGGAATAATTGGTACTGCCGAGTTCTTATAATGAAGCTCTCAGACCTGAGTTTAAAATGCATAACGTAGTCATAGTACAGATTGTGGAGCCAGACTCAGGATTTGAATCCTGATTATACTATATAGAAGCTGTGTGATTTGAAGAAGTCATTTAACTTCTCCATGTCTGTTTCCTTATCTACAATGGAGATGATAATAGTGCCCCATAGGGTTGATATGAGGATTAAATGAGATAAAAATTATAAAGTGCTTTGAAAAGAGCCTGGTATATGGTAAACACTATGTAAATGTTGTTATTATTTATTTTAGTGACAATGAACAGGGACACTAGGATGCAATACCTAGTAAAGGTTTACATACCTACTAATTGTCCTCGGGGGCATTTGTTGGCCTGATGTAAAGGGAATGAAAATGGTAGGCCACAGTGGAATTAGCTGATGTAACTATTAAACATACTTTAAAAGCAAGTACCTATTTACTCTTGAGTTTGATATCTTACAAAGAAACTTCTGCATTAGAAATTAAGTAGCAAATAACAGGGACTGTCACTCATTATGTGTGATCATGTATATGATAATATTCACTCTCATGTATGTATCACCATACATGGTGATACATATTGAGGAATACAAGGAGGATTTTTATCTTAACTACAAAGTCTCTTATAGTATTACAGCCTTAAAGGTACGTTAATTTTGCTGTACTTTGTAAGGTAAATTTCTCTTGTGTATTCTGATTACAAAAGTAATAATATAAGAATAGTATCGCCTCGACTGGTGTGGCTCAGTGGGTTGGGCGTTGTCTTGCAAACCAGAAAGGTGGAAAGGTCCCAGGTTCAGTTTCCCAGTAAGGGCACATACCTGGGTTGCGGGCCAGGTACCCATTGGGGGGTGTGCAAGAGGCAACTGATTGATGTTTCTCTCCTAATAAAAGCATTGCCTTCCAGGTGTATATTTCTGAAATCTTCTGTTTGGAAATATTTGTTATATTGGAAGAAGAGTATCACAGAATTACATTTCACTAAGGATTTTTAAAAAGTAAGGTTTAATAACATTAAGAAAGTCACAGTTCCTCATCTGTATTCATTTTATTGACATCAAAAACCAAAAAGGGAGAAGGTAGATGACAAGATGCCCACTGCTTCTTACTCAGATGCCATCTAGTCAGCACTCATTCTTTTTTTAACTTCCTTTTATAGTTGAGACCTCATATTCTAAAGAATTAGTAGCAAAAAGGGTTAATTACCTCAGTGATGATTATAAGATCTTAAAGAGTGATTAGTCTTTGTCTTTATAGGTAACATTCCTTGAAGAAGTTACTGAGTATTATGTGAGTGGTGACGAGGATCGAAAAGGACCATGGGAGGAATTTGCACGGGATGGATGCAGGTTCCAGAAACGAATTCAAGAAACAGAAGATGCTATTGGATATTGCTTTACATTTGAGCACAGAGAAAGAATGTTTCGTAGACTCCAGAAAACATGCTTCAAAGAACTTGATGTTTTGCAGCCGTGTTCAGATGGTTTGATAGCCTCTGGCCCTAGTGTACTCCTACTCTAGAGGTTTCTTTTAAAACAAAAATTGGCAGCTGTCCTTTGACTTTATTTTAAGAGGATATGCGGCTTGGATCCAGCAACCTCGTTTAATATTGTTTTGCAGCATATCCCACTCAGAAACGTCCGGGATTGAAGCCAAGCCCTGATAATGAAGGATGACATAGTGTGATTTATAATCCTCCCCTGTTTTATTTAGTCGAATGAGTTTTTGGATGTTGTTTGTTTATTGAGATGAAGAGGGAAACTTTTAAGGTGTAATTTTGCACTTCAAAACTTATTTTCTTGGGAAACAATATAGGGTTCAAAGCCCATTTTCCATTTAAATTATGTGTACCTGTTTAAAAACTTTGGGCCCTTTTTTGGCCCTCTAACATTCTGAAATTAATGGGCTTTTATGTTTTCTTTGTATTTTCTTATTTCAGTGACTTGGCCCTTCTACCTTAAGGCTCAGAAAATAATCTTATATATGCTATCAATTTAAGATACATCATCTTGTGTCACTTTTATTTTTCTTTGAAGAATAATTTGGGCTGAAAAATATGTGGTGGGTTTTTATTTTTAGATTAAGTTATACCTAATATACTTCCAAGGATTGCCACAAAACCGTGTGTGGTACTCTGTTACTTTGGGAAAACTGTATCTTTTTGCCACATTTTAACATCTAATATATTTAATTTCTGTACAAACTTTTTTGGAGAGGGTTCTGTATATGTTATTGTAGTTTCCAGTTAACTTTTTTTTTTTATCTTAACAGATGGGAATTGTAAAAGATACCAGAAAGTAATAATTATATCATAGGCATTTATATATTTATTTTTTAACTAAAAACCTACACTTTTCCTAGGAAGAAGATAGGGGATATCAGAGCAATTTGGTTTTGGTTATATATGCTCTCAGCAGAAAATCAGTGTTACTAATGTCCGGCCTCAGCACTGTCACTTTTCAAACCTGTCTGGGTGACACCATAAACTTGGAAATGGGCAGTTCTGAATTTTCCAGTTTGAGATGTAAAATAGAGACTTCAGCTAGTATCCAAGTTTATTGTGTTCTATTTCAATAAAGAGAAGGAATAATGAGAGAAGCAAGGCCTATACTTTCAGGTAAGGACAGAACTATAGGTTTAACAACTATAAAGTCTTAGTATCTGTAGCCCAATGTTTGCATTTAAATCCAAGTTTTTGCTGTGACTGCTTGGCTTATGTAGGTAGCTCTATATGGTGTGCATCTGTTAGGCTGAGGGAATTATCCAGCTCCTTTAGCGGTCTGCTTTTAGTCCATGTGCCTCCTGTCACAGGTAATGGAAAACATGAGTGGGATAGATGACCTCTTAATTTTTAACCTGTTTCAGTGTGGGGACAATTTTTCATCAGAAGAGCTTGCAGAGTTACTACCTCAGTTAGTAATCTACCTGATTATTATTTTATTTCTATCTGGTTTGCTCTGAGAACTGCCTCTAGTGTCTATAATGTGTATGTACACACATACATAAACACACTGAGAGCACAACAACACAGAAGTTGGTCACATTTTTTCAGAGCCCGTAGTCGAGGTGTTTTGTGCTCCTCCACTTTAGGTGATCATAGAGAAAACATAACACTATGAAGCAGGCTGGTTCCAGGCACCAGCTGTGTCACGTGGGAAGAAGGCATTATTTGCCTTGAAGAAAGCTTTTTGAAAATGCAAAGGCATTCTTTTAAAAACAGAATGAAGTATGCTATTTTATGTCAGAAATTTAGTTTGTGTTTTGTGTTTCTGAAATCTAGCACCTCTGCCCTATTTAAGGATATCTTGACATTAATTGGATTGTGGGAAACCCGTTGGGATTCCAACTTCAACCTTACTACCAAATGAACAGCAGCAGGTTGTTGAACAATTCTCCCATGTACCACCCTCCTTTAAAAGAACTAATCAGAGGGTGATGAGAGAGACAGAAGGGACCATTTTTAAGTTGGATTGAAGGAGAACAATTGTTGTTAGTTTCATCCCAATCCTAGCTGTTAAAACAAAGTTAAACCTCCATCTTAAGGAAATCCTTGGAAATTTTAATCAAACAATTTATACATTTAAAGTCTTGCAATGGTGCTTTAAGTGTCAAAGAAGCATATGAAAAGCTTTGTACAGACAGGCAAAATTTCTCTTTTTGAGTGTTGAAATCTAATAACAGCACCTCTTCATCATTAACTTGAAATCAATGCTATCAGATTTTATTTTTTTATAATTTAAGGAAGGTGAATTTAGGGGACTAGAAGACTTCTAAATTGGCTTCTACTGATCCAGTGAGTAAAATATAACGTTTGTTGGGATTTTATAGTAAAATTTTGTATATAACTTAACTAATCTGTAAAATATAATAAATATATTTGCAATTATTAAATATGTGACTGGTTTATCTTTGTATTTTATGTTTCATAACACTTTACATTGGTTTCAGAATTACTGAGCAGGATTTTCAGGTTTAAATAAGGTATTTTTGTAGAAGCTTGGAGGGGCTGGACATACTTGTGTGGTTTAGAAAGGCCATGTGACATGTAATGTGCATCTCAGCTGACTGAAGGGCAGGAATGGCGATGGGGTAAATATTGCAATTGCAAATGACGTTTTAGTAGTAGGAAGGAGAATTTGGTTCCTTGAGTATGAAAGGTCCCACTTAGAGACTGGGGATTAGAATCTAAAATTGATTCCAACCATCTATTTCTGCTGCAAAGAAAACAGTAAAATTCATATGCTGGTGTTAGCATAGAGTTTCTCCTAAGTAGGGAAATCTGTGTCTCTTATTTTGTGATAATTAATGATAACCATGGTTTTGTAGATCGTGATGATCTCCCGTGTATAATTTTGAATCTGATGTTACCATCAGATCAAACACCTTTTATCCTGAAAAAAGGAGAGACATTTGGATTATAGCAAGCCTGTTAATAGAGTAGGCATATGGATTTTCCTAGCTATTGAAGAAAATTTAAAAGTATATTCCTGAACTGGAAGGAAAAAAACTAATAGTTGCAGATAATTAGCACTTAGCACAAATTGAATTGGCAGCCCTAGGTTATTCTTACCATCTTGGGGTTAATTTAAGCATTTTTGGATGTCTTTCCAGGGAGATATATGCAAATAGCTATACCAAGGTTGGTATAGCTTGGTATTCATACCAAGCCAGATTTATTGCATGACTGTCTTGATGTATAAATTGTGCTGTGTGCTTTTTGTACTTTAACAGAAAGTTCAAAGCAAATACTTAATTGTTGACCCAAGAAGTTTTGATAGTTACACATAGAATTTGGTCTCATTCACATTTCCTTTGGATCCTTTATATCGCTTTTGAAAATAATGGACATACTTAATTTTTTCTCATAAAAAGTGTCATTTATGAAAGTACCTAATATAGAGTTATATAAAGGTATTCTTAGTACTGTCTAAAAGTAAGTATGCTGCCCATGGTGCCATTTTGAGGTGAGAGACTTAATTTCTTTTTATGTGTATAAAGAGGTTTTTGATAGACCGTCATTTAACTGATTATGAAATAAAAACTTTCAGGTGTTTGGAATTTTCCTATGTCGGAAATTAGGATTCTTTACTTACAGACTTAGCTGAGTGCTCTGTGATCAATACAAAACAGACTTTTTCTCCTTGGATTTGCTCCAGCAAGACTGTTTGTGTGGATCAGTTATGAACTTTAAAATATGGAGGCAGCATGACATCAAGATCTAAATAGGTATAATAAATAGGATAAATAGAGATCTCTTTTAACCTTGTTCACTTTGAGGATATATCAAACAAGCTTTCAATTAAAATGTTTCAGTGACAGGTTTGATTTGGGGAATTCAGAGAAATAATTTCACACATGGAATGAGAACACGCAGAGGTGGGGGTATGTGCTGCTATGTAACATCTGAGTTACATCAGTGTTTTACCATTGGTAGACTCCTGCATCTAAGCAGGGATGGAAAGGGGGTGGCTGGACCCATGGGGAGGGTGCCTTAGAGATCTAATGAGAATCTAAAGTCTAGAAAGCTGAGCTATAAAGGAAGAAGTTTTGGAGCTATTTTTCAGATTTTATTCTTTTAATCTTTTATTTTACCCTTCCCTTCATCCCAGTATTATCTTTTTCCTACGGTTTCCTCCTGTCTTTGCAGAATTCTTTTTCACTGCTGTTTTATTTTATAGATCCTTACCTAGAAGAAGGAAGAGGACCTTCTCAATATAAGAACAGCACAGTTGCCAAGGTTTGTGTTTCTTAGAGATACTTTACATGAAGAAGAAAGGACCTCACAGAGTTCTTAAATCTCTTCAGAGCTTATCCCACATTTTCCAACCAGAACATTAGGTTAATGTATACACTTTGAGACTGGAATAACTAGCAGAAGTATTCCAGGGGTGTTCGGGGTCCAAGTAAAGCTGGATTATGCTGCTTTGAGTCATGCTTGCTTTTCTTAATTGAGTCCATACATTGGCTCTGAAAGCAAAAACTGGAGAGGAGTCCCAAAAGAGTTTTGAAAAAAGCTCATCTGGATATATGTTCTGAAATGGTTGTTAAAAAAATTTTTCATCAAGAGAAGACTAGCTCCTCTTTGGATCTCAAATATTCCTTCCAAGAGACCTCTTACCACCCAAACCACCAACCCTGCCCTTCCCGTAATTTTCCTTTTAAAATTACGCTCACTCTGACCTCATTTTGTTAACATTTTTACTTGTTGTCTGCTGCCACCCTCACCGGTCTGTAAACTCCGAGAGAGCAGGAGTGTGTCTTATTGTATGTCTTATTTATTCTGAGCACAAAGCCTAGAACTGTGCTCAGGACATCATAGATAGTCAACAGGTATTTGTTAAATGAGTTAATAAACTTACCTATCATCTAGCGTCTACCGAGGGTTCATCAACACCGCCATGTCTGATGAGAAACAAATGTTCCACAATCATAGATGATGTAGAATCACAGAACTGAAAGGTCCTTAGAGAGAAGCTGCATACGCTCTAAATTTGTAGAATGTAATTACAAATTTTAGTGTGGCTAGGGATACCACATCAATTAATTTGAATGTCATTAATAAGGAGCAGGTTACTTTATGAATTTAATATATAATCAAATCAGCTGAGACTTTTTCTCTTGTAATTAATAATCTGTATTGGAGTATAAAAGTATTCTTCCCACTGCACCAGAGGTTTCAGTCCCACTCCCTTTTGACAAAAGATTAGCTTTGGATCGCTAGAGATCCTTTGTTAATTCCACTAGATGGTGTTACCAACTCGGAGTGCCTGGTGGATCCTTATTAACCTAATGGCCGTTGCTAGCTTGGAGATCATTTCTCAGTATAAATGATCAAGATGGAAAATGTCCTAGCTTGTAGTAACTACCTAGAATTGGGGGCTGTTTCTTATGTAAGAACCAAGAGTTATATTTGTATTTGAACGCGACCAGTGAATAAAATGAATATAGTGATTTAGGAGACTGCAGGTGACATCTGAGAGTCTGGCATGGATATTTGCTGGGTTTTGTGTATTGGAATTTTCCAGTTAGGGCTTTATTTTTACTGGACTGTTGGCTCAGCATTCAGCTTTGTATAGCATTCCTGTGCATCAGGGCAGTCATTCTCAGTGAGAGGAGAGAGACGGTGCCACACTGCTCAGGGCATGGAGAATCACTATGTCTGATTATGGTCAGCTAGCTGTACACGTGATTGGCCTGGAAGGAAGTAAAGAGCCTCAAGAACTGTTGGGCTGGGTTTTCATGCTGATGTTCCCCGTTTCCCTTAGAGCTAGTAGCCAAGGCCCGGTGGATAACCAGGACTGCCCTCTGGTAGGTTGGGTTGGCTCTAAGGGGCTGCCCTGGACCCACTTGCTTGCAGGGGTACAGAATGGAAGCCGTTGTATGTTTGCATACAGTCCCCCTGTGCCTGCAGTGACCAAGGCACCTTGCGACTGCATTATTGTGGTACTTTTCCTTTTATTTCAGCTTGATTTAACTGAGTAGGGAGGAGAGTAAGAGGTGGGTTTTTTTTTTATACCTTCAGGAATTTACAGAGGAGGTTTATTTATTTATTTTTTTATGTTTATTTTTTATTTTTTAAAAATATATTTTATTGATTATGCTATTACAGTTGTCCCTTTTTCCCCTCTTCACTCCCCTCCACCCTGCATATTCTCTCCCATCTACATTCCCCCCTTTAGTTCATGTCCATGTGTCACACTTATAAGTTCTTGGCTTCTACATTTCCCATACTATTCTTGCCCTCCTCCTGTCTATTTTCTACCTACCGTCTATGCTACTTATTCTCTGTACCTTTTCCCCCCTCTCTCCTGCTCTCACTCCCCTGTTGATAACCCATGTGATCTCCATTTCTGTGGATCTGTTCCTGTTCCAGTTGTTTGCTTAGTTCATTTTTGTTTTTGTTTTAGATGTGGTTGTTAATAATTGTGAGTTTGCTGTCATTTTACTATACATGTTTTTTATCTTCTTTTTCTTAGATAAGTCCCTTTAACATTTCATATAATAAGGCTTGGTGGTGATGAACTCCTTTAACTTGACCTTATCTGGGAAGCACTTTATCTGCCCTTCCATTCTAAGTGAAAGCTTTGCTGGGTAGAGCAATCTTGGATGTAAGTCCTTGCCTTTCATGCTTTTGAATACTTTCCAGCCCCTTCTTGCCTGTAAGGTCTCTTTTGAGAAATCAGCTGACAGCCTGATGGGAACTCCTTTGTAGGTAACTCTCTCATTTTGTCTTGCTGCTTTTAAGATTCTTTCCTTATCTTTAATCTTGGGTAACTTAATTCTGATGTGCCTTAGTGTGTTCCTCCTTGGGTACAACTTTTTTGGGACTCTGAGCTTCCTGGACTTCCTGGAAGTCTATTTCCTTTGACAGATTGGGGAAGTTCTCCTTTATTATTTGTTCAAATAACTTTTCCACTTGTTGCTCTTCCTCTTCCCCTTCTGGTACCCCTATAGTTTGGATGTTGGAACGTTTAAAGATGTCTTGGAGGTTCCTAAGTCTCTCCTCATTTTTTTGAATTCTTGTTTCTTTATTCTTTTCTGATTGGATGTTTCTTCCTTCTGGTCCACTACATTGATTTGAGTTCCACTTTCTTCCCATCACTGTTGGTTCCCTGTACATTTTCCTTTATTTCACTTAGTGTAGCCTTCATTTTTTTTATCTAATTTGTGACCAAATTAAGCCAATTCTGTGAGCATCCTGATTACCAGTGTTTTGAACTGTGTATCTGATAGGTTGGCTATGTCTTCGTCACTTAGTTGTATTTGTTCTACAGCTTTGATCTGTTCTTTCGTTTGGGTCATTTTTTTTTTTTTTTGGCTTTTCGCATATGTTACATAGTGAGGGATGGAGCCTTAGGTGTTCATCAGGGCGAGTCAACCCCATAACTGGGTTGTGACACTGTATGTGGAGAAGGGGTCCAAGAGGGAACAGTGTCATTTTTGGTGTTTCCAACAAGCAAATTGGGCCCTTCTGGTGCTGATTCCCGGGTAGGTGAGCTTGTGTATGTTCTAGGACCCTGTGGGTCTCTCCAATGAAGTCTCCTGTGAGGCTGGGAGTTTCTCCTGGCACCTTAACCCCCACAGGTGTTTTTAGTCGGTGTTTTGAGGCTTTATTTCCCAGTGCTGGGACCCTGGCTTTCTTGGTCTGTCTTGTTCCCCAGTTTCATCTGGTTTATCTGCGCGCGAATGTGGGACTGCCTGGGGTCTGCCAGCCGCCTTGTGCGCCGCTCCTCTCCACAATCCTCTGCCTTGCTGGGGCCGCCAACTGCCGCCTTGCCATGAGTCCTCTCTTCCTGGCCACCCGACTGCACCCCTTCCTACCAGTCTGGATGAATGTGTCTACTTTAACTCCTTGGTTGTCGGACTTCCATACAGTTCAATTTTCTTCAGTACTGGTTTTTTTTTTTTTTTTAATTGTTGTTGTCCTTATTTTGGTTGTGTGAGGAGACACAGTATGTCTACCTACGCCTCCATCTTTGCCGAAGTCCTATTTATTTATATTTTGTTTTACTGCTGATTGTTGTATTTTCTAAACATCCACCTTGGAACAGAGTCTTTTTCCCAGGACAACCTACCAAAAGTCACAGCTGTATTGGTCTACAAGGGTTTACCCCAGTACTGCCTGAGAGATGGCCATCTTTCTTGAGCAACACTGAATTACAGAAGAAAAGTCCTGCTGGGCAGTCAAAATGTTGAAACAAGTACATGTTCTTGCAATTAACTTCCCAGGTTGTATCAAATGGGATGATAAATTACATTAAATCAGTGTCCCTTCTTATCCCTCTCATTCAGCAAAGACTCCCTCAGGGTCATTGGGGAATATTCACCTTCCTTGGTTAATCAGGTTCATCTCCCCTCTCAGGGGTGTTTCACCTTTTGGCATCTCTGGGCCACACTGGAAGAAGAAGAGTTGTCTTGGGCCACACATTAAATACACAAACAGTAACGAAAACTGATGAGCAAAAAAAGTTGTAAGTAATTTACAGTTTTGTGTTGGGCCACATTCATAGCCATCCTGGGCCATGTGCGCCCGTGAGTCGGACACCCCTGCAAAGGCTTCCCTGCTGAAGACTCCATCTGTGTATCTTCATAGTTCATCTCGTTTTCAGTATTAACAGCACCCTGCCCACCTTTTTATCACTGTTCATGTCACATTGAATTGTAATCATGGTTTGCACTTTCTTTTCCTCCTGTACACTGTGGTACATCTTTGGTGGAAGGGTTCTCTACACAGAGATCAGAATGTCTTGGGTACACAATAAACTTATCTTTAATTCAAGTGACAGTTTCCATAGCCACCTTCTGATGCATAGACTCTTCCCCCAACTCACCCATACAACAATTAAATAATTTATTAGTTTGTGTTTCAAAGAGACAAATGTGTGAAAAGGTCTATATTCAGTGTATATATTGTATTTATTTATAGTACTGGAGGTATTTTTAAGAAGCTGGTATTACTAGTGATGACTTTAAGCCTAAGGTTTTAAATCAGTTGATGTTATATCTTCATTACTGATCTTTCAAGTAACAGCATGAGGGTTAGTGAACTTGCACGGTGGTATGAAAAGCACTTCTTAGCATTCATATACAATTTTCCTAGAGAGTTAAGAACATTTTTATCAGCTTATTGATGTGTAACTTACAATAAAATTAATCAATTTTAAGTATACAATTCAGTGAGTTTTGGCAAACATATAAATACTACCACAATCAAAACAGAGCATCTGCATTACCCCAAAAAGTTCCCTCATGCTCTTTTGTATTCACCAACCTTCAGTTTTTGGCAGCCATTGATCTGCTTTTTATCACTGTTTCACCTTTTCTAGAATTTCATAAAAATGGTGTCATACGTACAGGATGTACCTGTTTCATGTCTGGCTTTAATCTAGTGTGACGCTTTCGAAATTCATTGATGCTGTTAAGTATATCAGTAGTCGCTCCCTCTTTACGGCTGAGTAGTGTTCCATTGTATGATTATACTATGGTTCATCTGTTTACTAGTTGAGGAACAGTTGGTTTATTTGAAATTTGTGGTTATGAGGAAAGCTGCTATAAGCATTTGCATACAAGTATGCTGTGGACATGCATTTTCATTCCTTTTAGATAAATTTAGGAGTGAGATTGCCAGATCATATGGTAAGTGTATGGTTAACTTCATAAGAGAACTTCCACTTGTCAGCAATGTATGAGAGGTCCAGTTGTCTTACATCCTTACCAGCACTTGGTTTTGTAAGTCTTTTAAAGTTAAGCTTTTCTAGTGGGTTTGTAATGACACCTTATTTTGGTGTAAATTTGCATTTCCTTTATGTTTAATGACATGGAGCATCTTTTTATATGTTTACTTGCAATGACAAATACCTTTTTTGGTATAGTATGTGTTTAGATCTTTTGTCTTTTTTAAAAAAATATATTTTATTGACTATGGTATTACAGTTGTCTGATTTTTTTCCCTTTGTGTTCCCCTCCACCCTGTACACCCTTCCCACCCACATTACCCCCCTTTAGTTCATGTCCATGGGTCGTACATATAACTTCTTTGGCTTCTACATTTCCTATACTATTCGTAACCTCCCCCTGTCTATTTTCTACCTACCATTTATGCTACTTATTCTCTGTACCTTTCCCTCATTCCTGTCCTCCCCTTCCCCATTAATAACGTTCCACTTGATCTCCATTTCTGTGATTCTGTTCCTGTTCTAGTTGTTTGGTTAGTTTTGTTTTTGTTTTTTACTTTGTTTTTAAAAAATTTATTTATTTATTTTCAGACAGAGGGGAAGGGAAAGAGAAAGAGAGGGAGAGAAACATCAATGTGTGGTTGCCTCTCACGTGCCCCCAACTGGGAACCTGGCCTGCAACCCAGGCATGTGCCCTGACTGGGAATTGAACCAGTGACCCCTTGGTTCACATGCTGACGTTCAATCCACTGAGCCACACCAGCCAGGGCTTGTTTTGTTTTTTAGGTTTGTTTGTTAATAACTGTGAGTTTGTTCTTATTTTACTGTTCATGTTTTTGATCTTCTTTTTCTTAGATAATCCCTTTAACATTTCATATAATAAGGATTAGGCGATGGTGAACTTCTTTAACTTGACCTTATTTGGGAAGCACTTTATTGCCTTTTCCATTCTAAATGATAGCTTTGCTGGATAGAGTAATCTTGGATGTAGGTCCTTGCCTTTCATGCCTTTGAATACTTTTTTCAAACCCCTTCTTGCCTGCAAGGTTTCTTTTGAGAAATCAGCTGATAGCCTTATTGGAACTCCTTTGGAGGTAACTCTCCTTTCCTCTTGCTGCTTTTAAGATTCTCTACTTATCTTTAATCTTGGGTAATGTAATTATGATGTGCCTTGGTGTGTGCTTCCTTGGGTCCCACTTCTTTGGGACTCTCTGAGCTTCCTGTACTTCCTGGAAGTCTATTTCCTTTGCCAGATTGGGGAAGTTCTCTGTTATTTTTTCAAATAAGTTTTCAATTTCTTGCTTTTCCTCTTCTCCTTCTGGCACCCCTATGATTCAGATGTTGGAACATTTAAAGATATCCTGGAGGTTCCTAAGCCTCTCCTCATTTTATTCTTGTTTCTTCATTCTGTTCTGGTTGAATGTTTCTTTCTTCTGCTCCAAACCGTTGATTCGAATCCTAGTTTCCTTCCATCACTGTTGGTTCCCTGTACATTTTCCTTTATTTCTCTTAGCATAGCTTTCATTATTTCCTCTAATTTGTGACCATATTCAACCAATTCTGTGAGCATACTGATTACCATTGTTTTGAACTGTGCATCTGATAGGTTGGCTATCTCTTCGTTGCTTAGTTGTATTTGTTCTGCAGCTGTGATCTGTTCTTTCATTTGGGCCATTTTTTTTTGTCTTGGCACGCCTGTTACGTAGTAAGGGGCAGATCCTTAGGTGTTCACCAGGGTGGGGCAACCCAGGTCACTAGGTTGTGATTCTATGTGGGGGAGGGGTCCAAGAGGGAACAATGCCACTTGCTCAGCTCTTGGCAGGCTTTCAGTCACTTCCTCTGCTACCCACAAGCAAATTGGGCCCTTCTGGTGCTGATTTTTGGGTGGGTGGGTTTGTGTACATTCTAGGACTCTGTGGGTCTCTCCAATGAACTCTCCTGTGAGGCTGGGAGTTTCTCCCACCACCGCAACTCCCACAGGTGTATTTCAGTCAGAGGTTGTGAGGCTTTATTTCCCCACACTCGAACCCTGGGTTTCATGGTCTGTCTCCCTCCCCAGTCGTTCCTCCCAGTTTATCTGCACATGAATGTGGGACTGCCCAGTCCTCAAGCCGCTGTCTTGCTTGGTCCACCAGCCACTGCCTTGCCCACCCCAGTCCTCCAGCTGCTGCCTTGCTGCTAGTCCTCTCCACCAGGCTGCCCATCTCCGCCCCTCCTACTGGTCTGGATAAATGTTTCTTCTTTAACTTCTTGGTTTTCCGACTTCCATACAGTTCAATTTTCTGTCAGTTATGGTGGTTTTTTGTTTTTAAATTTGTTGTTGTCCTTTTGGTTGTGCGAGGAGGCACAGTGTGTCTACCTAGGCCTCTGACTTGGCCGAAAATCTTTTTGTCTGTTTTAAAACCAAGTTGTTTGTTTGCATGTATGTGTGGTTTTCAACATATGCTAGATATAGGTCCCTTATCATATAAATGATAATATTATATATTTGTAAATGTTTTCTCCCAGTCTGTGACTTGCCTTTTTATTTTTGTAACAATGTCATTTGAAGAACAAAACTCAAAAACTTTTCAGAAGCCCAATTTATCAATTTTTTTTCTTCTGTAGTCCATGATTTTTGTATCCTATCACAGAAACCTTTCCCTAATGCAAGGTCATGGATATTTTTGCTGTTTTCTTCTGGAGGAATTATTAACATTTAAGTCTATGACCCTAACCTTGACACCTCTGTTAAAAATTAATTGACCATATATTTGGGTCTGTTTCTGGACCCTCTGTTCTATTTCATGTTCTGTATCTTTGTCCTTCCTAAATACCACAGTCATTTATTTGATTACTGTAACTTTATAGTAAGTCCTAACGTCACTTTTTTTTCAAAATTGTTTTGGCTATTCTAGGGCGTTTGCATTGATATTTGAATTTTATTTAATTAATTTATTTTCTAAAGATTTTGTTTATTTTTAGAGAGAGGGGAAGGGAGGGAGAAAGAGGGGGCAAGAAACGTCATTGTGAGAGAGAAATATTTATTGGTTGCCATTTGTATGCACTCTGACCAGGGACTGAACCTGCAACCCAGGTGTGTGTCCTGGTCTGGAATATAAATGTCAACTCTGGTCAGGGCTATTGAACTGTGTGGATTTGAGTTTTAGTGCTGTCTTATTAATTCTACAAAAAAGAAAAAAGGCAGCTGAGCTATTGAATGAGATTACATTGACTTTATAGATGGATTTAGGACAAGTTGATAACAATATTGAGTATTCTTATTCATAAATGTAGTATATCCCTCCACTTATTTAGGTCTTTTAAAATTTCTCTCAGCAGTGTTTGTAGTTTTTAGTATACTAATCTTGCACATATTTTATTACCTTTAGCCCTATATATTTCCTACTTTTTATAATCCAAATATCATTGGAGGTTTTTTTAAAAAAGATTTTATTCATTTATTTTAGAGAGAGGGGAATATAGAGAAAAAGAGAGTGAGAGAGCCCTGGCTGGTGTGGCTCAGTGGACTGAGTGCCGGCCTGCAAACCAAAGGGTCACTGGTTTGATTCCCAGTCAGGGCACGTGCCTGGGTTGCAGGCCAGGTCCCCACTTGGGAGCACGTGAGAGGCAACCACACATTGATGTTTCTTTCCCTCTCTTTTTCCCTCCCTTTCTCTAAAAATAAATAAATAGAATATTTTTTTAAGAAAAGAGAGGGAGATAAATAATGATGTGTGATAGAAACATCAGTCAGGTGCTTCTCACTTGCGCCTCAAGGGGGGACCAGTCCCTCAACCCAGGCATGTGCCCTGACTGGAAATCGAACTGGTGACCTTTCTACTTTGTGGGATAATGCCCAACCAACTGAGCTATGCCAGTCAAGGCTAAATATTTCCTATTTTTAATGGTATTATAAGTTGTACTTTTTTCAGTTCAATTTCCAATTATTTTCGTATATTGAACTCGTATCCTGACTGTTAGGATTTTTTACACTGATCATCACATTGTAGATTAAAAACCAGTTTTTCTCCTTTCTTTCCCATATGTATGCCTTTTTTTTTCTTGCCTTCTTGTACTGGGTAGGATATTTAGTACATTGTTGAATAGAAGTGGTGAGAGCAGACATCCTTGTCTTGTCAATAGGATTGGTGCTATCTTGTCTTTCATTCTTGATGTTGATAATTTATGTCTTCTCACTCTCTTTTTTTCCTTATCATTCTGGCTAAAGCTTTGTCAATTTCATTGATATTTTCAAAGAACCAGCTTTCATTTATTTTCCTCTGTTGTTTTTATTTTGTTTTGCTCTGTTTTGTGTTCTAGTCCACTGGATTCTGATTTGCATCTGAAAGTCTGTTTCCTTCTATATTCTTTGCATTTAATTTGATTTCCTAATTTATTTTTTTGCAAGATTTTATTTATTTATTTTTAGAGAGAGGGGAAGGAAGGGAGGAGAGGGAGAGCAACATTGATGTGCAAGAGATACATGGATTGGTTGCCTCTCACATCCCCCTAACTGGAGACTTGACTCTTAACCTAGGCATGTGCCCTGACTGGGAATCGAACTTGTCATATATTGGTTTGCAGGCCAGAACTCAATCCACTGAGCCACCCCAGACATGGCTTTTTCTAATTTCTTAAGGTGAAGATTAGACCACTGTTTCAAAACTTTTTTTTCCTTCTAAGTGCACAATCCTATAAATTCCCCTATAAGCACTGCTTTAGCTGCTCCTCAAATATGTTTATATGTTATGTTTTCATTTTAATTTGGCTCAAGATATTTCTGATTTCCCTATGCTTTCTTTTTGACCCATGAGATTTATTTTTATTTTATAATTTTTTTCAATTATAGTTCACACTCTGAAATATTTTGTATTAGTTTCAGATGAACAGCATAGTGGTTAGATAGTCATATACTTTACAAAGTGATTCCCCTATGTATGGTGCCAGGTGGGTATGTATGTATGTACCATATGAATGGTACCTGGCACCATACATAGTTATAATATTACTGACTATATTCCCTGTGCTGTATTTTGTAACTACCAATGTACTTCTTAATCCCTTCACCTTTTTCAATCAGAACCCCCAAACCTCTTTCCTCTGGCAACCATCAGTCTGTTCTCTGAAACTATGAATCTGCTTCTATTTTGTTTGTTCATTTATTTGGTTCTTTAGATTCCACATAATATTTCATTCCTTTTTATGGCTGAGTTAATATTCCATGGTATAAATGTACTACCACTTTTTTAAATCTACTTGTCTCCTGATGGGCGCTTGGGTTGCTTCCAAATCTTGGCTATTGTAAATAATGCTGCAGTGAACATAGGGGTGCATTTATTCTTTTGAATTAGTGTTTTGAGTGTCTTCGGATATATACCTAGCAGTGGAATTGCTGGGTAATACAGCAATTCCATTTTTAATTATTTGAGGAATCTCTGTACTGTTTCCATAGTGGCTGCACCAATCTGCATTCCCGCAATAGTGCATGAGGTTTGCCTTTTCTCTACATCCTCACCAATATTTGTTGTTTGTTGATTTATTGATGACAGCCATTAGGACAGGTGTGAGGTGATATCTCACTGTGGTTTTAATTTTCATTTCTCTGATGCTTAGTGATGTTGAGCGTCTTTTCGTATGTCTATTGACCATCTGTATGTCCTCTTTAGAAAAGTGTCTGTTCAGGTCCTCTGCCCATTTTTTAATTGGATTGATTTTTTTTTAGTCCCCGCTTCTCTGTTTGTTTGTTTGTTTGTTTTTTTGGTGTTGAATTGTATGAGTTCTTGATAAATTTTGGATATTAACCCTTTATATCAGATGTGTAATTGGTGAATATTTTCTCCCACTCAATAGGTTATACTTTTGTTTTGTTGATGGTTTCCTTTGCTGTGCAAAAACTTTTTAGTTTGATGTAGTCCCATTTGTTTATGTATTTTTTGTTTCCCTTACCTGAGGAGATGTATCTTAAAAAAATATTATTAAGAGAAATGTCAGAGAATATATTGCCTATGTTTTCTTCTAGGAGTTTTATGGTTTTGAGTCTTATGTTTGTTTTTATTTGATTTTATCTTTGTATATGGTGTAAGAAAGTGGTATAATTTCATTTTTTTTGCATGTATCTGTCCAATTTTCCCAACGCTATTTATTGAATAGAATGTCTTTACTCCATTGTATGTTGTTGCCTCCTTTATCACATATTAATTGACCATATAGGTGTGGGTTTATTTCTGGGCTCTCTATTCTTATCCATTGATCTATGTGTCTGTTTTTATGCCAGTACCAGGCTGTTTGATTACTGTAGTCTTGTAGTATGGTTTGATATCAAGTGGTGTGATATCTCCAATTTTGTTCTTTTTCAAGATTGCTGTGGCTATTTGGGGTATTTTATGTTTCCATATAAATTTTTGTATTATTTTTTTCTAGTTCTGTGAAAAATTCCATTAGTAGTTTGATAGGAATTGCATTGAATCTATAGATTGCTTTGCATATTAATTCTGCCTCTCCATGAGCACGTTTTAGCTTCCATTTATTTGTATCTTCTTCAATTTCTTCCTTCAATGTACTATAATTTTCTGAGTATAGGTTTTTTTACCTCCTTGGTTAAATTTATTTTTAGGTATTTATTTTTTATGCAGTTGTAAATAGGATTTTTTTTGGTTCTCTTTCTGATTGTTCATTATTTGTATATAAATATGCAACTTATTTCTGAATATTTGCTCTGTATTCTGCTACTTTACTGGGTTCATTTATCACTTCTAGTAGTTTTTTGGTGGACTCTAGCATTCTTTGTATGTAGTATCATATCATCTGCAAATAATGACAGTTTTACTTCTTTTTTTCCAATTTGGATGCCTTTTATTTCTCCTTCTTGACTTATTGCTGTGGCTAGGACTTCCAGTAATATGTTGAATAAGAGTGGTAAAAGTGGACATTCCTGTCTTGTTCCTGATCTTAAAGAAAATGCTTTTATTTATTTTTTATTTTATTATTTTTAATGTTTTTTTATTTTTTATTTTTTTATTTTAATTGTTGTTCAAGTAGAGTTTTCTGTTTTTTATCCCCATTCCAGAAGAAAATGCTTTTAATTTTTCCTCATTGAACTCTGGGTTTGTCATATATGGCCTTTATTATGTTGAGGTTTGTTCCCTCTGTTCCCACTTTGCTGAGAATTTTTTATCATAAAAGGGTGCTGCTGCCATGGCTGAGTAGCTCAGTTCGTTAGAGCATTGTCCCTATACACCAAGGTTGTGGGTTTGATCCTCAGTCAGGGTACGTATAAGAGTCAACCAATGAATGCATAAATAAGTGGAATAACAAATCATTGTCTATTTCTCTCCCTCTCCCCTTTCTTTCTCTAAAATCAATACATTAAAAAATTTAAAAAAATAAATAATTTTTTCCAATAAATAATTGGTGCTGGTTGTTGTTGAATTCTTTTTTCTGTATCTATTTACATGATCATATAATTTTTGTCCTTCCTTTTGTTTATATGATGTATCATGTTAATTGATTTGTGGATATTGAACCAGCCTTGCATCCTAGGAATAAATCCCACTTGATCATGATGTATGATCTTTTTAATGTATTGCTGAATTTGGTTTGTTAATATTTTGTTGAGGATTTTTGTATCTATATTCATCAGGGATATTAGCTTCTAATTTTCTTTTTTTCATAATGTCTTTAGAATCAGGATAATGCTGGCCTCATAAAATGAGCTTTGGAGTTGTCCCACCTTGTGAATTTTTTGGAATAGTTGAGAAGGATAGGTGTTAATTGTTCTCTGAATGTTTGGTAAAATTCACCTGTGAAGCCATTTGGTTCAGGACTTGTATTTCTTGGGAGTTTTTTCATTACTGCTTTGATTTTGGTTGTATTTGGTCTGTTTAGATTTTCTGTTTCTTTTGATTCATTCTTAAAAGATTGTATGTTTCTAGGAATTTATCCATCTCTTCCAGATTGTCCAATTTCTTGGCACATAATTGTTTATAGTATTATCTTACAATCCTTTGTATTTCTGTGATATCAGTCATCACTTCTCCTTTTTTATTTCTGATTTTATTTGGGTCCTCTTTTTTTTTTCTTGATAAATCTGGTTAAAGGGTTATCAATCTCATTTATCTTTCAAAGAACCAGCTCTTGGTTTTATTGATCTTTTGTGTTTTCTTTTTTAGACTCTATTTTGTTTACTTTTGCTTTAATCTTTATTATTTTCTTCCTTCTACTCACTTTGGGCTTTGTTTGTTGTTGTGTTTTAAAGATTTTATTTACTTACTTTTAGACAGAGGGGAAGAGAGGGAGAAAGAGAGGGAGATAAACATCGATATGTGGTTGCCTCTCATGTGCCCTGCACTGTGAACCTGGCCCACAACCCAGGCATGTGTCCTGACTGGGAATTGAACCAGCGCAACCCTTTGGTTCGCAGGCCAGTGCTCAATTCACTGAGCTATACCAGCCAGGGCTGTTCTTCTTTTTCTAGTTCCTTTAGGTATTAGTTTAGATTGTTTAAGATTTTTCTTGTTTCTTTAGGTGGGCCTGTATTGTTATGAATTTCCCTCTTAGGACTTCTTTCTCTCTACCCCATAGATTTTGGGTTGTTGTGTTTTTTCATTTTTCTCATGGTATATTTTTATTTGTTCCTTGATCTAATTGTTAACACATTTCATTACTTAGTAACATGTTATTTAGCCTCCATGTGCTAATGTGTTTCTCTGGGTTTTTTTTTCCTTTCTGGTAACTGATTTTAGTTTTAAACCACTATGGTCAAAGAAGAAGATATAATTTCAATCTCCTTAAATTTATTTATTTATTTATTTATTTATCTGTCTATATATCTTTAGCTGAGAGATTTATTGTACATATTCAGCCACAAATGAGAACAGAACCAGTCTAGAATGTCACAGGTCCAGGACAAAGGACCTAAAGAGACATTGTACGAGCAGGGTGGGTCTCTCAAAAGGTGACTGTGGCAATCAGATAGCAATGTATGTTCTAGATCCATCAAGAAGTTGTAGATAGCAGGCATGCAGTCCATCCATTTGTACCAGTGTCCCTATCCCCTGGCTTCCCTTATTTCTGCTCCTGTGGCTTCCATGGGTACACAAGCTAGCAGTTTACTTGGACCTCTGTATAATCTTTCTCCTTTTGTGCTTCAGCCTGTGCGTTAGCTTCTTCCTCCACTTGGGTCCCATGGCACAGAGGTTTTTAAGAAGATGGTGCTAGGGCTGAGAGACTCAGTCTTCTTAAATTTATTGAGACTTGTTTTGTGGCCTAAAATGTGGTCTGTCCTGGAAGATGTTCCATGTGCACTTGAAAAGAATATGTTTTGCTACTTTGGGGTGAAATACTTTCAAAATACCAATTATATCCATCTGGTCTAATGTATCATTTAAGGCTTCTGTTTTCTTCTTGATGTTCTGTCTGGAAGATCTATCCACTGATGTCAGTGGGGTGTTAAAATCCCCTACTCCGACTGTATTATTGTTGATCTCTCCCTTTACATTCATCAAAATTTTCTTTATAACCTTGGCTGTGTGGCTTAGTCGGTTGGAGCAAAAAGGTTGTAGGTTTGATTCCTGGTCAAGACACATACCTAGGTTGTGGGTTTGATCCTAGGCCAGGCTGCATATGGGAGGCATCTGATCCATGTTTCTCTTTCACACCACTGTTTCTCTCTGTCTCCCTTCCTTTCTCTCTAAAGTCAATAAACATATCCTCAGGTGAGGATCAACAACAACGAAAAAGAAGAAACACTTCTGATTTTCTTTTTGCCTGCCTTTTGTTCACTTCCAGAGCCCTGAAATGTGGGGGTTTTTTCCTCATTTTTTTGCCCAGTCTTATGTTTGCTTTTGTTGATCTCTTCATGCCACCATAGCTGGAGGTCTGACTATCATTTTAATATATCTGTATTTATATTTAAAATAGTTTTCTTGACTTCTGGCCAAGATGGAGGCACAGGTAGATACACTTTGCTTCCTTGCACAACCAAAAGAAGGACAACAACAAATTTAAAAACAAAAAATAACCAGAACTGCCAGAACATCAAACTGTATAGAAGTCCAACAACCAAGGAGTTAAAGAAGAAACATTCATTCGGACCAGTAGGAGGGGCGGTGATGGGCAGCCAGGGCCAGAGAGGATGCATGGCAAGGCAATGGCTGGCAGGCTGGGCGGTTCCACATTTGTGTCTGGATAAACTGGGAGGAACAATTGGGGAACGAGACAGACCTCGAAACTCTGGGTTCTAGCATGGGAAAAGAAAGCCTCAAAACCTCTGGCTATAAAAATCTGTGGAGGTTGCTGTGGCAGGAAAAACTGCCAGCCTCCCAGGAGAGTTCATTGGAGAGACCCACAGAGTCCTAGAATGTACACAAACCCACTCACCCAGGAATCAGCACCAGAAGGGCCCAATTTGCTTGTGGGTAGCAGAGGAAGTGACTGAAAGCCTGCCAAGAGCTGAGCAAGTGGCATTGTTCCCTCTTGGACCCTTCCCCCACATACAGCATCACAACAGTGACCTGGGTTGCCCCACCCTGGTGAATACCTAAGGTCTACCCCTTACTATTTAACAGATGCACCAAGATAAAGAAATATGGCCCCAATGAAAGAACAGATCAAAGCTCCAAAATTACTTAAACCTGAGCACTAATCTGTATAAAAATTGAATAATAATTTCTCTCAGAGTAGTTGGGAGGACTAAAATAGATAATATTTGAAAAGTCTTAGGTACATAATCATATCAAACGTGCACATGGTGTGTATTGTGTGATATACGTGTATACCTCCCAATTTATAGAGAAGGGACCTAAGGCATCACAACCTACTCGAGATCACACAACCTCGAAGGGAGATTGGCAGGGAACTGGAAGTTAGACCCAGCCTGGTTCTAGAGTCCATGCCTCTAACTACAATGCTTCTCTCCTTCTTTCAGTAAGTATTAATGAATGTGATGGCAACAGGATTGGACTTTGAAAAATGAGTACTCTTAATTGGGTTGATGTTGAGGAAAGGGGTTAAAGGTAGGGAGACAAAAGACATTTAGTGAAGAAAAAATAGCTTTAGAGAAAAGGTTGAAATGGAAGAATGTAGGAAGCATGTTGCTGAAAGGGTCAACGGGCTGGTCAAGCTGGGTATGCATTCTATGGGATGGAGAAGGGTAGTGTGGAGGGTAAGGTTTGTTGTGCAGACTCTAAATGATAAAGTACTTTGAAGGCTATGCAAAAGAAATTTGGCCTGTTTCATTCTATATAAAGTGACAAGCCATCAAGGGAGTAACATGATCAGATGGGTTCTTTTGGAATAGCTGTTGGGTCATTTGGTGGATGGATTGAACTGAGGAGAAACTAGAATAGAGAGGTCAAGTAGAATGTTCTTGTACAATTGCAGGTATGAAGTAATGAGCCCACCAGAGGGGGTTAGACTATAAAGGGGAAATCATGGAGGTATAATAGTTAGCAGGACTTGGGGGCTTATTAGATGAAGGATAAGGATATTACAAATGAGTCAGCTTCACTATCCTTGATGACAAGGAGGAAGGTGATGTCATTAATTAAGACAAGGAATTCTAAAAGAGGAGCAGGTTGGTGAAGGGAGATATAGAAACTCTGCTTTATGCAGATAACTTACCATTTTAGCATCTTCTCCATCTGCAGGAAGCAGCAACATGGGCCACCTAAGGGAGGTTTTGTAGGATAGTTCCAAGGGGGAGGGGACATGGAATTCACAGAACAGAAGCAGATTTGGCATGATTTGGCATGAGTTGAAAATGGCATGGGGGTTTGGAAAGGTCTTGTGAGTAGCCTGGATCAGCACTTCGCTCTACAAAATTCCCACCTCAACTTTCTACCTATCCTTTCCCTCAAGTTCAAGCTTGGCCAAGAAGCAGCTGACCCTTCAAGGAACTATGAAGGCTTGAGATAAGACCATATAGGAGGTGGCCAGGGTAAACTGAAGAGTAAAGGACCCTTCCTGAGTCTTTTGGATTCCCAGGAACTCCTTATGTCTCTAGAGGTTGGGGAAGGAGCTCAGTTAATTGAGATTCAATCTCTTGCCACCCCAGTGGGATAGGGACCTAGAGCAGATTACATTTTATTTAAGAAAATAACAGAATATGACATTTCTTACTTTCTGGCATATTTGTAACTATTATGATTATTTAATTTAAAGTTTGATTTATGCATCTGTTTCACAGTAAACCATAAACTTCTAAAGAAACATATGTTATTAAGGTGAGCCCAGTGCCTAGCATAGAGCTGGGCTGACTCTCATTAATTTGTTTACTCAGTATCATTTATGAGTACAGTGGGAGGCCTTGTACTGCGTGCTGGGTATGCACTTATTCAGCAAATATTTACTGAGCACTTAAGGTGCACCAGGCCAAGCACTGAGAACACAGATATGAGCAAGACTGCCAAGGTCTCAGCTCTCAAGGAGCTTACATCTTGGATAGGGGAGTCAATAAACATACAGAGAAACTTGGGAATGACTTTGGATACAGTGATTAGGGAGGACATTGCTGAGGAGGGGACATTTGACCTCATACCTGAATGGTTGGATGGAGTGAGTCATGAAATGATGTGGGAAGCAGGGACAGGAAGAGGAGGAACAGACTATTGGATGATAGTGGATGAGTAAGCAAGGGCCAGATCACGCAGAGCCTGCAGGAATGAAATTTGGATTTATTCGAAGTGTACTTGGAGGGTTTGGACTGGTAGGGGTGTGGGGTGCCACAATCATATTTCTCTTTGAAAAGATCCTCTGGCTATTGTGTGAAAAATGTAGTGGGCCAACCAAGAAAGCAGGGAACCATGTGATTGTCCCATGTGATTGTCCCCAACCAGGTGGGACATGATAGAGGCTTAGACAAGGTGGCATTGGAGATGGAAAGAGGGTATGTCTGGAGAGAGAGCCATGATTGGATGTGGAGTGTGAGGAATAGAAGGAAATCTAGGGCGATTCCTATTCCAGTTTGCCCAAAACTGAGGAGTTTCCTGGGACATGGGCTTTCAGAGCCAAAAACAGAACAAACCCCAGGTGAACCAGGACAAGCCCCAGCTAAACAAAGATAGTTGGTTGCACTGCTGCTAGGATTTGGGGCAAGCAATGAGTTGATTGTTGATCGTGCTATATATTGAGATAAGAAGGACTCAGAAAGGTATAAATCAAACATTCTATTTTGGCCACATTAAGTTTGAGATACTATTAAACACCCATGTGGAAAAGGAGTAGGCAATTGAATTGCACATCTGAAGCCCAAGGCAGAGGTAAGATTCAGATAGAAATTTGGGAGCCAGCAGCATGTAGATGGCATTTGAAACAATGGGGAGATGGCCTAGGGAGATTATATAGGTAGAGTACAGAGCAGGCTAAGGGTGGAGCCTGGGTATGCCAACATTTTGAGGTTAAGCAGAGAAGTGGTTACCATAGAGATTAAGAAGGGATAGCCAGAGAAGAGGGGAAAAACAAAACAAACAGGGGAATGTGGTGTCCTGAAGGCTTAGAGAAAAAAAAAAGCTTCATGAAGGAATAGCATCCAACTGTGTCAAATGTTGCTGAGTAAAATGAAGACAAAAAAGTAGATTTAAAAGGCGGTCCCTGGTCCTAAGGAGTTTCAGTCTACAGGGAGACAGGAGAGTGAATTCCATACAATGATGAGTGCTAAGACAGTAATATGCACAGGATGCCAGGAAGGAGCATGGGGCTCCTTCCTGGGATGCACTTGGAAGGAGAAGTGAAAAACAAGAAGCAGACAGATAGGGTTCTTTAGGCCAAGAAGGCCACAGACACTGATAGGGGACAGTCAACAGGATAGTCAGCTGTAGGGGTTTCAGGATGGTGGGGGCATAGAGTGGTGAAATAAATGGGGGCACCCAATGAAGGAAGGGCTAGAGCTATTAACTGCATCAGAAAGTTCACCTAAGATGAGACAGAAAAGTCTGTTGGATTTAGCAATCTGGCAGTAAGTGTTTATCTTTGCCAGAATAGTTTTGGCCATTTTCAAGGAGATGTAGGGACAGAAACCAGACTGTAAGTAATGGAGAGGCAAGGAATTAGACACACCAAGTGCATAGATAACTCCTTTAAGAAACTTGAAATGAAAGGAGAGAGTGGGTAATAAGTTGATTGGGATGGGGGTGAGCTTGGGATTGGGTTTTGCTGTGTTTTTCTATGGTAGAAGTCTTTAAAAATTGTTTTATTGAATGTATTAGGGTGACATTGGTTAATAAAAGTATAGGTTTCAAGTGTGCAATTCTATAATATATTATCTGTATGTTTTGTTGTGTGTTCACCACCCAAAATCAAGTCTCCTTCCATCATCATTTATCCCCCTCTACCCTCTTTATGGTAGAAATCTTGAGCTTAGTTATATGCTTGAAGGAAAGAACTAAAGGAGAGGGAAAGCTTAAAAATATAGGGAAGAGGAGATAGTTGATGGAGAAACATTTCTGAGGAGCTGGTAAGGAATGGGCACTTGTAAGGGTGGAAACATGTAGAAAGTTTAGCTTTGGATAGGAACAGAGAGACAGATGAGTAGAACAATAGATGGTTGCAACAGTGGCCACGGAGAGATTAAAGTGAAGGTGTTCTAGGTTGAAGCTGTGCCTTTCTGGTTACCTTTATTTTCTTTTGGAATCCTGATGGGGTCTGCTGCCAAGAGTGAACATAGACCCAGTGAGAGGCATGTGGAAGGCAGAAGAGTGTGAATAATGGAGCATCCATGTGAATAATTCCTCCAATGGCTTGGTGTAGTGTTTTTCAGGGCATATGAGCAGAAAAGGTGGAAAGATTAATCCTGGATAAAGTTTTACTGCGTGGATAAAGGTGAAGACAAATGAACAAGAATATTGTCTGGAGAAGGCATGAAGTGAAAGGCTAGGAGTTTGGGACGAATAGTGCAGAAATGAAACAGGCTTTAGTTGCTACAGTAAGAAAAAAATTTGAAAGGCCAAATGTACTATAGCAAGGCAAGGAATAGGTATAAAGGGAAGAGAGGAATGAGGGCGTCAGAAGGACAAAACCATGGTCAGAAAGAGGGATATTAGAGTTTATGTTTTTCAAATTGGAGTAAATCTAAGTGGTGAGAAAGTCTAAGGCATGGCCTTGGTTGTGAGTAACTTTTTTTTAAATCCTCACCCTAGGATATTTTTATTGATTAGAGAGAGAGAAAGAGAGAGAAAGGGAGAGTGAGAGAGGGAGAGAGAAGCATTGATTAGTTGCCTCCCATGTTCGCCAAACGGAGTATTGAACTCACAACCTAAGTATGTGCCCTGACTGGGGATGAAACCCACAACATTTCTGTGTTTGGGATGATGCTCCAACCAACCAAGCCACTGGCCAAGGTGGGTATGAGTAACTTATTGAAGTGGAGGTTAATATCCCTGGAGTTGAAGATAATAAGGTATTGTGTGATTAGGATAATGGATAACTTCATTAACATTAGCACTGAAATCACCCCAAATGAGGGAGTTAAGGGATGGAGAGGAAGGGGCTAAACCAGGAGCCCAGGCCTTGGATGAATATAGAAGACTGAGCAGCATGCTGGTGGATAACAAAGATGAGAGGGAAGAAACTGAAGGCTGAAACAGTTTTCACATACAGTGGCCTAATGTTGCCTTGTAAGGGTATTGAACTAAGCCAAACTGAAGTGCTTGCTGTGTTAATTCCAGGAAATGCCAAAGCGAGCATGAGCTGCCATTTTCTAGAAAAAACCCAGGTCAGACATTAAAGTCAGCACAGAAAGAGTGTTGCCCAAGCTGTAGATTCAAGAAGGGACCCAGAAGAGAAATATCACCAGGTTGACTACCGGGCTATTCCTCTGGGCCCCACCCAGCCCACATCTTGCCCTGAGCTGATGACTGACAATTTCATTCCTCCCCACCCCCCGCTGGGGAGTTGCCAGTGCTGGTTCCCTGCTCCATGACACAGTCTTGGCAGGAAAAATCAGCCAGCCATCTTGGGCTGGCACCATTCCCAGGAGAAACCAGAGCAGAGACTTTGAGAGATGAAGCTGAAGGAAGCACATTTCAGGCACACTTCTCTCCAGTGAACAAGGGCTCATTAGCCAAAATGATCGTCTTCCTAGGCTCAATCTCAGACCAGCTTAAAAATAAGCTGAGCTGTCTCTCCACCCTTTCACACAGGAGTACAAGTTGCTTCCTGCTCAGACAGAACCCACCCTAACCCCAGCCCTTCTAGAACACAAGCACCATTGGCGCTTTACTGCGCCTTGTGCACGATGTGAATACTCTCAAGGCTTACTTCCAGGACACTACTTTCTCTTGTTCTCCTGCTTCACTAGCTGCTTATTATTCAGCCTCCTGTGCAGGTTCCTTCTCATTAACTTGACCTCTAAAAGTTGGAGTGTCCCAGTTCTCAGCCCTTGATCTCCGCCTCCTCCCTACCTACACTCATTTCCTTTATGATCTCAACCAGCCTCATGGCTTTAACACTGTCTAATCAGTGAAAAGCACCAAGTGTATATACCTGTACTCCTGGACTACACTCTAGTCTTATATATGCTGTAATCTCCTTGTGTCCTAACTGGGTGTCTCACAAGCATCCCCAACTTAACATGCTCAGAATTGAATTTGTGTTTTCCCATTCTCCCCTGACATGCCTTCTCTCCCTGTAGCCTATGCTCATCTCAGTCAACAACAACTCCATCCTTCCCATAGCTTAGGCCAGATACCGCCAAATCAACCTAACTCCTCTCTTCCTCTCACAACCCAATTGCAATCTGTCAGTAAATCCTGTCAATCACACTTTCCAAAGATACCCGGAATTTGACCATTTCTCCTCACTGCTTCTAACCCCCAGCATCATGAACCAAGCCATCATCATGTCTTGCTTGAATTATTGCAATAACCTTCTAACGGGAATCTGCTTCTGCCCTATTCTGAACAGCAGCCAGAATGAGCCTTTTAAAAAGCTGTCACGAAGATCATGTCACTCCTACCCTCAGCCCTCCAGTAGTTCCCCATCTCATTCAGAATAATAGCAAATCTTCGTACAACGGCCTGGACTGATCTGCCCCCCTCACTGCCTCTGTCCTCATCCCTTACTATTCTCTTCTTCATTCACTCTGCTTCAGCCACCCTGGTCTCCTTTTTGTTTCTCAAACACCTCAAGAGTGTTCCTACCTCAGGGCCTTTGTGCTTGTTACGTCCTCTGTCTGAAACTTGTTTTCCCAATGTCCACATGGTTTGCTCTCTTACTTCCTTAGAGCTTTTATTCAAATGTCATTTTTCTCGGTGAGGCCTTTTCTGCCCACCCTATATAAATATATGGAATACAACATGTCAGCATCCTACCCCTTCTCTTCTTTCAGTTGTACTCCATAAACCCATCATCCTCTGAGACCCCATATTACTAAACATAAGCTCAGTGAGAGCAGATACTTTCTGTTTTGTTCATTCCTGGATCCCGTATACCTAGAAGAGTACCTGGCTCACAGAAGGTACTCATGGAATTCAAGGAACAAATGCAATTCAATCCAACTGGATATAGGGAACCCCATATTCTACAATCCTCTGGTTACCAGAACCAGTACAGTAGTTTTTGTAACAAAAACCTTTTCTCTCTAGCTCTTCTAGAAACACAACTTTAATAAAGCAAGTAGTTTGTCTGGGTTCTTGCGTATTTATACATCACGTATCTATTCCCAGCAGATGCATCCCTTGCCTTTTCTTCCTTTGCTTCCTAGTTCCTGTAAGAAAATCACAAGTGACTGGTGACCTGGTCTGCAGGTGAACATAACTATTAAATGCTACCATGCAAAAAAAATTACTGTTGTGGTTATTCTTTTAAAGACTAGAGGAATCTGTTGTTTTAATCTTCTAGTAACTATGTGAGTCTCTTCACCAAGTATATATACATTTAAATTTTAGTTTTTTTTAAAAAGACTTTATTTACTTTTAGATACTTTTAGAGAGTAGGGAAGGGAATGAGAAAGAGAGGGAGAGAAACATTGATCAGCTGCCTCTTCCACACCTCCAACTGAGGACCTGGCCCACAACCCAGTCATGTGCCTTGACCAGGAATTGAACCAGCAACCCCTTTGTTCACAGACCAGTGCTCAATTCACTGAGCCACACCAGCCAGTCCTTCACCAAATATATTTAAATGATGAAGCAAATGGCTTGAAATACAGCTTTCTACCATCGAATTGCCATAACTCTGGGTACTTCGCCTGAGTTCCCCAGAATTCTCTAGGGGGAGAATGTAGGCTTTGAACTAGATGACCACTAAGACCCTTTCTTCTCCCATCCAAGTACTAACCAGGCCCGACCCTGCTTAGCTTCTGAGATCAGATGAGATCGGGCGCGTTCACGGTGGTATGGCCGTAGACCACTAAGACCCTTTTTTGATCTAAAATTGTGGGCTTGTTGGAAGAGAAGAGTTCCTGTTCTCAAGTCATTAGAAATGCAGGTGGTTATCTCATGGGCTTTCCCAAAGAAGCATTGGTTATGCCATCTTAAGAAACAGTCAGGGACACAAGATAATGTGACCTTTATATTGGTCAGGACTTTTCCGTTGTTAGGGGTGGAAACCCAAGTCAAACTGACTGAAGCGAATAAAGGTATATATTAGCACCTACAAGTTGAAATTCTAGGGATACAGCCTTTTCTGGCCAGCTGGGTCCTAGAGCTCATGGGATAAAGGTGGACCCAGTCTCCTGTCATCTTCTGGCCCCATTTTTTCCTGTACTGGCTTCACCTTCAGTAGGCTCTCCTCACACAGAGACTCCGGCAGCACCACAAAGACACATGCCAGCTTCACATCCAAGACAAGAAAGGCTTCCCAAGAATTCTGGGATCTTCTTAAAACTGAATCTCATTGATTTGGTGTGAGTCATGTGGCCTTACCTGAACCAATCACTATGTCTAGAGTTAGATGGGCCTCATCTGTGTCCCATTCTCCAGTGGAGCTGGGGTGGGAGTGGAGCCAGCCTGTCCAATCCACACGGGCTGACAGTGGCAGAAGGATAGATGTCCAAAGGAAACCCAGGGGGCTTTGACAGAAGAAGGGAGATTGGATATCGTACAAATGAAAATAATAGATTCTAACTTCAGTCCTCACTGAGTTTTGATTTTCTTATAAGTACTCTATTAATTTCCCATGGTGGTTGTAACAACTTACAACAAACTGGGTGGCCTAAAACAATACACATGTACTCTCTCACAATTCTAGAGGCCAGAAGTCTGAAATCAAGGCACTGACGGGGCCATATTCTCTCTGGAGGCTCCAGGGTAGAATTCCTTCTTTGCCTCTTCCAGCTTCTGGTGGCTGTCAATACTCCTTGACTTGTGGCCACATCAATCTCATCTCTGCCTCTGTGGTCACATTACCTCCTTCCCTTCTGTTCTTTCAACTATTCTTCTGCCTTTCTCTTATGAGGATAGTTGTCATTGAATTTAGGGCCCACCCAAATAATCCTGAATAATCTGATTAAGATCCTTACCTTCATTACATCTGCAGACATTTTTCCAAGTAAGGTCACATACTTAGGTTTCAGAGTTTAATGTGGACAATTTCTGGGAGGCCATGGTTCAAAACCTACCACAGGTATGAAACCGGAAGCATAGTAACTTTTAAGTGACTAGACTGAGGTCTCAAAATGTATGAGAGAATGAGAATCATTTCGAAATGCTACTTATGTATTTTATCCACATGATTTGTTGATTTTTAAAGAGGTAAAATAAAATTTGCTGCAGGGAAAAAATAAACATCTATAACATACAAAATAAATGTTAATTGACTGTTTATGTTATCAGTAAGCCTTCTGGTCAACAGTAAGCTATTAATAGTTAAGTTTTGGGGAGTCAAAAGTTATATGCAGTAAAGTATATGATTGTCCAACCACTATGCTGTATACCTGAAACTAATACAAAATAATATTGAATATGAACTGTAATTGAAAAAGTTATATGTGGATTTTCAACTGCACAGGGGGTTGGTGCCCCTAACCCCCATGTTGTTTAGGGTCAACTGTATTAATATTGATAATAATTTATAAACAAGAGCTTGAATGGAAAAAACCACCAGCAAGAATACACCACAGAAAGCTATTTTCAAACCTGATTTATTTTCCTAATCAAATGAGTAAAAACATTCAAAATCTCAACCACTGCCTTTTTCTCAACTAGGTCAATGCTTGCAGGGACTTGAGCCGACATCAGAGATGAACAAGACACAAATCTTGTGAAGAAATCAACAGGAGCTCATATTCCTTCAAGAAGACAGCGGCCGAATACATGTTTTCAAATATATGTCATTTTGTCCCCTATTTCCACCCACATTCAGCCCAAGCAGCCACCCTTACTGGTTGCTCAGGTTAGACCGGGAGCACACTGGTTGCTGGTATTTTCCCTGGAGGCATCTTGGCAGCAATTCTGGATTCAAATCCTCCAATATCACAGGGGCTGGGCAGGTGGCTCTGTGTTTTATCAGCAGGGTTAGTCCTACAGGTGTTTCACAAGGCTGGGGACGAGGGATGGGGGGGGGGTCAGGTGAGGAGTCATCCCTTAGCCCTCTCACCCTTGCCAGTTCAGGAGCAAGGGGAATAGATACTTATCTGTGATTCTCAGGCGTGGCTCTGCTTTCTCTACTAGAAACCTGTAGGACCTGGGAAGGGCAACAAGAGTTGGGTGTTATGATTTCTGTTCCTCTTCTGTATCTGGAGACATACTCAGCTTACACCTGCCACACAGGAATCAGCCTGTTTACATGTTGGGAGAGCAAATTTTCCAGTGTTGTAGGTAGAACAATGTAATAGAAAGAACTCTGGCCTGGAACACTGGTGGGCTGACTCTTCTCTGCCACTCTCTTGCTGTGACCTAAACTGGCACCTTTTCTTCTTTGCTCCTTAATTCCCCATGTTTAAACAAGAGGATTGGACCAGATGTTCTCTGAGGAGGCTTCTAGCCTCACTATCAGATGCACACATATTATACCCTCAATGTTCAGCATTTGGGATACCTGTAAGGCTCATTGGCTGCTTCTTTTTCCAGAATGCTCTCTCCCTACATACCCTGATGTTGCTGATGGTGAAATTTACCAGGGCCCTAAATGAGGTCCCAAAGTGCAGGACTGTGGTTAGAACTGAGTTGAACCCAGCTATGCCAGTATCAGTCATTCATCAGACATGAATTGGGTGCTCCGGGTAGGTGTTAGACTAGTGAATGAGATGGAGGCACTGCCTGGAGGAGCACACAACTCTGAAGGAGACAGATGAATAAACCAAGGTTTGCTTTACAGAGTGGTAAGTTCCACTGTAGGGTTATTAATAAGGCTGCCTGACACATAGAGGATGGACATATTAATCTGTCTTTGGTGGAGTCAAGAATGGCTTCCTGGAGGAGGTGACACATGGGCAGACACCTGAAGAGGTGAATAAAAATTACCCAGGTGGAACAGGGATCCGATCTCTTATGGTGCTCCCAGTAAGGATGTTCACTCAGCAGAGACTTAACACCTGCCGTGGGACACATTGCTTCCTCTAAATACAGGTGTCTCTCCCCTTGTCTATTCCATTGAGTCTGACACACGGATTGGAACAGTGTGCACCTAACTGCAGCCCCAGGGGAAGGTCCTGTGTAAGCTGGGAAAGCTGACTGGAGCCCAGCTTTGACACAGACCTGGTGACTGGACAGCTGCGAGCTCCAGCAGCACCGTCTCTGATATACCAGCACTGCAGCTTGCACCCTGTGTCCTGTGCACAGAACACACTCCCTCCTCTGGTTTTGTTTGCTTGTTTTCCTTTTCCTCTTCTGCTGAACGTTTGGGGGAAGACACATAAAAGCTGTTGGTTTCTGAGTGTGTTTCTAAGGTGTCCTCTGATTCTACTTAGTCATGGCGGGCTTCTTGGAGGAAGTGCTCAGAAAGAAAGGTAAGGACTAGCTTGACTAACGAGGCTGGCATCTTAGCAAGAGAAGTCTCCTAGGGCCTCCTGCTACTCACACCCATGCCACCACCCTTCCCTGAATTTGACCTTTGTTCATCTACTAAACTCCCGCCGAGTATAACCAGGTTTGACCACATCCCCTTTTCCGTTCAGTTGCTGGACATGTCCGTCAAGTTCGTGGTTCAAAGCTTTCAGTCAAACTGGTTTTCCGGCGCCCTGCATCTGGAGTTGGGGACCTGAGGGCTGCGGTCATTCTAGCTGTGAATTACCTTTGCAGGCGGTGCCCTGGCTCCGCCCCTCCGGCCCCCCCCTCCCCGCACCTCCCACCCCCCGCCCTGCAGGTTCAAGTGTGGGTTGGGAGCTGGGGCTGTGAGGAAATACTCCTCGCTCACACAGCAACCTGCTCCCTGCTCCGCCGCCAGGCTGCTGGCCGCTGGGAGCTGGAGGGACGGAGACCTGGCGCGCTACCCTGAGCGGTCCAGGCCGGCAGCGACCGAACTCGAACCGCTCAGATCTCCAGTCCCCAAGTTCACAGGCGTCCGAAGAGGAGTCCGGGCTCAAGCAGGAGGCAGATAGCACCGGGGCTCCGGCTGGGCGGCGCTGAGCACGCACGGCCCCGCTAGGGTTAAGTCTTGCCGGCTCCCTGCTGCCCGGCTGTCGGCCAGCTGCCTTCAGGGAGAGGCCGGAGCCACTTCCAGGGACCCGGAGGGACGCCGCCAGCTGGGGCTGCACCTACAACAGACCCCCTCCCTGCCCCATCACTGCTTCGAGGAGGAGCAGAAAGTGGGGGCTGCGGGTGGGAAGCCCCTGCCAGCTCAGCACCCGGGTGGCTGGAGAGCCAGAGGGGCAGCGGGACACTGAGATGGCCGATGATGTTGACTGGCTGGACTTGCCCGGCCGGTGGACCTATGGAGTTGACCACGGTGGGAGAGTCTTCTTCATCAAGTATGTTGTCTGTCATGTTTCTTTTTTATTTTGCATTTCTTTAAAGTTGTCCAACTTGAAAGGTGGTGGGGCTGGGGGCTGGTGGGAGTGGGAAGTGGTGGCTGGAACTACAGGCATGACTAATAAGTTTATCTCCATGCCTGTTGGAATGGGTCTCCCGCCTTTTCCTCAGTGGATCAAAGTCCAGCACAGGTTCAGCTTCCTGAAGTCTGGAAGGGCAGGGCCAGGCAGGGTAGGCGGTGGCCTTCCGCCTCCCTGCCAGTCACAGATGGGAAGGGGGGCTCTGAGGAGGATAACTGGACCCAGGGCCCAGACCGCAGTTCTTTCCTTGCCGCTCTGTGCAGTCCACCGACAGGGCCAGGAGTGAGTTCTTTCTTTCTTGCCCACTCCCCCCTTCCTAAGGGAAGACCTGGGCTAAGTGACAAAATTCCAGGAGACCCTGCCTCTACCACCCAGGTCCCACTGGTCCCAAGCCCACAGCCTCTCCTTTCCTGCTTCCTTATGGGGCTGTGGTCAAGGGGAAGGAGAAGATACCCACAGCACATTCAGCATTCTTTAGAGAGATGGAGGCTTTGCTGCTCTCAGTAATATATTAGCACTGTTATATTAATTTCATAAACCAAAATGGCCTTGGCATAGTCTCATTCTAACAGAGTGGCCCTGTTGGTGCTATTTTGGCCCACTCCTCCTGTAGTTATCTTTTGCCAGGAGAGAAATCTCCCAATAATATAGCGAGTCTACAAGCACAGCATTTGGAACTGTTCCCCACATGGGATGAGTGTCCCTTCCTCAGGATAGCCACTCACAGAACACTGGAGCTGAAGGGGCCTCGGCCACAGCCACCTCCTTTTCAGATGGGAGAGCTAGGGCCTCAGAGCCTGCGAGTCCTCATCTGAGATGAGACCACTTGTTAATCGGAGCTCACGCGAGCCCAGTAGGTGCGGACTTCAGTGCATTGCCTTCCCCTGCGCTAAACTCCCTTTGCAGGTAGCCGGTGGCTTCTCTTTGGTGTTTCTCAGTTTTCACATTTGCTGTAGGCCGTTCTTCTGTAATTATCACTATTATCATAATTGAGGCTGTAATTAGATCATCTTAGAAATGAACACCGCTAAAGTTCTTGACCCTGGGTTAGATTCTTAAATAACAGAACATCCCCAGTATTGAAACTGGAGTTCCTTCTGTCAATGGTTTGAGACTTTATTGCCCGTAAGTATCACCCAAGGAATTTATGAAAAAGGCTGATCCTGACCCTACCTGCTGGGGTTCTGGTTCAGAAGACCTAGGGTGGAGCCTTAGAATCTGAATCTCCACAAGTTCCTCAGTTATTCTAATGAAATATTACTTTGACTCTTTTCATCTTTCTTTCCCATCTCTTTTTTGCCTTCCAGCTTCCTCATTCATTCCACAAACATTTATTGAGTCTCCACTGTTTGTCTGCTATAGGGCTAGGCATTGGAGATTAAAAAGAAAAAAAAGAACAGTTTTTTCCTTGAAGGGAGTAGAAAGAACATGTAAATAAATACTTAGGAAATAATAGGATACATTCTGGAGGTATTTGCATGATGCTCCAGGAATATAAGGAGAACTAATGTTTTCTGGGAAGTTGAGGGAAGGCCTCCCCAGGAGGAAATATTTGAGCTGCTTTTGTAGGATAGAGACTGGAGTAAAAGGGGTCTTGAAGCAGAGGCTTGTGGGAAGGAGGGCACTGAGGGGTGCCAGGACACAGGTTATGCAGGACATGCTGAAGGGGTGTCTATAGATGGAGTGGAGACTGCAGAAGATGAGACAGAAGTAGGAAGGGGGCAGCTTTGGAGAGGCCTTGTGTGGTAGGCTGAGGGTCTGAACCTGATTCTGTAGGTGGAGGGAAACCAAAGATTTTAAACAGAGAACTGACACAGAGCTACCTTTTAGAAGGCTTCTTCTGGCAGCTGCAGGAGGGGAGATGATGTGAGGGTTGCAGAGGGAGGCAGGGGGAAAACTTGAGGGATGGAGAGTAGTTAGGAAGCTACTGCAAAAGTCCAGGGGGCAGGTGTGGGGACCTGAATTTCAGTGGTGAGAACAGAAGAGAAGGGGAGGGAGAGATGGGAGAAACCTTTAGGAGTGGAATTGAGAGCATTCACATACTGCTTGGATGCTGGGGAAGAGAGGGAAGAGGAAGAACAGAGGGTACACGCCAGAATTGTTAACTTTAGTCTGACAGTGATCAGGAGTATGGAAGGAAGAACAGATTTTAGGGAGAGACAAGCTTGAAGGGGGAGGATTATGGAATTTGAGGTCACTGCAGGATATTCAGGAGATGATTCTAATAGGATAGAGTTTGAAGAGAAAGGCCTGGGCTGGAGCATCCTGAGAGTCATCATGTAGAAGCGGGAGCGCCCGGAAGTATGGGAGAGAGAAGACAGGAGGGTGCCCAGGCAGCGCCAGCTTGTAAGGAAAGGGTAGAGGAAGAGAGGGTGGAGAAGGCCAGGGTCACAGAGGTAGACAGCACCAGGGCCAGGGAAGGGAGCCGCCCCAGACTGTGAGTAGGAAGAATGTTAGGAAGGAAGGAAGGGTCAAGGGTCAACAGTGGAAAAGTCAAAAGTGTCTACTGGATTTAGGAACGGGGGTGGGGTGGGCAAGGTTCTTTAATGACGTCTAGGAAGGTAGTTTTAGGAGAGGGCTAGAAACAGAAACCAGGTTACAAGGATTGCTGAGTGGGAGGCCAAGAAGTGGGGACAACGAGAAGGAACTTATTTCCAAGAAGGATGTTTGGTCAATAAGAAGAAGAGGAGCACAAGACAGGAGGAGTTAGGAAGGGAGGCAGTGTCCAGAGGGAGCATGGTTGCTTCTCATGCACCCCCAAACCAGGGACTTGGCCTGCAGCCCAGGCCTGTGCCCTGACTGGGAATTGGACCAGCGACCTTTCAGTCCGCAGAGAGATGCTCAACCCACTGAGCCACACCAGTCAGGGCATTCTTTTCTCTTGAATTAAGAGATAAGATATTCGTTGAGAAGGGGCAGGGTTGGGGAGGAGAAACAGGTGTGAGACGTGAGCTTGGCAGGAAAACTTAGAACAATCTGCAAATTGCAACTGACTGAGACCCCTGAAGAAGATTCTAGGTGGTGCTTAGGGCCCAGCCAAGCCTGGGGACTGTGGATTTGCAGTGACATCAGTCTTCCCCATTCCACAGTTTCCCCATCAGCCCGAAGCTGCTGTGGGGACAGCCTCCCAGACCAAAGCCCAGCCCAGAGGTCATCTCCCAGGGCGCACAGTGTCTCCAGGGCCCCAAGAACATCAGAGCAGGGACTTTGTTTCTTCTCTGCTCTCCTCATCAGAGGGGCGGTTCAGCTGGGAACTCTCCTCCTGCAGAGGGTGTCCACCTTAGAGAAAAATTAGTTCAGTCAAGAGAAAAGAAAGCCTGTGTCCACACAAAGACTTGGACATGAGTGTTCAAAACAGCTTCATTTGGAATGGCCCCGAACTGAAAGCAACCACATTTATCAACAAGCCAGCGGATGAACACACCATGGTATCTCCTACAATAGACTCAGTAATGAGATGGGATGAGCTACTAACATGTGCTGCCACTCGGGAGGAAGGGAGGAGGTCTAGTTTGTGTGATTCATGTACACAACACTCTAGAAACTCTAGAAAATGCCAACTAATCTATAGTAACAGGAAGCAGATTAGTTGTTGTTGGGGGAGGGGGAGGGTAGCAAAGGCTGTGGTGGCGGGGAGTAGAGAGGAATTATAAAGGACACAAAGAAAATTTAGGGGAATTCACCTCTTGATTTGTGTGGTAGTTTCGTGGGTAAATACTATGTTAAAATTTTAAATTGCACATTTTAAATATGTGCAGTTTATTAGATACCTTGCTTCACTAAAAATCTTGTGAGTCCTTCTTAGTGGAGTTTGTTACATCCATTTAATGGATGTAGTCCATTATCCATTTTATGGAGTGTAGTCCTGTCTTGGGCCCCAAGGACTGCCCGCCCCCTCCCCCACCCAAAGCCTGGATGACACAGGGGATCTCAGAGTCCTTTCCTCCTCGGACTGGCCAAGAAGGTTAGGTACTTCACGGCTCTGGAAAAGTCTGTGTCACTTGGTTGGTGAGGGCTGAGAAATACCAGTGGGCCATCTGCCCTTGGAGGCCAGAGCCCAGAGGGTCTGTGTGGCTGGGGAGTGCACACTGTTGGCAGTAGATATTAGGAAAAACTCAGGTTTTGGAGGTATGCATCTGCGTCTGAATCCTGGCATCATCACTTATTGACAGTGTGACTTTGGGCCAATTATTTCACCTCTCTGAACGTCACATTAATCATCTGTAAGTTCCTAATGTGAGGGAATGTTGTGAATGAAAATATATAGTATTGTAGACACCCAAGAACTGCCAGTTTCCCTGGCCTCCTCCTTTCTGATCCATTGAGCAGCTGCCACTGAAGGAGGGACCTTTCCTGTCCTACCTACATGACTTCACCATCACCTCAGATGTCACCTCTTTAGTGAAGCCCTTGCACTGCTCCTCTTCCTCAGCTTCACCCCGTGATGTATACACTCTCTGTGCACAGCTCTAATAGGGAGTGTACATCCTACAACACCACAGTGTAACTACCTTTTTATTTTATTTTTAAAAATTGAGGTACAATTGACATGCAACATTATATTTTGCAACTATCTTTTTATGTTTGTTTCTTTGAGGTCAAGGATCAGATATTATTCCTCTCTGAATCCTCAGAGCCTGCTCAGTAAACACTTTGTGAATGTGAATGAATGAATGAATGAATGAAATGTGGGTGCTCCAGCCTCATGTGTCTGGGATCAGACAGTCGGTATTGACATGAATTTGGAGATGGGTCCCGCTCAGGGAATCCTCTCTTGAATCTGACGCTTGCTCATTGGTTTTCTACAGCGACGAGGAAAAGTCAACCAGTTGGGTGCACCCTGGTACAAAATCACCCATCCAGAGTGGACACTGCTCCAGCCCAGGTAAGAAGCTCATCTGTCCCTGCCTTTCAATCAAAAAGGAAGCAATGGCTGGAGGTGGCAGAGGACTTTGCTCTTGACTTTTCCTTTCTCCATGGATGGACTCAGCTGAACATTATTACATCCACCATCTGGGGGATATTACAAGAGGGCTGATGCTCACTGTCGGGTCTTTTGAAGCCTCCAGCTTTATGATTAGTATCTAGGGAAGACCTTTGAGAGCAAGGATTTTACTCCTGTCTCATCCTCCTACTCAGTCAGCAAATCCCCTCCATCTTGAGAGCCCCGGATGGGCGGAGCTGCGCCCCCCATCGCTGCACCCACCTGGGAACTGCCACCTCGGGGTGATCTCGCTGTGCCACCAGTGCAGTCGCCACTGGCCGAGAGTAGCTGCTGAGCAGTTGGAGTGTGGTTGGTGTGACTTAGGAACTGAATTTTAAATTTTAATTAAGTTAAATGTAAAGTAAGTAGGAACTCCTTCACATCGGGGAACATGAAAGAAAAGGGGACAGGGCCTGCAGGGATTGCTTACTCTGCAGAAGACTCATTCCTAGCCCTTAGGGACCCAGGCTAGTGGCAAATGGGGGACAGGTACGGGCAAAGATTTCAGTCCAAACGGAACGGTGGAGACACAAAGAATCAGAAGGCCTGAGGTACTTCAAGTGAACAACCGATTGTCCTCTTCAGGCCACCAGAGACCCACGCCCATGGGCCTCCCAGCCCTTCCCCTGACCACAGGGCAGGCACACAGTCCGGAGAGGCTGGGTCACCCCTGGGCACAGTGGCTCTGCTGGACACACTGGGGTAAGCTGTTGACTTGCCCCCAGCCTAATTTCTTTTGGATTACTGGCTGGAATCATTGTGTTTTTAGAGCTGGAGTGGATGTCAGGGATCTTGGAGTCCAGGGCCTTCATTTTAAAGTAGGGAAGTTGGAGAGCAGCGGGGCAGTCCCTCGCTCGGGGCCACTCAGTGAGAGAAGCAGAATTAGGGCTCAGTGCAGAAGCTGTAGGGGCAGAGAGAGCTGACTCAACTTTGTGTTAGTGTGGCCTCGAGCAGCAATTTTTCCAGGACTCGGCTTCTTCCTCTGTACAATGGGGATAGGATTACGGACCTCAAAAGGCTGTGGCACAGAGTATGTGAGTGAGTCACCCTCAGCTGAGGCGACTGCTGCTGTTACAGCCAGAGGTCTTTCTGACAGACAGTGAGCCTCCTGACCCCAGACAGGGCTGTCTCCTTCTTCCTTGTTTCAGCTGTTTGCAGTCTGAGTCCTTCCACCTTATCAGGGCTCTAGGTAGGACTGGAAGAGGACTAAAAGCTCTCGGGCCAATTCCTTCATTTTTAGCTGCAGCCAACTGGTTGTCCAAGGCTGGGAAGGGGTTAAATGCCCCTGAAGCTTGCTGGGAGGGCAGCTGTCTCAGCGGGCACTCCGCCTGGGCAAGAATATAAGCACCCTTGGTGTTGCCCAGGCGGAGAGGGCAGTGTGGAGGGAAGTTGCTGGAAAAGGCAAGGCACATAATCCATACTGGCCTCTTTCCCAGGCACATCACAGTAGCAGGATTTTTTATGATTCTGACCCAATGGGGGTCCCTCTACTTGGGGAGGCTGCCAACCCACACCCTTCTGAATGGGAATGTCCTCCCACAGGGACAGAGGGGAACAAGTAGCATTCATGGAGCAGCACAGAGGAAAGAATGTGAGCTCTGGAGGCAGCAGACCAGACTCGAGTTCTGGCTCAGACACTTCCTGTGTGACCTTAAACAAGTTGATTGACCTCTCTGGGCCTCAGTTTTCTTATCTGTAAAAATGTTTGGAATGGTGCCTATGACGTAATGTTGCTGTGCAGATGAAATGTGCTAGTAGTTGTGAGGTGTGCAACTTAGAGGAAGGAAGCCCATGCTAAGTGGTAGCTGGTGTTGCTATTTCTATGGACCAAGTTCTGGGGGGGCACGGGGCCTGCTGACTGCTCTCCTGTGTTGAAGCAGCAGCATTACCATCAGCAGCAACTATGGAAATAAACCTTGACAAATAGGGATGAATAAAGTGAATTTATCAAAACTGGGCTCTCCACTCTATAGAACCCAGCTGGTAATATAGCTGGAGAGATCCAGACCTATATTTTATAAAACCTCGTACACAAGGTGGGCATTTGGGCTGACTGGAAATGTGGCACTGATTGTCAAGAGACCCCACACCTGTTTTCTAATATGTCAACCAGGGACCTCTTGCACCCCAAAATGAATGATTTCCCCCAGAGTCCTGCCTGTCCCTACCTCTGACAGTGGATCCCCTCTGGTCTCTCCTTTGCCTCTGTGGGGTGGAGGAGCCCTGTTTGCTGGAGACACAGGATACTGTAAGGGGCCGTTTTGGAAGGGCAGGCAGATGAGACAGAGACCACAGGGCACTCTCTGGAGATGGAGGTGCCCGCTCCAGAGCTGTGCAGGGGGGCTGAGCCTCCCCGTGAGTTCCTCAGCTCTTCAGTCCCTGTTCACTCAGTGGGTCTCTCTGATTCTCCGCTCTGAGCATTTCTATGGATAATTTTTTTTCAGAAGTGCTATTAAAAATTGTTTAAGAAGTCTGATTTCCTGGGACTGGTGTCTTGTCTTCAGCAGCAGAATTTGGAGCTAATTATCTGTGAGGCTTGGGGCTGTGATATAAGCAGGCTGTGGGATAACCCTGAGAACCCTCAGGGCCACCGTCTGTGCATTCACTGCTGCACCCCCGGGGGGCTGGCGCAGGGCACCACACAGAGTAGCTGCTCATCAGAGTTCTTTGAGTGAGTGAATCCTGTGAGGTGGTGATTCATTTGGTCACTGCTCATTGACAGGGGGTGTTCTGTTTACTACCATCTCTCTTACTCTTTGCTGGAAACAGTCTGATAAGAATAATGGACAAAAAGGGTGAAACGTTGGGTTTGAATGCTGTTGGCTTCTCTGAATTTTCCTAGGTCTCCCAGCTCCCATCCCTCCTGAGTTCAGATCGGGCTTGTGGGGCTGAGAAGGGAGAGAGGGTGACTTTGTGGCTTTGCTTTCTCACAGACTTGCCCATGGGCTGGGAGATGGATTCCACCCAGGAAGGAGCTGTGTATTTCATCAAGTGAGTATGGTGCAGTTTGCTTCTGGCCTCCCTATTGGTTCTGTTTTTGTCCCTGTCACTGACGCCTTCTTGAGAGGCGAGAAGGTTTGAGCATCCAGTTTTTCTCTGAAGGCCTTGCTGGGGTCTCTGGCCAGGAGGTGTCAAGCCTTCTGAGCCAGTGGCAGATAAAGCTGGGTGTGTGTGTGAGGTGTGTGTGTCTGTGTGTGTTTCTGTTGGCCCGGGAGAGCTGGTGTTGATCGTGGGAAGTTTTCTAAGGCAGGGTGGGGTGGGTGGAGCATTGGGCTGGGCTGCAGGAGTGGGAGGGAGAGGGCTAACAGAGGAGAGAGGCTGTTCTAAACACACAGGAGGAACGTTCAGAGGAAGGGGACGGAGCACTGGGTGCCATGAGAAACAGGAAGTGAGCCAGTTGGAGGGAAGGTGTGAGTCGGGTGCACAACGGGCCGGTTGGGTGGTGACAAGGCTGCCTCCACCACTCCTGCTCTTCTGGGTGGCGACACCGCCAGTGCTCTGTTTTTCTCTGGGTCTCGGTCAAGCCCCCTCTGTGGGCTGGGATAGTGCATGCTCTCAGCAGCTAAAGGTGCCACCATCAATGTCACCATGGAAGCAGCTCTTTGGGCCGGGGGGCGGTGCACACCTACCCAACTGGACTCATTTCCCCCTGCCTTGGCCTGGGTCTCCCCATCTCCCAGCCGGGCTGGGTCCTGGCTTTGTTCCTGTGGGTGAGGCTTGGCGTGCTCAGGCCTGTGGGCCTCCCCACGTGGTCTGGCCTCAGATTCTGCAGGGCTGGTAGAGAAGACAGCTGCCTAGAGGGAGCCCCTGCCCAGCCAGGGGAAGGAGGACCCTCTTCCCTCCTTCCCCTCCCTCTCTTTTCTGAAATCCTCACCCATCTATACCGTGAGAGGTCGCTTTTCCATTCCCACTGTGAGACCAGCACTTACATCAGCCTGACTGTTAACCACTGACATTAAAACAAAAACAAAATGTGACAAATTATCTGTTTTGGAAATTGTTCTGATATCACATGGCTCTCACTGCCTGAGCTTCCCCTGAAACTGAGCCCAAATTCTTCCTGCTGCAGTTAAGACGTTTCTCTTTGCTTTTTGAAGACACCATCTCAGCATCCAGTTACATGCATTTGGTTCTCAAGGTCACTGACTGCACATTTTCATATGTCCCATCTCTTCTCATCGGTCACAAAACACCTTCCACCTGCTATGGCCTGGCCCTGTCTTCCTCCCCCCCACCTGTCCAGTTATGGTGATTTTCAACTTTCTTTTTCTCCATCACACCAAGTTCATTCCTACCTCAGGACCTTCGCACTTGCCTGTTCCCTCTGCCCAGGGGCACTTTCCTCCTATTTTGGCCCATCTGGCTCTTACTTATTATTAAGCTCAGTGTTACCTTCTCAGAGGGACCTTTCCCGACCACCTCATCTGAAGATCACCCCCACTCCTCCTCACTGCCTCTTACTTTACCTCATTGCACCTGCCACGACTTGAAGGTTTTTTGTTTATGTATTTATTGCTGGTGTTCCCCACCACTGCCACATCAGCCCTGAGAGCAGATTCTGGCTATTTTGTGTTCCCCTCTGTCCTAGAACCTTCCTGGCATATGATAGGGAGTCAATATTTGCTGGAATAAATGATTGAAAACTGTTGGGAGCTAAACAACCGGGGCATAATTAAGTCCTGGTTAAGCGGCCAGTCCAGAGCATGTCTAGTCCTGAACTCATGGCCTGCCCGTCACTGACACTTGTACCATCTTCATCATAGGAGCCACCAAAGCAGAACCCCAAGAGACAGCCTCAGGCCCTCCCCCTCAGGGTCTGCCAGTTCTCCTAGATATCCCTCAGCCCACCCCCTTCTCATCATCTACGGCCACTTCCTGGGTTCATGCCCCCTGGGCTCTCACCTGGATCATTCCAGAAGCTTCCCAACTGACCATCCTGCCTCCAGGCCACACTGCGGAAGAATGCTTTTTTCTACAATGCAAATTTGGTCATATTGTTCTCTATTGAAAACCTTTCATGCTTTCAGTTATAGGGTAAACTGAGGCACTCCTGCCTTCCTTCTCCAGCCCTGCGCCCCGCCACACCCCAGTTTGCCAGACCAAATTGCCATGGTCCCCTCAACACTTGCCTCCCTTCTGTGCCTTGCTAGTGCTAATCCCTTCTCTATCTTGACTTGTGTCCACCTGTGAACACTTGCTCTTCCTTCAAGACTCTGCTCATTACATCACTTCTTCAGGGAAGCCCACCTGTTTTGTAATTGCTTGTTTACACGTTGTCATTTTCCCTAGATCAGTGGCTCACAAACTTGGGTGTGCATCAGAATCTCCTGGAGGGCTTGTTCAGACAGATTGCCTGGCCTCACCCCTCAAGTTTCTGATCCAGAGAGTTGGAGAATTTGCATTTCATAACAGGCTCCCAGGTTATGCTGATGCTGCTGGTCCTCGGACCACATGTAGAGACCCGCTGCTATAGACTGAACACTCGTCAAGGGCAGGGGTGAGCACAGGGTGGCTGTAAAGCCTGGAAACAGAGATGTTGTTATTTCGTTATGTGTTGTGACAAAATGTCAGCAAACCATCTATTATGCATTCTTGTCTGTCCCCAGACATGGTGGTCACTACACACTCCGAGAGCAGCAGTGGACACTCTGAGAGCTGAGTGCTTTCCTGCATCATTTCATTTCATCCTCGCTCCAGCGTTATGAGGGAGATGCTATCATCCCTAACTCTTTAAACAAGTGAACTGAGACTTGGTAAATAACTTATTTAGTGTCACAAAGCTTGTAGAAAGCAAAGCTGGGACCAGCCCCATGTCTGCCTGATTTCACAGGCTGTGCTTGCACATAAAGCCACGGCTATCTCCAGCATCCCTGGTCCTGGGCTCTGGCAGGGCGATGCTCAATAAACCCTCACCTACCGATGGACTGAATGAGTGAACGGCCCACTCCTCATTTTCACAGTTCCCTGAACAATCAACCCCTAAAAAGGTTTATGGCATTTGGTTGGCAGGTGGGTTACAAACTCTGAGGACCCAAGACATGCATCCCAGAACATAATAATAAAAGTGAGAAATACAGGCAACTTGGGAAGCTATTTTTTTATTTAAAGATTGTATTGATTTATTTTTGGAGAAAGAGGGGAAGGGAGGAAGGGTAGAGAAACATCAATGTATGGTTGCCTCTTGCACGCCCCCTACTGGGGACCTGGCCTGCAACCCAGGCATGTACCCTGACTGGGAATCGAACCCGTGACCTTGTGGCTGGCACTCAGTCCACTGAGCCACACCAGCCAGGGAAGGAAGCTATTTTTTTCTTCTAGTGTGAGTAAGCCAGATTTCATTGACAAATATTAACATTTGCCCAGGATCAGACAAGTATAATTGTGTGTCAATAAGTCCTTTCCTTGATGCTGCTTGGGAGATGAGTCTCATGGCACCCACAACTGATGTCACTGTCTAAGCGTGCCTGAAGTTTTGAAGCTGTCATTTACCAGGAAGGGGTGGTTCAGGGAGAAGAGAAAAAAAAAAAAGGGTTAAAATGTGGGTAAAACCCATTGTAAGCCTTATGTGTGTACCAAATAAATCCAGAAGAGGGCACCAAAGCACACATGATCGGCCCAGCTAAGGGAAGGGGATGGCTGGGCATTTCTCCTCAGGTTGATAGTGAGGCCCCTCCTGGACCTGACAGACCATCTTGACCATCCTCTGCCACACCTCAGCCACGATGGGTCTTTCAAAGATTAAGCATCTGCCTGTGTAGCATCCATTCCTGGTCTCTGGCCCCTGACTCCTTCCACTCTTCCTGCGGAGGAAGCAGCCAGGGTGGAGCTTGCCAATTCCGTCTCCAGTAGCGCCTTTCCTAAACTGATGGAGAGGGAGATGTGCCAGGGATGCTTTCTGCAGCGCCACACCTCTGCTGACCCCTGTTCCTAGCTTGCGCCCCTGCTGCTCCTGCTGTGTAGGTACAGTGCCTCCAGGGGCCTTGCCAACTTGGCCCCGAACATCCTCCAGCCCAAGGACCCTGCTACCCAGCTGTTTTCACTTCATCCCTCTTCTGGTCTGAGCGCTTCGTCCAAGAAGGTGGCGGCCACTCCACCAGTGCCTCTGGCTCACCCGAGCTGCTTGCTCATGGCTGCACAGGGACTGCGGGAGGCAGAGGTGCAAAAGCCGGGGCTCTCTCCCCAGGTGCTTGTGGGACACCCTAACCTGTGGGACCCCATGGCAGTGGTGCCGGGGAAGTGCAGTGGAGATACCAAGAGCTGTTCTGTTGCCTCCAGAGGGCAGATGGGACAAAGAAGAGAGGTCACAGGACAGCAAAGCTGCAGTTAGTGCCCATGCTCTGCCCTCGGAAAGGTAGATAACAACCACGACCAACAAAGAACGAGACAGAGGAGGAGAAAATGTTGTGAGTGACGCAGGGTCCATTGGCAGGTGAAGAAAACGGAGTCAAGTAACTCATTCAAAGTCCCTTGACAGGTTGGGAGATGGGACTGGGGTTCAAACTCGGGTAGGTCCTCAAAGATAATTCATCATATGGGGCTCCCTTTTCTGCTCCCCACTTGGCACATTCTGGGAGGGAGAGACCCACGTGCGCATGGCCTGGGTGAGGAGTGGGCAGGGCATGTGCGATAGGCAGCAAGTCCTTCGTGGTGGGAGCCTCTGTGACCTCGAGATGGGAGTGGCAATGACACCTGGAAGGCAGGGAGGACTGGGAGGTTTAGGGAGTTGTGGACTCCCCCTCTGAGCACTGGGGCTGTGGATTCTGAGGCAGAAAATGGAACCACAGAGGTATGTTCTTAGGAACCCTTGATCCTTTCTCAATCCTCACACCCTTCTCAGCTCAGCTGCTCAGGACAAAGAGAATTTAGATTTGGCCATGGGAGTCTGCTTTCTCTGCTCCACTTCACCCATCCTTGTGGGAACTCTGAGACCTGCTTGCTGCATCCCCCAAACTTGTTCCTCAGAATGAAGGCACTGTCCCCCATCGCAGTCCTCCCTTTGGCCTCTCAGGCCCCCAGAGCTACCCAGATCTCCCAGAAGCCTTGATAGTTCTGGCTCAAGCCTCTCAGAGGATCCATGGGGCTTGTCTGCAGCCTGTGCCCTCTGTCTGCCAGAGGGGAAACCCTCCCAGCAGGCCCATCTGCCTGTCTCCTGGCTTTTCCAGTTGCCTGAGGGTTTTGTGGGATGGGGGCTGGGGTCCTTGTCTCCTTCCCCACCCTCTCTCTCCCCTCCCAGGTGCTGTAATCTCTGGCCCCTGCCTTGCTTTGCTCCATTGGCTTCTCAAGGCAGAGATGTCCCCTGAGCGCCCCCTCATCTTTGCCAGTCCGAAGCCAGCTCTTCCCCAGACTGTACAGGGTGGCCTTGCCAAGTCCTGGAGAGCCAGGGCAGGTGGGTTGGGCTTAACCCGCCCTACCTGGCACTGGGCCTGCACCCAGGACTTCTCTGCCACTACTGCTGAGTGGCCTTCCCATAGCCAATGAGCTCAGCATCTCAGCTGGTCTGGGGGAGAGTTGGGGGTGGGTACACTGCCCACCACAGCTTCAGGCAGGTGCATGCCACTCTAATCGGAGGGGTTCTGCCCCAGCCTGGCCTTCTCTGCAGTGGGAACAACAGTCCTTCTCGTAGCTCTCTGTGGTGTGGGGAATGGGGTTTGGATAAGATTCCCTTAACATCCCCCCAGCAGGGTTCCTCCTGAACCTCAAGAGAAGTCTGCATTTCTGATTACATCATGGAGTTTTCTTGTTAAGATAAAGTCTTTGGTTGGTAAAAATGATGCTTATACTTTAAAAAGACCCGCAGAGCCCTGGCTGGGTAGCTCAGTTGTTTGATCATCATCTCATCCTGATACCCCAAGGTTACAAGTTTGATCCCCAGTCAGGGCACATGCAAGGAGCAACCAGTGAAGGCAGAAGTAAGTGGGACAACACATCGATGTTTCTCTCTCTCTCTTAAAATCAATTTTTTAAAAAAAAAGACCCACAGAGAAGGGTATTTGTGTTTGAGTGAAGAGGGGCTTAATTAAAAAAATTAAGTTGTACTAATAATGAACATTCAAAAAAGACAGAATAATCATGTGGGTGGGTCCTTGTAGATGCCCTTCCTCTAGCCACTGCTTTGTGAAATTTTCTATATTCAGAAGTGACCCCAGGAGCTCCTCTGTTTCAGGCTGCAGCTTCTGGGTCTCAGGGTGGAACTGAGACCCAATGAGCTGGCAGGGGAGCTCAGGGGGAAAACTCCATTTTCTTGCCATCTTTCTGATTTGGTTATGAGACTCAGTCTTACCCACTGTCACAGAGAATCTGATACTTTTCTAGCATCTACAGAAATGTGAAGAAGAGAAGAAAACAGGGTGGGAGAGACACACACAGAGAGAGAGGGAATCTCTTAATGGTATGGCCTTGTCTACAGCAGAAACACGGCTGCCATCCTATTGTCTGAAGCCCTCCCTTCTGCCTCTGACCCTCAGTAATGCAAAACACAGACACCCCCTAGCTCCACCAGCATCCTTGCCCAAGGGCATTGAAGACCATCTTGGGTTAAGGACCTAGAAGGTCCTAGCACCTTGTAATGGACTCCTACCAGCTTTGAATGTTATTTTTTTTTAAATTCATTGTGCTCGAGTGGGGGTGGGGATGTGAAGGTCCTAGGGCCCTGGCCAAGTCTCCTTGACGCCCAGAGATGTGCCCATCTCTTGGGTGAACAGCCACAGAGGTGAAGGCTACCACAGACAGGCCTGGTGAGGCCGGACACCTGGGTACCTTCTGGCTCCCTGCACTCTGGGGAGAACTGAAAAACGCTGCTTACACAGAAGGTGGCCCAGATCCCCTTTGGGGGGCAGCCTCATCCCAGTGGTGGAAGGCTGGGTGGGCTGTGCTGAAGTATCCCATCCTCTCTGGGGGCGACAGCATGGGTGGTTAGCAGCTTGTCGCTGGTGTGGATGGAGTTAAACCTTTCCGGGGGACTATTTACTCCTGATCCTAAGTGACAGCTTGGGGAGGGAGAGTCACGTGGCCCTGAAATCCCCTCGGGAGCCCACGGAGCATGCCCAGCTGCCTCTGCCTGGGAAAGATGCTGGATCCTGCAGTCACCACAACAGCATCCTCACCCCGCACCAGGGCCCCGCCAGCTGGAGAGATGACTAATTAGACCAGATAGGATCCAGAGCCCCGCTTTTCCGAAGGGGGCCCTGAGAGGCGGGGTAGGAGGACCCCAGCTGGCCTGAGCTGGGGGGAGGGGTGCTTTGGGGCCCAGAGAGTTAATAGCTTTTCAGCGTGGGGCTCACACCTCAGAAGCCGGTGAGTCTGTTTTGATGCATCATGTAGATGAGGTGGGAGGAGGGAGGTTGGGCTCTGGTCGGGCTGGCAGCCGCCTGTCCTGTGAGCCCGGGCTGCTGGCACTGCGGTGCCACTGCCTTCCCCCTTCCTTCTTTTTGGCAGCGTTACTTGGGGATCATGGATTCTGAGAATGCTAATTATAGTCCTCTCTGTGTCCCCCTCCCCAGCACCTCCAACACCCTCAGAATCCCCAGGAAGGGCTGATGTGGTTTGAATTTATTATATTTGAATTGCACCTCCTAAGTGAGGCCAGTTTGGGGCTGTCAGCTAACAAGGTTCCAGCTGGGGACCCCAACCTGTCTAGAGCAAAGAGACCAGCCCCACCCTGCCTGTATTCCTGCCGGAAGGACTATGTTGATGACAATAAGGAAGGAAAGATGGAGGGAAGTCCTGGGGTCAGACTCAGGTGGGCAGGGCTCAGGGTGTGTGTGTTTTATGGGTCAGAGGTTGGGGCTCAGATCTCCTGAGGGTCTTGGACTCCTAGGGGGCATTGGATCTCTGGAGTCTAAGATCAGGTTCGGGGACACCTGAAGGAGCTGGAGCCTGGTGTGGGCACTGGGGGCCTGAGGGAGCAGGTTTATAATGATGAGACCAGGCTGCAGCTGGATAAGGGCCTCAGGCTTCCTGTGTGAAGTTCTGGGCAAAGGAATGAGGTTGGGGAGCTGGCAGAGAGGGATAGGAGGCAAGAAGGGGGGTTGGACAGGAAAGGATGGGGACAAAAAGGGAGAATAGGCTACTTGAGATGCTCTTTGTGACCACGGGCAGGCCAGGAAAGGTAAGAGAAGGGAGAGCCAGGATGGAGAGAGCCAATCCTGCGTTGCAGGGACAGGGAGGCTGAGCTACAGGGGGGAAGGTGGTAGGAGGGGATGGGCTCAGAGTCCAAGTCCGAGGGGGTTGCAGCCTTCAGGGCTCGGCAGTTCTTCCCCATCCCCACAGACCCCTCGCCCTCAGTCTGATGGTGTGGGTGGCGTGCTCCACCGAGGCTCTGGTACATGTGGGGTGGGAGCCCTGCTGGGCCTGTCTCTGCCTGAGCCTGTGGTCTAGATGTCCTAAGATCCCCCAAACCCTGGCTTCCAGGTCCCCCCAGAGGAACATTACTTCCACCTCACTGCACCTGCCTTTCAGCTTGGACAGTACATGACTAGGTCTTGCTGCTGGAGAGGAGGCAGGAGGGAGGTACCCCAGAGATTTGGGCCTGAGGCTCCAGCCATCTCTAGGTGGGTGACAGGTGGGCCAAGGTGGCTGCCTGGCTCTGCCCTGGGCTTTCCTGCAGGAAATAAGCAGCTCTGTGTCTCCTCACCTCAGGGAGTTCGGGGCTACGATAGGAATTATTAAAAGCCCTTGGTTTTCCAATCAGTGGCAAGGTGATAAATGCGTTAGCTCAGAGTGTAATTAATCCTGGGCGGCTGCACAGGCTCTAGACAATATGGGTTTTTCTGTCTTTCTTTTTTCTCTCTCTCTCTCTCTTGCTTGGTTGGGTTCTTTTCCTTCTTTACAGGAAGGTGATGGTGCAGGACGCATTACACAGATAATTACTTTTAACACATCTGCCTGGATTGAGTTGGATTCTTCCTGCTCTGTGTAAATGAAGTAATTACAGAGGAAGTCAGTGAGCCAGCAGCCAGCTCTGGCTCCCAGGCCGACATCACAGACATCACGGCTGGTGGGCCTGAGATGCCCCCACCCAGCCAGGCCCAGCCTGTGCCCATGGGCTCAGAGGAGGGAGCTGGTGGGTCCAGGGCCCTGGACTGGGAGGAACTGAGCTGAGAGTGGGCCCAGCCCAGGGTGAAGAAGCACTGTGACAGCCAGTTCTGATGGGTCTCTCAGAGCCATTTCCTCTCTGTCTTCCTTCCTGGCCTGTTGGGAGGTGCCCTGAGGCCACTAGCACTGGGCATGGGGGTCCCCTAGAAGATCGTCAGGAGGAAGAAGGTTGAAACTGGACTGCAACTGCAGGAGTGGGCCCTGGTTTCTGGAGGCTCTGAGTTCTGGTCTGAGGAGGTCTCGAAGTCAGCACATCAGTGCGGTGACTTCAGCAGGCCAGTCTCCAACCTCTCAAAAAAAACATTTAGAGAGGAGAGACCATACTTTGTTTGGGGAACATTTAGAACAAATGCAGAGCAGAGAGGAAGAGAAGTTGAGAGTAGGCTGGGTGAGCCCTCTTTGCACCTTCCAGTGTAGCAAGCGTCTAAGTGTTACCGACAGAGAGTGGCGCACTGCCTGCTGGGGTTGTGGAAAGACTGCTCATCTGGAATTTGAAGACATGGATTCAAATCCTGATCCAAATTAGCAGCTGTGTGATTTGTAGCAAGTGTTTGCTGGTTATTATTATTATTTGAACAGGGCATATCAGAAGGCAATACTTTCACTCAAAGTTCAGACAGGTGCTGAGGTGGGTTACGGGGGAATATGTTTAGGGCAGATGGTATTCAGAGTGACTGTTAGATGCTCCCAGGTCACTTATTCAGTCTCTGTAGAGGGTTGTGTGAATTCGGGAAGCTGGGCTGGGCATGTCAGTGCTGATCTCATCAACATGTGGGGATGCTGAGGCTGTACTCCTACGGGGCCTAGGAAACCCCTCCACGGGGAAGGTGAGGTCCCTCCTTAGCGCTGATGACGCCCAGTCCACTCAGTCTGACTCACCATTACCTGAGAACCTGGGTCTATGATTGCAGGTGCCAATTTGCTTTTTCAATTAGCCTAATGATTGCAATTAGCCAATTAAAATCAACCTAGTCCCTGGTGGTAAGGCTATTTTTCTGATTTTGCTTGGTTCTGGGTCCTCATTAGTAGCAATGGGCTATCCAAAGAATTGTAGGCAAGCCTGCTTGCCTCAGCTGAAGCTTTGGCTGCCCAGCCAGGGAACTGAAGAGGTTATAGCTAGGAAGGAAAGCTGGCTTTCGGTGAGGTGGGATGGTGGGGTGGGAGTATGCTGATGAAGGGGTCGTTAGATTTGTTAGAATCACAAGTGAGGCCTAGAACCCAGGTTCTTTCCTTCTAATCCAATGTTCTTCCCCTTTTGAGCCTCAGTTTCCCCAGCTCTAAAGTGAGGGCAATAATTCCTGCCCTGCCTGCATCACTGAGGTTCAAATGAGGTCATGTAAGAAGTGGGTCTGAATGTAAAGCAGCGCAACATGAAATGGCTTTATCACATCAAACGTGAAAGCTCCTTAAAGTTACACAGATGGTCTCAGTGTCCCTGGCCACTAGTTCTTAGACCCCTGTACCTTATTAGTCACTTCCCACACTGTCCAGTAATTCCTCATTTCCACTGCCTTCTCATGCTGCCCCCTCTCCCCCAAAGCATGGGTGATTTGAGGACATTAACACATAGTAGTAGGTCCTCAATAAATGTTGGTTGGATATATCAAGTTTTGAATGAGTAAGAGTTTGGCCTAAGGAATAGGTATGAGGAAACAGTCAGGAGAAAGTCTTTGATGGCAGTGGTGGGGATGCATTTATTGCCCATCCTGTTCAGCCTTGCCTCTATCTTCACTAGACTGAGCTGCTTCAAGGCAAGAGGTGGTCCCATTTGTCTTTGTCTTTGTGATGTTTTGCACAGAGCCAGGCATATCGCAACTGTGTGATAACTGCTACTTGAATGAATGAATGAGTCAGGGTAACGTGGTAGAGAGCACATGGAATCGAGAATCAGATGACTGGGACTTGGGATCCTGGCCCGTCCACTTTCCTTTGGCAGATATTTACTGTATGCTCACACTAGGCAGGAACTAGTTTTCAAAAATGAATTTTTAAATTCACAGTCTAGTAAGGGAGCGGACATGCAAGCAAACAGTTGTCCTGTCTGTGACAGAGACATACGTGTGCTACATACGTTGGTGGGCAAGGAAAGAGAGTCATAGGCTCTCCCAGCAGAGTCAGGAAAGGGTTCCCAAAGGAAGAGACCTTAAAGTGGGTCTCATCAGCTTGGAAAGGTCGCTTAATTTTGGGGGGTGTTGGTTTCTTAAGCTACCAAGTGAGGAGTCTAAAGCTTCCTTCACAGAGGTGAGGACTAAGTAAAATAATATGAATAAGACATCTGGCACTGAATAATCTTTTAATGAAGGTTAAAAATGTTTCCTTGAAGTCAGGCCAGGTTGGTGGGGGACGGACAGGAGCCAAGAGCTCAAGGAATTTCAGAAGCTGGTCCACTCTTCATCTTAGCTCTGCTAATTAATACCTACATGACCTTAACAAGTGCCTTAACTTCCCAAAGTCGCAGTTGCTATATCTGCAAGTGGGGATAATAAGTCTGTTGTGTGGATCAGTGGAGGAGCTTCGCACAAGGTACCTAGACCATGCTTGGCACGTAGTAAAAAATATGAGCTAGAAAATAATAGCTCTTCTTTGTTATTATTACCAACATATTTCATGGAGAGACTACATTGTACACAGACACACACATGTTGCATGTGTGTTAACTCTCAGATATGCTCAGAGAGGGAGGAGGGTGGGGGGCTCAGGGTTAGGCTGAGTGACAGCCAGTTGCTCCTCAGTTGGATAAAATTTCCTTGAGGCGAGGTCACTGGAACTCTAGAACAGGTTGGAGGGACCAGGCCTGAGCAAGAAAACTGGGGAAGTCATCTTGTGGCTCATGCCCCAGGCTGCCTCAGGGGAAACTGAGAGGTGGCCCCCGGACAGCAGACAGCAGTAACTTCATTCCCTCAGGCACATAGGCCACCCCTCCCCCCACCGGGCCAGTTGCTGGCAACTTCGCAGCAGCTCTGTTGCCTGGCTGGTCCCCTGACCTTCCTAAGCAAGACAGCCTGGCAGCCATGCTGGGTTACCATGGTAACTGGCAGCCTCCCAGCTGGGTTGCCCGGGTAACCAGTTAGCTGGCATTGGAGGAGGGGGTGGTAAGCTAGGGGGAAAATCAGCCTCAAAAGAGGCAGAAGAGGACAGGAGGGACCAAGAGGAAGGCAAATTCCAGATGCCCCCAGCACAGCCCTCTTCTCTCACTCTCATGGGACTGGGAAAGCCTGAGAAAGGCAGGTAGGAAAGGATGCCGTGTGCTTTCCACTGCGCATGCGTGCATGCGCCTCTGTGTGTGTGTGTGTGTGTGTGCGCGTGTGTGTGTGTGTGCGTGTGTGTGTGTGTGTGTGTGTGTTGTGTGAGTCATCTCCGCCAATCCGGGATGCTGGTAGATGAGCTGGGGCGACGCGCAGGCGCTCTCCTGGGCAGTGACAATGGCGGCATGGTCCAGAGGGGAAGCCATGGGCTTCCAAACCTAGCTCTCAGTCCTGGTCCCCTGCCCCCTCTTTAGGCTTTAGTTTCCTCATCTGTAAAGTGGAGGTGCTAACACGGATGTCCAGGAACGTCGTTTGGGACAGTGCCTGATACTGTCAATGGAGGTTCCTTCTCACCTCCATGCTGGCTTCCTCCTGCGTGGGTTCCTCCCAGCCTGTGCACAGCTCCTGTGGGAGAGCCACCCTGGTCTGAGCACAGCCCTGGTCTGAGTGCAGGATGGAGGTGGGAGGGGTAGAAAATACGGCCCTCGCATTCCAGGAGTTTGCCATCCCAGCCTGCCCAGGGCGGGAAGCAAGTTTGTCAGGCAGGACATCTGTAAGAAAGTGTTCAAAGTAAGGCCTGACTGAAATTTTTGACGGCAACCAGTAAGAATAAATTTTTCATCACAACCCAGAAAACACATGTGTGTTGCCTTTATTGCTAGCTTCCGGTTACATTCAGACTAGTCTGGTCTCTTTTGTTAAAAAAAAAAAAAAGATAGTTTTGACCCTCCAGCATGATTTCACACCCACCAGTGGGGTCACTGCCTTCAGTTTGAGAGGCACTTGAAGAAAATCCAAGCCTAAACTGCTCAGTCTTCTCTCACCTTCCATGTGTAGTGTTACTTGGTTGGATCCTCACAACTCCAATCTGTGAGGTTACTGAGATTCCCAGGTCACTCGAGTTGCCCAGAGTCACACGCTTTGTCCAGGGTCTCTGTTGCTGATGCTGTTGCCCAGCCTTTTCTTGCTGCAAGAGGAATGGAAGGACTCTTCTTATGGACGGAGAAACAGGGATCTAAAATCAATGGCCGGGATGGAGCTCAGCCTCGAAGCTGGCCTCTTGCCTGTTGTTGCAGGGATGGGAGAGGCTGGGTGCCGGGGAGACCTGAGGGAGGTGGGGCTGGGCCTGAAGCAGTCCGGGGTTCCCCTGTGAGGAGCAAGTCCAGGAATGAAAGGGGAGCATGGTCTGGCTTTTCTGGTTGCTGAGCCGCGGTGGGTACAGCTGTGAGGAAAGAAAGAATCTGTATCAGGGTCATGGGGCTGTGCCTTGTGCCTCAGGTTTCTGGGAGATTTTCCGAAGGGAAAGCCTTAAGCCAGTCCCCAGAGAGGCCAGTTTCTAATGGTATACCTCCAGTTTGGACATGATAGTCAGCAGGAGGCCTGGCATGGTTCATTTGGGGGAGAGCTTAGCACTGGTGGTGGTGGTGGTGGTGGTGGTGGTGGTGGTAGTGGCGGCAAGGCGAGGAGTGGCTGGACTGGGAGGGCATAGAATCCCTTTCCTATAAATATTTATTGGGATAAATTAAAGATAAGGCCTAGAATCAGAATCGGGAGCATGAGGAGGAGTTCATACTGCCAGGTCCCATTTTCAGCCGTGCTGTGAGAATTAGCCTGTTTCTCCGTCTCCCAGGACCTGGCTTTCCCATGTGTGTGAGTGCTCAGTGGCTGGTGCCAGTTCCCTCCCTTCCCACCAAGGACTTTGCCCTTGGCAAACAGAAGCATGGGTAAGCAAGGGGGCGTTTAGAGCTGACTGGCAGCTCCTTTCCATTTGGGTGTATTCCCCTCTCAGAGTTCGCAGGACCCTGCTGCCTAGCAGCCATGTGTGTCTGTGGTCCTGGGAGGGGGTGGGGTGCGGGGCAAGCGGTCCATCAAGCCCAGCTGTTCATTGTCTGTCTAGGCTTCCTGTTAATTTACTGAGCACCCACCAATTGAGCGACAATTCCAACCATAAAAATGAGAGCAATTAGAGGTATCTCATCTAGGCTCCTGACCTCAGGGATCTGGGTGCCTTTGTAGTGCATCGGGCCAGGGTGGTGGGTGTGTGATGTGGAGATCTGCTGGAACTCCAGTGGGGTGTAGGCTTCCATCTGAGGTAGGGTGAACAGAGGCTGGGGCAGTGTGGGTTTCCAATATGGAGATTCAATACCCTAGGATTGTACAAGGAGGTTGTGCCTGATGCTTGAATAAGAACCGATCACACAGGGAAGGTGGATGAGTATCTCTTTGTAGGGACCTTTACCTCTACATCTGTATATTGTGCGTGTCCCCAGCTTGTGCAGGGTGACCTTTGATGACTCCCTTTTCCCTATTCAGAATCTATTTCTGAGATGATGGACTCAAGAGCACATTGAGAGGTGGGGGAAGAGTCAGAATTAGAATTTACAAATGTTTTCATGCTTCCTGCCCAGCTCTCTCCTCACCCCTTATGTGGCCCACATTTGAATGCAGATCATGGAAATTGGGCCTGGGGAAAGATGAAGACATGGTGACTTATTTGTCTCCACTTTGTCCTCACACCCTCAGTATTCACAGCTTATTTGCAACCGCTCATGACTGCCCAGCTGGCCCCTTCTCCCCAGGTGCCCAGACCCTGAGTCCTGGGAGAGGCGGTGGTAGGTAGGTGCGGTCTCCTCTGCAGGAGTGCGAGTGTGTGCATGTGTTACTTGCATGTCCATGTGCACATAGGGAGGGCCTGCAGCTGTTCTTGGTCTCATCAGGGGGCCCCTTCAGGCCACGCAGAAAGAAATCCACAAAGACACTGAGGCAGAGGCTTGGAGGCAGAGCTGGGCTGGAGGGAGAATCAGAAACCCTATCTAGTCCTTACAGCTCCCTTCTGCCCACATACTACAGGAGGGGGAGGAGGGGGATTATCTAACAAGGCAGTAGATACTCCGGAAGCCCCAGTTTTCTTTGAAGTTCAGGTCTTCTGTGAGTCCAGAAACCCAATGACCTCATTTAACCCAAATGACCCTCTTGTGGCAGCCAGCAGGGTGGGCTTAACTGAATCTCTTCTTTTTCCTGTGTTCTGCTCTTCCCTGATATCCCTATCACTATGGTTCCTTTCTGAGTATGTGTGTGTATAGATGTGAGTGTGCACAGTGACAAGGCAAGATGGGTGAGCCCTTTCCCCAATGCCTCTGGTCACTTACTATTAAGGTCAAAGGACTCAACAGAGAAGGGAGGTTTTGCTCCAATGGCTTTTGTGGGGGGACCTGCCAGAAGGGAGGGAGCAGCGCATTAGTGGGAGGAGAGGGACAGGAAGAGTCATGGTTGATCTTGCTGTCCTGTTCAGGGCGATTCTAGAGTGTCCCTGTTAGTGTGTGGTGACCCAGCCAGGTCCCCCATCTCTCCAGGGCTGTGCAATGGGTGAGGCTGTGCCCAAGGCAGAGTGCATGTGGGTTCTGCAGGGGGAGAAAGGTAGAGATCCTGCAGACCTCATGGTGGCAGGCCCCAGATGTGACAAAAGCAGGAGGAGGGGGGAGAAACAGACCAGGCAGAGGTAGGAAGCACAGAGAGGGCTCCTAGTGCAGGGAAACCCTGAAGGGAGGACCCAGGGCCTGGTTCAGCATCTTCCAAGTCTGGTGCTGTCAGAAACAAGGCGAAGTCATCAATACTTACACTGATTCAGTTATGTATATATATTAAAAATGTTTTATTTATTTATTTTTAGAGAGAAGGGAAGTGGGGGAAAAGGAGAGGAAGAGAAACAGCAGTGTGAGAGAGAAACATCTGATCGGTTGCCCCCACATCCATCCCGACCAGGGACCAGGCCGCAAACCAGGCATGTGCCCTGATTGGAATTGAACTGGTGACCTTTTGGTTTGTGGGATGACACCCACCCAACTGAAACATACCAGTCAGGGCTTATTAAGTTATATTTTTAAAATGTCCTTTTATTGACTGAAACAGCCAGCTGGAAATAGTTGCAAAATATTTTTATGCACATATGTCCTTCTCTATGATTAGTTTGTGTATCCCCACAGTAAATAGCATAATGCCTTAAAATCACTGGTGCTTGATACCTACTTTCCCACCCTCTCTGGGCAGTCTGCTTAGGGGTGGGGCAACCCACAAGAGGGTAAGATAGGAAACTGCGCTCAGCCCAAATCCTTTCGTGGGCTGAGATTTCAGATTATAGTGGACTCTTGACACTGTGGAGGTTAGGGGCTCTGAACACCTGCACAGTCGAAAATCCACTTATAACTACAGTCTACCCTCTGCATATGTGGATTCCCAATGAAGGAGCTGACCCTTAAACAACATGGGTCAATTGATACAAATCTGCATATAAGTTGGCCGGAGCAGTTCAAACCCATGTTGTACAAGGGTCAGCTGTATTTCTCCACCAAGCTCAAGCCGGGGCCACTGTCTCCCAGGCACTGGCTGGAGGATTTGCAAGGCAGAGTTGGATCACATCTTGTCCATCCGTCTATGCCTAGGGAAGGCATGTCAGCAGAAACTCGTTCGCATAGTTCCCCAGTCCTTCCTTTGGCTCAGTTTGTGGCTGTCCTGGGTAACTGTTGTCTGGGCACTTCTGCCACTTTCTACCACACACTCCAGAATTGGTGGACAAATCAGTCTAAATGTGACTTGTCATAAACTTTGTGTTCTGGTGTCAGAGTCTGTTTTTCTAGATGGACAGACCAAGACAGGAGAGGGACCTGGAGTCTCAGCCTCAATGGCAACTTTTCATTCCTTCCAACCCCCCTCCCAGAGCAGATGCCTTTCCAGTGTCCCGGACCCGTGCCCGATGGCACCACTGACCCCTCCATGGCTGGGAGCAGAGCTTTGTCAGCGGCCTTTTCCATCAGTGGACAATGCTGATTCCTGTCTTTCCTCAACATTGATCTTACACTTTTCTTCTTCTACCATCCACTCTTTGGTTCCAGTTTGACACCGGGGCTGTTCCTTCCTGTCCTCACTTGTTTGTCATCCTTTCAAGAGTCAGACAAGTGTCAAGAGACAATATGACACAGTGGGAGAAATATAGGCTCTGGGGTCCGTCTGTCTGAGTTTGCATCTAGCTTCACATTCACCACCTTGTTACTCTCTAAGCCTCTGGTTATAATCCTTAACCTCTCTAAGCCTCAACTTACCCATCCTAAACCATGAGTTATGATGGTTCTTACCTCATAGTATTGTTGAGAGGGTGAAATGAGTTAACGCATGTAAAAATCTTAGGACAGTGCCTGGCAACTGTAAGCCCACGCGGGGCATGCTAACTTCTCATCTCCTCTCAAAATAAGCTGTGTAGACTGGAACGTGGTGCTCCCGATGTGGTCTATTCAGGGGGACTTTGGGGCCCTCTACTTGACAGTTTATTTCTATTATGTCAGACTGTGTGTGCAGATCACTGGTGTTTAAACTGAGCTCATTGTAGTGAAGTCCTTAGGTCACTTTCCCATGGACAGCTGGTAGGTTTGGATTTCCTGTCTTACACAAAAGGTGTGATCTGTTTCAGAGGGAAGGTCAGTGTTAAGGGGGGGCCAGAGTATGCCTTCACATTGGTTCCAAACATACCTGTACCCTCATGGAAGCAGTCTGGCCCTTTTTATAATGCTGCTCTGTGACTGGTGTTCTGCTTGGAAAATCCCTAGACCTACAGTGGCCTGAAATAAAATTCCCTGCTCCATGCGTTTTTTCCTTCTTCAGTGGGTCTCTTTCACTTTTCTCTGCACTTGTTTATCAAGGAAGCTGGGCAAGTACTGTTGCGACCTTCCTAACTTCCAACTCCACTGGTAAACCTTTGAGACCCTCTACACCTTTGCTCTTTGTGGGCCAACAGCATCTACACCACCAAGGAGGTGTAGAAATGCTTGTTAGGTTCTGCTTGTTAGAAATGCAGAATCTCAGGACTTACCCCCAACCACCAAATCAGAGTCTGTGTTTGAACGAGGTCCCCCCAGGACACTCGCGTGCACATTACAATGAGAGCAGTGCCGCTCTCCATTGTTCACCTTGGGGTAGGAACGAGGCTGGAGGGGAAGAATCCCATCTTCCGAGATGTTGAGATCAGCCCCAGCGAGCAGGCTCCTGGGACAGACATGACACTATTTCCAGGTTAGCTGATCATAAACTCCCCACATTCCCCATGTGCTTCTTGGAATGCCAATAGAAAGGTTTTTATAAAACATTCATACATCTAAAAAGATCTAGATTGTGTTTTCCTATTTTATTAGGAACAGGCTTTTGAGCATATCTCAAACCGTTGGAATACATAAACAACTGGAATCTTTAAAATGTTAAATGTAAGGTTTTACGTTTATGACATATTTCATCTTGTTAATGTTAGGCTATTATTTCAGAATTCAGTCCTGATTCTGTGTGTATGTACCAGTCATCCCTCCCAGCTCTGGCTTTGTCAGCAGCAAATCTGGTAGTCTTGTCTTCTGAGTCCTTATGCAAATCATGGATGAAGACACATACACAGCAGGATCAAGAACTGACCCCTACGGGGCACCACAGGAGGCTCATTCATTGGTTCAGCCAGCCCTGTAATCAGATGGGCTGGTGGGAGCTGGGCTCTGCTGCCTGCTGCCTTTGTCACCTTTCGCAAGGTATCACTGCCCTGCTGGACTCCTGTTTCCTCATCTGTAACTGAGGACCTTGGAGTAGTCATTGGAATCCCCTGGGGGGCATTAAAGAAAGAAATGCATGTGGGCCAAGATGGAGGCATAGGTAGACACACTGTGCCTCTTCCCACAACCAAGATAGGGACAACAACAATTTAGAAAGAAAATAACAACCAGAACTGACAGAAAATTGAATTGTATGGAAGTCGGACAACCAAGGAGTTAAAATAGACACGTTCATCCAGACCGGTAGGAGGGGCAGAGGGGGGCAGCCGGGCAGAGAGGGGTCTTGCAGCACAAAGAGCTTGGAACCGGGTGCGTAAGACCGCAGCGGGTGGACCCAGCAAGGTAGTGATCATGAAGCAAGGCACTGTGTCCAACCCAGGATCCCAGCGCTGGGAAATAGAGCCTTGGGGCACTGATTGAAAACACCTGTGGGGGTTGAGGCACAGGGAGAGACTCCCAGCCTCACAGGAGAGGTCGTCGGAAAGTCCCATGGTGTGCACAACCCCACCCACATGGGTATCAGCACCAGAAAGGTCCAGTTGCTTGGGGGAAGTGGTGGAAGGGACTGAAGAATGATGGAAAGTGAAGCAAGCGCCATTGTTCCCTCTTGGACCCCACCCCCACATATAGCGTCACAACATAGCAATTGGGTTGCCCCGCCCTGGTGAACACCTAAGGCCACACCCCTCATACCTAACAGGCATGACCAGACCCCCCCCCAAAAAAAATGGCTCAAATAGAAGAACAAATGAAAGCCCCAGAACCCATCCTTTAAGCGACCAAGAGATAGCCAACCTATCAGATGCACAGTTCAAAACACTGGTAATCAGGATGCTCACAGAATTGGTTGAATTTGGTTGCAAATTAGATGAAAAAATGAAGGCTACAATAAGAGAAATGAAGAAAAATGCACAGGGAACCAATAGTGATGGAAAGAAAGCTGGGTCTCACATCAATGGAGGGGACCAGAAGGAAGAAAAAACATACAACCAGAAAAGAATGAAGAAATAAGAATTAAAAAAAAT
>CM052551.1:22852705-22876403 GCA_028533065.1 Trachops cirrhosus
ACTAGAACAGGAACGGAACCACAGAAATGAAGATCACATGGAGGGTTAGCAACAGGGGACTGGGAGGAGGAGAGAGGGGGAAAGGTACAGAGAATAAGTAGCATAGATGGTAGGTAGAAAATAGGGGGAGGGCAAGAATAGTAGGGGAAATGTAGAGGCTAAAGAACTTATGACACATGGACATGAACTAAAGGGAGGTAATATGGGTGGGAGAGGGTGTGCAGGGTGGAGGGGAATGAAGGTGGGTAATGAGACAACTGTAATAGCATAACCAATAAAACATATTTAAAAAGGAAAAAAAGAAAGAAATGCATGTGTCTGGGCCCCTACCCCCACCCTGCCATGCAGAGATCCTGATTCAGTTGGTCTGTAGTGGTCCCAGGCCTTAGTATTTTTAAGAAACTGGGTAATTCTAGTATGACGCCAGGATTGAGAAGCACTGGATTAAGTGATCTCTAAGGTGATGCTCTGCCTCTCTGATCTCAGCAGCTCCCCGGTCCCCGGAATACCGGCAGACATCTTCTGGAGCCGCAGGTCCCACAGCCTGACCTCTGCGGGCCATGGTCCACAGTTGCAGGGAGGGCCTGGCTGACTGGTGTAGCACAGTGGTGTGCACTGGGTGGGCCATGCAGGACCACAAGGCGCCCTTGTGGATGCCTCCTGTCAGCTGCTTGCTCTCCTACCCTTTTCCTCAGGACAGAATAATCATTTTGGATTCTCTGACACTGGCTTCTTTCTGTGTGTCTGAGCTTGTTGCCTAAGAAAAACAGCCCAAGGCCAGTGTAAGTTGGTTTCAGTGGGGGTCAGCAGAGATGGCTCCCTGCCTGGCTCCTTCTGCCCTGTTTCTCCCCCGCCCCCCACCGTAACTCAGGAGGCAACAGCACCTCTGGGCCTTGTCTTTCTCTTCATCAACTCCCATTGGCTGAGGGCTGCTTCAGGCCTGGCTGCAGCAACTCCAGGAACCTTGTTGGTCACCCTGTGAGTGACTACGGAGCCCTCTGGCTTGGCACTGGAGGTCAAAGCACCTGTATGCCCTGCTGGCTCATTTGGGGCATGATTGGCTTCTGGCTTAGGGTGGATGTTGCTTTGAGCATCTCTTTCTGCTTCTGGAGTAGGAGTGTACCCAAGATCTGCATTATCTCGTCCTGCTCCCTGCCACCCCTCCCCGTTGCTGCTGGGTGCTGGGAGTGTCTCTGCAGTGGACTTGTTAATTGGCGCTTCAGCTGGCTGATTGACTCTAATGCTGGCGAACATTTAGTTACCCGGCAGCAGCCTCTCAGACAGCCGTTAATTGCAGGCACGAGAGAGACAATAATTACAGGATAATGAGTGGCTTTTGTGTGAGTCCTTCTCCTTGCACTGTGTCAGCAAACACCAAGGGTTTGTTTCCTAACATTCAGCTACTCTCCTGAGGAGATGCCCTCGCCCCCTTCTGCTCACTTGTCCCTGTCATCCAGCCCAACCCATTCCTGCCCCCAACCTGGGTTTTGCCCGCATCCCCTGGGCCACAGACAATATGTTCCCATCTCCCAAAAATATTATCTCCTAATCTGCACACAGACATGCCCCTTTGTTAATATTTGCGAGTTTGAATATGTGCCTTATTAAAAAGTGGCACTTAACCAACTTTGCTTTAAAAAAGGGTAAGTAAATACTGTACTCTGTGCCTTCGTCCCTGGGCCCTTCTTTGTTAATATTTTTATGTAGCTGTAATAGTATGTAGCTGTTGTTCTGTGCCATGCATTTTTTTTGTTTAATGTTATTTTATATAAATACTTCCAGGTATGACAATGGCCCATAAATTTGTCATTTTAATAGCTGTAAATAATTCTGTCATGTTACTCCATTATTGTATTGCTTTTCTATTATGACTGGGAATTTGGGTTGTTTCCAGCTTGTTGCTATTATGAATAGCTCTGCTTTAAACATCTTTATATGTTACTGATTTTCTCCCAGTTATTTCCCAGGGGGGTAAGTTGAATGATAAGTTGTATTGATCTGGCATCATGCTGGAAAGAGGTGAGGGGAGTGGGGGGCTGGAGGCTACTGGGAGAATTTAACTGATTCCCTCTGTCTCTCCCAATGCACAGTTCCTTCTCATTGCACCTCTTTTCCTGTCCATTTCTATAATAGTATGATCCTTGCTCCAACTTCCTTAGAAACACCTCAAGTTAGTGACGTGGAGTCTAGACACTCTGGTTACCTATTTCTGCATGTAGATCACCCCAAGATGTAGAGACTTAGGAAAAAAATGTGTTGTTGCACAGCTGGTGTGGCTCTGTGAATTGAGTGCTGGCCTGCCAACTGAGAGGTCGCCAGTTCAATTCCCGGTCAGGGCACATGCCTGTGTTGCAGGCCGGGTCCCTAGTTGGAGGTATCACATTGATGTTTCTCCCCTTCTCTTTCTCCCTCCCCTCTCCTCTCTGTAAAAGTAAACAAACAAAATCTTTTTAAAAATGTGCTTCTATCTCTCAGGGTTCTCTGGGTTACCTGAGCTCAGCTGGGTGCTGGCTTGGCTGTCCCCTGCCCTTGCAGTTATCTGCAGGGTGGACTGCGCCAGATGGCCAAGGTGGGTTCTCACATGGCTGTCATCTGGAAGCTCAGCTGGGCTGTCAACTTGAGCACCTCCATGTGGTTTCTCCATATGACCTGGCCTCCACTCAGTGTGGCAGTTTGTTGCTACAGGGGGTATCTCAAGAGAGTAGGCCAAGAGACCCAAGTGGGAAGTTCAAGGTTTCTTATATCCTAGCCACAGAAATCATGACATCATTCTTTTACATTCCATTGGTCAAATGGAATCATCGGCCCACCCAGATGCAAAGGAGATGGAAAATAAACTCCACCTCTCAATGGCAGAAGTTGCAAAGAACTTGCAGTCGTGGTTGCTCCCCCACTCTTTAAGACAGAAAATCTCTATTTTTTTAAATTTAATTAATTTATTTTTCGAGAGAGGGGAAGGGAGGGAGAGAGGGAAAGAGACATCAAGGTGTGGTTGCCTCTCATGCGCCCCCTATTGGGGACCTGGCCCACAACCCAAGCATGTGCCCTGACTGGGATTTGAATTAGCAACCTTTTGGTTCACAGGCTAGCACTCAATCCACCGAGCCACACCAGCCAGGGCAGAAAGTCTGTATTGATTTGTAGCCTATGAATCCTGTCAGCATCTCCTTAGGAGAAACCATATAAGAGACTCTGCCCCTCCATTTCCACTCCAAATCCTGCCCATTCTCACAGCTCAGAAGTCACGTGATCTCTTCTCAGAAGCTTCCCTGATGGTCCCACGGGAGTCATCTTCTTCTTGCAACGTCCCTCCTTCACCTCCCTAAACTCCCTGTATCTTTGCTCTTGTCTTACACAGCTTTTATCACACATCACAGCACCCAGTTATTTAATGGGTTTGACTCACTATACTGTCAACTCCTGCTTGAAGGCAGGGATTCTGTCCTGTCCCTCTTGTTAATCTCTATGCCCTACCCTAAAGACCTCATAAAGTGCCTGGCATGTAAAAGGGCTTCCATCAGTCCCATTCCCTGCCCCCAACAGACAGATTGGACACGCCACTGTCTGTTGAATGAATGAATGAATATGTCATCTCAATGAGTGAGGGGCAGAGAAGAGGACTGACATTTACTGGACATGTACTGTGTGCACTTACCAGAGCTAGCTGGGAGCTTTACATAAATTATCTTATTTAATTTTCACAATGTATCTCTGTTTTACAGATGATGAAGCTGAGGTTCAGAGATGTTAAGTACTGCGTTCAGGGTGACATCGTTGGGTCACATAGAAAGTTGTAGAGTCTTGATTTAAACTTAGGTCTTTGGGAACTCAGGGCGAATGTTCCCTTCTGTACACATAACCTCTTGGAACCTCAGTTTCTTCCTCTGTAAAATGGGGAGGATAATACTTAGCTCATAGGGTTGTTTGGATGAAGGGAAATAAGACATGCCAAGTGTCCAGTATTGGTGTAGAGTATGCACTCTTGTCATGTCGCCTGTGATGACATGAATTCTTGTTCTCCGGGGTTTGACAAGCACTCTGTGCCTTGGGATGGCTTTATGGCTACCGATGTAGTTGAAAGAACTGCTCTGTCGCTGTCTTTTAGTGTGTGCGTTGTTCACTGATACACACATAATTACTCTGGCACTGTGCTTCTGAATCCCTTGCCCCTCCCCCTGGGGCACATGGGCAGTCATTTCCCAGGTGTGACCTCCCACCTTCTTCATAATCACAGTGCAGACAGTCAGGTCTCTAGTCACCCAGGCGCTTCCCCTGCAGCTGAGCCTCAGGAGTCTGCCCTCCCACAGTCATTGCTTTTGTTTGCTCTTTGAAAATTAATTCCAACAAGAGCTCATGCGTTCTCTTTCGTTTCCTCATCTTCACATTCATGTGCCCTCTTTACCCCTTGGCTCTAATTCATTTTGGTCTCTCTCTGTCTCGTCACATACAAGGACCCCTTTCGGGATGACTCTGCAGTGGTGACACCTTGCTGGGTGAGTTATGATATGGACCAGAAAGGAGACTGCAGTATTGTGAAGGAGGGTCCTTGGTGGAGCTGGGGATGGTGATGATTCATGTCTTTCCTTCCCTGATGTCTTTCCCTCTTATTGGCTCTGGCCGCATCATTTTCTGGCTCGAGACACTGCCCAGGAAGGGAGGCGCGAGCTCGTCTAGGCGTCCACTAGTCTGGTCTGGTCTCTGTCCCTTCATTCCAAGCTCAGTCCCATCTCCTACTCCCCTGCCTGACCACTGATAAATAGCATCGAGTTGCCAGAGTCACGGAAGGCAGCGGCAGTTGGACATTTTTTTTCTTAACTCTTCCCATACCCTTCCCTCCAAAGATCCAAACAGAAAAGTCTAGGAATCCAGACAGACCAGAGTTTCTTAAAATTCTTTTCTCCATGCCTTCAGGCCCTTCTTTTCTTTCAGTGAGGGTTGTTGGTAAAGTGCAGGGTTCCCGCCAGGCCAGACGAAAGCCATCCCAGCAAGGGCAGGGGGCTCCCCACAGGCAGCTACTGGCTTTTGTGATTCTGTTCCTGGATGCCTGCATTTTAACAGATCTTCAAGTGCAGAAAAGCATTTCCAGTATCCATGTGGATTTGCAAATACAGGAAGGGGCTAAAGTAGGTTTACAGTTGTATGTGAAATAGAGCTATTCAAGCTATGGTAATAGTCATAACCTGCATGTCTCTTTCCATGAGAACAGCTAACTGTAAACCTACTTTTGCCCACCCCTGTATATATCCTTTATGTTGACAAGCTGGTGGGGTGACCAAGGGAGGAGGAGGGCATAATAGCATGCAAGCTGACCAGTGCATAATTGGAAATTATACCTCCCCCCCTCCCCTGCCCCCGCAGCTTCCATGGAGTCTGGTCTAATAGCCTCAGCCAGACCACTCCTTTCACTGAATTCCAGTGATTTGTCACATTTACAGGATATTTATGCTTTTAGTTATAGGGTGGTAGTAGAAGATTGTATTGGATACACCAATTGGGGCTAGATTATATAAGGCCTTGCATTTTGAACTAAGAAATTTAGCCTCTATGCTGTAGTCAGTGGAGATACCCTGAGGGTTTGTGAGCCAGGGCAGGACGAACTGCCGTTTGCAGATAACAGGCAGACCACATTCAGAGGTGCTCTTTCACCTCCAGGGCAATGGGACTGGGGTTGCTGTCTCACATTTAATCTGTGGTCTAAAGTCTACAGACAGGGAAGATTTTCTGGTAGTGGGGGGCTTCTGGTGGCACAGCGAGAGCTATTTTGGGGGCTCAGAGGTGAGGTTGGGAATCCAAGTCTTAGGATAAAGTTGAGTGGGTGACTGAAGGCAGGAGGTTTAGGGACAGAGCATAGAGTATCAGATCTAAGGGGTACAACACCCCATAAAAAGCCTCTCTTGCCTCTAGAAGGGTTCACATTGGGCCATTCCCACATGCAGGGGCCTTTGCTCTGGAATACCTTAGAAGCACCTCTTAAAGGTGACCTGGCAGAATTATTTGCTGGCTCAAAGTAGTTGAGGCAAGGTGACAGAGGACTGTGGTAGAACAGTGGCTATGGGGGGAGGGTTTGGAAGGACGGTACAGATATGCCCCTGTCACAGAGGCACCTTCATCCCCATTGCATGGCTCAGAACAGCTGGCCCTTCCCTGTTCCCCGTGGGACGAAGTCCTGACTGCCCAGAGAGAAAAGGGGGAGGAGGAAATGACAGACTCCTTGTCTGCCAGCCATCTCCCAAGGTCACTTCTGTCTCTACACGGCTGTCCCTGCAGCTGCAGGCTGCCTGCTGTTGCCTGGGTGTCTCCTTGCCTTCATTCTGCTGCTCCGACAGAGGGCAGAGGAGGGTGGAGCTGCCTGCTGCAGCTTTGAAGATGCACGTGAGACAGAAGTCCTCCTTTGGACTGCTCTCTAATCCTGGAAAACAGCCTCTGCCACCCCTCACCCAAGGGAGGCCTTCTCTACAACCTTTCACTGGTTGGGGAGGGAGGGAGGGTCTTTGTCCGAGGGGCCCAGGCAGGGTATCTGTACCCTGAGTGGAGCTGTCTGTAGTGTTGGGCTGGGGCCAAGCTAAACACCTCCCCACCAAGTGTCCCATCCATCCTGCTTTTCTGGCCTGGCTGGGGATGGGGGCTGGAGTGGGTGGTTGTCTGCAGGTTAACCCTTGGGAGGCCAAAGGGAAGGAGAAAGTCCGGTGGGAAAGAGTCCGCTTCCTAGATGGACGGTCTGGTCAAGCCCAGAATGGCAGGTTCAGAGCCTTCCTCCTGTGGTGATCTTATTAGAGAAGTTGTTTGGATGATCAGGGACTTTGAGTCACAAAAATTTAAGATTTCACTGAACAGGCTGAAGGAGGGCTTTGCTTCTATTTCACCTTGTTGCCGCCAGCCCTACCTGGCTCCCGTCCCCCCCATGAGATGGGGGTTATATTAGCTGTGGCCTTTGTCTCGTTGCCTGGTACAGAGGTTTGCCTCAGGGGAGCTTCTCAGGGCACCTGGGCTAAGGCACATCTAGTCCACACTGCAGGCTTCACCCCAGCTCAGGCCTGTCCCCAGGGAAGGTTCTGGAGATGGGGATTCTCTTCCTTCGCCATCCCTGCCACAGTCAGCATCATATTACTCTTGGCCTTTTGCATTCAAGGCCTGGAGAGAAATGGCCCAAGGCCGGACCTCCTCAAAGGGACCTTATGATTTTAAATAGGCTGATCTAGATGTCCTTGTCTAGCAGGAGCAAGATGATGGATACTTCTTGTTTTTTTAAGGGAATATATTTGCCAGTAAAACCCTGGGCCTGCCATAGAACAGCCTGCCTTTAACCCTTGAGGCCCCTGAATTTGCTTGGTATGTAAATGGTCCCTGACTCCTGGTCAAGGTGGCCCAGGCAGGGTGCACTCCACAGAGTGCTGGAGAGCAGCACCAAGGAGGTTCCTCCCAGAGAGTGGGGCAGGCCTGGGCATTCATGTTCACCGCCCCCCTAAGCGCCAAGGCCTGGGCTGCACCGGGGTATGAGCTGCTTCCCTGAGATGCGTAACTTCCAATGGAGAGTCCCCCTCAGAGCACCAGCTGTTAATCATCTGAGGACCAGGGATTGGACACAAGGCTTCCTTCCTGTGGATTTGTGAAGCTACAGTGAAAATAGTCAGTGTGTATAAAAAGTTATGCAGAGATTGTTATGAATATTATTATTCTGAGGAGAGGTTTATAGTCCTAGATTTCAGGTCTAATTCCTTGTGAAGTTCCTGCAGCCACAGCTTCCTCCTGGGGGGGCCGGGTGAGGAGAAGGAGCCACTGGGTGTGACTTGCCTGCCCCTCGTAGCCACCCACTTTGGGCCAAGCCCTGGATGGTTAGAGAGACCCCATCAACCTACACAGACAAATCCTAGGGCCAGAGCATGCCTTCCTGCCCATCCCTCTGTCCCCTTCTTCTTTGCTCTTTCTTGAAGCATTTTTCACAAATTTGCGTGCCATCCTTGTGCAGGGGCCATGCATATCTTCTCTGTATCGTTCCAATTTTAGTATATGTGCTGCCAAAGCCAGCACTCTTGAAGCATTTTTCATCACCCCACCTGACCCCACAGTCGTGAACCACGGAGCTCCTGGGCAGGGTGCGCAAGGCCTGGGGGCCTTGTTCTCTGGCTCGGTTTGTCCTTTGCCTTCTCCTTATTCAGATGGCCTTGTAAAGCCTGACAGAAACCTGCCTCCTCCTTCCTAGGTGTGGCACTCTCATTTATGGTAATGATACCTCACATTTATAGGGTGTCACTTCCCCTGCGAGCCCTGAGCATTTTTCCTTCTGTGCTTGCTCCCATGGCCCTGGTGGTGCAGGCTGAGGGGGACAGGCTCCTGGAAACTTTGTAACAGAGGCTATGAGGTGGTCACTGGCTTGCCTTAGGTCACACAGCAAGTGGCAGAGCCAGGATTTGAGCTTCAGAATTGGAAGGGCCCTGGGATCAGTCACGAGGTTCCTCGACCGTCAGCAAGGCACTTGTTGGCCCACTTGCTCCATGCGTTTGGGGGAGGGCTGATGCCTGCCTGCCCCAGGTTTGGTGTGGGTTGGCTCCGAGGTAACCTTGGGATGGCCCTGTGGTCCCTGAAGGTCAGTGAGTATTAGGAAGTGGGAGGCTGTCACCTTGTGGCCACCCAGCATGTTCATGAATATGGAGCAGGCAACTGGTATGAATACTAAGTTAACCTTGTGTGCCCTTCAGCACTGTGCCCCCAAAAGGGCAGGCTCTGGGCAGGCTCCTGCTGGCTCCCTTGGTTGGCCACTTGGTCTGAGGTGGAGCCTCCTTTCTGGCACTCATCCCCTTAGGAGGCAGGTGGATTGGTCTGCTAGTTTCTCTTCCAGGAGCAGGCTGCTAGGAGGTAGGAAAGGGACCAGCTGGGCCAGGAGGTGTGTCTGTGAGCTGGTCCCTGATACCTCTCCTGGGCCCACAGGGGCAGGGAACTCCCTCTGAGCAACTGTGCTGGGAAGGGCTGGGAGACCCTGGAGGCATGGGCTGCAGAGCTAGGTGGGCAATCACTTGGGTTACATGTTCCTGGGGGCCTCTAACCCTCCTGCTCCATCTCTCTCTCCTCACACCTTACTGTTGCTTTCTTTCTCCCTTGCTCTCTCTTCTCTTTCCTTTACGCAGTTATAGCCTTAGCTCTGGAATGTGCCAGGCCGGGCACTCTCCCCGTCTGTTCCTCATTTCCCAGGGACTTCTCCAGATACCCCGTAGTCCTCTCCTTTCCCTTCTGAACTCTCCATCCCGTTCTCCCTCAGTCTGCTCTCCTCTCCCATGAGCTCTGTGGACAGTAGCACCAGGAAGTGCTAAGGGAGGGACTGGCCTGGGAGGTGCAAACTGTTTGCCCAAGGTGGGGTGGTGATGCCTAGGCCCCTGCTGGGCTGGGCTGGAGTGTGGGCTTGGGTGGTTGGTTCTTGTACGACCTGTCCTTCTCACAACTTCTTCCTTCTCCCCTTCTCCCCTTTCCCACTCTGGTGCCTAATGGAGACAGAAAAGCAACAGGCACTCCCTCCAGCTACTGTGGATGCTGCTTTGTAAGCTCTTTTCAAGTCCTAGCATAGTGAGAGGTAAAATTCAGCATGGGGCTGGAAAGCTCTTAGTTTTCAGCTCTGAGCCAGGATGGTCCGGGGAGGAAGGGCAGTGGGGCATTCTGCCCAGATGATTGAGTGTGTCTCCACTACTGCCTTGTGCTGGGATCAAGGGCTGCTTTTTCTGCTGTTGTACTGGCTCTGCCTCTGTCAAAGTCCTCAAGGGGACATAGCTGTAGAAAGTGAGGTCTAACTTGTTGCAGGGGAGCTGTTGGAAAGGGGGAAACAGCCTGGGGTCCTCCTCCATCATGTTCTCAAGGCGTGGAAGCCCCAGAGGCCAGAGCCAGAGGCCTGGGCAACTCAGAGGAGAGTCAGGCACTGTGCTGTGTCACCAAATGCCGATTGTGGGGTCTAAGTGTTATTTAAAAGACTTTTCATCGTAGAAAATTACAGACATGCATAAAAGTAGAGAGAATAGTATAATAATTACTGTGGACCCAAGCTTCAATAGATTTTTCTCTTTTTTAAAAAAGATATTATTTATTTTTAGAGTGAAGGGAAGGGAGGAAGAGAGGGAGAGAAACATCAATATGTGGTTGCCTCTTGTGCACCCCCAGCTGGGGACCTGGCCCGCAACCCAGGCATGTGCCCTGACTGGAGATTGAACTGGCAACCTTTTGGTTTGCAGGCCAGCACTCAATTCACTGAGCCACGCCAGCCAGGGCCCAAGCTTCAATGGTTTTGAAGGCATCTCATGGTCAATCCTGTTTTAGGTATAATCCCAGCTTTCGGTACGTTTTGATCATTTTGAAGCAAATCCTAGACAATTTATCATTTCATCTCTAAATACAGGAACTTAAAAAAATCATTGTCATACCTAAACAAAATGAACAATTCCATAATACAATCAAGTATTCAGTTAATTTTCATATTTCTCTGATTACTATTTGTTTTCCCCTAGTTTTCTTTTTCATTTGGATCCAAGAAAAATCTACATATTGCAACTACTTGTTACAGTTTTTAAGTCACTCAATCTATGGATACTCTTTTCTCCTTTTTTCTGTCTTGCAATGTTTTGCTAAAGAAATTGGGTCATTTGTCCTGTAGAGTTTCTAACATCCTGGATTTGCCTGATTCACCCTCGTTATATCATTGAACTTGTTCCACCGTCTCTGTGAGTGTGGCTAGACTGCAGCCCTAATCAAATTCAGGCTTCGTTAATGTATTTATTCAGGGGAGGGAAGCAAGAACCCCTGGGTGATGCACACACAACTACGCACACATCCATCAGGAGACACATGTCTGGCTGTCTCTCCTTTTGTGATGCTGGCAGCCTTGATGATCATTGCCGAGATTCATCCGCTCATTACGGGCTAATTGCCTATTAAAGACTCTCCCTAATTGGATGTTACTTCTTTCATCCCACAGTAAGTACTCTCTTTCTTTGGAAAAAGGCTTCCTTCTCTGAGAGGTGTTGTCGAGGAGGCCGAGACCGCATGGCAGTGGGGCAACCCCTTCCCACCCGTCCTGCCCGCGCTGTGGACTGGTGAGGCAGGCCTCCCATAAACACCAGTCTTGGAGCCTTGGGAAAAGTCCTCTGCACCCCATTTAGTCAAATTCCAGTTATTTGTGTTCATGGAGAGAGTCAGAGCCTGAGACACCCCGGACAGCCTTTCCAGTTAGCTCTGAAACACCGCTTAGCTGCATTTAATTAAATTAACACTCAGACACAAATCTTCCCTGACTATACTGCACCCATCCCTGGCTCATGCTACTATCAGCTACCTAATAATCACTCTTCATATTTGTATGATAGTTTATAGCTTGCAGAGCACGTGCCTGCACATATGAGAGGTTAAGAGGGAAACCCTGAGGTCAGCTTACTTGAATGTGGATTTTGATCCACCTCTTTGTCCTTGCTTGGTGCTGAGCAACTTAGCTGGTTTTCTTCTGCATCAATGTCTCCACTGACCTGACATTAACTTAGATCATGTAAACAATGCCTGGCACATAGTAGGTGCTCAGTAAGTGATAGCTATTATTATTTTGAATCATTAGCTCAATCCAGGATCTAACTGCAGGAATCCACCAACACTACATAAGGACAGAGTAGTGGCTGACAATTGAAATTTGACCGTATGTTGCAGATTAGAAGTGTGTGCTGCTTGTTCCAGAATCCATCAATAAGGAGATACAAACAGCATTTAATAGCAATTTCTTTCCTTCTCACCCAGACAGGGTCATCTCAAAGTAGGCAGGGCCCCATCAAATTTTAAGGCTGATGAGGCTGTGTCCAGAGCAGTCAGAGAACTTGCTCTCTGAAACACATAGAGAGTCAGAAGCTGTGTCTGTAATGGGAAAGGAGACCTGGCCACCCTGGCCGTCTGATACCTGTTCTGTCCTTTCCTTAGGAATGGGAGCAATGGGGAGGGACTGGGAGGACGTGGAGTTTGGCTTAGACTTGCTTTTGTATTTTTCCCTTTTGGAGTCCTGGGCTGTGTCTTGCCCTTGAGGAGGCCCCCTGAGGCCTCCAGTGTAGAGAACCAGGTGATCAGGCCTCCTCCCTGGGAGTCTGTGGTCCCCTGGGGCCTGGCACAGCTGCCTGTCCATCTTCCCATGCAGATCAGAGACAGAAATCTGCAGTTAGACAATTAAACGAAGCAACCTGCCTGGGCAGAGGGGGTGCTGATCAATCTCAGGGCTCTCAGCATGCTGTTGGCCTAAGTGGGCCAGAGACTCCAGGTCAGGAAGGGCTCCTGAGAAGGGGCTTGGAGAGAGAGAGACTGGTCGGCACCAAGCTCATTTGCTCTGTATTAGCTCCTTATCACTGACTGTTTCCTGTAACTCTCCAGGTGCTGGGTGATACAGTTAAGACACCATTTGTGGCTTTCAGAGAGATACAGGAATGGAATGGAGCTGAGGTTAAATAGGAAGCAAGGCCTCAGTTCCAGGAGGAAAGGAGAGGTCAGAAGGCTAGGCAAACAGAAGCACTGGCGCTGCTTTCTTAGGCATCAAAAAAAAAAAAAAAAAAGATATTGGTACATAAGGAACAAAATGAAATGTTATATTTCTGTTTCACTGGGCTCCTGCCTGTTAACATCCTTGAGCTACTTCTTTTCCTGGGAGTTTAGCTTGTGATTTTTGCATGCGAGCTGAGAGTGGTGGACTTTCCATCCCGGGCAGATGAGAAAAGGGGAGGGGCGAGGTGGGGGAGAGGCAAACACCAAGTAGCTTCTTTATCCATAATTTCACACTACAGAGGCATCTGTGCAGAGTGGGCTTCTGCCTAGGCTGTTCCCAGGCTAAGCACAGGGCTGGCCCCAGGATTTGACCAATAAGGAGAGTTTGAAGGCACATAGCAGTAATCCACTGGAATTAGGCAGCCAGAAAGGGGATGATGGGGACAGTAGATACTGGGTGAGGTCGGGTTAAACTCCTCCCTGAGCCCCTGTGCCTAGGTCTGTGCTGGCACACAGAAGGCTCTTGTAAAATGTGAACTGAGTCCTGGCCAATGTGGCTCAGTTGGTTGGAGCATCGTTCCATTAACCAAAAGGTCACAGGTTCGATTCCCGATCAGGGCACATGCCTAGGTACGGGTTCAGTCCCCTGTGGAGGAGCATACAAAAGGCAACCAATCAATGTTTCTCTCTCGCATCGATATTTCTCTCCCCCATTTCCCCTCTCTCTAAAATTATAAGCATGTCCTTGGGGGAGAATTAAAAAAGAAAAGAAATGTGAAATGAATGAATGAATGAATGAATGAAGCAGTCAAAGAGAAGGAAAAGAAATTTGAGCACAGATCTCATTAGACCCTTTTCATTCTCTAGATTGAACCTTAGGGGTTGGACTTAGGGCTCAGACACTAAAAGTTGCTTGTTAGAGGTGCATTTTGAGTTGAAGTAAGTCTTGGTTATCTGTCCGACAGATCTCTGCTTTGTGAATTAACCAGGATTTTTGGCGTCTTCTCTTTCCCTTTTATCTCCTGACTCTGCATGTGCTCACTGACATGGGGACACAGAGTGGGGCAGCCATACACAGACTCCTTAGGGTGAGCATTGGGAAGGATCTGTAGATTTCGACTTTCATGTCCTCCTGTCCCTCCTAGGGTTCTGCCTGGGTCTTAGTTGCCTCTGTTTTTTTCCTATTGTGTTGCACATAGTCGGCACTGATAACACATTTGCTGAATTAAGAAATACTATAAGTTGGCAAAGGTGAAAGGGAGAGGCTTTCTCTATCCTGACTTCTTTGGCTGTGTTCCTTGTCCTTGGCCCTAGACTAGGACAGACTGCCTTTAAGGGACAGAGGAGCTGAGTATCCACTCATGCCCTCTGGTCTCCATGAACTAAGGGGCCCAGTTTGAGCCTGGGCTTTGTTTCAGCTGGCAGAAGGGGCATGGAACTGGAGCCTGCCCTTGGCCATAGAAAAAGTCGGCTACAGCAGGACTGGACACGTCCAGTGCTCAGCAGCCTGCCCCACAAAGCAGCTTAGGAGAAAATGAAGTGGATTCTAGCCAGGGGAACTCAGCTCCCTGAGCTGGACTTGTTCCGATGGGGCTGGGGCTGGGTGAGGAAAGGGGCACTGCCCCTTTCTCTGCTCTGTCCAGTCTGTAAGTTAATGGCAGCTCAGCTGTCCTTGGTGTTGGAAGCCTGGAAATGGCTGTTCTTGCTTCTCCCCCTGCCCATCCTTTGCTCCTAATGTGCCCCAGCCACTGAGTTCTTTGAAGAACTAAGTGATCTCTGGAATGGCCAGGAGTCCTGTTTGTGGCCCCCTCCTGGGTTTGCTCCCAGGCTACTCTAAGAAATCACCAAGAAAGACCTTTCTCAAGGCCCAGGGTCCGGAGAAACCTCAGTTAGTTTCGAACAGTATTTTGTCTTCCAGCTAGGAGGATAAACTTACCCGAATCTTCTGGAGGAACCAAGGCCCAATGAGGCTGGGTGGGACACGGGCACAGTAATGTGTGCCAAGGGCTCCCCAGGACAGGCATGGGGGCACTCAGCCTCTCAACCCTGGACACCTGAGCTCTCAATCCTTCTGCCCTTGAAGATTTCATGTGGTATTGAAGGGTCCTTTGGCAAACTAGAGACTTATTTCATGGGTGAGTCCTTTGGTGTAATGACCAATTTGTCCTGGTTGGACTGGGACTTTCTCCATTTTAGCACCTGAAAGTCCTGCATTCTGCGACCCCCTCAGTGCTGGACAAACTGGGACAGTTGGCAGACCTGCCCTTGGGGATTCTCCAGGTTTGCATTTGTCTGTGTTGCTTAAATCACAGGAAATTTTCTTCCTGCCATTCAGCTTCCGTGAGCTGACCCAGAGATTTGAACTCAGATATCACCTACCCAGGGTGCGTGAGGCACGTCTTCCCTATCTCAGGCACTCTGAGACAATCAAAACAGCCTGCAGCTGGGGCAGCTGAAGCATTGCCTGGAGGTGGCTCCTGCCTGTCTAGAGCCAGGAGCTCTGATCAGATCTTGCATTTCTGCATCTCCTTTTCTCTAAATAACTCCAAGTGTGGTCTGCTTTACCCTAATATAGTCCTTATCTCAAGGGATAAAGATGCATACAGGCAACAGGATACCCTTTCAATAAATAGGGAAGCTGAAGTCTGTGGAAGGTTTTTTAGTGAGCTACCAGCACAAAGTCATCTAGAAGCACTAAGATCAGAATCAACTTTGAATTCAGCACCTTTAGGCCCAAAAACTTTAGCTTTGGTGATTTCTGGGTTAGGCTCTCCTGTTCCAAATCCCTTCTTCCGAATCTTATTCCTCCCAGTTAAGATTGTTTTTAGAGAAACCTGATGTCAGAGAAGATTATTTATGTGTTCTTTTTATTTGGTCCCCATTCCTGTCATGTTGGTGCTGAGATTTTCCTTTCTTGACTGGGGCCAAAAAATCACCAGAGCTGGAATTGCCCAACCCCATCCTTTCCATCCCGTACCCACCCTGATCCCATCCCATCCCATTCCATCCCATCCCATCCCATCCCATCCCATCCCATCCCATCCCATCCCATCCTGTCCCGGAATTATTCACCAAGGACCCTCTGCATCCTATTTATGAATATCCCAGTGACAAACATGACTCTGCCCTCCTTACCCCATCCTCTTCTACTTGGTTAAGGTGCCAGAAATTTCCTCCAATCCTTTATAATCCATAGCCCTGGCTTTTTTTAAAAAAAGGTTTTATTTATTTTTAGTGAGAGGGAAAGGGAAGGAAAAAGAGAGGGAGAGAAACATCAGTGTGTGGTTGCTTCTCACATGCCCCCTACTGGGGACCTGGCCCACAACCCAGGCATGTGCCCTGATTGGGAATTGAACCAGTGACCCTTTGGTTCACAGGTTGGCACTCCATTCACTGAGCCACACCAGCCAGGGCCATAACCCTGGTTTTTACCAGGCCTGTTAGCAATCAAGTCAGAGAGCAGAGCTGGTCTTTGGGAGACAGGCCCATGAGAGCAGCAGGACTCTGGGATGTGGACAGTGCAGAGGTCTCAGGAAGTTCTTGTGCAGCCAAAACACAGCCCTCCCCACCCCAAACTGGATTTGTATCACGCCACATTACAGCCAGGGGTGACTCAGGCAGGCTCATGCAGAGCCTTGTGGCCCAGGGCACAAGTGTGACTTCAGTCCTCACTCAGCACTCACCAGAACACTCATTCAGTGCGCTTGTAATGAGAACTGAGCAATAGCGTGGATGGCAGAAACATATGACCTGTTCTTGGCTGACATGGTCAAGAGCACAGTGCTGGGGTCAGTCTTCCAGGTACCACTTTGCGTGTTTAACCTCATTTTGTGTCGTCTGTAAAAGGGAGGTGATAGTAGCTACTGTGAACATTGTGAGGATGTCGTCAAAATGAAAGAAGTTGTGTTCAGAATTATGCCTGATACAAAGTGTGCTGTCATTATTAGCTAGCTCATACCCTCTGCCATGTGCCTCTCTAGTAAGTGGTTCATTCATGTGACAAATACGTACTGAGTGCCCATTATGTGCCAGCAAAACAAGAACAAACTTGTTCCAACTTTCTAGTTACACAGCATCTTATGACACCCTCTATTTTTGCTTTAGACTTCTTTCTTCCCTGACGTTGATTGGCAGTGATGGAGGTTGAGAAACAGATCATCACTCAGCTCTCTCAAATCCTAGTCTGCATGGTGTGGGGCATGATGTGGCGCAAAGGCCACCCACCTGACTTCTACAGGTGACCTACCTGATAACCAGCTGGGGTCACTTCATCTTTCTGGGCCTCAGTGGTTCTATCTTTCAAATAGAATAATGAGACCTTCTTTTCTACCTTATTAGGGGTGTTGGGCAGATAAAATGAGATAATGGATGTAAAAGCACCTTGCAAAACTGAAAATGCTTTGTAAATGTCAGGTACTGGGACGGAACAAAGAGGAGACAGTCCCGAGAGAGCTCCCAGTCTGAGTGCAGAGGTGGGCCTCCCTGGGACAGGGCCTGAAGGCAATTACCATGAGCATAAGCGCCTTGAGGGCACTGAATGTCCAGTACCTAGCACAGTGCTTGGGACACGGCAGACACACAATAAATGCCTGCCTGGCATATGGTTGTAGATCCTTAGTAAATGTTTGCCAAATGAACAAATATGAAAAATGGCTCCAAACACTGTAAATGCAGGGAGGGGGTATTAAGTTCTGAGGAAATGCAAAACAAGGGCAAGATCAGGGTTGGGCATAGTCTCTCGGGACAGCTTCCTGGGAGAGATGATTGAGATTTGGGATGGGGAGAAGTACTAGGAGTTGCATTGGTGAAACAATACTCCATGAGACAGGAAGGCCATTCACAAGCCCCCCAGGGCCAGTTAGCTTGGTTTGAGTGTATGTGTAGTGGGGGTGGGGGGAGGATGAGGGCACAGTTCACTGAAGAAAGGAGTGAAAGGGGTAAGGGATGTTGGGAAAGAACCCTTGAAGCTCAGGAGGAGGGGTTGCATGGGCAGTAGTCACAGCTGGGTCTTGAAAGAAGAATGCAGGGACACGTGAGAGAAGTGGGACTGTGGTTGGTGGTGGAGTAGTCAGAGGCTTCCCATTATCTGCTGTCCCCCCATTATGGTCAGAATCCCAGTGGTAGATAGCTCTGGGTAATAGAGACATCTGTTGAGGCTGCAGGGGCCTGGGACTACCTGCCAAGCAGTCACTAATGACACTTTGAAGGTGGCAAAAGCTGGAAGGCAGCACTTTAGTGTGCAGTCGGGCTGGCTTCCCCAGGCAGGGTGGGGAGCCAGCCCGGCTCATTAGGCTTCTGGGAACTGCTGTTGCAATGGGAAAGGAAGGCAATAGAGAATTTCCAGAAGGTTGCCTGGGCTGCTAGGATGAAAGTTCTACTGTTCAGAGCCTTGAAGTTAATAGATTATTATTTTCTTCTTTTATAAAAGAAGTCTAGCCCTGTCCGGGTGGCTCAGTTGGTTGGAGCATCACCCAGTGCACCAAAAGTTTGAGGGTTTGATTCCCAGTCAGGGCATATACCTGAGTTGCTGGTTTGATCTCTGGTCAGGGTGCATACAGGAGGTGACTTATCAATGTTTTCTCTCACATCAATGTTTCTCTCTCTCTTGCTTGCTCACTCTCAAAAAAAAAAAAAGGAGAAGAAGAGGAAGAACTGTAGGCACACAGGTGCTCATGTGCTCATGTTTTTAAGTTTGGCACAGAGAGACTACTGGCAAGGGTGGTCAGACAGATTTGAGGTCCTGTCTGAGCTCTGCCACCTGCTATGTGACCTCAAGCAAGTTTCCCAACCTCTCTGGACAACACTTGTCTCATCCATGAAGCTTTTGTCAGGGAGTTTATTTAAAGATTAAGAAAAACACTATGTCTGCAGTACTGACAACAGCACCTACATAGTACATAGTAAAGTATTTAGTTCCTTCTTCCCAATATCCTTGAGTCTCCTGCTTTGGAGAGGAGGCAAGGCCTGTGATGCAGAGCCCAGGGACAGCGCCTGGTGCCTGCCTGTCCTGACTCTGCAGCAGCTGGACCCTCTGTGCCCTCACTGTCCTCAGCACTAGGGGCAGCACACCCTGAGACCGTCTTTCTCTCCTTTGTACCCTGGCACCTACCAGTGCCTGGCACAGAACAGACTGCTACTAAATGTTTGTTGAATGAAAGAGGAATTTGACGTGGTCTTTTCAAGTTCACAGTCTAGCAGGGTGGACAGACTTATGGACAAAGAATTATGAAACATAAGATTGGATGTGCAGAGTGCTTTGGAAACAGAGAAAGAAAGCCTGCCTGGGTGGAAGTCAGGAGCAGCTGTTGGGGCACAGTGGGTGAGCAGTGGAAGGGGTATGGCTGCCGCAGAAGGAACAGCATGGTTGAGATGCACCAGGCAGCATGGGAACTGGAGATGCATAAGTGTGGTCAGGGGCAGGAGCACCAGGAACCCTACAGGGGTGTCAGGGGAGGAGGCTGGAAAGGGGCTGTCTTGCGAAAAGCCTTGGCAGCCTTACCCAGGAGAATGGATTTGACCCTTTAAGGGTTTCAGCCGGCATGGGGCACCGTTTCCTTCCTTTCCTCTCTTTGCCCCCATCTTTCAGGCCCTGTGCAGAAGGGCCACCTGAGGGTCAGAGAGACTGTGGCCTGCTTGAGGTCACAGGGCATATTAGCTGTAGGGTCAGAATGAGAGCTCAGTGCCCTTGGCTTTCACGAAGTTGTACTTTATGTAGTGGGCTGTCCTGTCCATGTTGCCTGACTCCTTCTACTGCCCTCTGGGTGCTCTCAAGGGTCATCTCAGCAGCTGTGGCCTCTGGCTAACATTCTCCACATTCTGTCTTGCAACAACAGCCTTGTCCATTCAGAGGGCCCAGTGTGACTGAGCCTGGACCGCCCCCCGCCCCGCCCCCATCCCTCCACCACCCAGGTCTTTGGCACAAAGGAGAAGCCACAAGATCTCCTGGAATAGCTTCCTGCTTCACTTCCAGGTGCCTGGCTACCTGGCATGGGCCAGGTTTGGCTTGAGGATTTGTTTTTCAAAAGAGATCGGGCAGAATTTGCACTGTGATGGCATTAATCTGGGTTCTTAAGAGAAGGCCAAGAATCTCTCTGCCTCCCATCCTACCCCTACCTATTCTAGGGATCCAGTTCCAATTTGCCCCAAGGCCAGCATGCCTTGCAGATGTGTGTATAGTAGGTCTTCACAAACATGTGCGGGACAATGACTGAGTGTGATCACAGCCCATATGGGGAGGGGGAGGGGACCTAGTACTTTCCAGAGAGGAGGAGGAACTGCTGGGGCCTCTCAAGGGTTCAGTCTGAATAGGGCTGGCCACAAAGTCTGTCTCCTCACCCCAGGAAAACTCCAGGGAAAAGTTAATTTGCAAAGTGATGGTTTCCGGTTGTTTCCCAAAGTCAGGCAGGGGCCAAGCCTGCTCAGAAGCCCCTCCCTCTAGAAGTCACCCCTCCCTCCACCTCACTGCACCTTCAGGGACACAGAGCTTGTGTTTGTGGTGAATCCAAATGGAGGAACTTGGCTCTTTCCTCAGGTTCCTGCTGGTGTCGGCCCCTCACCTCACCTCTGGGGTTGGGAATCCAGTGGATAGGTGACCAGTTGTGGGCGCCCATTCCCCTAAATCAATTCCCATCATCTAGGACAGGAATGAGCCTCCATTTAACAAGGGGGTGGGGGACCACGACACCAAGGCAGGAGTGGGCAGTGGGGCAGAGCTCGGCCAAGGAGAAGAGGCACTGGCCCCATTCCCTTTCTGCAGGTGCAACAGGGGAGAAGGGAGGATGATGGCACAGCAGTGCCTAGAGTCCTGGAAACTGCCTGGCCTCCTTGGTGGCTGCAAGGCACCCTTCGTCTCTGTCCAGGACAGCTTGGGGTGGGGGCAGCCTGCTTCCACGTGTCGCAGTTGGACTGAGACCAGCGGAGAGCCATGCGCAAGTCCTTTGACTCAAGGTGACCCTTATTTCTGGGTACTTGGTCACCACCCTTCCTGCTTCTCCTGCTTCCTGCTCACTCTTTCTCCGTCTGTCTTCCCTCCTCACCCCTCCCTCCCCTTCCATTTCTCCCTTCCCTCCTTCATCCTTTTTTATCACTCCCACTGCCCTTCCTCTGCCCTTCTCCCGAAAACATTTATTAAGAAATCACTACATGCCAGACACCAGGAAAAAAGATAAATAAGATTTGGTCACTGGCCTCAGGGAACTCGGAGTCTGATGGGGAGAGAGATAGGTGAAAAATCATCGCATTACGGGGACTGTAATGTGGTTCAGAAATCCCTGTGTAAGGGTTACAGAGAGAGGGCAAGCTGGGGGAGTCACTTCATTGGGTGTGGAATGGGAGAGTTGTGGAGGGGCCTTACTAGGACCCATTCACACTTATAGTCACAAAGCTTGTGACCAGGAGCAAGTCCCTTAACCCCTCTGGGTCTCAGTTTCCTTATTTATTTTTAAAAACCTGTATTTGAGGCTTACAACAGAATGAAAATGGACAAACAAAGCTGTGGGCCCAGTATGAGGAAGTGTTAGCCAGTTCTCACTGGAGAGAGCAAGAAACACAGATGCTGGGAATTTTGGAGGAAATGGTCTGTAGAGCTGGTGGCATGGAGACGTGTGTTCCTATTGCTCCTGTTGGGGACTTTCCGAGGGAGGTGAAGGGCGGTGGAAGGGGACCCGACCCACAGCTGCGCCTGCTGTCACGTTGTCCCCTCTTTCTCATTAGAAGTGTCGTTGGGTTAGATGAACCCCTGTCAGTTCCAGAGATAGACTGAGCGCTTAGGGGGAAGTTTTTTAAATTAATTTTTCATTAAAGTGTAATTTGTACACAATATTATACTAGTTGCAGGTATACGACACAGTGATTTAACATTTATATACGTACAAACGTACAGGGTAACCACACCCTAAGTCTAGTAAGCCTCCGTCATCACGCAAAGCCATTGCCCTGTGCTGTGCACAACACCTCCTGAACTTACTTATTTTATGACTGGAAGTTTGTTCCTCTTATTCCCCTTCACTGTTTCACCCATCCCTCCACCACTCCCCTCTCTGGCAACCATCAGCTTGTTCTCTGTTTCCATGAGTCTGTTTTTGTTTTGCTTTGTTTGTTTATGTATTTTGTTCTTTTTTTAGAGCCCCCATATAAGTGAAATCATATCATATTTCTTTATCTGACTTATTTCACTTAGCATACTACCCTCTAGGTCTATCCAAGTTGTTGCTAATAACAAGATGTCATTCTTTTTTATTGCTGAGTAATATTCCATTGTATATATGTACATTTTTTAAAAATTTGTTTTCACTTGTTGATTTAAGAGAGAGAGGGAGAGAGAGAAAACTGATTTGTTGTTCCTCTTATTTATTCATTCGTTGATTGATTCTTGCATGTGCCCTGAGAGGGGATCAAACCTGCAACCTTGGTGTATCGGGACAATGCTCTGACCAACTGAGCTACCTGGCCAGGGCTTGTGCCACATCTTTTTTTATTCATTTATTTATCAATGGCCGTTTAGTTGCTTCCATATTGTAAAGAATACTGCAAAGAACCTAGGGGTGCACATATCTTTCTGAATTAGTACTTTTGTCTTCTTCAGATAAATGCCCAGAGAATTGCTGGGTTGTATGGCAGTTACATTTTTAGTTTTGGGGGACTCTCCTCACTGTTTTCCAGGGGGCTGCACAAGCTTACAGTTCCACCAGCAGTGCACGGTGTTCCCTTTCCTCCACATTCTCACCAGCACTTGCTACTAGTATTGGGGACATTCATATCAGTGTCAAGGAGGTAAGGAAACAAGGGCCAGCTGGGAGGGTCACATGGCACTAGGGATGCTGACACGGAGGCCACCTCACTTTCTTTTTTCCTGTCAACCAGAAACCTTCCCACTGTTCATCTTGCACTCACTCATAGAGTGGCCTCTGGCAAGTCATGAGCCTCTCAGGGCTGGAAACAAGAGACTGTGCCCCTCCTGGCCTCTCTTTGCCTTGGAGAAGATAAAATGAGACACAACCAGACAGAACTTGGGTCTTGTACAGTAGAATAAAAGGTGTAGGGAATTTTATGTCTTCTAGTCAGGTTTGTACTGCTCGCTTAGATTGAGGACTTAACACATCATAAGGTTATGAGCCCTGTAAACCAAGTTTATTATCTCCAACTATTGTTGCAGAACTTTCTGGACTCTATGATGGGACCCTGGAGGTGCTGCTTCCTGAATCAAGCCATTAGAACATTAAATTGCTTGGTTTTGAGGCCCGGACAACCAAAGCTGCCTCTCTTGCAAACAGGGCCACCCCCTCAGTCTCAGAACCTTCTTAGGTCTGGCTTCCAGAAGGTGGCATCAAGGTGAAACAGATAGACAGGGTAGTACCAATGGTTAAAGGTCCAGACTTGGGTGGGAGGAGAATGCAAATCCTGGCTCCCCTCCTTATCAGCTGGGAGGCAGCTTAACTTCCCTGTGCTTCGGTTTCCTCACTTGTGAAGTGGGAGCACGACAACACCTACCCCCAGAGTTGAATGTGAGTTAAGTATAAGTTAATTTGGAAAGCACTTCACACAGTGCTTTCAGATACTCAGACCCACTCTGCCCAGCCGCCTGCCCCTCTGTCCCTACCATGAGAACACCTGAGAAACCTGAGGCCAGGGAATTTGGCTTGAAGCCTACGCTGTCCTCAGAGAGACACTTCTTAGCTTCTCCCACAGCACCGGCTTCAGTTTGTTCTCCACACTCCAGGAAGATGTTTACCTTGTAAGCAAAGATGTGTGCATGCACACACAAACACAAACACACTTACAGGCATGTATTGATATATGAAGTTACACTTTTGTATAAAACTTGAGCCAAGTACTTTTCCAGATGCTTTATGTATATTAACGAGTGTAGTCCTCACAACAGCCCTATGAGGTGGACGCTGCCAGTGTCCCTGTTTTAAAGATGGAGACACTGAGACAGAAAGACTAAGTGGCTGAGTCAAGGTTCAAACACTGTGTGTGTGTTCTAGGTTATTAAACTATCAGAAATTAATACTTAACTCTTACAAAGTGCAGTGCACACGGTTTTCTTATTCTGTTCCATTAAATTTAAAAAATGCCCATCTTTTTTTAAAATATATTTTATTGATTATGCTATTACAGTTGTCCAATTATACCCCCTTCATTCCCCTCCACCCTGAAACACCCTCTCCCACCCACACTCCCCGCCTTTAGTTCATGTCCATGTGTCATAAGTTCT
>CM052551.1:22886151-22950623 GCA_028533065.1 Trachops cirrhosus
TTCCCTCCTTATCTTTAATCTTGGGTAATGTAATTCTGATGTGCTTTGGTGTGTTCCTCCTTGGGTCCAACTTCTTTGGGACTCTCTGAGCTTCCTGGACTTCCTGGAAGTCTATTTCCTTTGCCAGAATGGGGAAGTTCTCCTTTATTATTTGTTCAAGTAATTTTCTAGTTGTTGCTCTTCCTTTTCACCTTCTGGTACCCCTATAATTTGTATGTTGGAACGTTTAAAGATGTCCCGGAGGTTCCTAAGCCTCTCCTCATTTTTTTTGAATTCTTATTTCTTCATTCTTTTCTGATTGGATGTTTCTTTCTTCCTTCTGGTCCACTACATTGATTTGAGTTCCACTTTCTTCCCATCACTGTTGGTTCCCTGTACATTTTCCTTTATTTCACTTAGTGTAGCCTTCATTTTTTCGTCTAACTTGTGACCAAATTCAACCAATTCTGTGAGCATCCTGATTACCAGTGTTTTGAACTGTGCATCTGATAGGTTGGCTGTCTCTTTATTGCTTAGCTGTATTTGTTCTGGATCTTTGTTCTTTTATTTGGGCCATTTTTTTTTGTCTCAGTGCCTGTTACCTAGTGAGGGGCGGAGCCTTAGATGTTCACCTGGGTGGGGCAACCCAGTGGCTGGGCTGTGACACTGTATGTGGGGGAGGGGTCTGAGAGGCAACAATGGCATTTGCTCCGCTCTCTGCCGTGTTTTCTGTCACTTCCTCCACTTCCCACAGCAAACTGGGCCTTTCTGGTGCTGATCCCCATGTGGGTGGGTTTGTGTACATTCTAGGACCCTGTGGGTCTCCAACGAACTCTCCTGTGAGGTTGGGAGTTTCTCCTGGTACCTCAACCCCCACAGGTGTTTTCAATCGGTGTTTTAAGGCTTTATTTCCCAGCCCTGGGACCCTGGGTTGCATGGTCTGTCTCGCTCCTCAGTTTCACCTGGTTTATCTGTGTAGGAATGTGGGACCACCGGGTCTGCCCGCTGCCACCTTGCTCGCCCAGGGTTCCCCAGCCACTGCTTTGCTGCAACCCCTCTCTGCCCGGCTGCTTGACTCCGCCCCTTCTACTGGTCTGGATGAATGTGTCTACATTAACTCCTCGGTTGTCGGACTTCCATATGGTTCAATTTTCTGTCAATACTGGTTGTTTTTTGTTTCTAAATTGTTGTCCTTATTTTGGTTTTGTGAGGAGGCACAGTGTGTCTACCTATGCCTCCATCTTGGCCAGAAGTTAATAATTCATTTCGTTTTATTGCTGGGGCAGATTCTGTCGTAAGGACGTGACACATACAGGGATTCACCTTTCCATGGACTTCGGGTGTTTGCAGTGTGGGGTCTTCCAAAGCGGTTGCTGTGAACATTGGTGAACAATCTTTGTGTGGGCATGTACTTATATTTCTTCTGGGTACAAACCTGGGGGAATGAATGTCTTGTTTGGTTACTGTATGTTTAACTTTTTAAGAAACTCCCAAACTTTTCCAAAGTAGATGTATCATTTACATTGTCCCCAGGAGTGTCTGAGTTCCAGGGCATCTACATCTGCGTCAGCACTTGGTGTGGTTGGTTAGTCTTCATTTGAGCTACTGTAGTGAGTGTGTGGAGTCATCTCATTTGCATTTGTATTTGCATTTCTCTAGTGGTCAGTGATGTTGAGCATCTTTTCATGTGCTTCGACATCACATATCTTCTTTGGCAGAGTGTCTGTTTAAATCTTTTGCCCATTTTTATAGTGTTTTTTTTTTTTTGCCACCTTAGTATTAAGTGTAATAGTGCTTTATATGTGCTACATAAAAGTCCCGGGCCAGTTACATGTTTTGCAAATCTTTTCTCTCAGTTTATGGCTTACCTCGTCCTTTTTGTAGCAGTGTCTTTTGAAGAGAAAGGTTTTTTTATTTGCTGAAGTTCAGTTTATTGATTTTCCTTTATCATTGGTACATTTTGTGTCATATTCAAGAAATCTTTGTCAGACCCAAAGTCACCAAGATTTTCTCTTGTCGTCTTCTAGTTTTAGCCCTTACATTTAGATCTTAGTCCATTTTGAGTTAATATTTAATGATACAGTAGAAGGGTCTAGGGCAGGGGTGTCAAACTCATTTCACCAGGGGCCACATCAGCTTCGAGGTTGCCTTCAAAGGGCCAAATGTAATTTTAGGACTGTATAAATGTGACTTCTCTGTAACAGTTAAGAGAGAGCTCGGCACTGCTGCCGGGTGGAAACAAGGTGCTCGGACAGATAAAACAAGGTGAAGGGCCGGATTCGGCCCATGGACCTTGTGTTTGCCACCTGTGCTCTAAGGTTTTCTGTTTCGTTTCAGTATGTGGATCACCACTTTTTCCAGCATTGTGTGTTGAAGAGGCTGTCACTTCTGCCCCTGAGTTGCCTTTATGCCTTTGTTGAAAATCAGTTGAGTTTGTATGCAGAGTTTATCGTTGGACTCTTCTGTCTGTTTATCTGACGTTTATCATTATCCAACACCGCAATGTCTTGATTACTGCAGCTTTATAGTGAGTCTTGATCTTAAGTATGCCTTCCAACTTTATTCTTTTTCAAGTTTCACTTATTCTAGGTCCTTTGAATTTCCATATAAAATTCAGAGTCAGCTTGTCAATTTTTACAAAGAATATGCCTGGATTTTGTTTGGGATTATAACTTCATAGAAAAATATGGGACAGTTGCTATCTTAACAATACTGAGTCTTCTGATCCATGCAAACTATTTATCTCTTCCTTTATTTGGATTCTGTTTAACTTCTCTCAGCAACGTTTTATAGTTTTCAGTATAGGTCTTGCATATCTATTGTCAAATTTATCCATGTTTCATATTTTTTACACTGTCGTAAGTTGTTTTTTAAAATTTTAATTTTTAATTGTTTGCTGCTAATATATACAGATACAACTGATTTTTTAAAAATACGGACTTTATATCCTAATCCCCTTTTAAAAACTTACTTTAACAGAACAGGAGCCTGGAAATACTGAGGTGCAGGGTATTTGCATGATATGATAAGCATTTAAAATGGCATGTAAAACATCAGCATCTTTCCTTGTTTTACATCAATAACACATTCCATTAGCAACCCTGCCGCCTGCTGAGCCTGGAAAGTCTGCCAGAGGCAGGGGTGGTATGGTGAACCTGACCCTCCACGGGCAGTACTTCTTCAGGTTTTTGGGGTATGCTTGATGGTGAATGAAACAGGTGGCAATGCAGTGCAGCCCCTTTAAGAGACCAGGGCAGACCAGTCATCAGACCACTGGGGAGGCAGCCTAGGAGATAAGATAAGGCTCTTGGCTGGTTTAAGCTCAGGTCCTGAGCCACAGTGGCAGGACTACTGATAGACAAACAGGAACCAGGGTTGATAAGGAGAAGGTGCCAGCCACTAGACCCAGGCTGGCCAGAGGTGGAGCAGCCCAGTCACCCACTGGGACCTGAAAGGAGAAGAGCGTATTAATTGTGGGTGTTAGACTGAGGGCATTTGCATTCTTCTGTATATCCTATCATATTTATGATCATTGTTTAAAATCCCTTCTAGACTGTACTTAAAGGCTTTATGTGTAGTAAATGTCCAGTAGGTATATTTATTGAGCTCTTAATGCTTTCTCTACTAGTATCTTTATGCTCTAGTGAGATGCTCTGATATAGGAGCTGGAGACTACCTGATTTCTTGCTCAAACTAGAAAAATCCTGGCTAGGACTTACTCCAAAGAGCCTGGGGCTGCTCATTTGCACATATCTGCATAGATTTGCATATATCCTACATGTAGATACTTTTATGCTGGATTTAGATTTCCCTAAATCATCTGGCTATTTTTAAAGGGCTAAAGAGGGGATCTGTGTGTACCCATTGTGCCCACCTTTCATCTGCATCCTGTGAAGATGTAAAAAACGATTTCTGCTACTTTGAAATGAAAAGACCACCACCTGTGGCCACATAGTTCATGCAGACATGAGCAATCTTTTGCCTGTCAAGATGTTTCCCTTCTTCCTTTCTATTACAATTCCTAGTTCCACTCTCCAAACTGCTGACTGAGACAGGCAGTGGTTAAGGCAAAGCAATCGTCTAGCTAAACAGGCAGGCACTGAAACCGCTTAGCGGCCTCCTGGGATTGTGCACGGCCCTGGGCAGAGGCTCTTCCTCCAACCTGAAGCCTGCCTTCCCACCACTTCTGTCCCAGGCCTGGGAAATGCTATGACTAACATTGTCCGTTCTTCTTCCACCAGGAATAAATAAAAATATCCCCTCCCCCAGATCCCAGCTCCTCTATTGGCCCGTGAAGCAAATATTTCATAATGTGGGCTCATTCAATTGGGCATCTTGCCAGAGCCAAGCGCCTCAGGTTGTGAGTGTGCTCCAATCAGTTGGGGCGGCTGGGGTGGGACTACAGGGCTCCCTCTGCACATGGGAGGCAGTGCACTACTCAGGTGCATGGCGTCAAGGTGAGAGCCACCACCTCCTCTAGGCTGGGAAGAGGGGACCAGGCAGTCAGTCCACCAGCCAGCTGGAGGCAGCCCAGTGCTGAAGGGGTTAAGGCCAGTCAGCATGTGTGGCTGTTAATGATTGTTACTCACCAGGGACCTGGTGAGTATTAAAGGGAAACCTTTCTCCTGTTTTGTGTGTGAAAGGAGTCAGGGTGAGAGCGCAGGGGACAGCAGAAGAGCTCCGGTGAGTGAGTTGTTTGTTGGTTATCTGTCCACTGTGTTTGTCTGGGTGGCTGTGGACCAGGTGAGGGAATGCTAGATATATCCATTCCTGCAGCTGGAGCTGGCTTTTGTTCCAACCAGATACAAATTCTCAGCTTGGGGCCAGATTTCCATATCATTCCTAGTTATTAGAAGGAAACCTTCCGGATTGTTTTGGTTCAAGGAGGTAAGCTACTTGGCACAGAAGCGGGAGATACAAACCATTGTCTGTTCTGCGCGGAGACAATGGTTTTGTGCAGCCACCCTGCAGGCAAAGCTGCAGCTGCTGCTCTTCCGCCCTCTCCGAGCCATTGTCTCCAGAGCTCGGGGCAGGAGTGCCGTGGCTTCTCTGGAGGGCTGGTTCCCTGGGACTGCCACGGAAGGAAGGTGGAGAGGGCACAGCCAGAGGAGACCGACATAGTGGTGTCGTGCCTTTTATCCTTTTAGCTTAGGTGTGGAGAAGTGGAAGGGAGACACAACCAGTCAGGCGGTGGTGCAGAGAGTTGGAGGGAGAACTCTTAACTCAGTAAGACAAAGTTGTCATTTGGGAGCACAGTTGAAATCTAGGAAGGAAGGGCACCTGTCTTTGGGGTCAGGTATTTATTGCCCACTCTCCCCAACTTCCCATTGAGATCCCTTGTTCTCTCACCCTCCAAAACACACGTACTCTTTGACTCAGGCACCTTCTCGAGACAAGTCAGACTTGTGAGGGGATGTGGACAAAAGCCCCTGGGCTCTCTTACAGGAGATGGATCAGCCCGACTTTCTCAGATGATGCCTGTGTGTGTGTACACGCGCATGACAGAAAAGGAGAGCCTGATTAGTCTCCGGAGCAGAAATGTTGACTTTACCCCCTCGAAGCCAGGATCCCTTTTGTCCTCCGCCTCCTTCTTGGGAGGAAAAAGTTTCCGATGGAATAATGGTGATGTGAGGCGATGTGAGGTGGCTCTGGAGGGGTCTTTGGTTAGGAACAGAGTGCTCCTGTGCCTTGAAGGCAGATCTGGGAGATAAGGCAAACCCACCCAGTGGCTGGCTTTTCCTGGTGCCTTCTGTGGCTGGACTGCCCTCAGGCAAACAGAAACTGGGCACAGTGAGGGGAGGTGCCAGAACTGAGAGCCACAGGGCAAGAGCAAAACAGCCGAGTTTCTGGGCATGTGAGCCAAGCAAGGGGAGGGGGTAGAGACTGGGAGCAGAGTGAGGCCACTTTTCATGATCTGCCTGGTACTGAGAGCTGGATGCAAATGTGACCAGCCTTGTAGGAGCAGCACACACAGGAACTGCAGCTCCCAGCCAGTGGGGGCTCCATGGGCGAGTGCAGTGCAGTCACCCCATACGCTCAGAAGGGCTTGGTGTACCACTCTGTTGCCATCCGGAGATTTTTATTGTTTTCATTTTTGATGTTTTATTGTTTATGCTATTACAGATGTCCCTTTCTCCCCCTTCCCTCTCCACCCAGCCCATCCCCCTTCCATAGTCCATCCCCCCACCGTCCGTGGGTCTTCTGTGTGTGTTCTTTGACTAGTCCCTGCACCTTCTTTCAGTCAGCCCCTCCACCTTCCTCTCCGCTTACAGCTGTCGGTCTATTCCCCAGTTCTGACATTTTTAATTTGCAAGGGGCTCTGCCTTTTTTATTTTGCACTGGGCTTTGTAAATTACATAGCCCCTGCTATTCCAGGCCCAGCCAGAAGTTGGAGCAGCAGGATAGTTGTTCGAGTGCTGCAACAGGTGTAGAGAGAGATGCACCTGTTACTCAGGTGTCAGTTACCAAGACTGGCTTCTGTCCTAATTCGGACCAGCACAGCATCTTTTCCCCTTTCCTCTTCTCTACTGGACTCCCAAAGCATTTTGTTCCTCCTTGTCACAGCTCATCTTACTTTAGGACCACTGCATGGCAGGGGGACAAGGGAGGGGACAGCAATGTCTTTTACTTGATTCCCGTCCTCCTTTTCCCTTCTTCCCCAGGCCCCTTCTTTCCCTTGTCTGGGCTCCAGGCTGGGGTCTGGGCCTGGGAGCACTTCTGCCACTCTTCTGAGATCCTTCCTCCCTTTTCTAAGCCATGGTTGTCCATGAACACACTCTGGCACCTGCTTCATATGCCATTTGTTAGCATGGGTTCCATCAGGTCTGGGTGGGTGCAGGGGAAGGAAGACTCCTTGGTGGCAGCTCCTTTCTCTCTTCCCCCTGTGCTGGCTCCTCTTGCTCTGGACCAAAAGACACTGCAGACCACCTCTTTCCTCTTCCTCCTTGCCACCTTCGTCAGAAGTTGGCCAATCCATGAAGAAAGGAAGGCAGGAGGGAGGACGTCCTCTGTGTCTCTGGACTTTTTCTCCTGAACTTTTACACTTTTTCTCTCTCCTCTCCCCACCTCCTTGAGCTGCAGTATAACCTTTCCCAAATGCCCCCCACCCCACACCACCTGCCCCTAGTAGGGCTGTTAGTAACAATCTTTCTATTTTTATTTAATTTTTAAATTTTTATTTTTTCTTAATAAATGAACACAGGGACATCTTGGGGAAGTCAAGAGGGGGAGATATATCATAGAAAGAGAGGAAAGGCGGGAGGAAGAGAGGGAGGGAGAGAAGCATTGATGTGAGAGGGAACAATCAGTTGCCTCCCGTACATATCCCAACCAGGGATCAAACCTGCATCCTAGGTATATGCCTTGACTGGGAATCAAACCCACAACCTTTTTGGTGAATGGGAGGATGCTCCAGCCAGCTGAGCCACTAGACTAGGGCAGTAACAGTATTTTTAAACTCTGGAGGGGTGTCTTAATACATATATTTTTAAAAAAATGATGGATTATCCAAATTAATTTTTAATGGAGTTTGAAATGTATCGTTTGATTTTACATTTGTAATATTTTTGTTATTGTTGCTGGCAGGAGATTTCTGTTTCTTTTCGGTTTAACTGAAGGCTGCAAGGGCACATGTATTCCCGGAGGACACTGAGCACACAGCCGGTGGAAGGACAGACTGGTTGGAAGTCAAGGATTTCATAGACTAGCAAAATATTAGAACTGGACAGTGGCTCAGAGAATGTCTCGCCCAGCGCTGCCCAGCAGGCTGTTCTGCCTGTGGAATGTGCTACAGTGTGGTAGCCACTGTGGCTATGAAATGTGGCTGGTGTGACTGAGGAACTGGGTTTTCATGTTATTTAATTTTAATGATTAATTGTAAACAGTTACATATAACTGATGGCTACTGAATCAGATAGCACAGATTTGGGATAGTGCTACTCGTTTGTTTTATTCCTTTACTTTATTGATCTTTATAACTTCAGACACTTAGCAACTATTACATGTCAAGCATTCTCCTACACCAGCAAATTTTAACCAGTGTGCTGCAAGAATTTTTAAAATATGCGACACCTGGCTGTTTAGTCAGAGGCACTGACCTCTTTTCCCTTAGATTGTCAAATAAAAAAATGACAGCAGCCAGCACAGCAATAGTCATCTGGTGTGACTGCCCCGTCTTAAATCATAAACATACAGGTCATATAATAGAGTTGTACCTTATAGGTCAGGTTGCATCTTATTGTGTAACTCTTGGTACCAGAAATCCTTATATACGTGTATAAGCACCTGATTTTTTAAAAAGTCACTTTGGAGCAAAAAGTGTAGGTGATAGTTTTTGCAAATCAACCAAAACTATACCTATTTTTGTCGATTGGCAAAAAATACATTTTTTGGTGTGCTACAGAATTTTAGTAATTAGTATATGTGTACCAGGAGATGAAAAAGGTTGAGAATTGCTGTCCTAGATGCTTTAAGTGTGACCTCGTTTAATCCACACAGCAACTCCAGTGTCACTGCATGTCACAGATGCAGAACCTGAGGCCAGGGAGGTAGCAGATAAGTGCTGAGAGCCCTGCCCTCCCCCTTTTCCTTAAGGATAATCCATGCTCCGTGTCAGAGGAGCTCATGACAATTGTCCTCAGTCCACAGAGGGACATGACACCAATGCCTTTCCCCATAGCTGTTTTCTGCCTGGTTACACTGGTGACCCTTGTCCCCAAGCTCCTTTTGGATCCTCCCTCTAGCAGACCGCAATCCAGGACATTCCTCTGCCCTCCGAGCCCTTGGCAGGCTCTCCAAGTACTTGGGAAGTTCCAGACTCCTCAGTCCTGGCAAAGGAGATGTTCAGAATTTCCCACAATCCATGTGTGTCCCCACTGGCCTGTTACTCCCAGTCTAGGAGGGACAAGCAGCTGAGCCTCCCTCAGGGCACAGGGCAGACCCGCCCTGTGCCCCCAGGAGCAGCTCTACCCTAGAGATTTGCTGCCATCCACCTGCCTCTACACCCTCACCCCATGCAACCCCCCCAGGTGAAGGCTCCTTCCTCCAGAAGTAGTCTCCCAGGCTCCTGCTCTCCCACTCCCAGGGATTTATTGCTCTCCTCTTCCCCAGACAAATCCTCTGCTGTGTAGAAGCTTATCAGAATCCAGCTGGCCACTGGGGAGGGGGCAGGGAGAGGAGGGGCCACGGAGCAGATGGAGAACTTGCTCAAGGGATCTGGTGAGACGAATTTGAGGCTGAACTCTCCTGCCTCTTTCACTCACAATTCAACATCTCAGAGCAGAATGGCACATGTCCCCGCCCCCAGCCATGGTCAGGACATTGGCCTGTGTCTACAGTCACTCCTTCGACAGCCCTTTAATACCTGCTGTGTGTGACTGCCGGGCACTGTGACAAAGAAGGCTAGGCTGTAAGGGGTGTGGATGTGGCTGTTCCTCCACATCTCTGTGCTTAGGCAGGACCACCACCCGCCCACATCACACACAGTCCCCAGACATATGCCATAGGTGTTAAGAGTGGGAGGGTCTGTGGCTTTCATCCCTGCATCTTCCCAGCAGGCGTGGGGCTGGAATCTCCTTGAACCATGAAGCTCTCTTCCTTTTCTTTCTTGAGACTAGGAGCTCAGGCTGGGCAGATAGAAGGGACTAGGGCAACCAAGGAGATGGGAATTTTTCTTGTCTCTCCTGTTACTATAGCTGGGGCGGTTGACCTCAGGTTCCCTGATTCTAAAAGGGGCCTTGTCGTCCTTCCAATGCAAGGACCAGGGACCACACCTGTGAATTTAGATTTTCCCCTCAGTTCTGACCCCTCACAGCATGATCATCTTTCTTCCTCTGCTGTCTAGTCTGGTGGAAAATTTGTGTTGTCTACCAAACAAGACTTCACTTACTACTATTGTTTCATTCTCAAAGGGGGAAACTAAGGCACAGAACATCTTGACCCTCAAAAGTTGCCGGATTGGGAACCAAAAAGGCATTTGTTGTAGCTTTTGAGGATGTGGAAGGAAGGACATCAAGCTGGCTTCATATGAACACTTACTTTGTAAAATTCTTTCCTGCGGGGTGGGGTTACTGCTCTCTGTGGGACACCAGAACCAAATCTGCTGAGCTAGGAATGAATGACCTTCCATGGGCCTGGGAGAGGACAGCTGGGCTGCCTCAGCCTCTGAAAGGTAGGGGGTCGGGGTTGGGCTGAGTTGGGGGAGGAGGGGTAATTAATTATTGCCCTGCCCTGTTACCTCTTGGGACTCTTTCTGTGTGGCCAACTGTCAGGAGAAGGCAACTTGGAGGCCAAGGGGAGGGGACTGGAGCCTTCTCCTTCTTACTATCTGGCTTAGCTGGAAGCTGAGAGAAGGAAAATATGGAGCTGGAGCCCCAGGAAGCTCCTTTTTCTTCCCCTTTCATTTCCCTCTCCCCCTTGCAGGGAACAAGATGAAAGCCCAAGGACAGGAGTGTGAGGTGCCCTGGGGAGCTGGGTTGGCCCAGTTTTCCGCGCTGGGACGGAGTGTGAGGGGAAAGTGCCTTCATCCTGCCCGTGGCCACCCCTGCGCCCCAGAACCACAGTTTTCAACACTTGAAGGGGCATCCGTGTTCAGACAGTTCAGGAATGGCTACCCAAGCAACGACAGCCAATAATGTGTCCATCTTGAAGGACACTGGCGTGGGGTGCTGGAGGGCCCTGTGGAGCACTGAGAGGTGGGGAGGGCACTCAAGAGGCTGGCAGAGCAGCTCCTTACCAACCAATAAGGAGGAAGTTCCACATTTTAGTAACTGGCATGGCAATGCTGAATATCCACCCTGGTTGTCTTCATTTTCCAGAAGACAAAAGGAGATTATAAAGTAAAATAATCAGTTTAAAGATGAGATCATCCAAGCTATGATGGAAGATCTTCATGAAGATTCCTCACAAAGTTCTGAGAGATATTCAGATCCCCCCCACATTTATGCATGCATGTGCATGCATACACCTCCACACACATGTGTATACACATTTATAGGCCTATAGTCACATGTACTATACACACAACAAATACCACACAACACACATACACACATATCGTACACATAGGCACAAATGTACACACATACACACAGTCATGTACACACAGGCACATATACTATAACACAAGACACATCTCGCCTAACAACATACATATACACACAAACAGGCATACAGACGCGTATGCACGCACATTTACACACAGACATGCATATACCCTACACACATAGGCTTATCACATCATGCACACAGACATGCGACATACACAAATAGACATACTACCCACAGAGACAACACACATGCATGCAGACATACACACACAGACAGCACACATACACACAGACATACACACAGGCACATACACATGCGCACAGTGAGCTGTTACCCTGACTAAAGAGTACACAGGCCCTCCCACCCTTACCCTGCTGCCTTCGGCTTTCCTCTCTCCTATTATTGGAATAAAAGGGACACAGATGGGAAAGGACACCCACATAGGATGGGAGGGAGGAAACCCAGATCTGGCCCCTGATTTGTGATTTCCATCACTTGGCGCCTGAGCCAGCTCTTGTGCTTTCTGCCTGAGGTGAGGGCCCAGCTCAGGGCTACCTTTCCCAGTGTCCCCTGACTGGCCATCTTGGGGAAGGAAATGGGTCTTCGCCCTGAGGGCAAGGATGGGGTGTGAGCACAGGCAGAGTTAATCGGGAAGGAGCAGTGCAGGTTTTATCGCCTTGACACTCAGCCCACTGCCCTAGCATTTTCAGAGGTCTGTGACCTTGCTCGAGGGAGGACACCCTCTCCAAGTCATTTTGGAAATTACTGAGGCATAGGAGGAGAGGCAGGGCCAGGACAGAGAGGAGAGGGAGTGAGTGCAAGTGCAAGTACAAGTATAAGGCTGGCAGCTGGGCCCCCAGAGCCTGCAGAAGTGGTGTTTTGATCTGTAGGTAGCAAATGGAAAAGAGACCATGTCTTTAGAGGAGCTCCTCTCTTGCAAATACCCAGAGTTGCCACCGGGCCTGACTCACTTAGACCTCTTCTCTGTGTGCAACAGCAGTCAGGAGAACAGAGGGACTCTGGCGGGGAGGAGTCGGCTGGGGGGGTGTATGTTTTCCTAGGGATGACTAGGGCAGCTCCAGGAAGCAGGCACATCAGGGTTGTTGGAGATGTAAACCTAGCTGGGTTTTAATTGGGACAGAATGCCGGAGCAGATAAAGTGCCTTGAAAATAATGATGAGATCCAGAAGCGGGAGGTGATGAGAAGGAGCCAAACCTCTCCCCACCTTCCCTTTTGTTGGCAGTAGAAATCCTCCCTGGTGTGGACAGCGCTGGCTTGGAATTTGCTAGCTGGAGGAAAAGAATGATGTGGGAGGGGTGGGCCATAGGCAGCCGTCCTTCCCACTCACCTCACTGTCCTCTCTCTATCTAATGAGCTGTAATGCCAGAAGCCAGAGCATTCTGCGGATGGGGAAGCCTGGCCAGGGCTAATTCTCTGTCAGCAGATTCTCAGGAGCTATGGAAATGAAGCAGCTTGGTGTACGCCAGATAACCAAGAGAGGCCCAGGGATGGAAGGAGTTGAGTGCCTTCCTGTAGTTGTTTAATATTTATCACAGTGGGAACTCTGGGCGTCTAGCCCGGGTGTATGCGTGTGCAAACATGCATGCCTGCAAAGGGTCGTGAAGATCCGGGTTGAATTTGCTGCCTTTCAGTGTGTAGTGCCAGATATTACTCCAGATAGATGCTGATTCTCGGGAAGGACATTTGGAGAGAAATCAGTATGCAGTTATGGCTGCAGTGAGGTTGTCACTAGGGCGTTAGTGACTTAGGGTGACTCCTTAACTGGAGAAAAGCCCCAACTAGATGGAGAGACAAATGCCTGGAGAGCAGAGAGGATCTGCCTCTTTTCTTTGTCATTTATTGGTCTTGGTGCTTCTGGAATGCCAGCCCCTCATGCTGAGCCTTCTAAACCCTGAGACCCTATGATGTCATTTTCTAACTTTAGCACCTGGTATATTTCTTTATTTGTTTTTAAGCAAAATGATCAAAACCATTATGTCTTATGCATAAAACATTTCATATTTTTGAAAGTTTACAGGTATTATTTTATAGGAGAAAAACTAAGTGCTACCCTTGCTGGTGTGGCTTGGTGGATTGAGCACCAGCCTGCAACCAAAAGGTTGCCAGTTTGATTCCCAGTCAGGGTACATGCCTGGGTTGCAGGCCAGGTCCCCAGTAGGGGGTGTGCAAGAGGCAACCACACATTGGTATTTCCCTCTCTCTCCCTTCTTTCCCCTCTCTCTAAAAATAAATAAATAAAATCTTTAAAAATAAGTAAATAAAATCTAAAAAATAAAACAAGAAAAAACTAAGGGGCAAAGAGATCAAATCAAAGTGCTAATTCATGTTGCATCTTGGACCGAAAGCCTGTTCCTGCCAATTATCTTTCCACTGATGGCACTGCCATTGGGTCCACCTTCGCAGGCACAGGGGACAAGGTTAACACCTGGTGGGCAACCCAGGAGTTTAGGGATGCTCCTGCCTCCTTCCCCAAATCTCCTTGACTGCCTTTCCTTGGTGGAATTTGAGAGGTCTGTTTGGAGATGTGTTCATAACCATTCGTCCTTGAGAAATGGGGGCCCTTTGTCATCCCAGAAGATAGGGCAAAGGAGAGTGAAAATTGATTAGCCTTCTGTTTCCTTTTTAAAAAATGTTCTGCACCTGGTAAATTCTTCCTGATGTCAAAACTGAAATGAAAAGCTTCCATTCTGTGTAATTTAGTGGCAAAGGAAAAGAACCCAAGCTAGGCATTCTGTGTTCTGCGTGCGGTGTGCTGACGTAACCAAGGATTTCAGAGCTCTCAACAGGCAGGGCAAACTCTTGAGCCTCCATTCCTATTCCCCTGGGCTGCCTTCACTGGGCATGGGAGAAGTAATTCAACTTGCAACTTAAGCAAAAGCTGCAGGAGGCCCCTGAGCTCAACTTGAAAGGAAAGCGGGTATTTTTCTTCTAGAGAAAGAAAACTCATTTTCCTAATGCACCTCCACCCCCTCCTCCTATGCAGAGGAACTTAATTGTCATCCCTTCCTAATGAAGATGGATCAAAGCCAAACTGTATGTTCAGGGGGAAGCCAGGCAGGGGAGTTGAGTGAAGGGGTGAGGGGGCAGAAACAACTTCTCTCACGGAGAGGAAGTAATTAATTTTAAGAGAGAGCAGAGATAGGAAGCCCTTGGTAATAGAATGTCAAACTCCAAATGCAGGTGGATAAAAATTAAATCAGCACGGAGAGTTTCTTTTGTTCGTTTGTGCACTGGCTCGTTCATTCAACACATACTGTTCTGCTCTGCGTAGGCAGAGACCTCAGGTGTGCATCAGGGGGCCCAGCTCTCCATAACCACAGCGGGGTTCGGGGAACTGGGTAGGGAGAATGTGGCATTTGGAAACTGAAGCCTCTTGTCATTAGGAGAAAACATTTGCAAACGTACCACTAAATGTCTGAGTATATCGGCCTTTTGATTTTAGGACTAGTTGCTTAAATATCAACAGCTGTTGATCCCAGCTCTATCTGATCAGCTAGTTTTATCACAAGTTAAATAATAATGTTGTCCATCTGCTCTTCTGTTCATTGATGCATTGTCCTCTGACCAAGTGCTATCCTCAGTCCGAAAAAAGATTAGCCCCTCCCTTTCAATGTCTGTTGTGACATCACAGAATTGCCATAACAACAGGCTGTGATGTCACCAGAATGCCTGGTGCTGCTAAAAGGAACCACATTAGTCAGAAAGGATTTTATCTTCCAAAGATAAAAATGGATTAATCTTGAAAGCCAGAGGGACTGAAATCTGCTAACAAAAAGAGCATCTCAGCAGTGTAAGAACAGTGGATCTGGAGCCTTCCTTGCTTGAACCCCTTACAAACAATCAAAGCACTTAACGAAATGGACTGCAGAGCCAGTGAGCTTGCCTGGAGGTAGGGAGATGGAAGAGATGACCTTCTGAGGCCCTTGCAGTCCAAGGACCCTAAGTCACGGAGGCCATTAGGAGAAGGGGAAATTTGACCATCTTTGGTGTCTGGAGAGTTCAGGGGAATGAACAAAAATGCAGATCTCCTTGCCCTTGAGCAGATCTGACAGTTGCCAGCTGGAATTGATCATGTTGCATCTGGGAAGATTTTCAGAAATAAACACATGGTGACCCCCCTGAGCCCCGTTTGCTGCCCTCTTCATCGAAAACTTTAGGAAGAAGCTTTCCTTCAATTTTACCTAAGCAAAGAAGCCAGTTCTTGCCACCAGCTTTGGCTCTACAACACCAGCGCCTTGTGCTCCACATGCTCCTCATCAGCTGGACCACCCTAAGCAGAGGGTAAGGGAGCTGGGGCTGTGTCGAACGGGAGTGTGTAGGGGACTTGGCAGAGAAGCTTCGCTCATTCTGCTCCTGCAGATGGAAAAAGGCTGGGTAGGCTGAGAGGAGAGAGGAGACGTAATCAACCTCAGCTTCCAGGCAGCATGGCAACAGCGTGAATCGGAGCTTCATTTAACCCTTGTGCCACAGGATCAGAAGCGTCTCTAGGAAGCAAGTTGATTTCAGCCCAAGGGCCTGTGTCCTGGGCTGGGAGTTGGATGCAGGGAGAACTGTCTTCCCACAGGTCAGCTGGCTGAGTTTCTGCCATGAACCTGGGCGGGCAGCCCCAGACTTCTCCACCCGCCCAGCTGCTCTGTGTCCTTAGCTCAGTGAGGTCGGACTACCTGGAAGTTGTACACCTGCTCCACGTACGCCTGTCTCTCCATCTCAGCATTTTCTCCTTGGGACTTGGACTGGGAGGATCATCCCCTGCTTGCTTGCTCTGCCTGGAGCACTCTGATGGGCTGAATGCTGGGGAGCCACAGGCCCCCTTGGGCACCTGGGCATCCCTCCCACCACCTGGGGAGAGCCCTCCCCCTTCCCTCGTGCTAGAGCCAGGAGGAGGGGGGACGAGCAGTGGTTGGAGCTCGGCCAGGGCCCTGTGCGGGACCAAAGGACTTACTGCTCAGAGGGATGGTAGGAGCAGGGTGGCTGGTGGGTCCTCTGAGGCTGCCGAACGGGGACAGAGCTGCCAAAAAGATGTTGAAATTTCGGGCTGATCGCCGGGTCAGGTAGGGATGTCTTCAGTGGACATGAGCCAATCGACGTGGGAGCTTGTGGAGTTGGCATCTCCTTAGATCCGGGGCTTCAGAGTGTGGGGTCTGCCTGACCTGACCCGGAGGAGGAGGGAGAGCAGTTAGGTCTGTGGCTGCTGCATTGCAGTGCTTGTCAAGGGGAAGCTATTTTGAAATAGGTGTTGCTGGGTTGGAGAGAGGACGTCATTTGTAGGGGTTGCTGGGTAGGAGAGTCTGGGGCAGGGAGAGATTCGCTGTGCCCTGGAAGATGTGTGCCAGCCGACAGCAGACTCTGTGCTTCTGTGAGCGCGTGTGTGTGTTTACTAGGGCCTGCAGGGAAGGTCTCAGCAGAGTTAGCTCAGGAACATGTACAGCAGAAGGGGGCTGGGGTGGTGGACAGGTGCTCTGTGCCACTAGGGAAAAGCAGAGACCTTAGCTCCCTGAGGACCTGAGCTGTCACAGACTGCCAGCCCCCTGGACCCCTAGTTAGGGCAGAACCGGGGATGAGGGTAACTAAACAGTTACCCTCCCTTGCAAAACTCCCCTGCAGTTAGGTCGAAGAGAGTATCCTGGTTGGACCTGGCAGGGAGGGAGGAAGAGAGTTTGGGAAGTGAGAGCAGGTGACCAATGTTGTAGTGTTAGAACCCGGGCCAGGTGGACAGGGCCAGAGTTAGGGTCCTGGTCAGCAAGCCCAGGCTGCAAAACCTAGACTTCCCTTAGGCTGTAGCTGCTGCCCACTGTACTTCTACCTACTGCATGTCTTTGAATTCCATCTGAACAGGACTGGTTTGGAAGCTGAAGAAAATGCTTTTCGACATTATCTTTAGCTTCAACAGAGAGCTCAAGGGCTGGGATGTGCCCGGGGCTATTGAAAGGGGGTCTCCACAAGGTTGTTTTACTTTTCTCGTGCACCTGAAGGGACCAAGCTAAAACCTCTTTCCTCTGGCACGAGCTGACCAGCTAGCCCTCAGCTGTGGGAGCGCTAATGTGGCCAGCTGGTGTCAGGACCCACAGCCTCGGCACAACCTCCACTGGGCTCTGCCCAGGGGTGGACTGAGCCTGCTCTGGGCTCTCAGAAGTGTCTCTCTCAAGAGGGATGGGTGAAGGGGACCTTAACACTCTTCCGGCCCCTCACTGGCTGCATGCTTGAATCTACTACAGTCTTCTTGCCAGGTGGTCTTCTGTGTGCAGAACCCATCTCAAATGGCTGCCATCTGTGGCTTAGATCCACTGTACCCGCCCCCTCCATGCTCTATCTACTGCCCCTCCCCTCATCTCCCCAAAGAGTCACCAGGGAACTAGCCAGACATTCACTCAGCCAGAAGAGCCACAGCAGGACTTCCCAAAGGAGCCTCCACAATTTACTCCCCATCTGCCTCTGCAGAGACTCCGCCCTGGCCCATGCCCCACTGCTTCCTGCAGGCCATCCTCACAACACCCCACTTCTGGCCCACCCATCCCTTCATTAGATCTGACTGTTGAGCCAGCACCTAACCTCATGTCTGGTAACCCCTGAAGTCTCCACAATACCCAGTAGCCTGGGAGACCCTGGACTTAGGGTGAGGGTGGGTTCCAGCCCAAGCTCAGGAATGGAGTTTCTGGATCTCTTACTTCATTTAAGGGCATGGAACACAGAGCAGGATAGGAAAGAGTCCAAGGTCCCCAGAGAATACTCTCAGCAGAAATGAGCGAGCAGTTTTTATGTGGAGCACTGGCAGGCATTGTCCGTAGGGAGAGCCGCCACGCATGACATCTGGACTGTTGGATCCCCTCCCTGCCCCACCCATGAAACTGCCCAGAATGACCACTGAGAGGGTTAAATGGAGCTTATTTCCAGCCTCAGGGATCTCTAGTAAGTGGTTAACACTGCCTCGTGAGAGGTGTGTTTTCCACCCCCCACCTGACTGCAGCTGTGTCTCTCAGCCTCTCACGATCCCACTGGAGGTCAGAGGAGTGAGTTCCTACGTGGTCACCAGCCCTGTCACTGCTCAGTGCCTATCCACCCTTTGCTTGTGTTTGTGCCTTCTTCATCTTGACCACTACTTCTCTCTCCATTTTGCCTCCTCAGCCACAATGAAAGACGGAACACATTTCTACACCCAGTGACTGGCCAGGTCCCAGAGGAAAACAAAAAATTTGACTTGAAAACGTAGGTTTGCTCCACTTACTGCCTAACCTCTCCATATTTAACTGCACCACCCCACTGCCACTTCACAGCTGGGAAGGGGGAGGGGATGGGGAAAGAGATCGAAGGGATTTAGGGTCAGTCCCTTCAGTTCTGAGGGCTGGAAGCCTCTGAGGCCCTCTGGCTTAACAGCCTCGTCCACTTTTCCCAAAATCTAGCAATTCTCAGGTGGGCATACATCATAGGTTGAGCTAAAGCAGTGAGACAGGCCTGAGTTTGGAATGTCACCCATGGGCTGCTGAGGGGAGTAGTGAGGGAATCTGATACAATCACGAGAGCCAAGTGCTGATTCCACTCGCTCTGGATTTTGGCTCAGTGAAAGAAAGAAAAAAGATAATTAAATGACTCTCACAGTGCACTGGGCTATTGTGTCTTTTAAATTAAAAGGAAAAGGAGTTCTAGAGTCCTAGGGTTGAGGTTTTTAAAATAAATTTATAGGAAAGAGGAAACAGTCAAGATTACTGGCATATAATCTCAGAAGAGCCGAGGGAGTAGTAAGCTGACCTCCTGATGGCACTCAGGGTGTAATTTTGTGCTGATGTTGGAACAGTGGGTGGCAGGGTAGGAAAGGGATGGTGGCTTCCATTGTTTCTTGGTTCTGAATAGTCTCTTCTTCTCTTCTGGTCAACCTGAAATCAGATCGGCTTTGGACATGTCCAATAAAGCAGGTGGGAAACGCCCGGCTACCACCAACAGTGACGTATCCAACCACAACATGGTGTCTGAGGTCCCTCCAGAGAGGCCCAGCGTCCGGGTGAGTCCAGCCTCCAAGGCAGGCTGTCGGTCAGGAATCCTAGGAAACACATCGGCCCGTCCAGCTGTGTCTGCAGGCTCCAAAGAGCAGGTGAAGTGCTCAGACTAGAACCTCATAGAAAATCAACATCTAGATGCAGGGTTCTCAACCTCGGTGCTATTAGCATTTTGTGTTGGATAATTCTTTGCAGTGTGGGGTTATTCACTATAGGCTGCTGAGCAGCATCCTTGGCCTCTACCCACTAGATGCCAGTAAAACCCACCTGGTGATAATCAAAAGTATCTCCAGGTATTGTCAGATGTTTCCTATGAAGTAAAATTGTTCCACCCTCTTTGAGAACCACCAATCTGGAGGACAGCAAAAGAAGAATAACTCGTGAGGGACATGACAGTTGAGAGCTCAGAAAGGAAGGAGGAGGGAAGAGGGTCCCAGGAGGAAGTAATCTGGAGAAGGATGTTGCCAAGGAGTCGGTATGATAAGGTCTCACTTAGATGAGAATGTCCAGGGGGTTAAACAGTATTGTGGTAGCTGGACGCCTGACTGGGGCAGTCCAGTGGTGTGATGAGGGTAGAAGACAAGCCAGAGAGGGCTGAAGAGGAGGTAGGAGGGGAGATGTAGAAACACTGGAGAGAAGAAACTGTTCTAAGAAACTAGACAACCAGTGGTGGTGGTGCAGTGGAGTGCTCTCCAAAAACCAAATGGACTAGAACTCTGTGTGTTAACAAGGATAAACTTGAAAACATAATGGTGAGTAAAAAGCAAGTTGCAGTCTATGAAAAATATATTATTTATATAAAATGTACAAACATGAAAAGTAATACTACGTATTTATAGGTCACTATGCAGTACAAGCGCATAACCATGGACAGGCTGGCTAATTTTGGGTCAGCGGTTGCACCTAGGGAGGAAAGGAAAGGTAATGAGGTTGCGGAGGGCCTCAAAGAGAGTTTTGGGTCTATTTGCTATGTTTTATTAGGGAAAAAAATTAATACATAGTGGTAATTTATTCCATACTTTTCTAAATGTTTGAAATATTTCAAAAAATACTTTTAAAGAAACTTGGCTGTTAAAGGAAATGAGGGGCAGAGGGTAGAAGCTAGAAAGATATGCAAGATGGAGGTGTGTTTTCTTTGTTCATTTTGTTTTGGTTCAAGATGTTAGAAGCAGGGGTAGAATGACCCAGTGAATAGGTTCAGGAGAAAGGGGATAGCCAGTGAGTCACATTTCTGTGGAAACCAGAGTCAGATGCAGAGGTGTTGTAAGCTCTTCCTGAGACTGCATTAAAAAAAGGCATTAGAAGTGCAGGAGGGCAGGGAGTGGCTCTAGGAAATTAAAGGCATTCCCACCTGAGGTCCTCAACTTTTGCTGGGAAGTAGAAGGCAGGGTTGTGTGCTGAGAGGAGCTGGGTGGGTGGGGAGGCACTGGAGATTTGAGAATATGCCGAAGGTTTGGAGAGTAGGAACAGTGGTCAACAAGGAACATATAAACTATTACTCTATACAGTGAAAAGGTCATATGAGGTCATGGACTCAATCTGTGTGGCTCCAATCCCCAGGTGTGTGGATTTCCTCTAGCAATGTTCATAGTCTAGCTATGGAAGCAGGGAAGGCAGGTGGTTGAATTGACCTAAGATGGAGGGTTGCTAGGGAGCGGTGACATAAAGACATGGAAGCTGGAGTATGGAGGGTTGGCAGGAGATTAGCTGGAGTGGTGAACTATGGGGAGCAGCCTCTAGGCTGCCCAGAGGAGGTTATGACTGATGGACTGAGAGGAAAGGCAAGGATTTGGGGACTTGCTTATTGTTAGACTTCTTCAGATGGCTAATCTCAGCCATATATGTGGGATTTTACAAGTAAAGTTCGGAAAATAATTTTATTTCCTGGTTTTGGGGGTACTTTATAATAAAGCCCAATTTCTTCTTTTCTTCCTTCTACAAGTATTTAGCATGCTTCCTATAGCCAGATCTCTTGCTAGGCTCTGGCAATAAAGAGATAAACGTTCCTTCCTGTAAAGAGCTCATAGTCTAGTGAAGGGAATGGAAGGCTAGGACAGTTTTAGACTATAACTTTTAGACTATAAGAATGGATGGAGAGGAGGGGGCAGTCAGCAGGTTTTGTGGAGTAGTGGGTCTGCACTAGGCTTTAAAGAATGAGTTGGGATTTGTAGATAAGGGACCTGGGGTTCTCCCTCCCGCTGTGGAAGAGCAAGTGAACCAAGGAACTGGGTGCGGGAGAAGCACAGGAGTTAGGCATGACCAGAGGCAGGGCCTGTCTGCTAACATGGCAGAAGGTGAGTTACAGGCTCTTCCAGGTCTTATAGACCCGCTCTTGTGTGCTGTGCTGAGGAATTTGAATTCACTTCTAAGGATAAGTGGTAGTGAAAGTGATGGGATTATATTGTGTTTTAGAAAGATAACCTTAGTTCATGGCAGAGGCTGGACAGAGGAGATGACAACCTGTGAGGCAGCAAGTGGAATTTGAGAACTTTTAGGCAGATAGACTCCTTAGTCCTGCATAAGTGATTGTATAAAGGAGTGGAGGGGACAGCGTGCGGCAGTTTGGGGTGCTGGTCTGGGTGACTGGGAGGACTGTGCCATTCACCAAGAGCAGAGACAGCGGAGAATAGGTTTGGTTAGAAAGAGGATGACTTTGGTTTTGTACTTTTCTTAATCATGTGTGGATAACCAGTTGCCAAATGAACTGGGGCTAGGAGAGAAGTCTTAGATATAGGTTAGGGAATTGTCAGCATATTGCTGGTAGGTAAGGTTATACGGGCACAATGTATAATGATATAAATAAAAGGACAAAAGTTTGGTTGAGGTCCACCAACACTCAGATAGAGGGAGGTAGAGGAGGAGTGGCCACAGATAGAGGTATTGAAAAGGAAAAAGAGCATCACAGAAACCAAAAGAAGTTTCAGGAAGGACAGTACAACTGATGTTGTCCAGTGCTTTAGAGTAGTCAAGGATTACACACTTTTGCTTCAATGCCATTGCAAGAGCCATTTCAGACAAGAGGTGGAGGAGGGTTAGGAGTGAACGGGAGGAGAGAAGTCAGGACTCTTCCCAGGAGTCTATTTCTGAAGAGAAAGAGGGAAGGGAGGGAAGGTGTTACCTGAAAGCAGATACAGGTTAAGGGGGCATTTAGGGGTACAAAGGATGAGGGGGAGGTAGAGAGACAAGACAGAGAGAGAGAGGCAGAGAGATGCTTTAAGATGGAGCTACCAGAGCATGTTTGTGGAGAAGTTGCCAGTGGAGAAGGAAAAGTTGAAGACAGAATTGAGAGGAGATTATGATTAATGGAACAAAGTCTCAGAGGAGATGATGGATTAGGCATGTTAGCCTTAGAAAGATGGCAACTTTTTTTTTTTTTTTTTTGACATTGGAGGGGAAAGGGACAAAGACAGGTAAGGGCAGTAATTTTCTGGGTAAAAGGGTGTGAAATTGAGGGAGCGTGTGTCTGATAACATCAATTTTCTCTGTAGAAGAGGATCCAGGTCCATTGCAGGGAGGGCAGAGGGAGAAATTGCAGGGTTGAGGAGACAGTGGGGGTGCAGAATGGAGGTGTCATCTGCGGCTGAGCCCAACTGGGGTTGAAGACTGGATCTGCAGTGGCCTCATCTGCGTCACGTGTGATTTTTTAGCAGCAGCCATAATCTGGCTGAGTGGAGTGAGGATAGATAACTGTGCCTATCTGGGATTTTGAGTTTTAGAGAAGATCAAGCAGAAAGACAGCAGAAAGAGGGTGCAGTTGATCTACTTTACCGCGGGGCCTACATTTTGTAGGGAAATAACTAAAACCACAAGGTAGATGATGGAAAGAAAGGGAAGAATTGAGGAGTTGGGGGTCCCAGTGGAGTGAGAAAGCCCAAAGAATGGGATGTTATGACCAGAACATGGGAATATTAGAATTGAAGATGTTAGTGATGAAGGGGCTCTGGTGCTAACCAGGTCTAAGGTGTGGCCATGGGAGACAGTGCTGGGTGGCAGTGGAGGATTCTGAATTGAGGACATCAAGGTCATATAAAGTTAAGGCATCCGATGGGTCATTCTTAAGAACAGTGCCCTAGGGATGGCAAAACTGAATGAAAAGGATGACTGACTCTGAGAGAATGCTCTAGAAGCTGAGAGTGATAAGGACTCCATGGTGGAAGGTCCATCTGCCTCTGGTGATTCAGGAAAGAGGGGCCATTGCCAGAAGTGGAGGAATGGCAGGGCTCCCATGAGATGCGGAGCTGGAGCACACGTGGGTGCGCCCTCCTGGCCAGTGGTGGGGGCATGTGTGGGGACAAACAGGATTTTAAGGGGACAGCAAAAGAAGGGTAGGCCAGGAGTGAAATGAAAAATCTTATTTTCTCTTCAAGAAAACCCCCAAGCCCCCACTGCTGTCAGGCAGGCAGGATTATTATTTTTGAACCCTATTTTAGAAATCAGAGAAAGAACCAAAGACTTAGGAGGATGTGCTCTTGACGTAGTAACAGATCCAAGATTCACACGGGGGTCTGTCAGCATGAGGGCACCTTGGGGTGACCCCAGAGAGGTACAGCTGCTCCCCTGGTCAGTGGAACAGAAAACAGGAGAGGGACGAAGTCAGGCTGGCTTCTCTCTGTGCCTCCCTAGGCCACCCGGACATCCCGCAAGGCCATTGCCTTTGGCAAACGCTCACACTCCATGAAGCGAAACCCCAATGCCCCTGTCACCAAGGCGGGCTGGCTCTTCAAACAGGTGAGGCCCCCTCTGCCATTCTGCCCCCATGCCCAGCGCTTTCTCTTCGTAGCACTGTGAGTCCTCTGTGGTTACCATAGTCCACGTCTATTGTGATGTGTCCTCCCATCCCTCATTTGGTATATCTTTGTGAATGAATCTTCTAATTTTATGAAAGCTCAGAGAAGTCAAGTATTGTCCCAAAATCACACAGAACAATTAGTGTCATATTTGGGAATCCAGCTAGGTCTCCTGATAGACAGATACAGTGATTTTGAAATATGCTTGGTGATCTACCCAATTGGAGCAACCTAATGGTCCATCCTCAGCTGGTCCCTCTTGCTATGGAAAGGGGGGTGGTGGCGGTGTCTCCTTGAAGTCTAGGGTCCAGCAGTTCTCCCCATCAGCCTTGCCACTGTCCCTGCCTGCCCTCTGCTCTATCATTCTGGCTCATCTCTTACCCTTTTAATCTTCCCTATAGGGGAAGGCACTAAGGCCAAGGATGACAGAACTGAAGGTCACAGGCAGTAATCCAATGTCAGGTTCCTGCATCTGGGGACTCAAGGGGGTTGCTGCCACTTGTTAGTGGCTGAGCTGTAACCAGAGGCAGGATATCCCTGCAGTTAGTGCAGCGCTCTTCCTATCACATCCCAGTCTCCCTCACGCCCAGCTCACAGCCCCCTGTCTGTATCTGTCCACCTGCCCTGCAGGCCAGCTCTGGCGTCAAGCAGTGGAACAAGCGCTGGTTTGTCCTGGTGGACCGCTGTCTCTTCTACTATAAAGGTGAGTTTGCCCCTAGGCCAGTGGGGGCAAGAGAGCCCACTGCTCTCTCATTCTGCCAGGTCACTGGGCTCTGCTTTGGATGGACTCTGGGGGAGGACAGATCTCTCCCCTGCAGTCTCCAGCACCAGTGGGGTGTCACCATGGAATAAAAACAAAGCTCACTTGCCCATGCATTCACTCACTCACATCCAATATTTACCAAGTGCCTACTGCGTTTCAAGCAGAGTTCTAGGCCCTGATTGGAGATAGAGGGGGTGAACTGGACAGTCTTATGACAGATGGTGAAGCCTGGGGGAGGTGTGCAGGGGGAGAAGAAGGAGAAAGAGGAGAAGGCCCCTAGTCACTATTAGCAGGTTACCTGCTAACTGGAGCTTGTATGCTGATCTTCCTCCTGTCCCATGGGATGCACAATCCGATCCTTGAAGGCAGCAATTTTTGTCCATTTTGTTCACTGCTGTATCCTCAGTGCACACAACCATGCATTGCACATAGTAGGTGTTCCATTAATGTGGAATAAATGAATGTCCCTGGTGTCTGCCCTTGTTGCACACCCAACACTCACTCCTGGCCCTCTTCAAGAAAGGATGGCAAAGATCTGAAGACATTGCTGCAGCAATCTCTAGGAAGTTATTTTTAAAACGTACATAGCAAAATTGTGTCAAGGAGGCACAGGGGACTAGTGAAGGGATGACAGTGGTGGTCCCGTCACACAGACGTGGGGCACTGGGTAGAGTAGGGTGAAATGACTTGGCAGTAGGAGAGACTGTTCCCTTTCCCTCCATGCCCTCCATGCCCCGGGAACGGCAGAGCCCAGCCTTCCCTGGGCCTTCCTGGAGCAATCCAGTGAATCATTAACTTTGGCAAACAGAGGTTGTTCCCCATGACACCCCCACCCCCACAGTGCTGCTGCTTCTGTGCCCTGAGTTGCTGCCACCTGAACTCTGAGGAGAAAAATCAGGAACGGGCTGCATATATAGGGTCCCGTCACAGAGGAAACCCCAAGATTGGGGGAGGAGCATCTGCCCAGCCTGGGGCTCTGGGATGGGGGGCTCTTCTGCAGCCAGAGTGTGAACAAAGTTGGGGAAGAGCCAGGCTCTCCTCAAAGGAGAGACTCCAGGCTGGCATGAGCGCAGACCCTTAAAGTTGCACACTTCAAGGGGCACTGCTATGGGGCCACTGATCTCTGAGAGATGCTGTCGGGAGAGCCCCTAAACACAGGCCTGGACAGTATCAGGCAGAGCTCCATCTCCTCCAGGGGCCAACAGCCTCTGTTTTCCTAAAGAAACTCTGCTCTCTAGCTCTGGTCCCTCCTGTCTGGGTACCACCCTGAGTCCAACACAGGAAGCTGGATGTTGGGCCAAGTATCTTGTGCAAGTGATGAGTAAGAGGAAAAAGAGAACTAGTGGAGTTTATAAATCCTATCCCAGAGTTTTACAGGGTCTCCTGGGAATAAAGAGTGATCCTGGGCAAGTGTGAAGGGTCTTGCCATGGCCTTGTGGCTGCCCACTTCCTGCCCCACAGAACACCCCCGCCCATTCGGGTCTCCTGCTGACAGCTGGTGGCCCGTCTAGCTAATCCATCAGGCTGCTTTGGAGATTCAGGATGAATTATGTAACAGCCCAATTGTTAGCCTGATCCAGGGACCTGAGGGCCAGGAGGCCATGCAGGGGCAGGTCTTCCCGGAGACATGGGGCCTGGAAGCAGGGGTGTCTACATCAGGAGAGGACAAAGCAAGCTGCAGGGTTCCTGGGAGAACCTTAGAAACAGTTATCCAGAGGAGCCAGAACCAAGGAGACCATCCACTCTCCCATGCCCCATCCTGTTATCCTGCTATGTGTATGGCCATCAGAATTGTCTTACGTTGCACAGGCACTATGCATAGTGGAGTCGTTAAGAGTGATAGCTTGGGAGTCAGACTCCTTGGGTTCAAAGACCAGCCCACCACTTTGAAACCTTGGACAAATTACTTACCCTCCCTGTGTCTCAGTTTCCTAACCTATAAAGTGGGGCTAATAACAGAACTTGGTCAAATAATTGTTGAGAGTGTCAAATCCATGAAGGCATTTTACTCAGAACAGTGTCTAGTGTAGACTGAACACTCCAAAACAGTAGCTCTAACTGATTTACTTATTGTGTACCAGAATGTCAGCTTCCTGAGGGTGGGACTACTTGCCTCTCATTCACCTCTAGACAGGTCTAGAGCGTGTCTGCAGAGCCGCCATGTGCCCCAGTGCCCCAGCTCCAGGGAGCATGCCTCTGGGTGTTGTGCAGAGCACACCCTGTGTGGTGTGGTGTTTGGTGGCCCTGAGTGCCTAATAGTAAGTGAGCAACAAAGATTTATTGCCACTTATCACAGCAGGGCTGACATGCTCCTCTCCCCTCTCCCACTGCGCGTGCACACACATCTCACCCGGGCCTCTGTTTCCTGGCAGATGAGAAGGAGGAGAGCATCCTGGGCAGCATCCCCCTCCTGAGCTTCCGGGTGGCTGCCGTGCAGCCCTCAGACAACATCAGTCGAAAACACACCTTTAAGGTCAGTTGGCCTTCCTCTCCCAGGTCAGATGGGGGAGGGAGGCCTGTGCTTCCAGAGCATAAGGGGACAGAGAAGGGTCAAGAGCCACCTCCCAAAGGAGTCTGAAGTGGTAGCAGAGGGAGGGAGTGGGCAGTGGCCCCTGGACTCAGTGCAGGCTGTCCTAAGGCCAAGGTGGGGCCGCGCCGGGACCCCTTCCTGTTTCCTGCGGGGTTGGGTGGGCGATTCTCCCCAGGGTGGGCCAGTAGGGATGTGCTTTACTGGTACCCCAGTTTTTTTCCAGGGGAGGGAGGAGGAGTGTATCAGCCCTGTTGGGATGTATATCAGTAAACGGAGCCCAGTTAATTCCTGAGCCTATGGACCCTCTGCCCTGTGGCCTGGCACCTGGGAGCCCTTCGCAGCAGAGGCAGGAGCTATGGGCTGGAGGGGCTGAGGCGCTTTCTGGAAACCTAGATCCATAATCAAACTCACTCAAATTTCAATCTTTAGAGAAAATTAGGAGTTGAGTTTCATTACAAGAGAAGCAAACCTCGTGTAGATGTGTCGAGAGAATGGGTATGCAGGAAGATGGGCTTCACCTACCTGCTCAGCACGGCCCCTGGCAGCCCTCAGGACCTACTCATCAAGGGCTGCAGCTGGCTCATCCTAGGCAGTGTATTTTTATATTTAAAAATTCATGACCTATTAAAAATGATAAAAATCCCAGGCTCTTTTTGTATTTTATGATGTAAAAACCCTAGGTTCCCTTTCATTTTCCAAATACGGAATTCTGACGTTGCCCATGCACTTCTTAGCACAAAGCCCCTCTGCCAGTTGAGAGTCGCTGTCCAAGGGCCTGAAAACCCAGAGCAGTGGTGTTGGACGGTAGGGCCTGCAGGCCACCCAAGGTCAGTGCTCAGAGACTGACTGTCCCTTTCTGTCCTTCGGACTCTGGTCACCTGGCCCCAGAGAAGAGGTGGGCAGCACACACAGGTGCTGCTCTGGAAACAAGGAGGGACTTCTTTGGCACATAATTAGTTTCCAGCCTCCCGGGTCCTGTCTGCCAGAGGTGTGAACAGAATGAACAATTAATAAAACTCTGGCTCCAGGGAGCCGGGTTCTAGCTGGGGAAATAGGAACAGGCTGTTTAACCAACAACAAAACCCTGCTATACACAGACACACACACACACACACACACAAGCAGACAGCCTGTCTCACCCTCCCTTCCAGACCTGTGCAGACACAGGCACACTCCAGCGTGTGGCTCAGCAGGCATCAGATCGACACCGATGACTGACACCCACCCACCATAAACCCCAAGCCTTACTTCTGTGCCTGTTAGCCCCTCTCTTCCTTCCCAGTCCCCAAGGCGTTCACTGCCTCTTTAAGCCAGCTCAGAGAGCTGTGCTCAGTGGCCACAAAGAGTTCCAATTGTGGCTATTCAGAGGCCCTTCCCCAGGGAAGGGAGGGTTGCTGAGACAGATGGGAGGCTTGTCCTGCTGTGGCCACCAAGTGAGACTCTTGGATGACTGGTAATGAGCCTGGACTGTTCCTGCCCAGCCTACTGCTGAAGGCTTTAACCTCTTCCTACCCCAGCCCCGTGGGGGCTCAGTGAACTTCACCCCACTGGGGCACCTCCCTCAACTCTCTGGTCCCCTTTCCTGGTTCCAGGCTGGTGTTCCCTTCTGGTTCCCCTTCAGTGGCCCTGTCTTTCCCCAGGCCCTCTGCCTTCCCCTGTCACCAGCAGTTGTTTCCAGGCCTTTGTTCCCTCCTGTTTCCCACGGGCATGTTGTGTCCTCCAGCTTAGCTGTGAGTTCTTCAAGTGCAAAGAGCCTGTCTTTGCTTTCCTTGTGACTGATGCCCAGAGCAGTGCTCTGCCCTCACAGAGGCTCCTGAGATGCTTAGCAAATCAGCTCATTTGCTCCCCACTCCAACTAGCCTCAGGACACACCTAGAGTCCCCTTGTGTCTCCCCTCTACCCTGATTATGTCCTCCACCACAGAGGGCTGACCTGAGCCCCTGGTCTCCACATCCCTGTGCAGTTCCAGCCCCCAGACACCTCTTTACAGCTTCTCGGCTTCTCCTCAGCACCTCTGTGCTGGGCCTCCTGCTGGAGGGTGGGGACTGGCAGGGTCCAGAGGAAGGAGGCCCCTCTGTCCATAGAGAAGAAAGACACAGCCTCAGTGGGAAAGGGCTCCCGCAGGGGAAATCCCATGCAGGGGAACATGGCTACAGTGGAGTGAAGGTCCAGCTGGGACAGCATTTGGAGGGTGTGGATTTAGTGTTGCTGCTCAGGAGAGCCCTGGGGCTTGGTCTGAGAAGACCTGTTTTCTCTGCTTTCAATCCCCAGAGACTCAGGATTTAGCACCCAAGGGGTCAGAGGCCAAAGTGAGGTTCCCATCTGGACTCTTGATCATTTTTGGATCTGTTATGCTGGGTGGGCTAAACACGCTTTTCCTGGGAGATTGAAGGTCTCACTTAGGTGGTGTGCTGAGGTCCCAGAAAGAAATCTAGCTCAGGAGCATCTTCTCCCTGTGGCCTAAGAATCTTCAGTTTCACCAGGTAGACCCCTCCCTATTAACAGACGCCTGCATTAAGGCCAGAGCTGATCAGGAGCAGAGCTAGCATTAGCACTGGGATTCCCTGACTTCTCTCCACCAGCAGCCCAAATTCCCTTGGTGCAAGCTATCCACTCCCCTTCCTGGTGGGCAGATCGGGCATTGCTGGGTGCTGTCATCCCGATGGTGACACCGGTAGAAGGGGATAGTTTGACTAGCTCCCCACTTTCGTCTGCTTCTCAACATTCCTGCCATGTCATCTTCTGTCTCTCCCTCTGGTGTTTGATTGACCTGTTCTCTGCTTCTCCTTCTTCTGACTGCGTGAGGACCCCTCCTCTGGACAGGAGCTCTCTTCTGGGTTCCCGCCTGCCGTACCTGCTCGCGGCCGCCAACTAGGTAGCGTGCTCTGACCACCTGTGCATGCCCCTTGCATGCCATGAGAGGGAGGCCTGGCTGTCTCTGCACGGAACAGACAGCGCTAGCTTCTCAGAGGCCGAGAGATCGGCCTGTGCTGGGGGCATCTCTCCCAGACGTTCAGTAATTGCCCCTCAAATCAAAGACAGAATTTGATAGGGGAGTGGGTGTGGTAATTGTCCCTCCTGCTTATAATCACCTCAGGTGGGGCAGGTAAAGTTGCCTGGACTGCCCAGTGGTGTCCAGGGAGCTGGCCAAGGCAGGTACCTGAGTGCCAGCCAGAGCACTGGTGTACGTGCAGGCCACTCTCCTCACATTACTTCTGAGCTCCATGTGGGAAAAAGAGCTGCAGGTCAAGGGAGCAGCCTTCCTGACCACCCGTTCTGTGGGCATGGGTGTCTTCTTCCTACAGGTGACCGTGTGCTGGGTGGACGAGGCCGGAGCCAGTTCCACGTACTGCCTCTCCCCACAGGCTGAGCATGCTGGGGTTCGCACCTACTTCTTCAGTGCTGAGAGCCCTGAGGAGCAGGAGGCCTGGATCCAGGCCATGGGGGAGGCGGCCCGAGTGCAGATCCCCCCAGCCCAGAAGTCCGTGCCCCAAGCAGTGCGTCCCAAGTGAGTGCCAGGGTCTGGGCCCGGGGTGGGGAGTGCTAGGGGAAAAGGAAGAAGCAGGCAGTGCTGCGCTCTGTGCCGTCACTGAACCCAGTGTGCTGTCTTGAACTGCTGAGAGCGTGTCTGGCTGAGTGGTTTCAGAGCTGGTAGTCTCTTTCCCTGACCGCTCTTTGTCTTCTCTCCAAGCTGGCAGAGGCCGAGAGAGAAGCCAGGTTCCATGGGGGCCTGGCCGGGAGCCCAGGGCCAGGGTCATTTGCTCAGTTTGTCTTGGCTGTGCATGTTAAGCACACAGTCTTTGGAGGTAGGTGGACTCAGGTTCAAATCCCAACTTGGTCACTTGCCCTGGTGCTACCTCAGTGTGACTTAACCTCCATGAACCTGAGTTTCCTTTCCTCAAAGAGCAATTACAATCCTGACTCATAGGTCATTGTGAGGACTAAACAGTATATAAAATGCTTGCTACGTCGTAAATGCTCAGTGCATGGCTATGCCCACCACTCCCCTCGTCCATAGTCTGGGGGTCTGTCTCTGCTTGAACTGGGAGATGAGTATTGAGTTATATGTTGAAGGGGTTTCTAATGGGGATCCAGAAGGAGGTGTTAGAGTATAAACTCCAAGTCTAGTCACATGTCTTAGAAATGTTTACCAAGCAAGGTCTCAGCAAGGACACTTGAAGATGTTGACTTTGAGAAACTATAGGGAGAATACCCTCATGAAATTCCACTTTTGTTTCACCCAAGAGGCATATTTCCAGAAGGCTGCTTATTCACTTCATAAATATTTACTCTAAATAGAAATGTGTAAGGTCCTCTATCAGGTCTAGGAAAACTAGGGAGCAAAATTCTGTCATGATCCTGTCTCGTGGAGCTTATGTTCTAGCAAAAAGTTCGCCCTGGGAGAAGCTTGTTTTTGAGAAGGGAACTAGCATATTTCTATGCCTGTGAAGTTTGAGGCACCACCCTCCGTCCTGGTGCCTGCTGTGTTTGACCCCAGAGCAGTCCTGGGAAGGGAGGCATCATTATCCCCGTCCTTGCCATCAAGGAGCCCTGCGCTCATGGAAGTTGAGGAACTTTCTGTGGGAGAGAGGGCTGACCTGTGACAAGCCTCTGTAGCTGGAACATCAAGGACGGTTGGTGTTGTGAAACCTTAGTATAGTGTATGCCAAGTTTGGGGGCTGTATCAGGGACAGACTACAGAGGAGACCTAGGCTGGGTGAGGTTAGTCTTGGCCACAGCTTGAAGGCTGGGCTAATGGCAGGGCAGCCGAAGGGGGTGGAGCGATCCGTGGGAGGAGACCTGGAGGGCAGAATGAGCGTGTCGTGCATAGGCAGAATCTGATGACGTTTTATAATAATTGGGAGACAGGAGCGTGTCGTGCATAGGCAGAATCTGATGGCGTTTTATAATAATTGGGAGACAGAACTGAAATGTATTAAATTCTGTTCCTATTGCTACCTTTCTGCCCAAACTTCTTCACTCCTTTCTCCCTCCCAGTGTACCACCCCCTACCCAACTCCGTGCTGGGCTGGAATCACTTACAACAAGTCCCTTGCCACCCTGCAGCCAGGAGAAGCCAGATTCAGAAAACATCCCACCCAGCAAACACCTCCACCAGCCACCTCACAACAGCCTCCCCAAGCCTGAGCCAGAGGCCAAGACTCGAGGGGAGGGGGATGGCCGAGGCTGTGAGAAGGCAGAGAGGAGGCCTGAGAGGCCCGAAGTCCAGGGCGAGCCTCTGGTGAAAGTCAATGGCATCCAAGCTGGATTGGAACCAGCCTCAGAACCAGGCAGCCCTTACCCTGAGGGCCCAAGGGTCCCAGGGGGCAGGGAGAGGCCCACCCAGCCCAACGGCTGGCAGTATAGTTCCCCAAGCCGACCAGGGAGCACAGCTTTCCCGCCTCAGGACTCAGAGAGTGGAGGACACCGGCCAAGCTTCACCCCACATGCTAACCCCGACAAGATTGCCCAGCGCAAGAGCTCAATGAACCAGCTTCAGCAGTGGGTGAACCTGCGTCGGGGGGTGCTCCCACCTGAAGACCTTCGAAGGTAAGGCCTGGGGTAAAGCTGGGGTGTTATCATGACTAAGTCTGGGCGGAGGGTGTAACGTGAGAGGCACCCCAGTTGGAAACCTTCTGGAAGCCAGACTGTGTTGGGAAACCAAGAAAACCCCAGGACTCCCAGCTTGCCCCAGTCCGTTCCTGCCCCTGTGGCTCTCTCTGCCCTTGATTGTGCTTTCTGTCTACTTCCTCCGGAGGAAGGAACAGAGTGCCCAGTGTCTCTCCACAAGGGTGTTGGGTGGCTCAGGAAACAGGCAGGCGATCATAGGGAGGGGCCTTAAAGTTGTTTCAGTCAGACATCTGTCCGTCTGAGCTTCTGACCCTCTTACAAACAACATCCTCTGTTCCGGTGTTTCTACTAAGGAGACTCACTGGTCAACTGCCAAGCCAACTCCATTTTTGAATGGCTCTAGTTGTTGGAAAGCCAATGTTTATAGGCAGTTTTTAAAAAGAGAAAAGAAAGAAAATGTTGCCACTCACTGATCCTAGTTCTGCCCTCTGTACCACTTTCCTCCTTTATCTGGTGACTGGCCTTCAGACACCTGAAGGTACTTACTGGGTGGTCTGGGCAGCTCAGAGCTGCAGGTAACGGCCTCAGGCAGGCCGCTCACTGCCAGCAGCTCTGCGCCCGGGGCCTCTGGCCTGCCCAGGGGTGGGGTGCAGGGGAGCATCTCCCTTCATACGAGTCCCATAAAATCAGGGAAGCCGCCTTTTGTCCCTCCTTTGCCCTTTTCCTACAGGTGTCTGGTGCGCTTGCTTTCTTCTGTTTACCTCTCTGGGCAGGATCTGATAAATCGGTTCACGTTGAGATAGAGATGGCTAATAAGGCTTAAAGTTTCTCCCTAGGGGTATTTCATTTTAAAGAGGCAAAGATGGAAGCTCTGACTGGTGGACTTTTGGGCCTCAGGGAGCTGGTTGAGGGAGGAGCTCTGAGGATGGCTCTTCCATGAACCTCTGGAAACAAACCTGGTTCTCTGTGTGCTCACAAGGCCACTCCAGGCTGGAGGACTCCAAGGTGGGACTGGGGCCCCACGGAAGGGTGGGGACATGCCCACTCTGCTCAGTTCTTTACACTGTTCTCTCTCTCAGTCCCTCTAGGTTCTACCCCATGTCCCGCAGGGCCCCTGAGTATTATGGCCCCTACTCCTCCCAGTACCCCGACGATTACCAGTACTACCCACCAGGGGTGAGGCCGGACAGCATCTGCTCCATGCCTGCCTATGATCGGATCAGCCCGCCCTGGGCCCTGGAGGACAAGCGCCACTCCTTCCGCAACGGGTGTGGGTGGAAGGAGCCTGCCAGCTACGGACGGCAGGATGGCACCGTCTGGATCCCCAGCCCCTCCCGGCAGCCGGTCTATTACGATGAATTGGATGCCGCCTCTGGCTCCCTGCGCCGCCTGTCCTTGCGGTCCCACTCTGTGCCCCGCTCGCCCAGCCAGGGCTCCTACAGCCGCACCCGCATTTACTCCCCGGTCCGCTCACCCAGTGCCCGTTTTGAGCGGCTGCCTCCTCGCAGTGAGGACATCTATGCTGACCCCACTGCCTACGTGATGAGGCGATCCATCAGCTCTCCCAAGGTGAGCCTCCACCTTCCTCATCCCCCGAGGTCCAGCAGAAGCCTGAGACCATCTGCTGAGAAGAGGTGGAAGTGTGGCAGCATCTAGGACATGGGGACACTGGGCTGTATGTCAGCATAGCCAGCAGTGCTGCCCAGGGAGCCACTGGTCCTGTGGTCCTGTCCCCAGGACAGCTGCCCTGGGGGCCTTGCTTTGCCCACCATGTAGGAACATTGCTTTCTGTACCTATCACCAGATTATGCCAAGAACCTTAATTCTATATAAGAGGGCAGAGAAGATTCTGTCTTTTCAAACCTTGAGGACCTGAACAGATCACTGCTAGGATATTGCACTGGATAAATGCTGTCCATTTCAGTCTGGAGTCTGCTCTGGGACAGGATACAAGTATCCCTAACCTTGAACTTCTGTTGGTGGGGAAGTCCGTGTCCCAGCCGGACCCCCTCACCTCTCCAATTCCCTTTCTCTTCTAGTATGATTACCTGGGAGACAGGCGGCCAGTCCCTGCAGGACTGTACCCCTACAACTACCCACCACCCCCCACGGTCCACGATAAGATGGTACGTCCTCTCCTCCCCCACCACAACCCCTCAGGACCTCTGCTCCCAGGGAGGGCCTCTGGGCCCAATCCATGGCCCATCTGGTTTTTAGTCGCCTCTGGATACCTCCTTCCTCCCGGCCAGGACTCTAACCCTGACAGAGTTTGATGCCAATTACCCCATCTCTGTGACACAGGGCAGAGAAACAAGGACAAGAGCTGGAAGCACATAATGTCCTGACCCTCTGGACCTCAGAACAATCCTGCAGCATGCCGAGGGGCCTGGACAGGGCCTCAGGTTACGGGCTGGGAAGAAAGTCAGGCCAGAGCTCCCAACAGCAGGCATGATCTAGCCTTTCCCCCTAAGCTTCCAGTGTGCCCTTGCCTGCAATGCCACTTTGGGGAAGGAGACAGTGGCAGGACTGAGGAAGAAAAGAGTTTCCATATTGTGTTTTTTCTTTTCCTCTCCCTCTCTACTATGTTTCTTCCTGGAATTTGTTCTCTTGAGAATTTCTGTCTCCACCTGGAGAACTAGAAGCAGATGCCCTACTTGCAGAGCTGGAGAGACCCCCTGGAACCCACAGGCAGAGTCCTTGTGCTGAAGGCCTGGTGCTGGCCCCTCTCCCTGCACAGCTCCCAGGGGCCAGGCGCAGGAGACCTTGACGGGTGGGGAGGGCTGCCCTCAGTTCCCTCTCTCATTCTCCCCTGCCAGGGCCCAAACTCCAGCCTTGACACATGGTAAATGCGCCCATCCAGAAACAACAGATTTTCCCAGAAAACTTGAAACGCCTGCAGGGGTTGCTGACCAGGTTGCTTCAGTGGTGCCTCGCTCATGGGGGAAGGGCCAGGCTGACCAGGGAGCCTCGGAGTGGGGGCCCAAGTGTGTCCCTGGTGGAGGCCACTCTGGGTGGTCCAACCCCTTGCCCCCACCCACCCTTCCCCAGAACTCCTCCAGGACAGAGAGGCGTTCTTCCTTGCCCAGCTAACTCTTAACTGCTTTGCTTCCTTCTTATTGTTTTCTTTTGTCCTGTTCCTGTTTGTTTGTGTTGCTGTTGGGCCTCGGGCTCTCTCCGGGTAGGATGAACTTTTAGACCTTCAGTTGCAAAGAAACCTAGAGTATTTGGATCAGCAGGTAGGCAGAGCTGGTGCTCCCTTGCCCCCCCTGCTCCTGCCCTGTCTCCTCGCTTCCCACCTCCTTCCCACCTCCTCATCATCCATCCATTTGACAACCTTTGTTGGCACAACTGGGACACAACAAAGTGGCTTATATTTTGGTTTGCGCCTTCACACCCCTTGTCTTCAAAGCTCTTTAGGGCAGCTGGGAGTTTCTTGGGAAAAAAGAGAATATAAACGACCACATGAATAATTAATGCTACCTCTTGTGTGTTAGGCCTAAATGGAAATGCCCCCAGGAGACAGGCAGGAATTTGCATCTTTGCTGGCGACAGTGGCAGAGATGAGAGGGAGCTCCTTGCTTGGGCCTTCAATGCTAGGATTTTGTTAAGTGCAAATCTGGGAGATTATCCTATCATACTCCACAGGTTCTTGTTAAACTCTGCAGTTTGTAAATTGAGGACTGCACACGTGTGCAGTACTCCGTGACTTTAGACAGGCTGGGGTCAACATGCTGGGCATTTAGCTGAGCACATACACCTATGTTCAGATCTGCACTACAGATCATGGGGACCCTGGCTATGCACGCACTGCCCTGTGGGGGTGGCCTGGGGTGGTAGTGAAAATAATGCCAGTAATGATGGTAACAATGGCAGCAGCTGCCGTAATGGGCGCCTCCTCCCTGCTCCATACTATTCTAAGCACTTTACAGAACCTAACTCATTTAATCTTTATAACAACGCTGCAAGGTGGACACTTTGATTATCCCCATTTTGTAACTGGTAAAATGAAAGCACAGAGAGGTTAGGGAACATGCCAAGGGTACACAGCCAGTGCGTGGCAAAGCTTGGAATATGATTCTGAGCTTTTGACCTAGTTTACAGCCAAGGAAGCATCTGATATATGAAGAAGCTGGGGCCAAGCCTCATCAGGATGATTTTGTGCTCTCAAAGTTGTAGAAAGCACCATGAATGTGAAATCAGAGGATTTGGCTGTGACTGTTGGTGGTACTAGTTGCAGGCCACATGACCAGCATCTCTCTGGGCCTCCCTGTGTTTGTGCATTCATCCTCGTAATGACCTTGGGCACTGGAAGTACTGATATCTGTATTTTAATCAACAGGGAAGGCACCCAGCCCTCAGGGTACTGCAGTCTAATTCCAGAAAGCAGCATGTGTTGTCCAGTCCATGTGGGCATCCGGTTGAGGATGCCAGTCCCGAGCAGGCATGGATGCACTGACCCCTCCCCTGCCCCAATGGGGGCAGGCTCTGCTGTGCTGGAGAGTGGTGAGGGGCAGGGCTCTGGGCCCTGGCCTCTGGGCAGCCTTTCCTCCCTGTGGCCCACCCACAGTACCTGGCTGGCCAGCTATTCAGACGAGATCGGGTGCATTCAGAGTGGAATGGCCAGTTATTCAATTCAGACTGCAGTGACTTTTCTTGGGCTTCTGTCCCCCCAGAGGAGTGGGGCCCTTAGGCTGGGATCTTCAGAATAACCTCTCAGAGGTTCTCCTAGATAAACAGATATTCTAGATATTCTTAAAAGGCAGTTTTATATGATAAGAGTCCAGAACATAAAGTCAGACATGGCACTGTATAAAATGGCTCTGCCATTTACAAGAAATTTGTTCAATCTTGAAAATATCACTTAGCCTCTCTGGGCCTTTGTTTTCTCAATTATAAAATGGACATTGTGGAACCTGCCTTCTCCACCTCACAGGCGAGTTGGGAGACTCAAATAAGAATGACAGCATTTTGTCAGACATTGGCAATGAGTGAAAACTGCTGCTATGGTTATTCTATTGTTCTTTTTCTTCCAGAACTCAATTTAAAATATTAACTGAGCACCTTTACTATGCGTAAGGCATTAGGCCAGATGCTTTCGCACAAGATCTCTAACATTTTGGAGAGACGGAAGATGGTACTCAGGAATTCTTTTAGAGACAGGACCCACAGGGACTGGAAGATCCCCAAAGCCATGTCAGGGGTGGGAGCAAGCCAGGGAGAGAAGAGAGCCTACTTCTCTCCTTTATCACTTTAGATCCACTGGGTGGGGAAAGCATGAGATCAGGGGTGTCCAGGAAGAGCCTGGGCCTCCCCTGCCCTCTCAAAGCCTGATGTGTTGGTAGATCTGCCTTGTTTTCCATACATACATATACCATACACACACACACACATGTCACACACGGGGCACAGGTTGGACACACCGGCAGCAGATGGAAGCATACACATATATGCACCGCCACACACAGTAAATGCAATCTCACACAGGCCCCAAGAAGATAGGGATCAATTTGAGTTTCGATTCTTACAGAAAATGCAGTTGATGTCCTGTTGGCTTCTAACTATTTCACAAAGACTCAACCTCATATCAAAACTGCTCTTTTGAAAGCCTCTTAAATGACATTATATGCCATAGAAAAATTTTCAACGAGGCTAACGAGGTATAAAAATCAGATCCTAGGACAGAAAGCCTTTTAAAATGCTGTAGACCCTGCAAAATGAGAGTGGACAGGCACTCCTTGCCATCCACAGCATGCGGAAAGGAAGCAAGGCCGCATTTGGATTGCCACCTGAACAGGACAGGGAAATGCATGTGGGTCCAGTGAAGATTGGAAAGACAAGGGCAAGAAAACGTGGGGTGTCCTGAACTGTGAACCCAGAAGGTCTGCCCTAAGGTGGCCCTGTCCCTTCCCTTACTCACTTCTCCCCAAAAAGCTTTTCTTGCACTACCCCTTCTGCTGCCTGTTCCTGCAGATGAATTGAGTTAAAGGGACAAAGCCAAGAATACTCCCTAATATGTTCACTTTTGGATGCTGTCACATTGGAACCAGTGGGGGGAAATGATGGCATTTCTGGTTGATTTGGTTGGCTTGTCCCCCCGTTTCCCTCCCTCCTCCTCTCCCTCCTTTCCTCCCTCACCCTTCTTTCTTTCTCTGTCTTTTTCGTTTGGCAAATAGTCTTTCCCCCCATGTTCCTAATGATCCTTGAAACATAAGATAACATGTTGGGAGAGCAGTGTTCCAATATCTGGTGTCCCTTTAACATGGCTTGCTTGTTTTGGCCTCCTTATTTGCTCCCTAGCGTCATCCAAGATCGGCATGGATGCTACCAGCCCAGCTCTGGAAACCGTGTTTAGCAATCCTTTCTACTCTAGAGCAAAGAGGTGGGCAGGGGTTGGGGAGAGAGACCTGTGCCTATATGTTTGGGAAGGCCCATCCAAAGAGCAGGTCCCAGCTGTTCTTTTTCTGTTGTTTCATTTAGTTCAAATTTTGGGAGACTGGCCTTTGCGACTGCCTGTGTGGTCTTTGACCAAAGCAGTGTGAGAAATGAGAGCTGGGGCAAGGAGATGACGACCTTGGCCAATGTGGATGAGACCCACAATACTCAGGCACCCTGGGGACGTGTCCTGGGGTTGGGGCCTCTTCAGAGCTGTGAGCTAGGGCACAGTGGCCTCCCAGCTTCCTTCTGTGGCCTTTCCTCAAGGGCAGCTTCAGTGCTGGTCCTGAGGTGGAGTTCACAAAGGGAGAGCAATGGGTAAGGCCAAGGAGAGGTTGCTGCAGTCCCCGAGAGGAGTTGCCCTTTTCTGTATCCTGGAAAACAAGCACAGGGGGGTTTGGGGAAGATACCTGTGAGTCTGAGTTTGAATCATCCGTTCCTTCCTCTGCTGCAGATGAGTGAGAGTGAGACTCTCATCAGTATGGTGAACCGCATGGTGGAGAGCTCCTCCCCCAGGGCCCAGCTCTTCATGCAAGTAAGGCCTCTGTCTGGCAGCATGGTCCCTGTCAACACCATTTCAGCTGCTTGTGCATGGTCAAGTCAACCCATCTGGGATGGGGCTTGCTCCTCCCAACCCACTCATTGGCCAGGTCTCATCTCCCAGGCTCAGCCTGGTCTTCCTCCTTTAATTACACCGTGCTTCCTCCATTCTTCCTGTTCATGGATAAACCCAAGGCCCATTTCCAAAACCATCAAAATAGCCAGCATCAACATCTCATGCCTGCCAGGGATCACAAATCTGCTTTTTAATTGCCTAGGCCTTCCACTTTTTATTTGGTATCTTCTCCACAGGCATTACTGGGGTTAAGGGCATGGGGGTGTGATATGGAACCATTCAATGCCAAAGGTGTGAAGAGTGTTCTGTGGCTACTGGATGTGTCATCAAGGGTAGGGAGCATGTACTGGACCCAGAGACACTTCTGAATTTGTACCAGTCCTGGTTTAAGCACAAGCCTGTGACTGGTGTTTGATCCTCTAGGTCAATAATTCTCAAATATTTCCAATGCTCATTCCATTCTCCCATGACTTGTTCTCAAAAAATGCTGAAGGTTCATCATTGTTCTCATGGTCATTGCCAACAGGCTGTCAGGAGCTCTACACCCTTGGAATTCCTCTCAGCCGGAGATCCTAGAGCTTAGGGAAGGGGAGATACACAGCAGGAGCTGTGCAGCATCTCTGTCTCCATGGTCAGCCTAGGACAATTGGGATGGAGCTGATACTGGGCCATCCCAAGCTGCTCAGCCAGGGTACAGAGAATTAGCTCAGCTCAGGGCCGCAGACGGAAGCTACCAGAGGTGATGCACTGCAGTCTCTGGCAAAAAAGGAGCAAAGGTTGTCACTTCCCCACCTCCACATGCTCTTCTGTCCCCTGCTGCAGTAACCAGCTTCCTGTTCCTGCAGGTCCCTCCATACCCAGAAGTGTTCCGGGACAGCCTCCACACCTACAAGTTAAACGAGCAAGATACAGATGTAAGAGCAGCTCTCCTCCTCCCTCTGTGCACTCCAGCCCCTTCCGCTGTTGTCCTCGTCCTCAGGCTCCTCCATGGGGCCTCTCCTCCCCACGGCTCTTCATGCATTGATCCCTGTCCTTTCTCACTGCAAAGACAAAGTTCTGCCTGTCCCACCTCACCTCCTTGTCTCACTCTCCCCACTCATCCCTGCCTCCTGTGCTGGCTGTGTGTTTCCCCACTGAGCTCTAGAACTCTTGTTTTTGGCAGTGGGATCTGCTTATTGCAGGAACATAGACTTTGTCAGGAGGTCAGTGGTAGTCCCTCGGTAACTGGAAAGAACATGGCCATGCCCTTGCCTTCAGGGTGCTTCAGAGTAGTGGCAGACACTAGGTGGCAGCATATGATTCCTAGGTTGAACAGCAGACAGTAAGTTCTGCAGGAGTGCGAGGTAGTGAGACCTTGTTGGGAGGGGGGAGGTCAGGGACAAAACAGGTAGCATGTGAGCTGGTCTTGAACTAAAGGCCCAGAGGGCAAGAGCATTCAGTGGAAAGGAGCCACAGGGTGTTTGAAGGACGGCATGGATAAAGGTATGCTGATAGGGAAGCACAAGTCTTTCCTGAAGAGAAGTTTGGCCTGACCAGCCCTCCCCCGCCCCTGATCACCACTGGGCTTGCCTGGGCAGCAGATCTGCCCAGCAGGCCTGGGAGAGGTTCCATCCAGGCGAGGACCAGGCCTCCGAGGGACCCCAGCGTCAGCCATCCTGAGACACTGCATAGAGGAGGTCCCATGTCCTGTGGGACTGTGGAACCAGTTTACATTGTTCACTGGTTTTCTGAGACTGTGGCCCAAACACTGCACCCTACCTACCCCTTGAGTCCATACCCACTTAGGAGGCCTGGAAGGCCAGGCCACATTATCTCCCCAACCCTCGTGAATTGGAAGCCCTAGGAGGACAGGAATGCAGGAGCTTAACGGCTGGCTTTCAGCCCTCTCTTCTCTCAAGCTGACTCACTTCCTCAGAAAATAAACATACCTCCCCTCCCAGTGGGTACTTGGGAGTCTCCCAAGGTAAAGACCATCTTCCTGTTCCCAGGAATTTCCAAAGTCAAGGTTAAGGGCTAGGGTTTCTCAGCAGGGGAAAGGAGGCGGTATCCAGAGGCCGGGCCCTTCCAACCCAAGTCTCAGGTCCCCATCAACTGTCTCCTTCACCCCCTTCTCTCTCCCTTCCTGCCCCCCCACTCCCTCGGAACCCCAGAAGTTGCTGGGCAAATTGTGTGAGCAGAACAAGGTGGTGAGGGAGCAGGACCGGCTGGTGCAGCAGCTCCGTGCTGAGAAGGTGAGAGCCAAGGGGTGGCCTTGAGTGGTGGAACATGGGGGACTGGCATGGAGAAGGTGTGGGCTGCTGTCTCCACCCTGACTAAACTGACAGAGCTTTGCCTTCTTTGAACTTGTGTCCTGTGCTTAGTCAGACCTGCTGAAGCTCTCCTGGGGAAGCTCGGGCAGTGTGAGGATAACCTCCACTACTCTGCCTGATTGAACCTCGAGGGCTCCGGCCTGTGTTGCTAACAGTCCCATGGAGGAGATCTCAGGACTGCTCATAGCCATTGCCCTGCCTTTCTTCAGGAGAGCCTGGAAAGCGCCTTGATGGGGACCCACCAGGAGCTGGAGATGTTTGGAAGCCAGCCCGCCTACCCAGAGAAGCTACTGCACAAGAAGGAGTCGCTGCAGAATCAGCTCATTCACATACGGGTGGAGCTCTCTCAGGCCACAACGGTAACCGAGCACCGGGTCTGCACCCATCAGGAGAGCCTCCCTCCCAGGTGGTGCTCCCCTAACCCAATTCCCCTTGGAGATCCAGAGCAGGGTGCTTCTCCGGGAGGGACAGAGAAAACAAAGACTTGAACAGTGCCTTGCAAAGAGACAGCCAGCATGCCAGCCTGCTTGTTCCAGGGTCTCCATGAACATTGGCGAATTTCCCACCAACTATAACTGCACCAGGATTTGTTCAGGATGGTGTGGAATCAGGGCCACTCATTTCCTTGGCTGCTCTAATACCTTTGCTGCCCACCTCTGCCTTCTCTCCTGAAAACCCAGGCCACTGGCAGCAATGCTGATGTTCTAGTCATGTCCTGTTGGGCACAGGGAGACCCTCCAGTACTGATGGCCTGGGTAATAGCTGTAGGGACAGCAGCCAAAGCCCCAGGAAAGCATGGCCCAAAAAGGAGAGCAAGCCCCTCCCTCCTTCTCCTTCCCTCTTGTCCTCTACTTTCAACTGCTGGATCTCAGAGGACAGGAGTGTGAGGGGCTGGTGTTTCCCATGCCGGCCTACCCACATATCTGGAGGGAATGGCATGTCCTCTCTATTTCGGTTTGCAGCAGGGTGGGCTGGGGCACCTCCTGTGGGGCTGGTGTTTGGCTGTCATTAGAATGCCTCAGCCCTGCACACTCTCCTCCGGGCCCTCTGTGCCCTCCTCCCAGACCTGCCAGATGGCAGGCGCGTGGCCCCAGGCCCAATAGCAGGATGAGGAGAAATGCTGGGGATGGCCGCTGTCTCAGCAAACCCTCCTGCCTGTAGGCCCTGACCAACAGCACCGTGGAGTATGAGAGCCTTGAGTCGGAGGTCTCTGCCCTGCATGACGACCTCTGGGAACAGCTCAATTTGGACATCCAGGTGAAGAGGGCCCTGGGCAGTTGGGGGTTGGCATGTGCTTTGGGTCTTCCTTCCCTGTGCTTTGGCCAAAAGAGACCAGGATGGCTTCCTTTCTTGCTTTAGAGATTTCAGATTTAAGATGAGGAGTTGGTTCTAAGACAAAAGATAAGGTTCAGGACCACTTAAAGCAGATGCTGAATTTCAAGATGAAAATAATGCGGGTTTTTCATTTCCAAGAAATCACAGGGGATGGAGTCAAGTAGAAGCATCGGAACTTCAGTAAGACGTCAGGAGTTACATGATTGGAAGAATTTAACAGACATGTAAATACAAGATAAATATGAATCTCTCATGACATCAGAAGAGTAGTCAGCATGGAAGCGATGCACTCGGGTATTTTAAGATAGGAAGAGGCTTTCCTTTCTGGAACTGGTTCAAAACACTGTTTGCAAGGACACACTGACCTTGGAGCATCTTGTTCTTTGCCTCCCTCTGTCTTGTCTCTACCCAGCACACACACCCCATGCCTCCTCTCTGGCTAGTGTTGCAAGCCCTGTTTCTGTGGTGCATTTGGAACCCTGGTTTCCCAGGTTTTCCTCCTGTTTCCCTCCTGGTAACAATACTTTCCACACCAGCCTTGCAGCTGGTTAAGTGGGGGGGAGGTAAAGACCCTCCTGATCCAGAGCATCCAAACGTCACCATGGTCTGCAGGCAGATTTCAGGAGGTAGGGTAGTGTGATCAGGAGCACCAGCTCTTGGAACAAAAAGACCCTGGTTCAGATGCTGGTCTTACAACAGATGGTCAGACCCAAGTCCCTTTATCTCTGAAGTAGGGACAGCTGCTGCCCTTGCCTCATAGACTTGTGAGCCAAAAGGGGTTAGTCAAAGCACTTAACACAGTGCCTGGTATGGGGGAGCTAAATAAGTGGTGGCTATTAGTTTTCAAAGAGTGGGTGCTGTAATTGAATATAATTCATGAGTATTAGGCATATGTTGGGTGTGGATATTACAGAAGAGCTGTTTGGATATGAAGAAAAACAGGAAACTGGAATCTCTTACCCCTGGAAAATAGGCTACCATAAAACATTCATCTAAAGGGGTCTTCACTCCAAGACCACCCTGGCCTCCCCTGGAGGGGCTCTGCGGGGCGAGTCCTTACTCTCTTTTGGTCCTGAGTCCCCAGATCTACCTAAAGGGGCTCTTTCCTATGATGCCTCTTAATCCACAGCTTTGTTTTATGGAGGCTGGGAAGGCAGAGGCTGCCTGTGAGAAAGAGAAATGTGCTGGAGGGGTGTGTGTGCTAGAGGATGTGTGTGTGTGCTGGAGGGGTGTGTGTGCTGGAGGGGTGTGTATGTGCTGGAGGGGGTGTGTGTGTTCTGGAGGCTGTGTGTGTGTAATTGTTTGTTGGAGGTGTGTGTGTATTTATATGCACTTGCATGCACAGGACTTCTGTTACCTCTGGTTTAAGGGATGCAGGGAAAAGGCTGGGGCACTCTTCAGCAGTCACTTCCTTTGACCTGCTCTGTGGCTGTTTCAGAATGAGGTGCTCAACCGGCAGATCCAGAAGGAGATCTGGAGGATCCAGGACGTGATGGAGGGGCTTAGGAAGAATAACCCATCTCGGGGCACAGACACAGCCAAGAACAGAGGTGGGCACCTCCCCACTAGCCTCTTGGCCCTCTGTCTTTAGCAGAAACACTGCAGTGCCCAAAACCAGTCAGGGCCTTGTCAGGGCTCTGGAATCTCCTTCCCCCGAGCCCTGGGATGGTGGGTGGGACTCCCTCACCCCTTGTCCTGGAATAGACCACACATACCACTCAGAGATGCTATTGGCTCTGATATACTAGATTCCTCCCCAGAAAAGGTCAAAGAGCACCTCAGCCTCTCTAGCTACTAAGCCCACAGACCCCTGGTGGTCTAAGACCTCTTCCTTGGGGTCTTCCTTCAGCCTTGGGATTTGGGGCTGACTTTTTTTGACATCTTGGGGAGACAGTATTCTTCCATCATCTTCCCCTGTGCAGTACACTTCCCCAGCCTGTGGGCCAGCCCTTATAGGAAGTCCCTTTGGCAGGCCTGGGTGGCCCCGAGACACTAAGTCCTCCCTCCCAGGTCCTTGGGTCCTTCCCTGCCTCCTTCACCTCCCTAGCCCATCCATACTCCAAGCCACCCTCCTACCCCATCCCTCATCTTTTTCCTCTTGTTTTCCTCAAGGAGGACTTGGTTCCTCGGCCACCTACAGCTCCAACAGCCCTGCCAGCCCTCTCAGCTCCGCCAGCCTCACCAGCCCCCTGAGCCCCTTTTCACTGGTGTCTGGCTCTCAAGGGTCCCCTACCAAGTCTGGGTCCAATGAGGTAAGCCGATAAAATGGAGTAGAAGATAGTTGAAGGAGGGAGGACCAGGTCCTCGTCTGCCCAAAACTGCAAATTTTGTGCCCATCTGCTCCTCAGAGGCCTCCAGGCCTCGTGCTGTGGCGCTGCTTAAGTAGCCATTCCCCTCCAGTGTGTGACCATCCCTCCAGATTTCTTCTTTACCTGCTCTCATCTTCATCTGCCATCTCTAGCTTCTTGTCAGGGAAGTCTCTCCAAGAGTACCAGGATAGGTAGCAAAGACATCAGACACTTTATAGGAATTTAAATCCAGGATTGCTTTGAGGAGTGAGAGGGTTGCGGGCTGGTGTAGGGAGCAGTCTGCTAGTCAGTCAATCAGCAAGTGTTCACTGAGGCCCTGCTGTGGGCAAGGGAGGCAGGACCCTCTAGAAAGACACCCATACATTTCAAGGCCTCCATTCAGGGAGCCCAGTGTCCAGTGGGGACCGAGACTGAAATATAGTGAACAGCCTCAGGAATGTGATGGTGTACGTTTCAATGCCGAGCCATGTGGTTCAGACCAAAAATGCTGATCTTCCAAAGAGAGGGTGGAACTTGAACTGGGCCCTGGAACATTGGGACAGGTAGAGGAACAAGCCATTCAGGAGATGGAAGCCCAGTTACAGGGGTGGGAAGGTGTCCAGGGTGATGGTGAAGCAATGAGGAGAGAACTTTGGAGAAAAACTGGGGAGTGATGGGGAGGGTACCCAGGTGGGTACTCAGTGGAAGAGAGCCTGGAAGGCCAGGCCGAGAATCAGCTCTGTAGCTGGAGCTCCATTCATGCCATAGGTGGGAGTTTGGTGGTCCAGCGCCACCTGGGTCTCAGCGACGTTGTCTGCCTCTGCTAACACTCTTTTCTGCTCTCACAGTGGCTGCTCTTTCTCCTCCTAATGCTCTGGCTTCTCTCTGCCTCAGGAGCCTGGCCCACCACGGCCCCCCCTCCCCAAAGCCTACGTCCCCCTGGAGTCTCCTCCCACCGTGCCTCCACTCCCTAACGAGAGCCACTTCTGGCCATATCCCAACTCCCCTTCCTGGCACTGCGGTGGCGAGACAGCCAGGGGTCAGGTACCCAGCACCCTTGGGTCCTGGAGGGTAGGGTGGAGGGAACGGGACCAAAGGCCAGGTAAGGGGGCAAGGCAGGATGCTGAATCATTTCTGCATTCCAGTACTAATTTCCCTACACCTGAGTTTCTGCTGGACCCTCTGTCTAGCTAGACTTGGGACTAAGGAAAGGACGGTTGAGACACTCACACAGGCCTTCTTTCCCCCTTTTGCTTTCTGTGGACAATGGGGAAATGAGTCACTGCCCTTCCTGATGCCTAGGCTGGGGGGGAGCCTTGGCTCCAGGTGGTGGTATGACCCACCTTACCAGCATGACCAGCTGATGAGAATCGAGGGACCCCCCACATACATACTGGTGCCATTCCAATTTCCTGCTCTTGTCCACCCCAGGCTCCAGTCCTCCTATGCTCTCTCTGTCTCTGCCTTGTCTGTGTCCTCTCTGAGTCTTACCAGTCCCTGGAGTGTAACGATATAGGCCCCTCTCTCCTCTGTTCTGGCCCCTTCTCTCACCTGGATCCCTAGCGAAGATCCAGGAGAGGTGTGCAATTAGGCTTGGAAGAGGTTGCATGGTGAGTAGACGGAGTCCAGAGTCCTGTGCCTAAAGCTGGTGAACTCACATTCTCACCTCAGCTACTGGCATGTATATAACCCTGAGGGTCTGCCCAGCAAGGTAGGAAGAGCAGGTAACAGAACCTCTCTTCCTAGGGGAGGTTCTAGGAAGAGAACCTCTCTTACCTGTACTCTCTAGCTGGACTAGAGTGGAGGTTTCTGACCTCTGGCCTAGGCTTCTTTGTCTGTGTTCCTCACCGAGACTTAGGTTCTTTAACTGCACAATGGAGGGGCAAGGGTGGGGGTGCAAGGTCCTTTGTAGTCTCCTGATTCTGTGAGCCACAAGCTAAGTGCCCCTTTCCTGCCCCCAGAATACTGGCACTGAAGTTCACCTGGTCCTTTTGCTCAAGTCTTGGGTAGGATGCAGACAGAATCCTCAGAGACCCTTGGCCTTGTTGCCCCCTCCTTTCTGGCTCACACAAAGTCCATGCTTCTTTGTGCTTGCTAAGGAGACCTGTCAGATTGAGGGGCCACCTGGGGGTCCCCAAGAAGGCCTTGCATTGGCCAGCCTAATGCCTCCCTGCCCCCTGCATAGCTCGCACACATAGAGTATCCCTGTCCCCCTTGTTTTCAAGGGTTTGCACACCAGCCATTGCTAAACAAAGAATGACCACTGGGGGCCCAATTCCCGGCAGTCACTCTAGCATTCAACTTCTTATTCTTTCTTCCCAGCCCAAGGCAAGCTATGAGCCAAGCAAAAAAGAGCCCCACCAGACATCACCCCTGGACACCTCTAGAGACATCAGCCTTGTGCCTACCAGGCAAGAGGTGGAGGTAGAGAAGCAGGCAGCTCTCAACAAAGGTACCTCCTGACCCATCTTTCCCTAGAAGTAAGGCTGAGGGTCAGAGAGGAGCCCAGGGAGGTGCTCACTCATTCCCAAAGAGAGCGCTTACCTGCCCAGGCCTTTCGTCTCCACGGGGGTGAGACTGAACCTCTCTGAGAAGCAGGCTCCCCTGTCTCTCTGCCTTCCTCTCTCCATGAGGCCCACTGGCTGCTCTGTCTCCCTGCAGTTGGCATTGTGCCCCCACGGACGAAGTCACCCACTGATGAAGACATGACCCCAGCAACGGTGGTGAGGAGGAATGCTAATAGGCTCACCAATGGTCTCTCCGCCCAGGTGAGTACATACCTGCAGGCTCTGGGAGCTCGGGTGGGCCTGAGCCCGGCTGGCAGCCCAGGGGCCTCTGCGGGTCCACCCACCTGTCGCCACTGTTCAAGAAACCCAGGGCTGGAGGCAGAAGGCAGAACAAGCAGGAGAAGGGCAGCAGCCCTCCCGGAGGAGCTCTTCTTCAAGGAGATGTGTCAAAGGACAAGGAATATGTGTACAACAATGATGAAAAATATTTAACAAAATTATGATGATGTGCCAGTGATGAAATACAAATAGAGCAAAAACCAGTGGTCAGAGTGCAATGTGCTGCCCAGAGCAGCACGTCAGTGCCTTGGTGCTGCTAGGAAGTGAACAGGACACCACAAATCTGGGAGCTTAAAGCAACAGAAGTTTTCATTTTCTCACAGTCGTGGAGGCAGAGGCCTGCAGACAAGGTGTTGGCAGGGTTGGCTCCTTTGGAGGCTGTGGGGGAGAGTCCCCTGCGTGCCCCTCCCCCAGCTCACAGTTACTGCTGCCAGTCCTTGGTGTCCTCTGACTCGCAGACACATCACTCCAGTCTCTGCCTCCACCTCCACCGCACCTATTCCGTGTGTCTTCTTGTCTCCCCTAAGGACCCCCATTATTGGTTTCAGGGTCCACTCTGATTCAGGATGACTTCATCTTGAGATCCTTTACTTACTTAATTATACCTGCAAAGACCCTATTTCCTAATAAGATCACATTCATAGGTACTGGGGGTCAGGACTTGGGCAGACCTTTTGGGGGCTATTTAATTTACTATAGGCAAGCTTCCCAGAGAAGGAAAATGTCAAGGCATTAGGGCAGATGGAAAAGCTAGGTGGAGGGTGTGTCACCTGTCCAAGCCCCATCTCCCACTGCAGCAGGAGCGCCCCAAGAGTGCTGTGTTCCCCGGTGAGGGCAAGGTCAAGATGAGCGTGGAGGAGCAGATCGACCGTATGCGGCGACACCAGAGTGGCTCCATGAAGGAGAAGCGGAGAAGCCTGCAGCTCCCAGCCAGCCCAGCCCCTGACCCCAGCCCCCGGCCGGCTTACAAAGTAGTAAGTCCTCCCAGGCGCCCACAGGCCTGACATCTGCCAACACTGCCCACTCCCAGGGTGCGGCCAGCCTGGGCTGGAGTAGTCGGGCATGGCCTGGGGTTTAGAAGAGGAGGGAACAGGGGAGGGCTGAGCTGGGCACCTAGGGGAAGGCAGGGAGGCTTCTGCTCACTGGGAAGAAAAGATCCTGCAACAAGTATTTCCTTTTTTGTGTTTAAAGAAAAATAATTCATAGAAAGGAATGCCTTGATTGTTTTGGTTAAAACAGATTATAGAAAGTTCATTTAATAGAGGATAATACAAAATCCAGCACCCAGAAGTAGCCATCACTTATAAACGTCTCTAGAGCACTTTCTGTGTGCTTGGCACTGGGCTGAGCATCCCGAAGATCACCGTGGCAGCTCAGCAGTGCCTGGCCAGGACAGTTCACAAATCCTCGGCATGTTGTCTCATTTAGGCCTTCCAACAGCGCTGGCTTAGGGGTTATTACCCTGTTTCAGAGGTGGGAAAACAAAGTCGTGGGATATTAGGGGGGTCCTAGGCCACGTAGCCAGTAAGCGCAGAGCTGGGGGGAGCCCAACTATCTGCCTAATTTTCCTTTTTTATTAAATATCTAAAATATTAAAAAATTATGACTCATAAGTCCTGACCTCAAACAGTTTACATTCTGGTTGGAGGATTGGAACTTCTATAATATAAAATGATTAGAGATTAATGAAAGACACACTGAATCAACTGCCCAAAATAATATGTCACAGGAAGTGAGCAAAGGGCACAGCAGGATGGTAAGTGACAAGTACTGGTGAGAGATATTGATGGAATTTTGCCCTCAGGCCCTTGCAGGTGGGCAGGCTTCGGACAGGCAGTATGGAAGGATAGCTCTGCAGTGCGAGCAGTGGGGTGGCAGCCAGATCGGGTGTGCCGGGTGGGGACAGCGAGGACACAGCATGGTTAGGGCTCCCTGGAGGCACCAGTAGCAGCGGAGGTGCCACGTCCCCTAGGTGCGCCGCCACCGCAGCATACATGAAGTAGACATCTCCAACCTGGAGGCGGCTCTGCGGGCTGAAGAGTCTGGTGGGCAGGCCTATGAGACACCCAGGGAGGAAATTGCCCGACTTCGCAAGATGGAGCTGGAGCCCCAACACTATGATGTGGACATCAATAAGGAGGTGAGCAGAGTCCAGGGGGTGGAGGGGGCAGAAGCCCTGGGAGGAATGAAGGCGATGACCTTGGTCCCTCCATAGCTCTCCACCCCAGACAAAGTCCTCATCCCTGAACGGTACATTGACCTGGAGCCTGACACTCCCCTGAGTCCTGAGGAATTGAAGGAGAAGCAGAAGAAAGTGGAAAGGATCAAGACACTCATTGCCAAGTCCAGGTAACTGGCCTGGGTGAACCTCTACTTCTGCCCACCTGGCACCTAGGGCACCTGGGGCACAGGTGCCACTGACTACAGCTCATGTCATTGGGGACCTTGAGTCTCCCCAGAGTGGAGCAAATGGAGGCAGTGGCTCAGGGCAGTGAACTGGCCCCAGCCCTGTGGCCAGGGCAATGAAGTTGCCCGTGAGTGCCCGAAGGGCCTCTGAGCTTGCGCACGCACTCTCACCAAGACAAGCTGATGAGTTGCCTTCCAATGACTTCTCCCCTTCAAGGCCACCCTAAACATTCACTTGAACCTTCCAGTTCATTTTAAAACATTGTGGGTAGGGGTCCCAACATGTGTTTTGCCAGGTCCCACTCCCTTGGGGATAGCCTTGTTGGGGACCAGAGTCTGCAATGCCCTTGCCCCCACTCGCCCCCACCAATCTCAGTCCACGGGTTCCCCCCATAAGCCAATTGGACCGTCCTGTCCCCCCACCATGTCTGTGTGTCTGTGCCTCTTCAGTATGCAGAACGTGGTGCCTGTCGGCGAGGGGGACCTTGTGGATATACCCCAGGACTCAGAGAGCCAGCTGCAGGAGCAGGAGAAGCGGATTGAAATCTCCTGTGCCCTGGCGACCGAGGCCTCCCGCAGGGGCCGCATGCTGTCTGGTGAGAGGGGCTGGACCTCGCTCTGCCAGGGACAACGGCTGACCATGTGTAGGGGAGGAGGCATGGTGCTACCAGGGGTCAGAGACAGAGAGGAACGGGGCAAGGGGGCAGTTCCTCAAGGTCAGAACGAGCACCTGCTGAGTGCCAGGCACTGTGCTAGGCTCGGGGTACACAGGGGCCAGAGTTGCTGTTGTGCAGGAGCTCAGAGCCATGATGACCCTCCTGGGCCCTGGATGGAGGAATGGTTGAGGCCATGTGGGGAGCAAGGGAGCCATTCTACCTGGGAAGGTTGGAAAAGGCACAGAGAAAGGTAATAACCGACCTGATTGGTGTGAGGGCCAGGTATTCCAGGGTATCCTTTCACTTGCCATTCTTGCTGCATGCAGAGAGGAAGAATGAGAGAAGATGGTACTGGTAACCAGGAGCTGAGAGTGATATGATCACCCCTTTGGCTACTGATCCCATCCCATTTTTCTGCTAAGAAATGATGGTCTGAGGAATTGACTTCCCACTGGTACAAAGGGCAGTAGGAACCAAATGGACACCATGAGGTTAAAGTCAACAGGAGTAACTTCTACTCAGCCTGAGTCATCACCTGGAGTAAATCAGAGTGTGATTGGCAAGGATGAAATGGATGAAGATGGGAAGAATTAAAGAGATTCTGTGTGAATGGGAGCATGAAAGGCAGAGGAAGGACAGTGGTTAAGTCACGAAGATTGGGAGATTAAATATTTTCTCCCTATCAAGACAAGGTGTTAAGAAGGGAGAGGGCAAGGGACAGGGAGAAGGCAGGCTTTGAAGGCCAGTCAAGAGGGATGCCCTGGAAGGATGCTAGGTTGGATGACTTTGGTCAAGGAAGCAGAGACAGTGGTGCTGGCCACAGTGACAGCAGCCTGGCTGAGAGTCGGGCCACGAGCAGGTAAGGATGGTAGCCAGGAGCTCAGTGGAGGCGATGACATTTCATGTTGGTGATTAAGAGGGTTCGAGTTCTGGCTCTCTGGGGCTCCAGCTCTTCATCTGTAAAATTCAAATCAAAATACCTGTCTGGTTGTGCGAGGAATGGACACAATGTGTGCCAAGCACCCAGCAGTGCCGGGCACTCAGCAGGTGCTCGATGGAGGCCAGTCAGCGGTGGGCGAGGTGGTGCTGGGCGATGGTGGTGGCACAGATGCAACAGTGGTAGCTGATGTGGAAACGGGGACCCTTTGTGCTTTTTCTAGCTATTTTAATATGGATATTCTCAGAAATCAGGGGGCTTTAGGCTACAATTAAGGGGCTTTAAGTAAGCCTTAAGGAAGAACCTGCTGGCACTTAGGTTATAGTGGATATTAGCTGGTGGCCAGGGGAAATCCCTGGAGATATATCAGAAGGAGGCTGTCAGTGGGCTGGACTTGGGGGCAAGAGAAGGATGGGCCTCAGGGAGCCCATCCTGTAGCCAAAGGCAGCAGAACCAGTTCAGCTGCAAGGAGGCCTTTGTCAAACGTCCCTGTAGTTTAGCTGTGAAACGAACTTGAACCCTCCAAAGATCAAATTCCACAAGCTCTGAGCATAAGGAAACTTCCTGTTTCAAGGGTTAGAGCGTACAACACTGTTTTAATACTTCCCTCTGCCCCGCCCCAGCCCCTGGCTCTCTCTATTGCAGTTCCCCAGCCAAAAGTTCCACGAAAACAAAACTCACCTGGCCTATCATATTTCCCTTCTTACACACGTTTCAGGGTCTGTGCACTGAAAGCAAATGGTTACCTGACTTTTGCCAAAACCCCAACTATTTAAAAAATGGCCTTGGCAGGGCCAACCCTCAGACTTAGCCCACTGTCCCCACCACCCATGGTCCGTGGCCCAGGCCCCCAGAGCTGCAGATCTGCCAGGCACAGTGAGGACCATTCCTGGGCGCACAGCATGAGTGTAGGTCCATGCCAGGACCTGTGCACACAGGGTCCTGGGTGCAGGTCGAGAGGACAGTGCAGCAGACGCAGAATGCAGAGTTAGCACCCGAGTGTGCATGCGTGGCGCAGACAGTGTGGTCAGTGACAAGTGTTGCAGCATTTGGCAGGAACACTCAGTGTGAGCAGACTCAGTTGCATGGTGTATGGGAAGATGTGGCAGTGTTCAGTTTGTATGTATGGCCTGAGGTCACGTGCAGTGTCTGCAGATACACATGTATTTGTGTGTATTCAAGTGTGCGGGGCATGGGGGAAGGAATGTTTGAGTGCAAATATAGGGGTGTGTATGTCTGTGTGCGTGCATGTGCAAAATGTTTATGGGTGCTGTGTGGAGGTCCATTACTGGCGAGCACAGGTAGTATTTGGTGAGCTGTTGGAGCATGGACACATGTGTACATGGGGGCCAGTCCAAGGGTGGAGGCAGAGTCTGTGAATGCATGTGTGCACGTGTGACCGGCAACATGTGTGTGCTGTGCAGTGTGCACACATCGAGACATTCACGAGCCCCTGCCTGTGTGTGCAGTCCGAGGGAGAGAGCAGTCCCATGGATGTGAGCACGTGTGACTGGTTACTTGTGTGTGCAGATGTGGTAGTACTTGTAGACACAATTATAACTTCACATCTGTCCAGTATGTACTTCACACCTATATGAATTTGAATGATTTCAGTGGATGTATTTCTAATAATATATACTCAGGACTTACCTGCTTCCTTAAATGGGTTACGTTCAACATAATTAATCTTGCTTGCTCTTGCTCCTTTAGTATCATCCTAAATATCCTTATTTTGCGTAACCCTGTCAAAGGGATGCCGTTAGGGGCTATAATTGGTTCAGATCCACTCATGGCTAATTAAACACTCCCAAACTGTTACACATTTAAAGTTATTATGTCTACTTTTTATAAAAGATTTTCTCTCTTCAGCTGTACCTTCTTATGGATGTCAGTGGGCCTCTCAATTCCTCTCTCTTAGAATGTTCTTGTTTTAATTCTCCCATGGGCTAGAAACCCCACCAGTCAACACCTACTGGAACCATGTATAAACAAGGGTAACTGGACTCCAAGGAGCTCTCCTATGAGTGAAGTGTAAGAGCTTCACTGAATGTACATTGTACCTTCTATCTGGCCTCCTGGAGCTAGCCCTGCCCTAGCGTTTCAGTTTTTGACTGTTTGAGAAGCTGAGGTTGCCAGAGGACTACCCATCGTGATACAGACATGCACAGCAGTGTGTGTTTCAGAAGCATTTGTGTTGGGTTTGTACGTGAACTTATAGGTGTGCTGGGCCACGTGGAAGTGCACAAAAACACATGTATCTGAGTTGTGTGCCACAAGTAAAGATACAGCTTTGCTGGGTCCCATGCACGAAGCCTGTGTTGTGCGTCGGCAGACACAACCTCCCGCTCGTGGGAGAGTTCCGAGTCTCCGCTGCATGTGTGGGTGCGTGTGCATAGGCGATGGGCTGCACGCTGGCCCTTTGTCTTATGCAGAGGGCAGGGAGGATGAGGAGGTCCAGGGCAAGGTAGGGAGGGAGTTGAGCAGGGAGTTTATACCAGGACCCCTCTCCCGCAGTAAGCATATGTGACCCTGGCTGAGGTCTGGTTCTTCTCTGGGCCTGAGTGAGGACATCTTCTCCGTCCCCCTTCTGCCTCATAGCTGAGTGGAGGGTGCCCAAGGACCCGAGATTGTATAGAGCTAGTCCCTAACAGTCCAGCTCCCGTCTCATTGTTCTCAACAGGGAAAAATCATGATAATAGAGTAAAATCTCATTAGCTCAAAGTCACCACTTTAAGGCTTGTAATGGTTTGCCCAGGGGCGGAGGGAAGTTCGTCCTCCCTGGATTGAACGAGGGGTCTTGAGTGGCAGCCGGGCACACACGCTGAGCCCTTGAGCCTAGTTAGCGGAACTCACTCTCAGCCTCTCAGAAGGCTCGATTTTACTGGAATTGATTAACATGGCGATCACTTCACTTCGATCTAGTCTTAAATGGGGGCCTGATGATTTGGACTGGTGTGATTTTACTGTACTATTAATCATTATCATGGCGATATCATCGTAGATAAGGCGCCATCCCTATTCTATCCACACAAGAGTGGAGAGGTGTGCAAACCTTCCCATCGTCCCAGTGGCCGGGGAGCCTTAGGCCCAGAGAGGCCAGGCCTTACCCACAGCCACAGTCACACTGGTTCTCAGCAGAGCCTGGACCTGCCAGGTCTCTGGGGTCCCATGCTCTCCCCCACAGCACCTGGAACGAGGCTGGCTCTGCCTTAGCTTGAGCAGGTCCCCAGGCTCAGCTCTCCTCTCTGCTTGCCTCCTGCCCTGCCTCCCACCCGCCTGGAGCAGGGCCTCTCCTGCTCACCCCACCCACCCCGATTCACTTCCCTGTTCATTTTTGTTTCCAGTGCAATGTGCCACCCCAAGCCCTCCCACCTCCCCTGCTTCCCCGACTTCACCAGCCAACCCCCTACCGTCTGAATCCCCACGGGGCGCCGACAGCAGCCATACCATGCGGGTCTGAGCTCTGACGTAAGCATTCTTCTACTGTGTTTCATCATCCCCAGGGAGTGGGAGCCCCACCCCCACCCCGCTGAGCCATCTGCACCACCTCATTCCAGCATTGCTTTCCCCTCGGCCCCAGCACCCACGCTGCTCTCTCCTCGCCATCCCTTTGCTTGAGCCCCCTTGTCCCTGTGCAGTGCTGGACTAGGGCCGGCTGGCAGGGCTGCTGCTTGGATGCTGTAACGCCAACAGGCTTTGCTTCTGGGAAAGCAGACAGGGAACAGAGCTGAGGTCTCCCTTGTCCGCTCTCGGGAAGGGACTCCTCAGACACTCCCTGCTGGCCTTCCCGTACCTCCTGTCCGCCCACAAGCCTTCCATCTGTTGAGATACACAGCAGCCCTGCCTCAGGGGCACCCAGAAGCTGTTTCTCCCAGATCTTACCGTAAATTAAAATAACATTGGAGTCTATAGCCAAAGGCTGTGCATCACCCTTACCTCTAGCACACGGTCGCTCAGTATCAGGCAAGTGGAGAAGCATGTTCACCTCTAGGTATTTCTGCCCCTCTCTCAGGGATGAGGGCGTGGGGTGGGTTCCCACAAGGTCTTCACAACCAGAGTCGTCTCTCTCCTGGGAAGAGTTGGCTGAGGTCTGCTTTGTGTGGCACCTTTCTCACCCAAGTTCTCTTTTCTTCAGTGCAAGCCCTGGCTGCCGCCAACGCTGTGAAGCTCCCCAGAGCCACCTGCTGAAGCCCTCCTCTGCCCTCCTGCAGTCCTGGCCCCACCCTAGCCCCAGGCCCTATGCACCTGTGGGAAAACTGCCAGCTGCCAGGCTGGGGGCCAGGGTTGCTGCCAAGAGGAGCGCAGGTGCTTCGGTGTTCACACACCTGCCACACCTGGCCCTGAAGCCCTCACTACTCAGATGGTGGTCCTCAGCCAGAGCCTGAGATGGTAGGGTGGGGAGCATCCTGTCTGATGCCCAAGTCACAGGGAGCCTGGACCTGACTCTGGCTGGGGTTGTAATGGCCCTACTAGAACATTCCTTGATGGAGAAGACACCCTGGTGGGAAAGATGCTCTGGGCTACCTTAGGTTAGGACTAGAGGTAAAGAGAAGATGAACACTCTGCCTCTTCCAGCCCTTCTTGACACGAAGGACAGCACCTGCCATCTCCCTCTTCCCCCATTGGCCCCACGCACTGCCCCAGCTGTACCCAAGGCTTTGACACATCTCTGCTTATGAGTGCTCCTTTGCAGTCCAGTGGAGACCTACTACCCTGCTTGAGCCAAAGACAAGGTGCTGAGACATGGGGAGACTCCTGGGCCCCCAGAGGGGGCGGTGCAGGCTGGGAAAGAAAGTAGCAGGTCTGTGCAGGATCTGGCGGAGGTTGGGAGGTGAGAGAGGAAGGCAGAGGTCCTAGGAAAGGGAGGGAAAGAAGCAGCAGGACTCATTCGCAAGTAAGAGGACAGAGATGGAAGGAGGGATGGGAATGGTTTCCTGAGGTGAGCCTTAGTGTGGTGCCGAGGACAGTGCCAGATTGTCAGCTCAGCCCTTCCCACCCCATCCCTAGGGTCAGCGGGCCTGCTGATGCCAGGGCCCCAGGAGGCCTCACCAGTGAGTGCATGGTTGCCTTCAGCTGAAGCACCTGGCATGGGGATGTGGGTTGCGGGTAGGGGCTGTGTAGGACAGCCTGGGATGTAGACAGCCCTTCGTAGGTCTGGGCCCGGCATGTGCCTCTCCTCCTGAGCTTGGGGACAGAGAGAAGGACCTGTCTTATGCAGGGTGTGGTCAGCTGTGGGATCTTTCCTAACTGTTTTTTGTGACCTTTCTGGAATGTGCTGTGGGCCAGCTGAGAGCATGCCCAGCGAGAGGGAATGCAGAATGAACCTGGGAGGCCAGGCTCTAGGCCCCACATCCCAGGCGTCCCAGGTGAAGACCAGCTGAGGTTGTACCAGAGATCCCCTTCTAGATTGGCTCTTTCGGGATCCGCCTGCCCAGGGAGACCTGTGGGGGAGAGACAAAAGCAAACTCATTCTTCTCTGCTTCACCCACCTTGAGATAAGTGTAGCCAGAGAGGGGGAAGGGGAGAGAGTGCAACCAAACCACCTTGGTCCCCAGGCCTTCTCTTTGCCAGAGCCGCTGCCCTGAGACTCCAGCCTGACCTCCAGCGGCCCTGAGAACAACTACTTTATCTTCCACCAATTGTTCTCCACTCCTTCAGGCCGGGACAGTTACTGGTTCATTTGCAAGTAAAGATGACAGTTCATTCAACAAATATTTACCAAACACCTTTTACATACCAGGCACTATTCTAGGTACTTAGGATGGTCTCCTGCTTCTAAGGGATTATAGACTGGGGGGATTCCACCTGTCTTCACTTCTAGGAGGTTTTGGGCTGCATTTCCCATCTTTAGCACAGCTCAAGCACCCCAAACTGTCCTTTCTGCCCCTGGGCTGGCAGCGGGGGTTGGCTCTGAGGTGACCCTCTTCCTCTTTTCCCACACCTTCCCATCTGCAAGACACAGATTTTCAGGGCCTTCCATGCCTTCCCCTTCATTTGTCTGTCTCTCCTTTTTTTTTGAAAATGATATTTTAAGAGATACATGTAAAATACCAAGGATTAATGTCTATCGCCTCTCTCTCAGCTCCTATTTCATAAAGCTGGCCCTTTATGTTGCTTTACATGCCTTAATATATGTTTTATGAAAATTATACATATTATAGATATATATGTAATATATATATATATATTTGTTTGGATGTCTGATCCTTTCCTGGAACTCCTGCCCAGGCTCATTTTCTCTTTTTTTTTTTTCTTTCCATACCATTCCTAGCATGTTGAAGCTGTACCCCATGCCTTTTGATCCAAAGAAGGGGAGAGAAAGACTTATTTTAAGACAGATTGATTTTACGCTTTTATTATAAAGCAAATCTATTTTCAAGTGTGCAATGTCTGAATGGAATTGGTGACAAATGTGAGGAGACTGGGGCGGCTGCCCCTAGGTCCAGCCCTCCACCCTTCCCTCTGCCCAGCAGCCCCCTTCTGCCCATCCCTGCTCCCGGTCTGCATGGGGTTGGCCCCAGAGCTCACCCAGAGAACACCTTGCCAGGGAAGGACACTCTCTGGGAAGTCCTGGTCTAAGGATTTGATTACACTGGCCACTCTTGATGACCCTCTAGGGTTATCGGATGTGCCTCCTCTGGGGGAAAGTGTTTACGTGTGCTCAGAGACACGCCCATGCAGGCACCAAACTGCTAGGTGCGCTCTGGAACCTCCTCCCCATCACCCTGCTGGAAAGAGCGGACAGCTTCATGGCAGCCCGTGCCAAACAGCACCAAGAATGTCAGTCTGTTCCTTGACAGACCCAGGGTATGGAGCAAAGGCCAAAGGAAATGGTTTGGGATTCCTGGTCCTTCCGCGCAGACGTGCTCAAGTTCCTTGGACTTCTCACACTCCATTTCACTTGTCCTCTCTCTAGTCTGGGTCATATCTGTGACATCTGTTTCCCTCTGGGACTTTTCCTCTGGGGCCGCCTGTTGTTAAGGGCCTGGTACCTCGGTCTGGCATCCAGACTGCAAAGTCAGCTTCTGGGCTGAGGAGGGTCCCATGGACAATGTAGCCCCTCAGCCTTGGCCATGAACCCCAGGACTTTTCTGCAGCCAGCTGTCCCTGGGTACTGAACTGAGCCAGCTCAGCCTTCCAAACTGCTTATCAACTGAGAAAGTGGGCAAGCAGCTCTTGCTTTTACAGATTTGGGAAAGATGGAAATCTTTTGGGAAAGATTTGGAATCTCGGGGGTTGGAACCTAGCACAGAGCTCCTGCCAGCACTCGAAGCCTGATCTCCCAACTTTTGACACTTACTGGCCCCAGTTCCCAGCCTACAGCATCTTGCAATGAATGAATGGGGACCAGAAGGAGGCCCAGGACTGGGTAACCCACCTGGGTATAGTTCTAGTTACTAATTTAGAGCCTTCCCAATTAGCATATTACCTCCTTGATCAATAACCAAGAGGCTGCAATCAAATATTGCTACTGTCACTTTAAAGATCTTCTGAGGTTGCAAGCTGTGCACATTTGCCCTTCTGCCTTGGTGAGAGGCATGTTCTTGGGGCAGGGCTGATACAGCAGGAGGAAACCAATTCCTTTCCCCTTTGGGCACCACCCCTGGCCAGGAAGCTCTTAAAACTAAGGAAAAATATGAAATATACATATACACATATATCTATTTATGCACATATTAGGGCCAATCTGATTTGCTAGTATTAGACAATAAACCATACAAGGAAATGTATGATCTCATTGTCTTTATTTAGTATAAAAGTGACCTTAGAAGAAGAGTTAAAGTTAAATAAAGAGAGGGCTTCTCTGTCAGGGGACTGAACAGCTGTAGCAGCCCTTTAGCATCTTTCTAGCCATTGAGTCCCCTCCCCCAGGGAGGGGTATCCTGACTGACAGTCTAGCTGTTGGGTCTGCTCTCGGCAGCAGTCTTTTTAGAAATAGGGACTGAAGAACCCCGTGAGCTCTGCATTTGTATATTGCAAGTTTGTATAAACCCAGTGCAGGAAATAAAATGGTTTGTACAAGTGGTGTGTCTCTCCATTCTGTGTTCATGTCTGCTTGTGGCTGGCCTCAGGGTTCATGGCAATTTATGGGGGCTCTGGGGCCAGGCCTTCCTAAGAGCAGAGCTGAGTTCAAAGCATATGTACCCCCAGCCCAACCCTTTGCATCAGGCTGCACAGCTCCACCCCCAGCCCAGGCAGCAACCCCAGTGTTCTCACAAGAGTGCACCTCCCTGTGCACTGGGCTTGGTGGCATGCTGCCAACACCACGGCCATCTTTTCGGCAGGGGTGGCCCCAGACCAAGGCCTGTCCCACCGTCCTGTACACTGGGAGTATCAGATGCTTCATGCCCTTGAACTATCTCCTTGATTTGGTCTCTGAGGCTGAGGGTAGGACTGTAGGAGAAGAAAAATAATCCTTAGCCTTTCTCGATTACTACACAATGCCCTGCATTTCTACTTAGGGTATAAGAAGGTCTATGCTTTGGGGAGGGGGTGTCAGAAAGGCCACCCAAATTCTTTTCATCCAGCCTCAATGCCTGTGGTTTATTTCTCTTGACAGATAATCAATCAGTGGTTATCAGTTATTGACAGTGTGAAAGACTGAACTAAAGCTTCTCAATTTAAATTCTTTCTGTGAACAATGAGTCAAGAAGCCCTATAAATTCTACAGGCTGGACAGTGGTAGGCCTCAGCTGGACTCATGCAGGATGTCTGGGGAGAGAGGGAAGTGTTAATAGTTCAAGGAAGAGAAGAAAATTGAGAAAGAGGAAATGGGAAGGCAAGCTTCCTCCAGTTTGTGACTTTGCCTTGGTCTGGTTCTAATGGCTGGCTTTGAACCCCAGACACCTGTCATCCCTGAAGAGCTAGTGGAATAGGTGCAAGTGAAGTGACTATTTTGGGGGCTTTGTAAGATCCCAGGGAGTGCTATAAACCCTCAAGTCCCTTGTGAATCGGGGAAGGTTGGGACCAGATGCAGGCTCAAGACAGAGGCCTTTGGGTTGGGGAGGTGTATTGCAGAACTTGTCAGTTCCCAGGCTGCATCTGTATCTGCAGCTCCAGGGAGGCCAGAGCCCACGGCTTGGAGAGGAGGTGGCATGTGAGAGCACAGAGCACCACTGGGTGTCACTGTACCCACAGACAAGGCTGGCTCCTCTCCAGGGATGATGCTCACAATCCCTGTCCACTCCACATCAGGGCCCAGCTCAGCCCTCAGATGGAGACAGGCTGGGCTGTAAAAGGGGGTGGCACTCAGGAAATGTCAACAAAACAGCAACTAGCAGAATGCCCTTTTAGGGGTGGTGCTCTGCAATTGTGTTGCCATTTATTTATTCTTGAATGATGGCATATTAGTGTCAGGAAGGTAGCCTGGCTTTGGGCACGCTGCACCTCTCACCTCTGAGCCTCCAGTGAAGGGCTGACCCCCCCATGTTGCTGAGACTGATTGGAGAGAAGATTATATTGTGCTCAACTCCTGGCTCGGCTCCTTGCTAGCTCCATGAAGATTTGCACAAGTCACTAAAATCCTTGAGTTCCAGTTTTCTCATCTGTGATATGGGGATATTTATCCCACATTATAGGGCTCTCAAGAAATTCAAATGAGAAAATAGAAGAAAAACACTTGGAAAGTATGAATTCACTTACAAATGTGAGGAGGGGTGGTGATCTGCGAGGTCCCTTGACCTCCTTCAGGAGCATAATGAAGGAAGAGGGAGCGTGTTTCTCAATGCCTCCCCCTTCACTTAAAGATGTCACCAGGGCTCCTGCTGTTTAGCCCTCTGAGGTATCTGTCTTTCTCCTCTCCACTTCTGCTTCTCCGGCCCCAGGGCACAGGTGGCCAGGGCAGGGGACGCCACAGACTAAGGATCAGCCCTGGGCCCAAATCCTCCTGCTGAGGGTTGCTCAAGTGAAGAGGCTCCTCCCCCGGGAGGGCGGGCAGTGGAAACCCCTCTGGGCCCAGCTCCAGTACCCAGGGCTACCATCTGAGAAGCAGCCCAGGAGGGCCCAGTTTCAGGAGAGTTCGGTTCGGAGCTCCCACGCAGGCTCCATGGCTGGGGGAGAGGTATTCCAAGCTACTTCGTACATCTGTGGAAGCAGTTTAGAACCACAGCTCAAAATGACAGCAGAAGTCTTTCATGTAAGAGCATTTAATAGGATACTGGTAACAGTAATACTAATAACATCAGTAATTATTACAACTATCTGAGAAGAGTAACCTCAGTTACTCAGGGCCTTTTAAGATCTTACAAACTGAATTTTACCTCAACACCTTATGGCACTGTGGCGAGAAGAGTAATAACAATGGCTCACAAAGTGTCTGCTATGTGCCAGGTACCCGGTCCTCTGCCCATTACATGAATTTACTCTGTAATCCTTGTTTTATCTCTATGTGAAAGGTACTGGCATTATCTGAGAAACTGAGGCACAGAAAGGATAAGTAAGATGTCCAAGGTCTCGTGGATGAAGGATGAAGCCCAGAGTACTCTGATTTTAGAGTCAGAGCTCTTAACTGACCAGTGGTTTCAATGAGGGAGATACCACCCCTGGGGGGACTTCGGAAAGTTTGGGGGGAGCTCAAGTTGTCTCAGAGCTAAGGGGGCAAAACTCTTGCCGGTATTTAGCAGCTGCGATGAACAGGACAGATTTCCACAACAATCGTGGCCTTGTACCCTACACAACTTTGTAGTGTGCAAGCGGGCTTCACCTGATACCATATAAGCATGCAATTCACAGTAGCACTGAAACATTTTTATAAGCTTCCAAGTTTTTTTATGTTTCCTGAATAACTCAGTAAGTAAGAAGATGGTTATTATAAAGAAGTAACTTAAAGAAAATAAAGAGGTTGTGTCAAAATCATTGAACAATATACTCCACAATACATTATGCCTACACAATATATTATAACATGTCAGCCCTGTATATTTGGGTGGAAACAGCCCCAGTGCAATAGTTTTTGACTGAATAAGAGACAGTGTAAATATTTAATGGAGGAGATCTGAGAGACTCAAACAGCACGAGCAAAGAGACTTGAAACAGGGGATTTCACTGGATCTCTTTAATGACTATTTCTAAAAATTGTTTCATATTATTGCCATCCTTTATATTTTTTAAAGATTTTGCAGCCCTGGGATAGACCCCTATGTTGTAAGGACTATGTGTGGTTAAAAAAAATGTGCCCTGGCCCTGGCTGGTGTGGCTCAGTGGATTGAGTGCTGGCCTGTGGACCAAAAGGTCGCTGGTTTGACTCCCAGTCAGGGCACATGCCTGGGTTGTGGTAGGGGACGTGCAAAAGGCAACCACACACTGATGTTTCTCTCCCTCCCTTTTCTTCTCTAAAAATAAATAAAATATTTTTTTAAATGTTCTAGGGAGTTGCCTATTTTCTTCAAATTTTTCTCTGACACTGTGTCAGGGGCCCACATGCAATTGCTTTAAACCACATATATCACCATTTCTCTTTCCAATCCATCCTTTATTCCCCATTGCCTACTAATATACGAGCTCCAAGGCCTTTTAAGACCCTACAAACTTAAACTGCCAGCGGCGTTTTAAGATGGAGATTCACGTGTCTGTGATACGCCCCTTGGCCACACACGAGGCCATACCATAGGGAGCTGCCTCAACAACACATGCAAGAGCCAGTTCCTCTGCACTCACATTGCGCTTCCTCATTTTCTCTAGTTGGCCATCTGTAATTTGCTTTGCTTCAATATTCCTACTCCGGACTTCCGGCCAAGATGGAGGCATAGGTAGACACACTGTGCCCCCTCGCACAACCAAGATAGGGACAACAACGATATAGAAACAAAATAACAACCAGAACTGACAGAAAATTGAAGTGCCGGGCAGTCCGACAACCAGTGAGTTGAAAACAGTCTCCATCGACCAGACCGGTAGGAGGGGCGGAGTCGGGCGGGGTGAGGGACGTGGAGCAGAGACCTGAGCAACCAGAGACCTGAGCAA